>JAGDQO010000382.1:0-627360 GCA_018342035.1 Solanum appendiculatum | reverse complement strand
TGTTTGGGGTTCCTGCGGGTTCCCCATTCGCCGGTCACATCTAGGCCCTAGGCTTGGGTCGTGACAAACTTGGTATCAGAGCACTAGGTTGAATGATCCTCGGAGTCCAACACACGGCGTTGATTAGAGTCCGATTCATGGTTGTGTTGTGCACCACAACTATGAGTAGGAGGCTATGAGACGTTTTCGGAAATGTTTCCCTTCTCCATGTTCTAAGTCGTGCTGTAGAGTTGAATTAAGTTCTTCCCTAACGGTTGTTCTTTGCTATGCAAGATCATGTCTAATACAAGAGGAAGACGAGCCCGACTCGTTGCGTGAGTCATATAAGGTGTCTACTCCTAATTGGTGCATATATTGTTGCTAGGAAGGTCTATAGAAATTGTCTATTTGCGTCTTGCATAAAAATATTGCCTGGTGATCTTGTTGAATGAACATGGTCGATTTTGATGTTCTTGGCGATGGATTGGTGGCATGCATACTATGCTTCTATTGAATTGTAGGAACCCGTAGGTCCAGTTCCAATCCCAGTGAAACCCATTCTTGAGTGGGAAAGCCGAAAATGTGGTAGCAAGGGTAGATCATCTCTTGCATTAAAGCCCTAAGTTTGATCTCTTAAGGGGTGTCTTTCACTTGTTGAGGTTTAGGGGATGTGGAGTCCAAAACCCTTCTTAAGAGTCGGTTCCGGTCGTAAATGAATTCCTTGATGTCTTTCCTAATGACCTTCCCGGTGTTCCTCCCGAAAGGGAAATAGATTTTGGCTAGACCTCCTCCCCCGATACTCAACCCATTTCTATTCCCCCTTACCGTATGGCCCCGGCGGAGTTAAAGGAGTTGAAAGAACAATTGAGGGACTTGTTGGAGAAGGTTTTTATTAGGCCTAGCCAATCACCATGGGGTGCACCGGTGTTGTTTGTGAAGAAGAAAGATGGGTTCCTTAGGATGCGTATCGATTACCGGCAACTCAATAGGGTCACCGTCAAGAATAAATATCCTCTTTCTAGGATTGATGACTTGTTCGACCAATTGCAAGGGGCTAGCCACTTCTCTAAGATTGATCTTCGGTCCGGGTATCATCAAGTGAAGGTGAGGGAGGGTGACATTCCCAAGACAGCCTCCGGACTAGGTATGGACATTATGAGATTCATGGCATGTCCTTTGGGTGACCAATGCACCGGCTACCTTCATGACTAATGAGATAGGGTCTTTAAACCCTACCTTGATTCCTTTGTTGTGGTCTTCATTGATGATATTTTAATTTATTCGCATAGCGAGGAAGAACATACGGGTCACTTGAGGGTTGTGTTGCAAAGATTAAGAGAGGAGAAGTTGTATGCCAAGTATGAAAAGTGTGAATTTTGGTTGAGGGAGGTTGCTTTCCTAGGTCATGTGGTGTTGGGGGATGGTATTAAGGTAGACCCTAAGAAGACCGATGTGATTAGAAATTGGCCTAGGCCATTGACCCGTCGGATATTAGGAGCTTCTTGGGCTTAGCGGGTTACTACCGGAGATTTGTGAATGGGTTTTCTTCTATTGCTTCTCCCATGACTAAGTTGACACAAAATAAGGCTAAGTTTGAGTGGACCGACGAGTGCGAAAGGAGGTTTCAAACCTTGAAAGATAAACTTGTGTCCGCTCCTATATTGTCACTACCGGATGGGCTTGAGGGATTTGTTGTGTATTGTGATGCTTCTAGAGTTGGCTTGGGTTGTGTCCTAATGCAAAATGGTAAGGTGATAGCCTATGCTTCTAGATAACTCAAAGTGCATGAAAAGAACTATCCTACGCATGATCTTGAATTAGCCGCGGTGGTGTTTGCTTTAAAGATTTGGCGTCATTATTTGTATGGGGTACGTGTCGATGTGTTCACCAATCATAAGAGCCTCCAATATGTCTTCACCCAAAAAAGATCTCAACTTGAGACAAAGAAGGTGGCTAGAATTTCTTAAAGATTATGATATGAGTGTGCATTATCATCCCGGTAAAGCTAATGTGGTGGCGGATGCTTTGAGTAGGTTGTCTATGGGTAGCCTAGCTCATGTTGATATTGGTGATAGGGAAATGGCTTTAGGGAGGTACATGGTTGGCTAGGTTGGGGGTTAGGTTGGAAGAGGTTGGTAATGGTTGGTGTGGTCGTTGTTGGATGGTGCTGGTCTCCCTTGGGTTGATGAGGCTGATTAGCAAAACGAGATCTTGATTCTTCCTTGTTTGAATTGAAGCCTGGTGAAGAGAGCAAGGTGGAAGTTTCTCCCAAGGGGGAGATGGTGCCGCTAGGTACCAGGTAGGTTGTGTGTCGGTGCCTTGTGTTGATGTTTGAGGAGAAAATTCGTGAGGAGGCTCTAATTCTTCCACTCCATACACCCCGGGTTCACCAAAATGTATAGAGATTTGAGGGAGTGTTATTGGTGGAGAGGCATGAAGAAGGACATTGCCAAATTCGTCTGCCGGTTGTCATAAATTGTCAACCAAGTCAAGGCCGAACATCAAAGGCCAGGTGTCTAACCCAAGACATAGAAGATTCCTACTTGGCAAGCTGGGAAGACAATTAATATGGATTTTGTAGTTGGTTTACCCAAGACTAGAAAAGGTTTTGATTCTATTTGGTTGGTGGTTGATAGGATGACAAAATCGGCTCATTTTCTACCGGTAAAGACAACATATGGGGCGGAAGATTATGCAAGGTTATATATTCATGACTTGGTAAGGTTGCATGGGATTCCTCTATCCATCATATCGGACCGTGGTACTCAATTTACTTCACACTTTTGGAAGTCTTTTCAAAGGGTCTAGGTACGAGAGTTAAGCTTACTACGGCCTTTCACCCGCATACGGATGGACAAGCCGAAAGGACTATCCAAACACTTGAGGATATGCTTAGGGCTTGTGTATTGGAGCTTAAGGGTAGTTGGGATGATCATCTTCCATTGATTGAGTTTGCCTATAACAATAGCTACCATTCTAGCATCGGTATGGCTCCTTTGAGGCTCTCTATGGGAGGCGTTGTAGATCACCGGTTGGGTGGTTTGAGGTTGGTGAGGTGGCCTTGTTAGGACCAGACCTAGTTATGGAGGCTCTTGAGAAGGTTAGGTTGATTAGAGGAAGGTTGAAGATGGCCCAAAGTCGCCAAAGTCCTATGCCGATGCGAGGAGAAGGGCTCTTGATTTCCGCGAGTTGGGTGATTGGGGCTTTATTTGAAGGTGACACCGATGAAGGTGTGTTCATTTTGGTAAGAAGGGCAAGTTTGAGCCCAAGATACGTGGGTCCTTATAAGTGATAGAAATTGGCAAGTAGCTATGAGTTGGAATTGCCTAGCGAGATGGATTTGGTTCATCCGGTATTTCATGTGTCTATGTTGAGGAAGTGGTGGGTGATCGATGCCATTGATGTTCTCTTGATGTTTGTGGTGTTGTTGAAGATAATTTGACCTATTGAAGGTTCCCAGGTCCAGCATTTTAGATAGACAAAGTGAAGAGGTTGTGAAAAACAAAGATGTGGCTTCCATTAAAGTCCTTTGGAGAAATCAAAAAGTTGAAAGTGCTACTTGGAGGCCGAAGCGGACATGCAAAGGCGATATCCTTATCTTTTCCACTCCACTCGAGCCTAAGGTATTGATCTAAGCCCTTTATAAAATCTCAGGTCTTAAGTTCAGCCCCATGTCATTGCATACATTCATGTTTAAGTTGACAAGTTCATTGTGGTTTTACAACTATATTGAGGTTTTGAAATAAGGTGTAAGTGCATTGTTGCATCCTTATGTGGGCTGAAATTGCCATGTTTGTGTCTCTCATGTACGTTTCTTTAACATTCGGGGACGAATGTTCCCAAGGGGGAGATATTGAAACGACCCCAAAAATGCCCGAAAATGTGCTTCGGAAACACCTATAATTGTAATTTCCATATATCTCAAAATCCGTGCATGATTTCGGAAATTCGACTTCATATTCTTATTTGTGGGGTCAAATTGAGTGGGAAATGGGTCTAACCCGAATTTTAGAGCAACCGTATCAAAATTCGAAAATCGCAAAAATTGCGATTTGGAGGGTCAACTTTAAAGGGGCATATCTCTTAGCACACAAGGAACTGGAAGGGCTGCAACCTATAAAATTAAAGATCTTTGAGTTAGCTTTCCAACGCACTTGGTTTCACCTTAGTCCGAGTTAGGATGAGGGAGTTATGACCATTTTCGTAAAACCTGTCTGTGCAGATTTGCAATTTCCAGTGAGCTTTTTTTTTAGGGCGGGTTGGAGACGTTTTTTATAAAAAGGGGATATGTCCCATACTTAGTCATTTTTCTTAACTCCAAAAACACTCTCTAAGCCCTCTCCAAAAATTCCACCAAGATCTTCAACCAAATTCAAACATCTCAAGCTCTAATTCCGGATTCAAGACTCAATCTCAAGCTTCGATTCTCCATTCCAATCTTCATCAAGGATTCTCCAAAGTTGAGGTATGTGGGTTTGATTGTGGAAACCTTCCTTTCCACAAGTCCAACCATTTATCCTCTATTTCTACTTCAAGTTTATGGGTCCTTATGATTATTTATGAACTCTTGAATTATGGAATTACTACTACACACCCTATTATGGTCCATTTTGCATATTATCATGAAATGGAATTATTATGTGATGTTTATGGTTTACATGCTTCCATGATCAAATTATGAAGGTTGATATATATATGTATGTTGTTGGTGGGCTGATTTATATGGATTTTGGAATTGGTTGGACTTAGTATTCTTGAAATACATGATTTCATTTACATGAACAATTGCCCACCTTGTGTTTGATAAAATGCCCATTTATAGAATTCTTAGGAAAGGGAAGGTCCAAGGTACGTCCTATGAGTCGGATGGTTATGTAATTACTGAAATGATGATGAAATGGACACATGTATATGATTTTCTCTAAATAAGTGTTGTGAGTCGACCAAGCCTAGTACGGGGGGTAGTAGGCCCGTATAACCGTATCGAGGGGTTGGTACCTTGGTTGCCTAGTACGGGGGGTAGTAGGCCCGTATAACCGTATCGAGGGGTTGGTACCTTGGTTGCCTAGTACGGGGGGTAGTAGGCCCGTATAACCGTATCGAGGGGTTGGTACCTTGGTTGCCTAGTACGGGGGGTAGTAGGCCCGTATAACCATATCGAGGGGTTTGTACCTTGGTCCCTAGCTCGGGGGGTGGTAGGCCCGTGTAACCATATTGAGGGGTTTGTACCTCTTTCGCCTCTCCAAGGGGGTGGTAGGCCTTGGAAATACTATATTGATGGTCACTCGCCACACATGTACTACGTCCCACTAAATATGATTTTTATGTAAGCATCATTATACATATCATTTCATTAATATGCTATCTATTGGGTATGACTACGCATTTTTTCCTATGATGTCCATCTAATGTAGCATTGCATTACATCCCATATACTTAGTACATTCAAATGTACTAACGCATACTCTATGCCTACATGATGTCACCATGTAGGGACCGGAGCACCGCTTGACCATCCTCCTCCGCGTGGCTAGTACGATTTTCTATAGTGGTTATTGGTGAGTCCTCCATTTCGGGGACGTTGCTCATGATCTTTTGCTATGTATAAAACTTTTCCTTTCTAGTTATGTTTTGACTATGAAGGTGAGCCCGGTAGTTTGTCTTGGCCCCCGCTAAGTACTCATGTTTAGAGGTGGTGTTGGACAAGTTGTGTATTATGCTTGAGCTTGACTCATCTATGGTATTTATGTATCATTTCTTTTTTTTTTGCTCCCTTAGTCCCGATTTCCCCCTTGATTATGCTTATCGTTTATGGTCATTTAATTGCTTCCGCGACCAAGGATGTGTAATGATACGCTATGAGGCTTGTTTGGGGTTCCTTCGGGTTCCCCATTCGCCGGTCACATCTAGGCCCTAGGCTTGGGTCGTGACAATGATAGTCTTACAAACCTGGAAGAACAAAGTTCTTGAAGAATCTTGAAGAAGAACTTGATTGGAAGACTTGAAACCCTAGCTTGAAGAAGAACGATCAAGAAAACCTTTCTTGAGATTCTTGAATTAGTTTCTTGAAAACTCTATGGCCAAGAATTATGATTTTCATTAATGATTTATAATCGTATGAAGGAATTTGAGTTGGAAAGAATGAAATTCTTGGAGAAGGACTTACCTTGAAGAAGAATCTTGAACAAGATTGAATGAATCTTGAATGGAAGTCTTATGCTTTGACTTTTCCTTAGGGTTTGAGAGAGAAGAGAATAGGGAATTAAGATATGAAAATCTTATTATTTTGGGACTTTTTTTTTGGGTAACTAATTTGATTTTATTACCAAAGTAGAAGTTAAAGAGCATAAGAAACAGTACTGGACAACACCAACACTATTCAGCAAATGGTTACAATTACAACATGTAAAGGCCTAACTTTCCATCTCCTAAGGATAGTAGTTAAGTGCATTTAGCTTTGGTCTCAAACAGGGAAAATCAGCAGCTGATTTCTCGCAAGAGTGCTTCGGGATATCTTTGTTTCATCTGGAAGATCCTGGTATTCCTTTGTTGCCATATTGAATACAAGCAACATGCTAGGGACAATCTGTATAAGCTCGCCTGCGATGATTTGCCTTTTGCATAAACAATTGCCCAACTTAGCTCATCCTTCCATTCCATTGAGCATCTCTGGATGCCCATCCATTGTAGCACCTTGTCCCATATTGTAGCAGAAAATGGACATTCAAAGAAAATGTGATCCAAAGTCTCGTCTACATTGGTACATAACACACATGAGGTATCAGTAATAGTCTTCCATCTGGCGAGTCTATCTCTGGTCAACAATCTCTTCGAAGTAGCTAGGAATAATATAAACTTCCATTTTGGGGCACCATGATTGTTATACACTAGCCTTCTCCAGTCTACTTTGGTATAAGTTCCCCTCAACTTAGAGTATATTAGCTTTGTGCTGAACTTATTTATAGCAACCACTTCCTGCTCATTATATCCAGTAGCTTCAAAACTATCCTTGGCCTTAAGAACTTTCTTTATCATCCAAGATGCTTGGGGGGCATTTGTATGCCAGACAGGTCCCCCTTTGACATAATATGCATGAATCCATTGGATCCATAATCTATCTTTCTTCAAGCAAAGATCCCAGAGATGTTTGCAAATTGTAGCTCTATTCCAGTCTGTAATATCCAGGAATCCTAGTCCCCCTACTGCTTTTGGATTGCATAATTTCTCCCATGCTATCAGTGATGTCTTTGTAGTGTCAACTCCACCAGACCACAAGTACTTTTTACTCAATGATGTTGCCACTTGGATCACCTTTTTTGGAAGGATGAAAACTTGCGCCCAAAATACTTGGATAGAAAATAAGATAGTTTTGATCATCTGCACCAGACCTGCATATGACAAAAATCTAGATGTCCAGGATTTTATCCTATCCAACATCTTATCTAGTAGTGGTTTATATTGGATAATGGTTGTCTTCTTTGATGTGAGAGGGATGCCAAGATATTTGAATGGAAGGATACCTTTGGCAAATCCCAAACTCTATAATATTGCTTCCTACTCAGCCATTGGTACACCTCCAAAATAGATAGAGCTCTTCTCATTGTTTTATTTTGGGACTTTTAACAGTCAAGAAATTCGTTTAGGGTTTTTTTAGAGATAAAAAGACAAAAATGACCTTTTTTAATTTTTTTCCCGTCGGCTAATTCATCACTGCACTGTATCTGATTACTAAAATGATCATAACTACTTACTTAGAACTCAGAATGACGCAAAATTGGTGGTGTTGGAAAGAGGATTCAAATATCTTTGATTTGATGGGTTATGGGTCACATAAATCTTTATATACTAAGAGATATGGTCATTTGAAGTTGACCCAAGTAGAATCTTATATCAAAACTTAATTGGTAAGGAAGCTTTCAACTCAACTTTGTGCTAGGGGATTCTAGTGACCTTAATTCATATACAAAATCATTTCCAAACTAAAGAATTTACCTTGATACCTAGGAACAATTAAGAATCACTCGGTACAACCTTATACACATATGAAGAATGATTCGAGTCTTAACTTAGAAATATTTGGAGTGTTACAGTTCATTAGAATAGACATTTCATCCTCCATGGACTTGTCCAAGCTTACGTCATTTAGAATAGCTCCTTAGACCATGCGTGAGAAAATCTTTCACAATCCATGATCTTTTTATAATAGCTTTATAAGGCTCATAGTCATTAAAACTTCATACTAGAAGTGCCATACTACTAATAGAAATAGTTTTAAAAGCGTGATCTATGATCATTGATGGCATAACCAGCTATCATACTAATCAAGACCTAATTTCAAAAAATAGCCCAAAAGCATTGATGGCAAATCTAGATGTCATTCATGTCATGTGGCCAAGCTTCATAGAACATATAGATACCTTCATCTATAAGCTTACTTGAGTCATAATCATTACTTTCATAAAACATGCATAATTTCCATAAAACATATTCATAAAGAATCATCCAATTCATTTACATCAATTTCATAAAAGCATGTATATACTCATAAATTCATAAATCATAGTTCATAAGCTTCGTCATGAGTTCATAGTTTAAAATCATGGATCATGCATGGGTTCATATGAATTCATCAAAAAAATCATGCAATTACTTTAATTCTTGCATAAAAAGACATAAAACAATCAACTAGATTATAATTGAAAAGAACCCATGGAGATGGAAATAAAATCCTAATTTCAATTGGAGATACTAACTTATAAAATTGGAGAATTTAGGAACCCTATGGAGGAAATGACTCCATAGGTGAATACTATCATACCTTGAAGTTCAAAGCCCAAAAGTTATGGTGGAAATTGAGACTTGAAAGGAATTCTAGCTCCTCTTCTTCTTCCTTAGAGAGAGAAATATTTGAGAGGATGAACTTGATCAACTTTTAGGAATTTAGGAGAATGAATTGAATTTGGTAATTTGGGGGTTTAAAATCATTATATAGAGCTTAGGATAGAAGGAAAAACGATGTAGTATAGGGTTAAAATGATTAGAGAAAAAATCAAAAAGCCCTTAAAAATAATTGTCGGACCTCCACCAATGGTTGGACTTTCGGTCCGTAGGTCAAACTAAAGACCGTCATGTCCAATCGTACGTGGGGTTCTGGGACTATACTTTTGGACCCCCAATGACTAGACATATGTACGGTCCATTAGTCCACTTACGAACCATACATCCCAACCGTAGGTCCCAACTTTGGTCCTCAAAATTTCACTAAGTCTGGGACTCACCTACGAGACCTACCTATGACTCGTACATATAATGACGGGATGTCCTGACAAATCGTCAAAGGAGTTCTGAAACTTGACATTGAAAGTCATTTAACCCTACCACTTACGGTTCCCACCTACGAGCCATAAGTGAACCTATGGTCCGTCGGTGGATCCGTTGGTACAGATACTAGTTCTGGAAAATTTACATTTTTCTTTCTTTTCAAAATACGAGGTGTTACATAAGACAACTATTTATAGGGGAGAAATTCTTCCTTGCAATGAATAGGAGGATTATGGGGTAGTTAATAGGATAAAGTAATGGCCTAAAGGTTACATAAGTTACAAGAATAAAAGGGTAGAATAGTGGGTGAAATGAAGAGTTGGTGGTTACAAGAGTTACAACAACTAATAATCACATTCTTACACAATTGATGAGAGTAATGAGTTATATAATGTCATTAGGAAACAAATCAAATGTTGCATAACAAGAGCAACAAACGTGCAGTACATTTGAACTTTGACAATATGGAATTATGCACTTTAAAATAATATCAAAATGCTTAAACTCCAACAATCCACCACTCATTTTAATATTATGATAAGAGAGTTCTTCACAATTTAGTTGAAGGTAGACTATCATGCATAATGAAGGTGTGCTCTGCGTTGAACCTTCACTTAGTAAAACAATAACCTTTACTCCAGAGTCAGTAGTGGTCTCAGACTTGAACTATGACTGCTTAAGGGAAATAAAACATCACTGCTTACGCACAATAATCAAGGTGTTGACATAAACTTCTTTAGTCAGCACATTACGGCTTATGCTATCAGGTTTTCATGAGTATTTTTTAGAACAAAGCAATTCTCATAGAAAGCGGCCTACTTTCACACTAACATAGGTGAAATCTGTCAAGGGTGCTCCTATAATTTGACTCATACGAAATACAAAATTTCATTAAGAGTTCAAAGACTCAACCTCCACAAATCATCATATGATAAATGCACTCACATCATAGAGATTGAATAAAATTAATATTAGGGCATTTCACAACAAGTCATCATATGATTCGTTCTTCCCATTGAACCTGGTTATAGGATCTCTAATCCCCAGGTTGGGTTTCCTCAAATATGACTTAGAACGTTTTTGAGCTTCAATTTCATCTCCCTCGATGTGCTTCAAACCCTTTATCTTGCTAAGACCTTAGTTTATAAATCTGCAACATTTAGCACAATTAATTTTTTTAATTGTATACTAGTGATCAATATAATCTCACAATATCGTGTTTTCTCCTCATGAGTCTGAATTTACCGTTAGAATAACGATTATGTATTCTACCAATAATATTGGTGCTATCACAATTAATCAAAATTAAAAAAATTAATTTCTCAAAATAAAGTGTTTGATATAATAAAATCAATTCACTTTTTCATTAGTTGAAGTTAATTTTTTTCTATTTCAACCTCCATAGTAGAATTTGCAAATAATATAATTTGTTTTTCTCATTTCCAACAAATAGCACCAAGTTTTTCTCATGTGATTCGCTTGTACATGATAAATACTTTTTTCTGCAAACACAATATCAAGTCAGGTTGTGAGTCACACAGCTCATATTTTTATTAGGCTACCAAACTCCATTTTTTTATTTGTCACATAATTTTCACATATTTGAATCAAAAGGAGTTGCAAGGCTCACACAACCAATAAAATTGTATTTCACAATTTTTTAACATAATGCGACTTGACAAGGGAAATTTCATCACATATTTTATGGTATTTTTTATTTCAAGAATGAAATTTTTTCTCACCCAAAACATTTCATGTTAAATGGCTACTCAACATGTTTTTCATAATTTATTTATAACTCTCATGTTAGAGCCAAAAGTCATCCTATTATAGCCAAACAATAACATGTGATTTATTCCAAAATAAATGTATGCACTTATAATACTCTTCTTTAGAACATTTCTCAAAGATGCAAAAATCACAATTTCACAAATATTTTTTTCTCATTTTATGAACCCCACTATTTTAAGAACTTAAATATCATTTTTTTTCTCATGAAAATATTAGGTAAAAAAGTTTTTTGTATTTACCTTTTCTCCGCTTGAATTGAGCAAAGTAGAAAAATATTTTATCCATACATTTCTTCTTTTCTATCTCTTGAAGAGAGCAACGTTGAGCGGAATGATGTTGAGATCTCCTATATTGATATCCGCACTTTTTCTAACCGTAACAAAAACATGAATCTCCTTAAAATTGTTGGTGTAATATACCACAAATTATAATAAATTAGAGTTGAAAATAAAATCATAAAAATGAATGAATAAATCTTTAGGCTGAGGCGCGGATATCTCGCTTTCTTTAAGGAGATTCAAGCCCACTGCGGCATAATATACACCTATCCAACAGTATATCTCTTGACTTGTCCCCTCCAGGATACAACAGCTCAACAACGTCGTACAACTCAAACAACTCCATATTAGTTGAAGAGACCAAAGCTCTAAAAAGAACACCTTCCTTCAACATATAAATATTCTCTTTTGTGTAGTGAATATAGTTGAAGACTTAGAATATTTTCTTTGTCTCAACTCTCTCTTTCACTACACTTACTTAATATAAACACATTACAATACTACTCATCTTTTTCGCTCTATATTTTCTTGTACATCTTTTGTTATTATTCAACCCAAAGGAAGACCACTATTTATAGGGGAGGAATTCTTCCGTGCAATGAATAAGAAGATTATGGGGTAGTCAATAGGATAAAGTAATGACCTAAAAGTTACATAAGTTACAAGAATAAAGAGGTAGAATAATGGGTGAAATAAAGAGTTGGTGGTTACAAGAGTTACAACAACTAATGACCACATTTTTGCACAATTGATGAGAGTAATGAGGCATATAATGCCATTAGGGAACAAATCAAATGTTGCACAACAAGAGCAACAAACGTGGCACACTTGAACTTTGACACTTTGTAATTATGCACTTTAAAATAATATCAAAATGCTTAAACTCCAACGGTATGTTTTTATTTGTTCATTATATTAAAAATAGTTGTGCATTTTTACTTATGCAGTTTAAAAAATTAAGAAATTATGTATCATGGAGAGTGTACATTTTTTTTCCTCTATCACATTTTATGTGGTACAATTTAATTTTCAAAAATTAAACCTTTTAATTTTGGCAGTAGATTCAGATATAAATCTTTTAAATTTTCTAAATTTAACACTTAACTATTTAAAAACTATGTAAAAAAAATACTACAAATTTTAATAAATGATAATCTAAAAGACATAATAAGAAATTTTAATTAAAAAAAGATGATTTAAATATCGAAAGGATGACACATTCTCCCTACGTACGGATTTACTTGTCAAATTTTTACTTGACATATCTATTAAGAAAATATTCTATCTATTTCATATTAATTGAATTTGTGAGACACTACACACTTATTAAGAAAAAAATATTCAATGACATAATTTAAATGGGAAAAATGTTTGAAATATATCCGAACTTTGATCGAATTGCTGTAACAATCCCAAACTTTGGGCATGACCTATTACCCCCTGCACTATTTAATAGTGTATTTTAAAGATATATAAGTGTCCAGCTGGACAAGTTACTATTTATAATGAAGCAATATTTATGATGTTCACGTGGGCACGTATATATCTTTAAAATACACTATTAAATAGTGTAGGGGGTTATAGGTCCTGCCCAAAGTTTGGGATTGTTACAACAATTTCGGTCAAAGTTCGGATATATTTCGAACCCTTTTCCCAATTTAAATCATACTTTTCACTACTGTCTTTTCTGAAATCATAAATGTAACTTTATAAGTAGTGCAATTTGTCTCATAGAAAATATCAAACTTCATTAAAGGAAAGGATAAATATGAAAAAAAATTCAAACATCCATCTTAAACTTTTAGTTAATATGGAATAGAGGGATTAATAATTAGTATAGTGAATTTACCATTTTTGCCTTTATTAATTGATAGATTCTCAAACATATTTATTCACTATATTTTTCAAAGACATTAACTCAATATAAATAAATTAAGGATATAATAGAAAAGAAAATATTGTACTTCCTTGATTTATCAAAAATAATAAATAAAAATATAAATCAAATTAGAAAATATTTCACAAGTAAGAGGATATTTGGATTGTTTTAAAAGTTGGTCAAACGTATTTTTAAGTCAGTTTTTTACTTCTGAAAGTGTTTGACAAATATAAAATTGACTTAAAATAAGTTGGAGAGTATTTGACAAAGTTAAAAATAACTTAAAATAAATTTAAAATGACTTTAAAAAGTTGGAAACCAAAAGTAAATCTTCCCTACTTTTTGTTTTTTTGACTTAAAATCAGTTCAGTTTGACTTTTTGTTTTTTGATTTAAATACTATTTTTTTAAAAATCATTCCAAACGGATTCTAAAAGTGAATCAATTGAGTAAATAAGATGGAGAGAGAGAGAGTAGCACGTTTAAAATGGGTCTGCAAAAGGAGTTGGGTACAACACTAGTCACTTGAGGACTCAAACTTCTGTCCATACAGATAACTGCCCAATAATTTCTCAAGAACAGTGTGGATCTGTTTGCTTAGGGGGGTGAAAATGGAAGAAACTAATGTACCACTTCTTACTTCAATTACACCTTCAAATGCTTCTTTTGATGCCGATGAAGATGATATGAATGTGATACATGGTGTGAAAAGCTTCGTAAAAGAATTCCATTACGAATCGAAAAGGCTATGGTACTTAGCAGGACCTGCCATTTTCACTTCCCTTTGTCAATACTCATCAGGTGCTGTTACTCAAATCTTTGCTGGTCATGTTGGAACCATTCAACTTGCTGCTGTTTCTATCCAAATCCTTGTTATTGGTGGATTTTCAGAGGGAACCCTGGTACCTACCTATTACTAGTATAATCTTTAATTACATCCTCTTTATTTGAGTTAGTTTGATTTAACATAAAATTTTTAAAAAGAAACGAAGACTTTTGAAATTTGTGCCTGAAATAATATCTCAGATGGTCACTCAGCTTTGAATAGTTCACTCAGAAAGTCACTCAACTTTGTTTTATAACTCAAAAGTCACTCAACTATTAATATTTTACTTAAAAAGTCACCCAACTATTAATATTTCACCTAAAAAGTCACTCAAACTGCTTTTATTTTTATTTTTCTTTTTCTCTCTTTCTAATTAAATCAAAATAATATCCTCCACCCCACCCCAACCACCCCCACACTTCTTCTTCTTCACACCCCCCCTATAATTCTTCTTCTTCATCCTTTTGCTTTATTTTTGTTTTTCATCACAAATTTCTACGAATTTTTTCAGAAATTCTGCATATTAATCCTCTCTTACCCATAATCAAAACACCTTTAAATAAATTTAGTTATCACTCTCCAATCAAAGTAATAAGACAAAAAATTTTAAAAAACAATTTTTTTGCCAAAAATCTGGATAGAGCAGCAACACTTGTTTAGATACAGCTTTTCTAGAAGTCGCCGGCCATTGGCTCCTCTTCCTCCTCCTCTATCGTCGCTCTGAATGGCGACGCTTTTAAAATGCTACAAACCGTTTCTTCCCTTCCAAAGCTGCAAAATACACATTGTCGCCGCCGCCGATAGTTTCCGATACTATTCGAGATGCCGACTTAGGGCTAAGTGCCTGAGTACAATCGGAAATTCAAAGTTTTATGTTTCCTTTGATATTCTATATAGGTTATCCCTTTCCTTCTATATTCATTTATATTGGGTTAAATTTCATTTATAAGTAAAATTTTAAATCAAAGATACCGGCCATAGAGACTTTTACTTGTCTCTTACCGGAATGTCAATGGAAGACAAGTGAATTTGATAATGGTGATGTTCTTGGTGATAATAGAGGGTTTGTAATTGGCATATAATAAAAAAAAGAAAAAGTAGGAAAAATAATATATTTATTATATTTATTATGTGGCATTGACATGACATGCATGTGCGTGTGTTACACCACAATATACTTGAGTGACTGTCATTTTAGGGTGGAATTTGTTTCCTTTTAAAATAGTTGAGGGGTAACTAATATTTTCAATATGTTGTAAAATGCGAGGTGGCAACATTAATGTTTTATTTACATATTTTGAAAATGTTTTTAATTTTAAAAAATGATGTATGTGAAATAACTGGAGTGGCAATTGGAGCAGGATGGCAAGAACATGTTGCTTATGCATAATATGTTATTAGTGAACTTATCCGTGCTTCGCATGGTTATAAAAGATGGTAAGATAACATTTTTTAAAATTAATTATTACTATCTGTTTCTCTCTATCTTTATTTATCTATAAATATTTGGTTTGTTAGTAAACTTTCAACAAAATCATGACATATTTTGAATGAAAAGAAATTATAGAGTTACGATAATCAGAAATTCATATAAAATATAAAATAAAGAGCAATTATAGAGAGAACATACAAAAAAAAGTAAATAATACGACATCATTTTTACGATCATAATCATTAAAAAATAAAAGAAAAAAAATATGAAATCAATATACAATCTTTCGAGCTCTGGTCGATATCTACTCCCATTAGCCGATCACAATCAATAGCCTTCATCTTGTTCTTCAAGTCAACCAAAGTATGAATATAATAAGCACTGAAAACATAACAAATTAAAATGCTAATATGATCATTAATGTCTCTATTTATAGGACTACAGTATGAAATAACAAATAATGTCATGAATATGACTATTAATTATTTTAGGAGTTATGATGATAAAAGATTGTAAGAATAATGAAAATAAAGACCATTAAGTTTTACATTTAACTTTTTTTATAGAAATGACCTTTTAGTTTCTTAACATTGCATATTTAATATAATCAAGAGGATTAGATGAGTGTTTTTTTTAGTATTTTAAATATAGCACATAAATTGGGGGAAAATAAGAAAACCCCCTAAAGGAGAAAAATAATAATAGTATTTATTGGCTAAAGAGAGATGTCACATCACTTTTTATATTTCTAGTTTTATTATTGTATATAGATTTGACAATAAATTATTGTTCAATATTGAAGACTCGCATTAATTGAATGTATGAAATTTAGTGTCGTTATATGGTGGAGACTCAAGATACTTGTGTGTTATATTAGTAAAGGCATATATATAAGTGAAGAAGATAAAAGAATAATATTATATGTAAGAAGGTTGCTTTTGTATTTTTGGTTTCTTGCTAATACACATAACGTATAGGGCTTCATATTATATATATACCCAAGCATTAATTGCTATCAAGGCAGTAGATTATCAATTGGATTTCATAATAGTCATTTCTAGACTATACATATCAAATACAAATTCTACCGTCTAAGGATTGGAGTTTGTCATGCATGCTGACTTCAACGTCTCTTTGCCCACTATCAATTGGAATGGTAAACATTTAATTAGTTTCTTTGTTTTAATTCTACTTGATTTTTAGGGGATAAATTTTGAGATTGAGTGAAAGTTCCATCTGGATTTAATGGATCAGAATTGTCGTATCAAAGAAACATACTATATTTGAAACTTGAAAATAATGTAATAATTAAAAACTTCATCGAATTTTGTCCAACTCTTATATGTATTGAAAAATGAAATTTTAGTCAAAATAATATTGCAATGTAATGAATAAATCTATAATTCCCTGCAAATACAAAGCAAAAGATAAACCCACATCATCCCTAAAATTAATAACTTATTGATTTTCACGTATTAATAACATCATAGCGAATAAAAAAATTAAATAAGGGAAAGAAATTAAATAGAAAATAAAGAAAACAACAAAATACATACCTTCACTCCATATTCTGCATCTTTGTATGCCTGTATATATGATTTCATATGCAATTAAAAACATCAGCATTATCGAGCATATGTAGCTGTGTGTTCTTGATAGAAAGCATGCACATATTGTGACTATTAATGTACCCAATCACTATAATAGGAACATGATTTTGTTTGCAAAAACACTATTTTATTCATCCATTTATAGTATGGTAAAGTGATGAAAGAAGTTACAATGATTCATATAAAGGCATAAATGAAAGTGATCTCTTTTAATCAAGTAGTGCATGATCCGTTACCCGCAATAGAATAAATGTAAATGTAAATGCAATTGAATTGAGTAATGGCTTTAATTGAGTAGCTCATGAAACGTTTCATACATACAATAGAATAAATCAAAAAGAAAAAGAATTGAATAATAGACCTGCATTGTTGCCTATTAAAATTATATCAAAAGAAAGACAAAAAGTCAAAAGAAACGTACTAAAAGAAGATAAATGAAAGGCTGACGTAATTTAGTGAAATTAGAACGTGTCTCTTTAAATGATATAGGAGTTTAAATGTGTTTTCTTATCATGAATATATATTTTATTTTTAATTTAGAAAAATGAGATAAAAGCTCAAAAAGTTGACAATAAAGATAAATACTAATAGAACTCATTGAGAGGTGCCACATCAGCATTTTCACATTCAGCTTTATATATAAATTCCTTTGGGTCTTTTTCTTACCTTTTTCATCAAGTTGTGCATGCCGGTACTAATTAATTATTTTATCTCAATTTGTAATTAATATTTTATTTTCAGTTTTAACCTTTATGCTCTTCATATGATGTAGTTTATTTATTTTTCTTTGTTTTTAGGGCATGTGGTATGGGATGATAATAGGAAGTACCATTCAAACAAGTGTTCTCATTTGGATAATTACAACAGCTGATTGGGACAAAGAAGTAATCTATAGTCTTTTTTGGGGTTTCAAAAGATTATAAGATTTTTTTAATCCTATAATTTTAAAAATGTTATAACATTTGTGAATTTCTCATTAAAGAAAATTATGAAGTTCGAAGTTAAACTATTTTTAAGTATAATAACAATATGTAGAGAAAAAATAACACATAAAGTAAAACAAACAAAATAATAAGGGGTTGTTTAGTAGAGTGTATTAAAAAATGTATGTATTAATTTTGTGTTTTACTAGTACCTTATTAATACTTTTTTTCAACATTATGTATGATTAATATTTTCATTAGTTATACACTTTATTATGTAGAAGTGTGCACTATTAATATATGAAAATTTATGATATTAGTAATGCAAAGAATTTTAATATATATATTAGTATTGATTAAAAACATAATTAATTTTTAAAATTATGTAATACATATTATTTTTAATATCTCAATTAAACACTACATAAAAAATAATCTCTAACATAACTAATATAAAATAAATTACAGGTGGTTGTTGGAGAGAGAATAAAAGAACTTGGAGGAAACAAAAGTGTGAATGTCATAGATGGTTAGTGTGATTTATCATTTTTCAATTACTATTTCCCTCTTAACTCTTGGTTAGTGTGATTTATCATTTGAGAAAGCTTTTTGTAATCTAGTTTTGGTATGTTTTTATTAATTAATTATATTAAAAATAATTGCTCACTTTTATTTATTCAATCGGAAAAATTAAAAGATAATTTGTTATTTTTAATTTATTTTATTTTTTTATAAAGTATTGTTTATTTCTCAAGATTTAGCTCTCATTTGATCATAAATATTGAAGTTGAAATTTAAAAATTTGAGTGTTTGAGGTTGTGATTTTTGAACTTTAACGTTATATTTGGATATACATTTTATTTTTAAAAAGATTGAAATTTTTTGAATGAATTTGATCAGATTTCATGATCAAACATATATTTAAAATAAGTTGTTACAATTGAGGAAAAGATGAGATGTCTTCTATGTCCATGCAAGGATCGATATGACTTATAAAGGAAAAAATGCATAAATTCACTTTTGAAGCTGTCCCAAAAAGTCAGTTACACATTTAAATTATTGGGGCGACTTATTACATACCTATACTACTCAAAAGTGAATTTAATATCACCCTCAAAGCTGACGTGGAAATGAAATTAAATACAAAATAAATAAGGCGCGTTTCAGTAAAAAAAAAGGTAAATTTTTTTCCCCACCCTTCTCCTTCACGTTACCCTATCTTTCTTCTCCTCCATTTTTTCTTATCACAAACACTCTTTTTGTTATGGCTAATGAAAAAAATAATTTTTTCATGATAAATTTTCAACAAAAAATAACATTGCGGAATAGAAATCCATTGCAAAGATCGGCGAAGTTATTCAATTAATTAGGTTCACTGCTCGAAAAAAATTTCGGCGAGACATCTAAAATTGGTCAATCCTTACTATTCCCACATCAAATTCGTCAAGTCAAGCACTGGGTAAAAGTTTTCTTCGTTTTGCACAAATTTAATTTTTTTAATGTATATTCATAGATCTTTCTTCTCTCTCAGAAAAATCCTCTATAGATTTTCTTCAAATTTAGTAGTAGTAAATCGAGCACTAATTTTTCAATTGTCTGACTAAGATTTTTGCAAATAAATACTGCAAGCTTTCATCATTCTCCTCTTTGAGCTTGAATGAAATTTGTAATTGTGATAATTTTTTGTGGTGGGTTTGGTGATGGGTGATAAAATTAGTGGTGATATGACTTTTAATTTCGATAATGGCAATGAAACTTTTGATTTTGATATAAATTGTAACACCACATAAAATTTCTAAGTTAAGATCGAACCATTCTTGAATTGTGGATAAGGTCGTACTGAGTGATTCTTAATTGTTCTTAGATTCTAAGATCAGTTCATTAGTGTGAGAATGATTTTGGATGTCAACTAAGGCCACTAGAATCCCCTAGCACAAAGTTGAGTTGGAAGCTTCCCTATCGAGTAAGTTTTGACTTAAGATTCTACTTAGGTCAACTTCAAACGATCATATCTCTCAGCACATAATGATTTAGGTGGTCCATAAACTATCAAATCGAAGGTCTTTGAGTTCTCTTTCCAACGCCGTGAAGTTTGCTAAATTTCGAGTTCGGAGTAAAAAGTTATGCTCGTTTGAGTGAAGCCTCTCTATTTAAGGCACTTCATCCATTTTAGGAAAGGACATTTTGGTCTTTTCATTTTTCCCACTAGGCTTAGCACTTTTTTCTTGACCTAATTAAGGGTCTAATCAGATTCTAAATCACCTATTCACGTTCCTAAACACTTAGGGTTTAATAGCGAGGTTTCAAGAAGAGAAAAAGGATTAAGTTCAAGCGTTCTTCAAGATTTGTGGAATTCGCCAAGAACATTGTTCTTTCCAGGTATGTGAGACTTCCCATATTGATGATATTGTTCGTCCTCACGTCAAACATGTAATTCTTTTGTTAATTCACCCATATAATCATTTATGTAAACATTCTTGAATAGTTCTTGAGTTTGAAGCTTCATTCTTTATCAATGGAGGTTTTGAGTTCTTGAGGTAAGGGTTTTGCGAATGAGTGGTATTTCTTGATAGAATTTGAGTCGGATTTTGATAATTTCCTGTTGGGTTTGTGAATCAAAGAGAGTTTGGAAGAAACCAATCAATTCTAGATAAGTTAAGACCCGAAATTGAGCAAGAAAATTCGTCGGATTTCTGGGTAGGGGGCTGGCACGACGCTCCACCATAGTGCCAGAACTACTGCTCGGTAGTTTGGGGCTTGGCGCCCCACGCCAGCAGTGCGCCCCAAACTCTAGTCAGTAGTTTGGGGCCTGGCGCCCCACGCCAACAGTACGCCAGAGGTTGTCTGACCTTTTTCCTTCCGTGTTTCATTCCAAACGTATTCCTTCGAATCGTGACTACGTTCTCTTCTTAGTATTAGCTCCTAAAGGCTTCATTAATCCTTGAGAAATCCTACATGTCCTAATCACATGTCTTAATTTACTTTTAAAATTAAAGTGAGTTTAAGAGGAAAGTTCAAGAGGTCTTTTTGAATTATTTTGAGAATTCTTTTGTAATTAACAATGGTTTTGAACTAAGTCTTGAGAAAGTAATTATGAGAATGAGAAGCGTTGTATTCACGATTGAAAAAGAGTATAAGGGAACTAAGTAGTCCTAAATGTATCATTTTGTTACATTGAGAAGAGAACTATGATCATGATTAGTATTACAGTCGAGTATGCCATCAATGTGTAAGCAGTATGACATCTAGATATGCCATCAATGTTTATGTAGTATGACTTCCCGAGTCATCAATGATCAGATCACAATAAACATATGTTTTAAACTGTTTTTTTAAGTAAATCAGAGTTTGAGTAGAGTCTAATTAAAGAGAATTTTTGAGTAAAGTTTAAGGGAACTAATTGATTCCCGAATGTATTAATTTTACATTGAGAAAGATACATTAATTTCTAAATGAGTTTATGAGTTTAGAAATATTTCAGAGCAGTTACCTCTTTTAAGAGGTTATTTTGAGTAATTACCTCAAATAGAGAACGAGTATGTTTTATACATTTGAGCATGAGTATATTATTGGGAGTAGTATTGAGCACCTATATGGGGATGAGTTCAGACAACTCAAAATCCTCTTAAACCATGTTAGCCAATATGGGTAAAGAATCATACTTTTTAGATGAATCCTTAGTGCCTTCGGGCAGAGCTTAGTGGATCCACTTAGTTGAGGTCTTCTATACCCCGACAAGGTATAGGACAGTTCTGGCAGCGTGGGCGAGACGTTGTATCATCACGTAGCTAATAGTGATGGTTGTCGGTTAGAAAAACTCCCTAATAGAGTAAAGAGTACTTTCATTGTATTTTCACATACAGTTTTCTTTGAATTATTATATTGTACTTTGTGAAGCTTTAAATGATTTTATCTCTAATCATGCTTTACATTGAGTTAAGTTGAGTTGAGTTGAGTTGAGTAATTCTTTTAGTCTGGTCAGTTCAGTAAATGCTATTATTGCATTCTTTCGGTAAGAGTTTAAATGAGTTTCCGTCATGATTTATATTATATTTCAGTTGAGTTACTGCCAGAGTTTCAGTTCAGTTATGTTGTTATTAAGTTGTATTGCATACTGTACATTCAATGTACTGACGTCATTCGTCCTGAATCTTTTAATGATGCAGATAGAGGTACTTAGGATCCTCAACATGAGTTCCATTGAGATCACTTCATCCGCTTGTCAGCTTTTGAGTAAGACCTCATTGGTTCCGGAGGACTCCAATTTTATAAGTTGTTAGTAGTAGTCTCTTGAGGAGTCGTGGGTCTTGTCCCATCACTCATCTTTGTACAGTAGAGGCTTCATAGATAGGCAGTTTTGGAGAGTCTTTCAGTTGCAAATGTTTTACGTAAAACTTTATGCTTCACATTCAGTATTTTCAGATAGTTTTGAGATTCAGTAAGTTGTATTAAACATTTTCTTCAGTTTTGATGCTTGTGTATGCTTGAGTTAATCTTCCTCTTGTAGTCAGCTAGGATGGGGGTTCGTTTGGAACCAGTAATGGTTCTCAAGTGCCGACCACGTCCAGGGTGTAGACTCGGGTCGTGACATAGATGTTGAAATGTATAGTTATGATTGTGATGAATTTCAATAGTAGTGATGTGGTTCCGATGAAGAATTTAGTTAAATTTATTCGTTGTTATCAATTTTTTATGATGGCAGTGGTTGTGGGAAGATTCCAGTGGTGAATTTGATTATGGGTGGTAAAATCTATGGTGGCGGAGAAGTGAATTTGGTGATAATAGCAACAATGGTGGGTTTGAAGGTGTATTGGGAAGAAGCAATTGAGTAACATGGATTTTTTCTTTTTTTTAAATCTGACGTAATTATTGATGTGACAGTGACATGGTGATAACGTGGCGCAAGTGTGAAACACGTTCTCATCATGTGACTGGTTATATGTGCGTCAGGGTTGAAATAAATACACTTTTAAGTAATTCAGGTGTGTAATAGGTCGTCACAATAGTTTAAGTGTGTAACTGACTTTTAATGACAAGTTAAAGGGGCAAATATATGCCTTTTCCCACTTATAAACCATAATTCTTCTATACAGAAACAATAAAGCGGAAAAGTGTGGTAAAGTAACATGTTATGAGACATTCAGCTCACTTAAATATCAAGTCACGTGAAATTTTAATAGCGATGATAAAGTACTTTTAGAAATACGAATATTTTCAATCACTTTATTGTTAATAGGAGTAATTTTATCCCATAATATAAGGGAGACTAGAGTAAAGTTGTTCCTTTCGTAATACAAATGTCAAATAATGAATACCCTCGGAATAAGTTAAGAACTAATACTAATTTCTAATGCATAATACGCAAAAGCTTAGTAAAAAGGTTATTAAATTTTAAGAATTTATCTAGTAAAGTTATTGAAGTTTATTTTATGTCAATAAAATCACTCAATTAAATTTATTCTTTAAAAAAATTTGCATAACTAAATAAATTAGATTTTTGTCATGTATATATGAACACCACAAATAAATGAAATTGAATTCATAATTTGAAAATTCAAAAAAATCTCGATTTCGCCTTAACTATGCCAACTCTATTCACGACAACTAATGCTCTATTAATTGATGTTAATTTGATGTTGGAATTTGATTTATCTACTTATTTTAGAATTTTTTTTAAAAAAAATTAATAATAATAATATTAGATGATATTTGATTAATCAATTTAAAAAAGAATTATATTCTTGCCCATATTAAGGCAACAAGTTATGCTTGGTCAAAGTTAATTATTCTTTTTATGCTTTTAAAAATAATTTCTACTATTATTCAGAAATACTCATTTACTTTTTTTAAAACTGGGTGAAATATCTCAACATTTCTCTAAAATAAGTAATTCTTTTAAAAAAAAATACTTTTGAGAAGTTAGATAATCAGAATATAAATCTCCGTACATCCCAACCAAAACATTAAATCGATACTGCCAATTTTTTTAATAAATTATTATTTTTCTTGGCATGTTTATATGATTTAAATAAATAATTTATTTGTCATGTTAGATTTTTTAGTAATACATTTAGTTGATACAAATAACTAAATTGAATGATTTTGTGGATTAAAAAAAGCGGTAGGTGAATTTTATGGAATCAAAAGTATGTAGTAAGTAGCATACTTGAATTGGTAAATTTCCCAACGCAAATGTTTTAAAAAAAACAAATGAAAAAAACAAGAAAATGTTCTCGAATAAAAACATTATTCGAACTGAAAAAAATTATTAGCTCTTTCACCTAACATTCTTATACATGGAGTTGTTCATGGCTATGGTTTAAAATCAAATCGAACCGCAATTCGAATCAAATCGATTAAAAAATTAATATTTGATTTGGTTTAGTTAGGTTTGGTTTTAAATTTTGAAAATCGTTACTATTTGGTTTTGTTTTGATTTTACAAAAAAAAATTACAAAAATAATCAAATCGAACAGAGAAATTATATATATATATATATATTTTTTATTTTATTTTTTTAATTATTATATATTATTCATAAATAAAATATAAATATTTTGTTAAATTTTAATCAGCTTAAGTTTTTAACTTTACCATTTTTTCAAATCCAACTAATAATTTTAACCCAACTATAACTCTAGTCAAAGTCCATCAAAATTCATTACTTTAGTCTTTACCTACTCTATCTCACATAAGATAGTCACACGTTCTCTTAATTGAATCACTTTGTGCGTATAATAATAACTCTAGTATTGCTTAATTGAATCCACAATAGATTTCCCGTGGATTGTTCATGTACTAGGTGTCTGTGTCTTAAAAAAATTAGAAGAACTTTCACATATAGCCACTCAAAATATTTTAATTATGCTCCATAACTATAGTTTGCTAATTACGATTCGTAGCTACATGTTATAGGAGGAGAGTGGCGAGCGAGATTGGGAGAGAGAGGCGAGCGAGAGAGGGCAGAGAGACGAATTGTATATGTATATCTGCCAAATAATTGTATATATGTAACTAATATACATATGCATTTGTATATCTAGCGAGCGAGAGTGAGAGAGAGAGGAGAGAGGCGAGTGAGATTGGGAGAGATAGGAGAGAGGCAAGCGAGAGAGGGCAGAGAGGCGAACTGTATATGTATATCTGTCGAATTGTATGTGTATATCTGTCAAATAATTGTGTATATGTAACTAATATACGTATGTATTTGTATATCTGGCGAGCGAGAGTCAGAGAGGGAGGAGAGAGGCGAACGAGATTGGGAAAGGGAGGAGAGAGGCGAGCGGGATTGGGAGAGGGAGGAGAGAGGCGAGCGGGATTGGGAGAGGGAGGAGAGAGGCGAGCGAGAGAGGACAAAGAGTGGAGAGAGGCTAATTGTATTTGTATATTTGTCATATAATTGTATATATACATATGTATAATTTGTATTTGTATATGTATAAGTGATGCAATTACAGTTAAAAGTAAGCTGCGAGCCGTAATTAATTCAAATTATAGCTATGTTAGCTAATTAACTAGTATATGTTTGCTTATCCGTGTAATTTTCCCAAAAAATTATTACTTTCAACCGAAAGAACCAAAAAAATTGATCAAATCGAACCAAATCGATAATAACCAAATCGACATTTTTTTTCTTTTGATTTGGTTTGATTTAAAATTTTTAAAAACGGACTAAATTGATTTGATTTCGATTTTAATCAATAATCAATCCAAACCAAATCATGAACACTCCTGCTTATACACAAAATGATTTAAGGCCCATACTCCACGTCACATGTTATAAAAATCGAATGGATGAATAAAAAAAAAGTACAATAATTGAACGGTGGAAAAGTCTTTGTTACCGTATTTTATATTCAATGCCTGTCAATTGTCAAAAAAAAATTATGGTTCATGTGGCGAAGCGTAAGACTCATGAATGAATGTTAATTATCAATTTATAGCACAGAGAAGCGTCAAAACTATACTTAAATTTTTTATTTTTGATTAAATTATTAAGAGTGTAAGTTTCATAATTAAACTACAAAGAGTGTGAATGTCATAATTAAACTATTAAAAGTACGAATTTCATATCTAAATTATTGCTCATTAGTTTAAGAAACACACATCTCTCTTTTATTCTACTCTCTTGATGGTGTGTACTACACTCTCTTTTTTATTTAAAAAAATTGTGACATCAAAACATTTCACCTTGGTGGTGTGTCGATCTATTATTCTTGTTGCGTTTTTTTAACGCTCCGAGCCTACACCCTAGACGTGGCCGGCACTCAAGAACCATTGCTGACCCCCAAGCGAACCCTTGGCCTAACTTACTATTTAGCGGAAGACTTACTCAAGCATTTTTTATTTTAAATAACTAAAGGGAAAACATTTAAGTCAAATACTGTCTGAACTGTTTGAAAATACTGAATGTAAACAATAATAGTTTAGCAAAATATCTGAAAATAAATATCAAGAGACTCTCTAACACTGTCTATCTATGAAGCATCTACTGTCTGAGATAGGCGTCGGGACAAACCCACGACAACCTTAAATAAAATTACTAAAGCAAATAAATGATTGAAGTCCTCCGAAAGCAAGGAGGTCTCACCAAAACTGGTAAGAAGCTGGGTGATATCAACGATGCACCTATTAATGATCCTGAACACACATGTATCTGCATCATAAGATGATGCAGGTCGAATGACATCAGTACATTGAATGTATGAGTATGTAATATGACTGAATAAAACAATAACTAAACTGAGGACTAGATACATATCAAGCAAAACAATGTATAAACAAGTAGTGAAAATTATTTGTACTTTACAATAAGGTATGCAGTATAAGCAATATGAAAGTAGAAAACTTTACTCTGTGGGGAGTTTCTCTAATCGACAATCATTACTATGAGCCTAGCAATGATACAACGTTTCACCCACGTTGCAAGGGTCATCCTATGCTTTTCCGGGGTATAGGATGCTAACTATAACGGTAGATCCATCCAATAACCCTTATTGAGGCAGTGACGAGTCACCCAAAAAGTCGGTATGATCCTATCCTACGCTGGCTACGTAGTTTTATGAGATTTGAGTTGTCTGAACTCTAACTCCATATCGGTGCTCAATATAACTCTCAAAATAATATACTTGTATAATATGCTCATAGTTTGATAAACTATCTGGCTGTATGAATAAAGGGTGAGACCAATCTCAAATCTGTGAGTCAAAGCTCAAATATTTCTAAAATATATCTTTCAAAGTCATGTATATAACTTAAATCATGAGAAAGTTTTCTAACTTACATAGCTCATAAGTATTCGAAATTAATTTTCATAATAGCATAAAGACTCTAAAATCATGCTTTGAAATATAAGCTTCATGCGAAATCATAACAATGTCATGTCAATAACTCACAAGAAGAACAATGTAAAACCTTACTAAGTATAAAAAGAAAGTACATAGGTCAAGAATCTTTAATCGTAAATAATTAATTTAAGAAAGCTTACAATTCAGATCATAATTATGAATGAATTCAAAAGTGGGTTTGATAACCCTAACTATGGAATTTAGCTAATGAACATTGGTAAATCTTGGACATGAGAATGAAAGGAATTCCTCATTGAAGTATTACGTACCTTAATCACTCCAATTACCGAAGAAAAGTATGATCTTGGAAGAAGAAGACCTATAAAACCTTTCTTGAACCTTGAAGATGAGTTCTTGAAAAATCTATGAATTTCATGAGTAAGAGTTATTAGTTCGCATTAAGATGAAGGAATTATGAAGTTCTATGGTCAAATCTTACCTTGGATGATGGATGAACCTTGGAGGAAGTTAGTTTCTTAAAAACTTTTCTTTCTTAGTTTCTTAAAAACTTTTCTTTCTAGGGTAAATTTATGAACTAGGGAGGTGAACTAGTTTTTGGAGGGTTATTAAAGGCCTCAGACACCCGCGTGCCTATGTTAAGAATGCCTCAGGCGCGCAGCCAAACGATTAGGGAGGAAGTTGTTGCTGCCTCGCCGTGTGCCCGCGTGGAAAAATTCCTCGGCTGTGCGGCCGGCGTGTGACAAGATAGTGTCCAGTAAAATAGGCATAGCTTTTTACTCTAAACTCCAATTGATGCAAACTTGGTGGCGTTGGAAAGAAGACTCATAAACCTTTAATTTGATAAGTTGTAATCCACGTAGTTCTTTATATACTGAAAGATGTGGTCATGTGAAGTTGATTCTTATGTGAACTAATGCGAAAAACTTAGCCTGTAGAAAGACTTTAAACTTGACTTAGTGTTAGAGGTCCCTTGTGACCCTAAATTACTTAAGATACCCTTGGTACACTTGGTAAAGGGCCTTAAAACACATGAGCAAGTAAGTAAATCACCCGATTCAAGCTCATATACTTAAGACGAACGATTTGGATTCTAAGAGTAGAATTGCGAGGTGTTACAGTTTTACTGTCTAAATATTCTAGACATTATTACGAATTGTGTAAAATATCTAACAAAATTCACATACAATACAACCTCAAAAAATTAATACTTGGTAAATTAATAATCTATTTAAGATAATATTTTTCTCTGGTCTAGATTTGGGCCAATGAAAAAAATCACTCATTTTGATAAGATAATATTTTTTGAGAAGACCCCTATATAAATATATGGTCCCATAAATATTATAAATTAAAATATTCTTTATAAATATAAATATATCTAAGACAATTTAGTAAAATATGATTCTATTGTGTTTTGTTTTTTTGTTAGAATTTAAATCTAGTTGAAATTTATCTCTAACTTTCTTATTGCATCCAAAAGTCGCGGTGTTTGCCACGATGGTAAATCTTTTTGAATGCACATGGAATGATCTCTTTTGTACTCACATAATGCTTTACGTATTTGATCTAACATTGTTGATTTTGTGACACTTTTTAAATGAGAAGCCATTTTTGGATATGGTTTCAAGAAATTTATTATGTTGTTTATATAGTTTATTCTTTCACTATCATATATTGAATGTTTTTAGTAAAGATACATTGAATAATATTTAATTATTAAGAAACAATGAACATTACGTATAATGAGTTTATTTTTACATTGAATCATTTAACAAAAAAATATATTACAATGAATCATACACATACATTGTACTTTATGTATAATGAATTTATTTTTTATGTGAATTCAACAAATATGATACATAATTTAGTAAGATACAATGATTTTGATGTATTCATTATACTTTATGTATAATAAATTTATTATTTTATGTGAATTCAATAAATATGATATATAAGTTAGTAATATACAAATATTTTGATTAGCCTTCATTGAATCTCAAAACACTCTTTAACTTAATAGGCAAAGCCAGCTGAAGGAAGGTCGCGTTAGCGCCCCCTATTTCACTAAAGCAAGAAGGGAGAAAGTTGACTTTGAGAAAGAAGGGCTTCTATTTAGATTAGTTTCTTAGTAAAAGACTAGGGCTTATGATCCTTCTCTTAACGGTAGAACAAAAATCAGAAAGGAGCTCTCCTAACCTAAGCAAGCCGCGGAGTCGCAGACCATTGCTTTAAAGACGGGATGGAATCTTTCTTTCTCTTGGACGAGCATAAGGCTCTAAGCACTTTGTTTACGACCTCCTAACAAGATAGCACCGATACGATCTCCCGCTGTGAAGTAGGAGGTTTTCACCGACAGAGCGCAATTAGACCACAACTGAAAGAGAAGGACTTTCCATGGTACATTCTGAAATATTAATTTATTAATTAAATAATACCTTTACAAAATAATAATACTTCATGGTTCCACCTATATTAATTTATTGAGATTTTACTGAAGTTATGACTGGTATGTTGAATCTGTTTTGTGAACATTTGGGAATGAGTGAGGTATTATTAAGTGTACTGGCAAATGGTAACAATATAAAGGGAATGGTAACTTAGATATTCATTTTCATTTCCTTTTCTAATTTTCCACATGTAAGTTGACGTAGCTCGTGAATTACATGTGTTATCTACATCTTAGCTTTGGTGGACAATGTTACACATACTCGCAGCGATTCCATTTGCTAAAAGGTAACGACAAGGGCTTTTCTGCCGCAAGGTTCCTATGGAAGGCAAAGTTGAGTAGAAGTCGATAGTTCAGGATAAATTTGAACTTTTTTTTTTATGGAAGCCAATGAGTGGGAAACCAGAGAAAAGGGGAAAAACACAATCAAAATAAGAAGCATAGACATACAACATGCTATAGATTTAATAAACACACTTCACATGACATATAGTGGAGTTCAAACTTATTATGGAGAGCCAACATTTAATTGTAATCCCATCTCATTCAACCTGCAAATCTGACTTTTATTTGGTTAACAACAATATAAAGCTTTAAAGAAATCGTGTGAATAATAGGTTTGCCTATTAGGTTTATCATAGTGAGAAGCTCCACGACAATCTTCCGTTGATAAACTCTATTGACTCCAATTATTGTCCATGTTCTTGATACTTTCATGCACACTTACAACCTGCACCAAAGATCTGTTGCATTAGCAGACATAGACCAACTTACTAAAGTTATAAATTCATCTTGCAAATGATCCCTGCAATGGCAAACCAATCTTGTAAAATATGTTTACTGGCTCATAAAACGTATTTGATACTAGATATACACCAAGGAGAAGACAATTTGTCCTCTTAGTTCAAGGCTCTTATTCATAATATAAACAAATGTTGAATTTCTAGAATAGACGATGAATAGATCAGTAGAATCATTACCAAGGAAGTTTAAAAGTATCTTTCAACCATCCTTGTTTCGAGGAGTTAGCAAATATTTTATTCATCCGCACAATGACCTCAGAAAATGTTGGCCGTACAAAAGCTTCTGGATTCCAACATTCTTCGATCAACCTAGAAATACAATACATTGAGCAGAAGTCAAGAGGGAACACAAGTATTGATATTGAATGCAAAGCTAATAAGATAATGGTGCACCGGGAGAGCCATCTAGTCCTGCCTGAGGGGCCTGAAGGTGGTACACTCGTCTGGAGTATATCTAGAACTCCAATTAGCCAATGTCAATTATCAAAAGCTTATTACGGAACTCTTAAGTTAAGCATAAATGAGGTCATGCACACAACAAAGTTTCCGTGTGACCTATAGGTCATGGGTTTGAGCCGTGGAAGCAGCCACTAATGCTTGCATTTAGGTAGGCTATCTACGTCACACCCTTAGGGTGCGGGCCTTCCTCTGACCCTGCTAACGCAGAATGCTTTATGCACCAGGCTGCCTTTAGAGATGGACATCAAAAGATGAGCATTAAATGGGCAAGGTCTAGAAGGATCTGACAAAAAGGGTACTAAAAATTGTAGGAAATGACATGAGCTTAACAACATGCAAGTTGAGCTGCACATGGCTAGAGTTTGTACTAAATCACCGAGCCAAAAAAAACCTATAGCTGAAGAAATTGAAAACATACATATGTTATTAAGAAAGAAAACCAAAGCAGCAGAACGGAAATCATCTCTGAGGTCTTTCAAAAAGAATTCACGATGCACTTCCATGGCTGGCAGTAAAGAATAGAACATCATGCTAAACACTGGCAAAATATGTAGCTAATATATAAGCGCGCATATGAACTGCAAAACATGTGATTATACCCCAAGTAATGATAGCAAACATGATAATGGCTGGACTTACTCTCTAAGCTCTGGAGAATATTTGGATTTCGATTTGAATGCTGGTCTTTGGCCTTCTAAGCACATCAATCTGGCAGCCTCTTCAGGAGACTTGGTATTAAAAGGTGGTGTTCCCTCCAGCATCTGAGCCCAACAAAGTAAAAAAAGCTAGATTGTGAAGAGCAGAAAGAAAAGAGACACATCATGCTTCCAGAATCTGATAGAACGATATCAGGATAAATGGAGGACAGAATTGCATTTTAAGAAGATAAGATCATCCAAGTATCACAAAGTATTGTGCCGAAGAAATCAAGAAATCTACACTATTTTTGAATTAAGCTACAGCATTAATTGAAGTACCTGACAAAAAGAAATCATACCTCGTAGAGTACAATGCCAAATGAATATATGTCCGCATTCCGGTCAAATATTTCATCTTTATAAATCTCAGGTGCCACGTAGGGACCTACAAGTGAAATACAAATTGAGTAAAGTAATAAACATAAACACGTAAAGGTGAATCTTTTCATCCAATGAGCAAACAATATACTCCAACTCATCACCAGAAGTTACTGATCTATCAAAAATTACTACCACACGAGAATGATTTCTTTCAGAGTAGGAAATATTATGATTTAGTGTTTATATACTCAAAGTTTGAAAAACTTACTTGAACGGTCAACATCCTCCGGCTGCACCAACTTTGCTTTGTCAGGTGAAATTTTTGACAATTTAATCAGACCAAATCCGGCAACTTTCAGGTGATCTCCATTGTCAAGCAAAATATTTCTGGCACCTTACAAAAATTCCGAATATTAAAAACAATAGGAAATCCCAATGAGTACAGTCAAAATGATCAGTTAACAGCATTAGAGGACTAAAGCATATAGTTATCTTACTTTGGACTTAGATTACAATGGATAATTGGGTCTGGTTTGCATTCGTGAAGGTAGTTCATACCCCTGAAATCAACCAACATAGATATGTTTAGATAAAAGAAGTAATGGAAACAATCACAAGTCACCAAAGAGTAGAGGAATTGCCAAAGAACTGTTTCAAGCATGAGAGATCATTTCACTTTTATGACAAAGATTGACTTGCCTAGCAACATCAAGAGCAAATTTAAGCGCCTTAGAAGGAGATAGACGTCCCTTTTTCTGAAGATAGCTACCTAGATCACCCTGAAAAATCGCAAAGCATGTAATGTCAAATGTCATAATTGCAAGGCTAAGGTAAGAATTGAGATCAATGACATACAAAATCCATAGCATCAAGATCTCTACAACAAAGAAGTTGAATCTATTGCCAACGCTAACTAAAATTTTAGCCAACGTTGAGTGTCCATTATAATAAGGAATATTAACATAAGTTGAATTGATAAAAAAGGTGAACAAGCTACATTGCTGTGTGATAGGCAGTGTGGAAAGATTGACAGAGCCTACCCTTGGATGATACTCTGAGACTATCATCATCGGTATATTTTGTGTAACTGCTCCAACAAACTGAACTACATTTGGATGCCGCACTTTTTCTAGCAAAGTTAATTCATGTTTAAAAGAGTTTCTGCATGCAGTTGTGGAAATAACGCAAAGTTAGATATTAAATCCATAGTCAAATTCATGGACCTATATAATGACCAATACTTGTTAAGAGGAAAAATTATTAATCATCTGGTTAAGAAAAGCAAGGAAGGCAACATTCAAACAGACTTTAAGCAGCTACATGGTCTATTTAAAAATAAAGAAGATAATCTGCAAGAAGAAAATATCGCTTGCTTTGCCTGAATATTGAATTTCCAAGAAATTCCGATCACTGACTGAATATATAACATGGTCCATAAAAAGTTAAAACAACTGAGAAATAAAACCAGAATGGCTCTAATGTTTCTCCAAAAAGATATGGAAATTACAAATACCTTGCTTCCTGATAATGACTCCAAGTCTAATTTTTTCTTTTTGATCAGTATGACTCCAAGACGAATTGAAAACTTGTGGTAACAACAAAAACAAAGATGACCAATTTTCTATCCTACTTCAGTTCAATTTCCCTGAACTATGCATAAGTTCATCTTTCTATCAAGTTTTGCTGTTTAGAAAGATCAGCTTCAATAAAAAGATAACTGATGTATGTGACTCATTCTTATGCTGATTAGTGAAGCCATCAGGTTAGAGGATCCAAATTAGAAGTCTATATTACATTGTCAGAAGACGTTTTACTTGTAGATCGCATAATCCAATAAACATTTTGATATGAGGCCTCTCGTGATACAGGACACAAGAAAAAATACAGAGTATCTACAGAATTCCAATAAGCATCACAGGTGAAATAGGAGTTGTAGAGAAGCTGAAACATACATGCTTTCAGGATCTTTATAGCTATCCTTGTCAAGTATTTTTACCGAAACTTTCGTTCCATTCCATTTGGCAACTTGATATGAACCCTGTCAAAAGTTAAAAAGGAAAATTAATAGACAAATTCTCGGGATAAATTCAAAAACATTAGGCACCCAAAAGCATCACATGAAATGAAAGTAGACCTGGTGTCTCAGGCTTCATTCAGGAAGCTAAGAAAGAAATAAAATGGTTAAAGAATCTATTGGTTCAGTCTTCCTTTAATTGTAAACGGAAGGTAAGTATTTCAATTTAAGGCCTAACTGTGCTTTCATCACTCAATCATAATTGAAACATCACAGTGCTGATTAACAAAACATAGAACACTTGCCTTTGAGATTCCATCACTTTTGCGTATTTGAAGCTCCAGAGGGTTTAGTTCATATTCGGGAACTTCTTGTGGATTTGCTACAGCCATTGGCGTCTTTCTGACTTTCTACCAACATAACACATACATCTATGAGTGCCATAACATAAGGAACCTCAGGCTAATTAGGACTTTCTACCCACTTACCGGGACTTTGGCTCCACGGGCCTTCAACATTTCGTAAACTTCAGCATTACCATAGTGTTTGGCATCAGCTGCCGCCTGTCACAGCCTCTCATAACAGTCAAAGTTTGAAGATAAGGGAAAAAGCTTTAAACATTTTCAGCTGAAATCCACAGTTTAGGGCCTTTATCCCTAATTTAGTATCATTATATTTCAATTAAATTTTAATTATGAAATTACATTAATTCAAAAATTAACTAAAACAACAGCAATTTCTTTTTTTGATGTAGAAAAGCCAGGCCATTTATGTGGAATATAGAAGGAATAGACAAAGAAAATAGTGCATGTAGGGAGAGAAAAAGAAAAGGAAGCACCATAGTTACTTAAGCTAATGAGTTCAGAGAGCATACAGCATCAAGATTTACATTTAGAAATTCATTACTACTAAAGCCAGACTCATTAATTGCTTTTGTGGTTGGTTTCTTGTCCGTAGTTTATGATAGCATTTTGCACATTCAAGGACTTAAATCTGATTATACATGAGAAGGAAATGCTCATACAAAATCTTGTTCATCATATGAATAACAAACAGGATGTATATATTTTCTCAAAGAAGAGCATCCAACAGTAAAGTATTTGGATATAATGGAAGAAAGGAGGAAGAAGAAAGAAAAACAATGCTTCCTCATTTTTACCGAGTTCTTTCTCGCTAAAGTTACAAGATTGACTTATTCCTATTTATAGAGTTCTTTCACGTTTTGTATTTGTAATCTCTTCTTTCTCAAATCCTATTCATAAGTAACAAGTTTATGCAACAAAGTTCTCAGCAGTTTTAACTTGGGAGGCCAACCTATCTCCTTACAGTTTTCTACTAGAGTTTTCTACTAGAGTTGAGGGTCAAAAACACACATAAGCCTCATGTTCTATGTCACTAAAATTGCACTCCAAATATTCTATTTTGGTTCTGCTCAGCCTAAATCCTTTAGACTCCAGGGTCTGTATCCACACGTCCAGCTTACTGGTAACTCCTTTACGAGTCTCATCAATCACCATGACACCTCACCTTGGATTTGCCGAGTCAATTCATCTAACACCGTGGCAAATAAAAACGAGCTAAGAATTAATCCCTGATGCAACCCCATCATAACCATTAAGTGATGTGAGTCTCCTCCCACCGGCCTTACCCGGATCTTGGCTCCATCATACATGTCCTTGATCGCACTAGTGGAAGCCACAAGTAAACTTGTATCCTCCTAGCATCTCTATAAAACCTCCCTCGGGACTTTGTCATATGCCATTTCTAGGTCGATGAACATTATGTGTAAGTTCTTTTTCATCTCCCTATACTACTCCACCAGTCTTCTTATGAGGTGAATGGCTTCCGTAGTTGAGCGTCTTGGCATAAATTTGAACTTGTTCTCAAAAATAGACACGCCCCTCTTCACCCACATCTCCACCACCCTCTCCCAAACTTTCATAATGTGTCTCAACACCTTGATACCCTTATAATTGTTACATTTTAAAATGTCACCCTTATTCTTGTACAACGCGAGTATTGTACTCCTCCTTATTGTTTAAGCAATTTCACCTTCTTAAAAACTACATTAAACAACTCAGTCAACCACTCCGTACCTGCCCTGCCTGTGCTATTCAAGAAACTACAGTGTGAAATTCAAAACAACAGTTTCATTACACACATCCTACAACAAGTTACCAAAGAACAAAAGGAAAAAGATGTTGCTTTCAAAATAATTACCAAAGGCATCAAAATAATAAGATTCATACCGTGCTACCCCAACGATCACGGGCATTCATATTAGCCTTCCTACTCAACAATAGCTTGGCAACTTCTACATGTCCTTCACAGGCAGCAATATGAAGAGCAGTCCTCCCGTCCAAATCGATGCTGTTCACATCAATGCCTTCATCCAACAAGTCCTGAACTCCCTTCACATCCCCTTTACACGCCATGAATAACAGCTGCATCGTTGAATCAAGATTCTCTGGCACAGTTCTCTCAGCAATTTCAATCGAAGGGCTCCTTCGAAGTGGATCAAGCGATGACTGCCTCCCAAAACTGAACCTCAAATTATTCCTTCTTGGATCCAACGAACTCTGCCTCTTGAAACTGAATTTTCCACTCTTACTAAACAGCTCTGTTGAAAATTGCCTCGATATTCCTCTCTTTAACTGCTCCATTTCAACACTTCTCTCCAGCAAACAAAAATCTATTTGTTACCCCACAGATAGGATAGACTGATATATATGATTCAGACTGGATTATATACAGAATTATGTGATTTGAGCATTTGACCAATTCAATTCTACTGTAGCAGAAATGTATATCTGAATACAAAATTAGAGATCCGTTTTAATTTATCCAGAAATTAACACATGATTCAAAAACTCAGAAATCCCAAATCTTGAAAAAACAAACCCCACTAATTCGAAAAAGAAAAAAAAAAAGCAAAATCAACAAAGGTAAATATAGAAAGAGAACATGAAAAGGAGTTGTTTAGAATAATTTACTGTTGATAATAGGAGTAGAAAGACATTACAAAAAGTTGGAAATTGAGAGTTGAAAATGAAAGATTGAACTTGACAATTGAGAGACAGAATGGACGTTAAACTTGAATTTTTTTGTATGTCGACATCCTTTACCAATAAGATGCATTATTAGTGCAAGTGGATATACTAACTACTACCTAGTAGGCAGTGGCTTTGCCCCACAACAAGGATCGTTTGGTAGGAAGTATTAGAATAAATAGTCCATGTATTATATTTGGTATTATTTAATACTTTGTTTGGTAGGAATTTTGGGTCCATGTATAATTAATCCATGGATTAGTTATGCACCCTATATGGTATTATATGATGTATTACTAATACCTCCCATTTGGTGGTATTAGTAATACGTAGGATTTAATATCATGGGATTATCCATGTAAAGACAAAAATATCCCTCATATCATTTTAATCATTTTATTTATTTTCTTGATTTTATGTTTTATGTTTGTACTAGTAAATTTATTTAAATAAATTAGCTTACAAATTTTATTATATAGAGAGAGTTGTTTGTGCTAAATAAATTCAATACAAATCAATACAATATTTGAAATGTGAGTTATTTAACATTTACTAATTGAAAAGGCAATTATATATCACCACGTGACGTTTATGATCTTAATTGATGTATTATTTGTTGATATATGTAATTTTCTAATTATTTGTATTTTGAACAATTTATAAAATTGCATACATATAACTATTAAAACTACTATTGTTGATATATGTAATTTTATACTATTGTTTACCGTTTTGTCGGTTTTAAAAGTAGTTGGTCTATCTTTTTTAAATTGAATTGACATTTTGTGAGTAATCAATTTATTAAGATAACAATTATTTTACCCTCAAATAATTCAAGTGAGAAAATAACAAATATGACAACAAAATTGTTCTTCTCCTAACTAGTTAGAAAGCCATAAAAAAATAATATTATCCGTCAATTATCTACTTTGACCCGATTACATGAAATAAAAAATCTCATAAATAAATCAAGGGTATAATTGGAAAGAAACATTTTGTAGAGTTTTAATCCAAACACAAGATGAGATGGGAAGCAATGAACCAAACACTTGATAAAAAATAAACCCTGCATTACTAATCCCTGTACTATTAATCCATGCATTACTAATCTCTGCATTGCTAATCCCTGCGTTATCATTCTTTGTACCAAACGACCCCAATCTAGGAGTTGACCATTACTAATCTCATGCTAATAAAATATTGGTCATATAAATATTATTCATGTTGTATAAAATAAAATGTAGTATAAATTTATGGATCGTTTGCTAGAGTGTATTAGAAAAAATAATATATGCATTAGCTTTTTGTATTAGTAATATTTTGTTTGGTACTTTCTTCGTTCCTTTTTAGTTGTTATGTTACACTTTTCGAGAGTCAATTATATTAATTTTCAAAGATAAATTAGATTACATTAATTTAATATTTTAAAATAAAATTTTAGGTATTCAAAAACTTTACGAAAAGTACTACAATTACAACTTTTTCCATAACAATATGATGAAAAAATATATCTTAAAATGTTAGTCAAAATTCATATCCTTTGACTCTCAAAAAGAAAACTATAACAACTAAAAAGAACAGAAGGAATACATTTTTTCAATCTATGTATAAGTGTATTGAGGAGTATATTACTAATACATGAAAATTCATGGTATTAGTAATGCAAGAAGATTTAATGCATACATTAGTATGGTTAAAGACCTATATGCCCCTAAAAACCTTTTTTACATCTTCTCCATCCATATTTGTGGTATTTTTGTAAATAAATATTTTTTTAAGAAAATATGAAATACATGTTATTTTTAGTACACCAAATTAAATAATGCATAAGAAATTTCTGCAAACATTATTAATATATTCTATTTAGCATTATTCTTATATACTCTATCAAACGACCCCTTAAAGTAGCAAAAGAGACCGAGAGAGAAAGAGAGCGGATCAATATAAGCATGTTCTTTCACTTTTCATGTCTTTCTCAATACATTAAGGGGTTATTTAACCAAAGTCTTGCAATTCTGACATTAAAGTGGCCAAACACATGCATATCCCTTTTAACTTGTCCCGAAATTTTATTTTGGCGCTCCAACTCAATCTTGTTTTTTTTTTAATTCTTCAACTTTATTTTCAGTGTCCCATTTAAACACAAAATGCTACCTGAACAGATTAATGAAGTTATTCATCTTTTACAACTCTTAAGAGATCCTTTTTAACGTTAATATTCGACAATTTTATCACTAACAACCTTCTACCCTATTTATTTTCTCTATATTCTCTTCAACCCCATTTTTTCCTTCATCTACTTTCCTTATCCATTTATTTTCTTCATCTACTCTTTTTCTATTTAACTCTCTTTATGCTAAAGATAATTTTTTAAAATTTTAATTTTAATAATTCATTTTTTCTATATAAAATTTAAAATATCAATTATATTCTACGCTATAATGGACTAAATAAAATGTTAAAATAATAAGTAAAGAGTTAGATTGAGGAGAACGATATCATATCAAAATTTAAAATTATAACAACCCGAATGGTGTCAAATATTTTGTTAATGCCACATGAATTGAAAAAGATGGATATATTCATAGTAACATAAACTCGATGTTTATATTAACTTGTGACACTAATCGATCTCAACAATAAATTTTATAATCAATTGAATATTGCTAATTAATATATATTCTTATATTTCTTAAAGATGATAAATTAGTACATTAATGTAAATGCCAAGTAAATTCGAATGACTTGGAGAAAACCAAACATGAGGCGTTATTTATTTGGATTTTCTAAACCTTTTTTAATGTTTGTATAATACGCGCGAAACACTTATATTGGGTAAAGCTTTTTGTATTTAAATGGTACATTAAAGATGAAGTTGGAGGGTTAATGTCACGATTCGATTTCTCAAGTCATGATGGCGCCTACAACCCACCGGTAGGCAAGCCAAACTCTATCCCGGAACTTAAACAGTAATGGGACTAAGAGTGGAAACTAATCCAAAACCAAGCGGAAGCATACAAATCTAACACATAAAAGAAGGTTGAAGCGAAACCAAACCAAAATGATATATACAAAACACCTCCCAAAATCTGGAAGTCACTGTACAAAACTACTAACAAGAGTACAAGTCCCAAAAGTGGACCACCGAAACAACTGTCTCTAAAACAAAAGACAAGCCAAAATACATATACAGAAGGAGACAGGTAAACCCAGAACGCCATGTGCTCACCCTAGTCTCCTGAAAAGACAGCTCCAGGCCCGGCCTCAACGCTGATAACTGGTGCTCGGGCCTGCATCACGAAAATAGATGCAGAGTGCAACATAAGTACCAAAACAACAGGTACCCAGTAGGCATCATAGGCCGACTGAGCAAGAAAGGTAAAAACAGGCAGACAAGATAGAATCGAAAACAACAGAGGTCAACAAAATAGGAAATGAAAAAGCGGTAACTTGGAAGGAAGGGAAACCGTAACCTACCCAAAAGCCGATCACAAGCGCTCCAAATCACTCAGCCGAAGATTTCTCCTTCCGAACAACCTCAGACTGTTGCCACGCTATCAAAAATAGAATCACAGCGTCAATATGGTCGTTTAGACACTAAAATCAACAAATTCGGAGACAGACCAATTTCGGAGTCAAATCAGGCAAAGTGGGATCCGCTCCCGATTTTTCGGAATTGACTCCGTGAAAAGGTCCCAAATCCTTCCCCAAACACGAATCCCAAAATGGATCGCCCATTAGGGGTCGGATCCGCTCCTAATAGCCCACAACAACAATTTACAAAACTTAGCAAAATAGGCCAAGAAGGAACTTAACCTCGATTTCATGGAAAACGAGGAACACCCAACAAACCCCAACCTAAAGCCCACGAAGCCAACGAGAATTCGAACGCCTGGGACTTCGAATCGCCAAAAACCGACCACCGAGGAGATTTTTATGAAGGTTTGAAACTCTCCAAAATGGGAGCTTCGACCTCATTAAATAGACACTGCCAGGGGCCTCTTCTCCACGAACGCGGTCAACGCTCCGCGAATGCGGAGGTAAGCCAGCTAGTGCTCTACGAACGCGGCCCCAGGCCCGCAAACGTGAAGAACAACTCCTCCCCTCATCCAACAGACCTTCGCGAACGCGGAGCACAAGAAACCTCTCACCAAACAGGCCTCCGCGAACGCGGAGCTCAGGGACCCAGACCTCCGCCTTCCACTAACGGGGAGAACAGGGATACACCCAGTCTCACAGACCTCCGCGAACGCGAACTCTGGCCCGCGAAAGAGGAGTAGACTCTCCCACACCTCCGCGAACGCGGAGAGTAAATGAGTTTGCCTTTTGACAACTGCACCAGCTAAGTTTTGGACAATTCAAAAACTCCGACGGGTGCTCAGGATTCGTTCGGAACCCCGTGCATGCAAATGAAATATGCTACCCGCTCGAATTTGACATTCCGGACTCAATGACTCAACCGGAATTTTCATACGAGGTTGTTTCAATAAAAAGTGGATCCCACACCCAATGAGCCATTTTAGCCAACTTTTACCGGAAGTCTCAAAATCAGATCGAAAGCTCCCGGTAATTCTTGAAGGGTCGTTCTAGACCAAACTCAGCATTCTGAAACTAACCGCGCTGTCAGAATTTCCATTCGAGCGCGTTTTCCAAGAATATTGACCAAAGTCAACCTTAAACCAAATTTCAAAGACTAAAGAGCTAACTGGCCCCAAAATCACATTGGAAACCCCGAGACTCGGGCAACTCATGCTCCTAGCCTAATTTCATTGCTCCGGAGCTGATGGAACCGTCAGAATTCTCATCTGAAGTTGTTTACCTGAAGTTATGACCGAAATCAACTTTTCAAGGTTCAAAAGCTCCAAAACAGAAAAACAGGCATAAAATCCCAAACGAACGACCCGGCGACCGAACAATCAGTGCCAGCAAGTCATAAATGACTTGGGGTCGCTACAGGAATGCTCTAAATGACAGAAAGAAGGTATTAACACAGAAATGATATGGAGGGTCATTACAGTTAAAATGAAATAAGATTGAGTTGAAGTGTCAAAATAAATTTTGAGGTAAGTAACGGGGTTGTATATGTGTTTGGCCTAAAAATTGATATGTCAAATCTAGCTCATAAAAATATGATTCATATTATAAATAAATAAAAGTACTACTAAATTTAATATAGAAAAAGAAACCAAGAAAGAGAAGGGACCAATATGAGTATTTTCTTTCACTTTTCATATCTTTCTCAATACATTAAAATGGTTATTTATAAGCCCAAATATATTTGGGCACATATATAATGGGCATTATTATTGCCATAAAGTTTTTCATTATCTAGAGCATTAAGAATGTCACGTGGACACTCATTTTATAATACTCCCCCTTAGATGCTTATGTAAAAGAAAAATTCTAATGAAAGGAAAAATGTAGTAATACGCATTGTTTGTTGTCTCATTGAAAACCTTATAAGAAAAATTCAATAGGACAAAACCTTGATTAAGGAAAAAAGTTCAGCGTGTATGTAGTCTTCCTAACGAAAATCTTACTTAATATCTCTGTCATGATCCAACCCACCGGGCTGTGCGAGCACCTATTCTAAATATTGCGCACCTACTCTAAATACTGCGAAATTCCTTTAATACCTTAAAGCTTCATGAAAACAACAAACTTTAATAAAAATCTTTTAAAAATGACCAAAAACCTTCCACAGGAACTTATCTAAACAGGTACAAGAGCTACTAAAAGGGTATAGTTCTTACCGAAAATAAGACACAACTCCCACCATAGGGAAAGGAAAATGAAAGTTGTTGGAGATCATCAGTGTCTTCACCTATGAAATATCACTGACTCTGCAATTAGACTATGCCAAGTGGCATAGTAAGAGTAGTATCAGTACAAACACACGTACTGGTAGGCATCATCGATTGCCTCGAGCCTACCACATATTATAACATAGATAATCAAAAGAAAATATGCAGTATGAAGGTTACACCACCCCAATCTCTATCCACATGCGTTTACCATCCTAGGTATAATGTCCATAAACTAATGCACCTTGACCCGAGCCTCCTATCCCATTCTGATGTCAACTCTATCATTAAACATTTGACCATTTTACCATTTTAAGACTTCCCAATTCTACTTGTTATGCCACCTTAAGGCTTTCCACTGTTATACCACCATAATATCAAATCATAGCCTAACCCTTCTATCTCATAGAGATTCACGAATACGAGGCCACCCCTAGCCCTATCAACCAACCAACTACTCTCCCTCAAGTTCCATGCCAACACACTGGCCTTTTTGGAATAGTTTATGAAATTGGCACCTTAGACCAACTCATCCAACTTGACTTACATCCCCATTATCATATAAGTTCTAAAAATACTGAACAACCATAACTATTCCCAACACTTAAACCATGCACCAGAACCCCGTCATCTGCCTAAATTAATAACCACTATTTCAATAACCAATGACATACCATTATAATCACAAGTATAACATAGCCTGGACTCCCAGTCCTTATCCTGACTTAACCATAATATGAAACATGTACCGCATGATCACATACAAGTCATATCTAAGATCAACTCACTTTTCAAGTAATCCGAACCACTCAAGGATCCAAAATACATACATCACATTATAAAAAGGTAAACCTGATTCACTCATGGAACCACAAATGCACATACTTGATTCTCTCAAAGAACCCACACACAAACTAATAGTGTACCAGCACAGTACTCGAGCCAATCAGAGTTAGTAATTATACCAGGTGTGGTATCCGAACCAACAGTTAGTATTTCTGTACCGGCATGGTACCCGAGCCAACCAGCAATCACAAACAAGCATGCACAATCACAATCACAATGAACAATAACACTTGAGTACACAAGTAAAGTAAACATGTTCTTTGCATGAGATTATCAACATGATGTCATTACATATCCTTCCCTATGATTTTCCAAGCATACATTTCACGGGTGATACTAATAAGCAGTGAACATGTATACATAGATTTATTGGACAACGCAAACCATATCAATATACCTATGGCCCAATACTCAACCCCATTAGAAGTACACCCCCCCCCCCCCGGTTGATTACCACCAAACCGCCTCAATAAGAAAACTCAAGGTTACCAATCAAGAACTAGAGAACCATCCCTTAGTCATTATCTAATCTCCCGCTTTAACAACAATAAATAACAACCTATAACCATCTAGACTCCGTGTATGAAGGCCTATGCATGCAATCTCCGAACATCTACAAGATATAATACCGTAAAACGGATTTAACTACTCAATTTAAGGAAACGTAGCCAACCTAGGCACCAAGAATCAGCTGATGAACCTTGCCCATGAGCTTCCGACTCTGTGGGAGCAAAAACTTAGATGAACGACCACCATAATTCCTTGGGTTTTCGCCTCCCTCACGCTGTAATCTCTTCCATCCATTGCTCCCTTGCCCGGGTGCCTTCGGAGGGTTTTTGGAGCCGCCCTCATCTATTTCCTCCTTTCAAAAGTGGGAGGAAAATAAAAGAATACACAATAACTAGGTTGTAGATTTTTGTCATCCCGCTATAGCAGCCGTGTGAGCGCTATAATGGCGCCGCCATAACGGGAAGCCTCCCACTATGGTGAGCTAACATCAACCCATCCCAAAAATCAAAATGGTCCAAAATTGTCGTGCGCTCAAAATTTTAAATTCTTGCACTGAATTTCCAAAATTTTAAGATTCTGCCTAGATGCCCTTTAAGTAACGACGAATCAGGTCATTACAATAGATACCAATTCACCCATTGTTCGTCCCCGAATGACTACCCGGGTGGAAAGAAGACAGACCAGCTACTAAAATTTAATGCACAATTTGTGACCAAGTCAAGGATGCACTCTACTCTACGTAAGTGATACAGTGCTACCACGCCCCGCGTACCCAAGAATACCGAAATAAGAAATTCGAACGCACAAAGCCACAATAAAAATTTCCCCCTCCCCGCACCTTGCACTAGACCTTGCTATAGCGGCCATAGCACTGCTATAGTGATGCAGTTGTAGCGGCTGCATAATCGCTATAGTGATATGATGGGGATCAGAATCAAATAAGAGGGAGGGAAATGGGTTTTCATGCCTATTTCGCTCCCTTACACTCCCAAAATGCTCTCAACTCTTCGATCACTCCGTTCAAAAATGTCAAACTAAGGTAAACATCACTCCCTCTTCTCTATTTACTTCGTTCAACACATAGGAATGATTGCATGCTAAGAATTGATAGAGTAGAATAGGCCCTAGGGTTGGTTTATGAATTTTGAAAATAATTGCTTTGACGATCGAAATTCCTGAAGCATGGGGCTTTCCCTTACATTTACAATGCTACTACAACGTTTTGGGCATAAGGATCACGAAAAATAGGGCCAAAAATGGGTCCAAAATGGTGGGGGAACTTGAAGGGCTGCTCATGATGTAAAATTAGATTCGAGTATGATTTTGGGATTGAAATGACTAGATTTTTGCATATTTAAGTAGGGGAGCACTTTAGGAACAATGATCTGTAAAATGTTTTTACCGAAAATGAGATTCTTGGGCCAAGGGGTGCCATTGACGTGCCCCCTAGAGTTTTGGACGATGAAGGCCGCTATAGTGACCTTGCATCTCGCCATAGCGGGTGCCGCTGTAGTGGGCAACAACCCGCAGTGGCACCATTTGCTATGGTGCTCTACACAGGCGCTATAGCGCCCCCTCACGCTATAGCACCACCCTTGTTTCTATAGCAAAAGGGTGAAGTACTGCAGCCTCCCCAACTGCCAAAAATAAGATTTTTCTAATTGCACGCACTCGTATGATGATTTTGGTGGTATCCTAACCCATATTTTTGAAATAGAGGTTAATAATGGACAGAATTGAGGGCCCCGACTATCCCTACGAGAGATTTCTCGATGTTGCGAATCATGAACGATATTGGGAGATTCGACGGATAGGCTTTTGCTTGGAGTGAGCTTATAAAATGAGGGGAGTGGCTGAACAGGCTCCCGCCTACTACAACCAGATTTAAGAGTTCGATTGGGGTCCTTCGGTGGTGGCTCCTCTTTTTTCATAGTATGGATGGGTGCTGGAGTTCTATGCTCATCTGCCTATGGTTCTATGGGATTCCCCCAACCCTACCATCTACATCTGAAGAGTGGACGTCCCCTTGGATGCCCGGTTTGTAAATCTATCTCCAGGAGTACTAGAGGTTCCTCATGAGCCCTACATGACCAAGCTGAGGGAGATGAACATGACACGGAGGCAGAATACTTTGGTAGAGGAAAAGTATTGGGGAGAAGTCAGTTGGCGCTCACTACGGAGGGTCTTACTAGCCACTACTATTCGCCCGAGGCCCGAAGGTGGCTAGCACTGGTGAATCGGAGGATTGGTCTGTCGGGAAACCTCTCCGACATGACTCATCCCCGAGCCATGGTGGTAGCTTGGGCCATTGCTGGGATCTCAGTGAATGTGGAGGAGTAGATTGTGTCAAAGTGGAAGGATTTCTACCGCGGCAGCAAAAAGTCCCCCTTCCTTCCTGGCCTAGTGTATGTGCTATGTAGACAAGTAGGGGTGCCCTTTGATGACACATACTATGAGGTTGAGAATGACAGTGTGTTTAACCTTTACGAGTGAAGAAGACGCCCTCCCGAGCGCAAGGAAGATAGGGGAGGCGAAAAGCAGTGAATCCGTAGTGGGTTCAGAGGAGGACATGGATGATGATGAGGACCCTACCGTCCCTACCACCCAGACCCAACCCTCGCTATCTAGTGTCCGCATTTAGGAGGACATGGCTGTAGTTAGTCTCCATTATTGTAAACAACCAATTTGAATTTAAACCTTCTTAGTTATTTTAATTATTAAATTCTTGCATTCTTAGTAGTCAAATATTAATCAACTCTTGTGACACACTTGCATAAAATAATTAGAATTAGAATAATTAGGAAAATAGTTAATCGACAAGTCCCTGTGAATTTGACATCCGGCTCCTAAAAAGGGTCACTTTATTACTTGCACGAACGCGTACACTTGCGTGTGAGTTTTGACGCAACAGCTTGCAAAGAGTACAAGGCAGAGATGCATAGTTCTCAAACACTATAACCTCGTGCACTACTGAAGTTACATTTTACTACATATTTACAATAGAACAATTTACAACAGGATATCTATTATGGAAAGTAGGCCCTATAGAAGCCACATGAGGCTTCGCGCAAAATGTATAACTAGTGAAGTCGAAGCAGCAGGAGAAATCTCCCCAAACACAAGATCTAGTTGAAAATGTCCTACCACATGTTTTTTGGCCTTGATCCACTCAATCTACTCTACATGGTATTCATACCATGAAAGAGGAAGAATACAACATTCTCTGAAACAGGAAAGTGTTAACTAGTTACTGTGTTACCATCTGCTTCAACAACAGATTCTAGAAGTTCCTGTTCATGCGTAGGGTTAGCACGTCTCATCACTTTCCATCCTTCGGAGGATGATATGGTTTTGAAGTTCTTCACTATCATACGAATACAAACAACTATAAGTCGTGGTGCATCACAGTTCCTTCCCAACTGAAGCACATCTATCACATTTTCAGGGCTCAACCAACCCTGCTCCAAAAGGCGTATGCAGACTCTATTAAGTGATGGTACTGAGTAAGAATGTGATAAGACTAACAGATGTAGAACAAACTTGTTCATTTCCCTTTCTTCATAACTACAGTAGGACAAACAGGTGAGATAAATTTCAATTATCCATAGTAGCTGAACAATCAAAGGATGTTTAACTTAGGCCTGAAAATTGCAAACCCCGAGATTGTAACATGATACTTTGCACCCCTTTAAGATATTAGAACTTCTACGAACATATGAAACTACGGATTTCTACAGCAGGTTCTCAAGCAGTGTAACTATTCGTATTACTCCCTTGTGTTATAAATTGCATCAAGAAGGTCATGGCGGACTAGCTCACCACCGTTACTATGTGGTGGGCAAGCCTACCATGGCCTTGTTGATTCTATTAAAAGCACATGGAAGTAAACACAAATTTCCCATTACCAAGAAACTATGAAATACAAGTGCCATCTAGATTTTCCGTGCTGATAGAATTATAATCTTGTAATATAATCATTCTAATTTATGAGAAGCAACATTAAACCTCAATAGATATTTAAGGAAACACAAGGCAAAAACTTTTGGCATAAATGAATATAAAGACAGCGTCATGGGGAACCCCAATAATCTTTATGCATCTGATAACATTTTTTACTTTGAACTGCTGTAGAAGATTACCTAGTACCGGCGAGGCAACCCTCTATGGAGAACACAAGGGAGAAAATGTGATATAGCACGTATTTCCAAAACTAGTTGAACATAATACATGCCTAAAAGAAACTACGAGGAGTGATAATCCCCCAGCGATCTCTATTGTCAATACAGATGATTTCCAATCTAAATGAACAAATATGGCAACATTTTTTGGCGTCATACAGGGAACGATGTGAATGACAAGTAATTGTGTGTTTGCAAGTATTATAAATGAAGACAAAAATAGAGGTACTGACCAAAAGAGTATAATGAGCACGAATAAACAATCCATCATCGGTAGTTATATGTACATCTTCTCCATATCCATCTTTAAAAAGCTTGTCCCATGTATCTCGAGTTTCATTAGGGACACGATCAGACTTACCACATCCTCTATGAGTAATGGATTTCGAACAGATTTTACCAGGAGGAGGAGGAGGCTCTGGGATATTACGTGCATTATAAGCTGGAGACTTTCGATCTTCATGAAAATCCAAAGAGTGTCTCGAGTCGTCTCCTTCTATTCGTATGTTAAAGCATCCACCAAAAGATTCAGAAGCTGAGGATGACCAGGGATAATCAATTTCAGGTGATGCCATCAAATACTGGACCAAACTAATTAATTATCGATAACAAAATGTCACGACTCAATACCACCTACATAACGAAAAATGGAAATTTAAGACTTGTAATGTATGCTTGAGAATAGCAAATAGGATTTCCAATATAACAATGTGAAATGCAGTTGAACAACCTAAACCAACAATCAAAAGTTAAAGCATCTACCTTGCAGAGTAGTAAAGGACTAACAATATTCCTTTTCTGAAAATTTCAAATAGATGAAGGGAATGGAAAGGAATAACCATTAGTATAAAAGTACAATATTAATGAACATTAAGAATCTATGGATAGCTTAAGGGCTAGAAATTCCACATTAAGGTTGTGTTTATTAAGTATTACTAGTAGATGTGCCCGTACGTTGCGCGGTTAGTTGATAAATGTAACTATAAATATTAATTTATTGACAATTAATTTATAATTTTAAAAATATCATAATTTAAAATTCAATTATTAATAAAGTTAATTTATAATTTTAACTATAAATGTTGTTTTTTTGTAAAATTGATAGGTTGCCATTTGTGATGACATGTGACATTTTTTAAAAATATCGGATTTATAATATTTAATAGATTGATTTTTTAAAATTGAAAGTTCTAGAATATTTGTGGTACTAATATGTGACACTTCCCATAACTCATGATCACCTTTTAGAAGTAAGTTGCAACTTTAAAAATAATATATAGGCGAGACAGTATGTTCTTATAAATATTTATTGGAAATTCAAATTTATTTAAAAATAAACAATCTAAAGTATATCCTGATAAATATTTATTGGAAATTCAAATATATTTAAAAATAAACAATCTAATAAGATAGACTAAAGCCATTGTAAGAGTCCAATTGGAACTGATTGTTCCAGCCCTGAGATGTTATATATACCATGTATTTGAATTAAAAAAAAATACACACACAAAATCGTGAAGTGAACGTTGAAAATGACGATATTTATACATTTGTTTGCACATAAAGAGACAAAGTAAAGAAAACATGCTATATGACTATTCTCTTATTGAGAATCTCATTATTCATAACTAATCTTTTAGGTATATACACCACATCTCAATTCTCAAACCTGAAATGCAAATTTAGGCAAGAAAACTTCCAATTTTCACAAATACACAAATTGTCTTAATCTAAGCCTTGTACACATACATTGTAGAATTCTAGTGACGAAAAAAAAAAGAAAAATAGATTTAAGAATATGTCAACTATAATACTATATAAGAATTGATAATACTTTATTTATATATGACAATTATTTATAAATTTCAATTCTAAAAGCTACGGAAATATCTTGTATTACGCAAATCATCCTGTTGTAGTCATTGTCAGAGAGACATCCTATTTATCCTCCTTAACATGATGCAGTTGTGTTTTTGAAATTCAAAATTATACTATCTCATTTTAGTTGTATAAAAAGCTGTTTTAAAATCATTTTTTAAATATAAAATAGTAATTTATTGTTTAAATTAATTACATATAATTAATTTTAAAATAAATGAGACAGTATTTAAATGGCTAACAATTATTTATTTAAAATAAATGAGATAGTATTGGAATTTTTTTCTTCCAGTATTTAAAAAAATATTTAGATATATTTTTCTCATACATTTTTAAAAATTAAAATGGATTGTATTTTATCTATTTTAATCAGTTACCTATATTTTAGGAATTACTATTCCCCTTTTTGTAACTCAAAATTTAAAACATAACAACATTTACAGAAATTTTAAACTGATCCCACTAAATTTTAAAATAATTAATGGTCAATACACATGCATTTTTATGTTTTTTTGCAAATACAATTTTGTAATATTTATTTTTAAAAATACTGCTTTTTACGGCGTTGACATGTAGGCGCTATCATATCCAATTCTTTAGCAACGTGTAAAAGTGGATATAATTTGTTTTCATTTTTTCTAAAACTTCATATTTCTTATTTAATTTTTGGAAATCAATTTTGAAATTTTAGTAATTTGTATATTTTAAATGCTTTTCTCTTCTCTTTTTGTTTTTTTTAAAAAAATGTTAAAATCAAGATTCAGCGCTTGTATGAATATATTAAATTTTGTTTTAATTTTTAAAATTTTAAAATATGATATTTATGTAGAGTCCGGAGTTTAAAAAATAACTATTGTATTAGTTATTTTTTAAAATTTTAATTCAAATTTTAAATTTTTAATTTTTAAATTTGAAGTAGTTAGATTAGAAGATAAATTTTTTGAAAGATAATTATTTTAATATTTTAAAATCAAATATTAAAGGATCCAAAGATCCGTTATTTCTTCATTGTTGACATATGTTTTTTTTTTTAAAAAAATCATATTTCTTTTTTAAATTTGATTTGTTAAATACTGAAATTTCAAGGTTAATTGTAGCACTGACACATATGTTGTTTTTCGTCTCCTATTATATAAAATAGATATGAAATAGAAGATATATAGAATAGAAGATGTCATTGTAGCACGTGTGTCGCCCAAGGCATAAGGGGCATGATGGCTTGACATCATCCTCACCTTCCTCCGGCTTTTATATATATATATAAAAAAGACGTGGGAAGTTTATAAATATTTTTTGATTTTTGATATAGGGGTAGTTAACAATTTTTTTAAAATAGTTAAAAAAATGAGTTGACTTCCCACGTTCAGAAAAATAAATTCATTAATGTTAACAATTATGTATTAATTTTTTTAAAAAAAGTTAAATTTGAATTTTAAATTTTATATTTACATAACGTTTTATTGACTATTTATTTTAGCGGGAAGTTAATGTGCATGCAGATAGGAATTTTATGATTTATTTGTATTTTTGTGATTTTTTAATGTGTAGTTTAGTAGGAGTAGATAATGTCAAGATTACAAACTAAAAAAGATGATTAGTTTGTTGTTCTTCCTTATCCATGTTTTTTTTTAAATCTTTTTTTCTATATTTTTATTATCACTTTTTCTAGTTTGTAATGAATAAGAGCAATTCAAATATTGTTTTATAGATAATAACCATATTTGTATAAAAGAAATCAACAACTCCAATTAAAGGATTAAACAATATCAAATGAAAGTATTCGTATGATTCAAATTGAATCTTTCACCCTTTATTCTTTAATTCTTTACTCTTCACACTTGTTAAACTTGTATAAGAACTTCATTTTTTCATTGCATTTGTTTCTAGAAGTTGTTTCTAATAAATTACTTGGATAAAAATTTGAGGACCAACACCAATTTAAAGTATCATAAGCAAATTACTTGCTCTTGTGCAAATAATATTAACATTAAATCATGTTATTATTTTCATATGTATATCCTGCAAATAAATACTCTCAAATTACAATAATAAAACCTAATACTTATTTTAATTTTAGTGGAATGGTTATATTTTAATATCTATAAAATATTCCGAGATAAATGTATTCTTCTTCTACTAATTTTTAAATGCCTAAATGATGGACATTGTGACTTGTCCATGGTATTCTTGCGAATCTCCAAATATAGTCTTGAAATTCAAAAACTCTCATTTTTTATTTTTTATATAATTAAGAGAATTGTGTATATATGTATAGTGCTAGTGCCAATAAATACAATTATTTGGTGTTGAGTTTCCAAATATGACAATCCAACATATATGATTTTGGATCCTCTATATTGATTTCTCAATTTCATCACATCTTTTTCTCCTTAAAATCATCTTAAAACATAAGAGAAAGTAACATGGCAAATTACATTAATCAATACTTACTATTGTAACTTTAACAAACAACAGTAATTCAATTCATCCAAATTATAGATAAACCAATGGTAGCAACTTTTTTAATAAAGAAAGATCATAAACTACAATTATAATAAAATTAAATTTTATCTTACATTCTTGTGTATTTAATAATAAAAATAGTGAACGGAAATATACAATTTTTCTCTCTGCATCAGTATAGTCTACTCTATATCAATCTCTTTAGTTGTTCGTTATCAAATTCCACAGTAAAATAAATGAATAAAAATGAAAATGTCACCTATATATTTGATATAGGTTTCATACAAATTTTACCATTGAATTGAGTTTATATGTAATAATCATCCAAAGAACTGGACAAAATTTGGAAAACAATTGAAGCAAAAAAAAAATGCCTGAAAATAAGACTTACAGGGGAATTGATGTTTTTACATCTCACGCTGTGTGATATTTTCGGTAGTTTTTTCCTAGAAGAAGTGGGTGGAGTAGTTTATTTATAGGATAATGATAATTTAAGAATTTTATTGGTTACATATTTAAGAATTTTAATTCAAATTTCAAACTAATTGTGGTTAAATGCAAGTAAATAGTCATTCATTATGAGAAATTAATAAACCGTTGATGAGAAGTTTTCATCAATTTGAAATTTAAAAAATCAAACAGATAAGGATTCAGATCAATTCAATTCAAATTAAAAATTAAAAAGAAAGAAGTAAAAAGAATATTGTTTTTGTATATTTTTAATATTTTCGCAATTAGTTTGGTACATTTTATAATTTAAAATTGCTAAATTAAGGGAGGACGTGTATATGTATATTTGAAACCGTAGAATTTTATTTATATTATTTTGTGTGTCTGTCATTTGGACTACTACTACTACTACTGCTACTACTGCACTACTACTGCTACTACTACTACTGCACTACTACTGCTGCACTACTACTTCTCCTCCTCCTACTACTAATATTACTACTACTGCTACTGCTACTGCTACTACTGCTGCTGCTGCTACTGCTACTGTTGCTGCTGCTGCTACTACACTACTAGCTACTGCTGCTACTGCTGCTGCTGTTTTGTTGCTTGTCAAGTCATTGACGGTCCGTAGACTTGTCAGCTGCTGGAAAGTTGATGCCTTGGTAAATTGCTAGATGTGTATGTATGTGTGTCTATTGGTACGTCGATGTCATGTATTTGATCCTCATGAGTTAGCTTGTTGGGTTTGCAAAGAATGCGCACTTAGTTGGAAATGAATAAAGAGGAGGAAGATTGAGGTAATTGCTGTGTGATTGCTTGAAGTCCGGGTTGCTTGTAAACTTGTGTCGTTTAGAGTCTGTTTTGTTGCTTGAACAAGACAGTCTACGAGACAGTCTTGTTCATCATCACCATCTTGGTCCGTAGACTGTTCCTCGTGGGATCGACCCTAACCTCTGTTAGGTTCTATATTTGACAAGCGACCGCTTATACCTCCTTAGGGAGGTGCAGTTTGGGCGACATTAACCAGTCCCTCTTGAATGCAGCTAACATCAGCTCCACTGTCAATCATAGCAATATCAGTTATCGAGAAATGTTATCCATCAAAATAGTACATTTAACATACCATTTGTGAGTAGTTATAATCTGCATCATTCCTAGAAACAAATCAGTTTTAGGATTAAAATCGTCACAATCTTTAATCTGGTGGTTCCTTTTCAAGGACAACACCTTTTCCTTTGTCATTAGATGACTCAGTTGGAGAATTGTTTTTCTAGACCTGAGTTATCTTATGATCGCAAATCATTTGATTTTGTTTAAGGGATTTAATCTCCCTTTTTAAATTCTCAATTTCATATTTTAAATCATCGAAAGAGGAATCTCTCAACAGAGTATTTTTATTATTAAGACGGTTATTAACCTCCATAAGAGAATAAGGAGCCTGATAATCAAAGCTTTTTGGTTTTTCAAAATGTTTTGAAGAGCTTGATCCAGAATTATCAGCTAGATCCATGATTTTTTCACGAAGTTTATTATCAGTTACTTCTTTTAAAAGTTCTATCACATTGTCAGATGTAATAGTTTGAACATTCAAATCTTGAAATTGAGATTGCAATTTATAAAATTCATCATTTTCACAAACACAAGTATCACCTTTGCAGGTATTGCAAGTATCATCACAAACCTTTTCATCATCAGAAAAATCGAGTAAATCAACTTTGGCTTCCGATTTAGATGATGATTCATAGTCGGATTCAGAACCAGAAGTGTATAACAATCCATAGATCTTATCATGAAGATCTTCTTCCAGTTCTAATGCTTTTAGCTTTTCAAGTTTACAATTTGGTGCTATATGACCAAATTTTCCACATTTATAACGCTTGATATCTGCAAGGTCCTTTTTAGATCTTTTTTTAACAAATCTCTTGGACTTACGGTAGCTTTTCCTAGCTTCTCGTTCTTCTTTAGATATTTTTCTAGATCTCTTTTTCTTATAGGGACTATCAGAATTTGGGTATTTTTTATATTTATCCCTTTTCTTTTTGCTATTAGAAAAGACTTCAGGCAAACCAAACTAGGTACAAAAGTCTCCCAATTGATTTTTCTCCTCAAGCTTGTCTATCTTCAGCTGTCTTGATAATCTTAGCTCGCTACACAAGTTCAATCCTTCTTGTGTGCAAACGCCTATCAGTTTACCATAGGTATAATCACCATAAGGAATTTCTACTAAATTTCCTCTTAGAGTCTTTCTAACTCTTTCTGCAAATAAAGAAGGAAGGCCGTCTATAAACTTTGCTTTCCAAAAGTGTAACTTATTCTCGGGTAATTCCATAACCTGACTCATGAAGGTGTCCTTATACCACCTAAATTCACCCAAGGTCCTACATCTAAGACCATTTAGTAATGTACGAACATTTTCGTATTGGTTGGTGAATCTACCATTAAAATGTTCTAAAATAGTTAGAACCAGGGTATACACCGCGTCTTCTCTATTTGCAACTAGAACCATGCCAAGGTTATCAATACCTTCTTCTGGTGCTCTAGCGTTTATAACCATTGCCTTTTCCTCCATAGACAAGTAATTGTCCCACCAGCCTCGGAGTTGACCAGTAAAACCTGCAACAATCATTTTGCAAATATTCCTATCTGTATTTTGCACACTTTTACAGATAATAGCATACATAAGCATGCGATGAACCAGGATAGTAAGCTGTCTATCCGTTAAGCCATCCAGATTCCATTCAGAAATCTCAGACCCACTGTATGAGGTATCGGTTTGATTCCAATCTCGTTCCTCTATTAACACATCTTGAGGAGTAGGTCGAGGATAATAATAAGTTTGCATGCTAGGTCTATTAGCATACCTACTATTTCCTTTAAAAAAACCTTTAAGTTTATTAAACTCTGATGAAATCTCATTTTTGTGATCAAAAGTAGTTTCAATTTTTTCAGCGAAATCTTCAGAAAGATTTATTGGTTTTAAATTTAATCCTGAAAACTTTTGCTTTAGTTTTGAAAACTTTTTATCAAGAAGTTCTTCCAAATCATTTAAAGATTTAAATTTAAAATCCTGAATCTCAAGAGGTCGTTGAATATGAGCAAGGGCAATCGGAGCATCTGATTTACTTCCTGAGGTCGAGGCAACATCAGATACCTTTTTGTCAGTACTCATTTCCTTTATCAAAACAGTTAATTCATCGAGTTTTTTATCAAGGGAAATGATATGTTCACCCAAAACTTTAACATAAAGACTCAAATAATTATTTTGAGAAATAAGTGTATTTATTTCAGCTATGCTGACAATGGCGACATCATTTGCAATAAATCTTTGAAACGCCTCAAAAGTAATACCAGCATTATTAGGTAAAATGAAAGATGATTGACGAGGGTAAATAGCTTTACTAATATTTTCACTCCCATCTTTATAAGATCTTTACAAAACATTTACATATAATGGAAGATAAGTGGTTATAAACCAAGGAACAAAGTACACAATTTGATTATGTAACGCACAAGTTTCATAAAATTATTCAGAAATGTTATGAAGATCTTCTTTACTATAAGTATCAAACAACCAAGTTTTAAATTGGTTCCATTTTTTATCAAAGAATTCCTTTTGAATAAATCCTCTTGCCTGCGAACCAGGACTAAAATCAATTTTGTGAGGAATTATTAAGTACTGTTGGGATCAAAATCCATCTCGGATTCCGTAGGAATCTCCTTGTCTGTAATAGGACCATCGATATTGATTACCTGCACAATATTAGTTTGGGGGTCTACTTTAATCTGTTCGACCGATTTAACAGTTGATATTGTATGCAAAGAAGCAGCACAATTCCTAGCTGGTCTATAAACCGGCTCAGTTGGAGAAAATATAATGCATAACATGCATAAGTCTATCAGAAAACGAATGTTTATTATAAACAATTGATTTATCATTAAATTGAATACAAACTCTCCCATCGGGATTTTGAGTAACCTGCAAAAAATGTGTATTAGTAACTACATCAGTTATCTGATTTGGAGATATAACCGTATTATTATTATTATTATTACTATTATTATTACTATTATTATTACTATTATTACTATTATTACTACTATTATTACTATTATTGGAGGTATAACCGTATTATTATTATTATTATTATTATTAGTATTATTATTATTATTATTATTATTATTATTACTACTACTATTATTACTATTATTATTACTATTATTACTATTATTACTACTATTATTACTATTATTGGAGGTATAGCCGTATTATTATTATTATTACTATTATTATTACTATTATTATTATTATTATTATTATTACTATTATTATTACTACTATTATTACTATTATTATTACTATTATTACTATTATTACTACTATTATTACTATTATTGGAGGTATAACCGTATTATTATTATTATTATTATTATTATTATTATTATTATTATTATTATTATTATTATTATTATTATTATTATTACTATCCATATATTTGTCAGAATAAAGTCTGCATTCCTCATTTCTTTTTCCTAGTAAAAAATCAATTATACCCTCCGATCATACTCGGAAACCCTTCTATCAATGCTATTTATCCTTTTTCTAACATAGACTTTAAAGGATTTACAGCAATTTATAATGATAAAAAAATTAATTATACCTTTATTACAGATCCCGTAACAAGAGATATTAATTCTCTTATTGATATAAAATAAAAGCATGTTGATTCTTTACAATTGGAGTTATTCAGCATGAATATATTTGATACTCTGAAATCTACTAAAATTCAGGAAAAAATTAAATTAGTTTCTGAACAAATTGCTGTTGATATTTGTGCAGATCACCCCAGTGCCTTCTGGAATCGGAAAAAACATATTGTCACTCTTCTATATGAAGAAGATTTTGATGAAAGTCATATTCCTACAAAATCTCGACCCTGCCAGATGAATTCCGAATTGTTAGAATTCCGCAAAAAGGAAATTGATAATTTATTACAAAAAGGTTTGATAAAACCCTCTAAATCTCCTTGGTTTTGCACTGCTTTTTATGTAAATAATGCTGCAGAGAAGGAACGTGGAGTCCCCAAATTGGTGATAAATTATAAACCTTTAAATAAATATATAAAGTGGATAAGGTATCCTATCCCTAATAAAAAGAATTTGCTATCAAGGTTATATGATGCTAATATATTTTCCAAATTCGATTTAAAATTTGGATATTGGAAAATTCAAATATTTTAAAAGCACACTTATAGAACTGCTTTTAATGTTCCCTTTGGGCAATATGAATGGAATGTTATGCCATTCGGTTTGAAAAATGCTCCTTCTGAGTTTCAGAAAATAATGAATGATTTATTCAACCCATATTTAGATTTTATCATCGTCTATATTGATGACATATTGGTATTTTCTAAAACCTTTGAAATGCATATTAAGCATCTTGATATTTTCAAAAATATTGTTATACAGAATGGTTTAGTAATTTCCAAACCAAAAATGAGTTTATTTCAAACTGAAATTCAATTTTTAGGACATCATATTTGTCAGGGGAAGATTAGCCCAATTCAAAGATCCATTGAATTCGCCTCAAAATTTCCTGATATAATTACTGATATAACTCAATTACAGAGATTTCTGGGAAGTTTAAATTATATATCCCCGTTTTATAAAAAATTGTCTCGGGATTTAGCCCCTTTATATGATAGGCTAAAAAAGGATCATAAAAGACCTTGGACTAGCGACCTTACTGCTTTGGTCAAAAGTGTTAAAAGACGTGTTATTTCTTTGCCTTGCTTGACTCTTGCTAATCCTGCATGGGTTAAAATAATTGAGACCGATGCGTCTAATGTTGGTTATGGTGGGATATTGAAACAAATAAATCCCAACGATAAATGTGAATATTTGATAAGATTTCACTCCGGAAAATGGACGAAAGCACAGAAAAATATGCTACCATAACTCATGATATGCTGACCATTGTCAAATGTGTTTTAAAATTTCAAGATGATTTATATAATCAAAAATTTTTGATAAAAACTGACGCGCAATCTGTTAAATTTATGTTTAACAAAGATTTTACGCATGATGCTTCAAAAATGATATTTATAAGGTGGCAAGCACAACTAGCCCCTTTCGACTTTGAAATTCAATATAAGAAGGGAATTGATAATTCCTTACCTGACTTCTTCTCTCGCGAATATATTCAATAATGTCTTATTTCCAAGCATTCTTAGATGAAAAAACTCTGATTACTATTTTAAAGGCAATCTCATGCTGCAGGGATATAACAACTCTTATTTTAGAAAAAAATATTAATTATTACATAGAAGAAGCTTTCGCTATATATGATTATGAGGACTTCTCTCGAGAAGTCAGAGAAAGCATGGCTGATTATGATTTATCCGAATAAAAGAAAAACTTGCTATGTTTGCAGGATGGATTATTCCTCAATAGGTAAAGGTAGAGGATGTGGGGGAAGATCATCCCCTTAACAACAAAGAACATATTCTCAAGGATCGTCATACGGATCCTCCTCATCAAGCTCCCAGTTATACAAATGGGCAGAATAAGCTTAGTAAATGAGAAGATATCTCAAACATCTTCATCTATCCATCTGGAAGATATTCTAGAAGATAGTCCGTTATACGCACAATTGTAGGCATATCTGACTGCTCAAAAGCAAAGTGATACATTTGCTTCAATTATCAAAGAAGATAATGATGATATCAAATCTTATGAGAAACTGTCTAACAAAGAAATGATATTTCTTGTGGAAAACTCTGAGATTCAGAGAAAAGAAGAGCCATGGAAAATATTCCAAAGGTATCTACTTAATGAATTATATTATCCGGGTGATTCATACAAAACCCGTTCATATTATGAGACTATTCTTAAAGAAATAGGCAGTGCATAATTCCAGCACTTTTCCGGTTATAGCACGGATGAGAACGTTTATAACTTCTCAAAAATCATTATTAAACATATTATATAGATCGAAGATTAGGGGTTATCAAAAATAAAAGAAAGACATATAAGCCTTAATAAAATCCGTATGAATTTTACCTATTGAGATTATATTCAGGCCTTTGATAAAGTGTTGTATTACAACAATGATAAACGCAAACACACTTGATTTATCAAAGTATGCACAAAGATATTTGATCAAACCATTCCTAACTTGTTTCTGAACTGGTGGTCATACCATGGTCCAAAGATAACAATTTTACCCGATCCATTCTTAAAATTATACAAAGAATGGGTAAAGGTGTCTCCAGACTTGAATGAATTATACCGTGCAAATCATATCTGCTATTTCAAAAAAATTGATCAGACTTATTTCTTTATCGAATTCTCTATTCCATGGATTCATAAATGGACTCTAGAATTGGGATTCACAAACAAACAGATCCCATGTTTATACAGAACTTTTTACAACAACTTATGGGATAAACTGATGAAAATAGATCCTAAGACAAAGACCTTATATGGTCATTAACTCTTGCATTCTATTAAAATAAAAATCCAAGAATACTCAGCAACCCCAATGAAGGAAGTAATTGACGATAGTTCAGTATGACATATTGCCAGAAAGATCTCATTCCAAGATAGTGATAAGGAAGAAATGATTAATAAATATTTGGAAGAAGTAAAGAAAAATTTGCTTCAGTCTATTAATCAATACGAAAAGTCAGACACTTCGATGCAAAGTGAGGCAAGCAATGATGATATTGCTCTTGATTCTCAGCCTATTGAACCAAAGAGCATATTATCTAAAGAATTACTCGGAAAGACAAAAGTAAAACAGTAAAACATGACAAAATACTGTTCTGAGTAGATAAACTCTACAAATAGTAGAAATACTGTTTACATAGTAGATGTACTGTCTAGGGATCCAGATGTCGGACCCACTCCTCCTGTAGATAAAGTTTTTTTTTTCTTTCTATATATAGGATGGTTTAGTTTTTTATTGTTATTATTATTATTATTATATTATTATTATTATTATTATTATTATTTTATTATTATTTTTATTATTTTTATTTTAATTATTATTTTAACGCTCTTTTGTTTAATGTTAAGCTTCATGGCTATGATTATATGCCAGGAACAGAAGTCATTTGTATTTGTTATAGGATTTATTATAAACCTTTATATACTTTGAATCCTATGTGCAATATAATTGATTTTAAAAATGAAACTATTTTAATATAAACTAATTTTGGAAGATCTAAGGTTGTGACCAAAAGGCCGATCAAGTGGGATGAGATTGATTTCCCACATGAGTGGGTTATTGAAGGTGCAACACAGCCCAGGAATAATATAAATGATAGTATTTCTGAAGTAGAACAGTCTAATGATGGTACTGTTAAAATAAAATTTTCTAATGATAAAATTTATAATTACAGCATAAATTCCAAGATATCTAGAACTTCCTCATATATCTCATCTTATATTTCTCCAGCTGATTGTATTGAAGAAATACCATCTAAGGCCTCTACTTCGCAGATCAGAGAAGATAATATAGCTTACAGATGTGATAATATAAAAATTGATGAGGATAATATAGCCAAGCCTATACCAAGACCCATAGCTAAGCCTATATTGAGACCCAATTCTGATATAGATATAACTGCATCTGAAATGAATTTTCCTGATGGATTGTCTACATAAAAAGTTATTTATGATGACTGATGATCAAATTGATTTTAGTCTGGGCTCTCCGGCAAGAGAAAAAATTGCTAAAGAATTCTGGAAATCCAGATGGAAACCTTTTAGAAAATGTTTTTTCAAAAATTTTAATAAAGAAGAACATACCATATTTCAAGAAGAATTTTATAAAGATCTTTCAGAATCAAAGCAAAATGTTTTAATTGCTTTTGTACCATGGTTCATGGCAAAGTATGTTAATAACTATATGTCGGTAATAGAAAGAGGTTTTACTTTAAGTAATGGGAAAATTACTAAATCCGTCTTCCCTCCTCTACAATCATTTCAAATAGAAAAAGATGATAAGATTGTTTATTTCAATGCTTTTGCAAAACTTTTTGAAGATAATATTGCTTTAATTACTTCTCAACATGTTAATGTTATGATAAAACAGCAAAACTATGCTAATATTTATATGAGCATTTTAGGAGAACAAATTATCTCCATACATGATAGAATAGATAAATTGTTTTCAGCAGTCAAGAAGAACACTAAAGGTAAAGAAAAGATAGTTACCACTAGTGTTCAACCTCCTCCTGCGGTGAAAGATTTTAAATTAAGAGATCTCTCTGACCTAGAAAGATTTCTAGAAAAAAGATTTTAGGGAGTTAATCTCAAGCCCTTAAACAATGAAGAGAATTCTGATAAGAATCAAGAAGAAGAAATCTTTGAAGAGATAAATAAAATCTCAGAAAAGTTTGCCAGGAAACTTGTCCAAAGGATGTACTACTGTCCGAGGCCTACTCCTCAAGATGTATTACTGGAAGAACATGAGCACATTATAACTAATAGTTATAATGGTAAGGAAATTTATGAATGGAATATTGATGGTTACACAGATAGGCTGATTTATACAACTGTACATAGGATGCTTATGTGCAGTACTATCTGTAAGGCTAACAAGAATAGTGATAAAACCATAGCTGATATGATAATAGCTAGATTTACTGGCCAATTGAAAGGTTGGTGGGACAATTATTTAAATCCTGAACAGCATGATAAAATCCTTCAGGCTGTAAAACAAGAAGGCGAAGGTATTACCGAAAATGCAGTTTACACCCTGGTTCTTAATATTATAGAACATTTCTCAAGGAGATGGTCTGATAATAGTGAGACTATAAGAACGATGCTTCAAAACCTTAGATGCACACGACTCTCACATCTTTCAGATGGTATAAAGATGTTTTCCTGAGTAGGGTAATGGAGCTATCAGAATGTAATAGCTCCCATTGGAAATCAAAGTTTGTAGATGGTTTACCATCTCTTTTTGCTGAAAGAGTTAGGAAAGCTCTTAGAGGAAATAGTCATAGTATCCTCTATATAATTATACTTATGGGAAACTTATTAGTGCTTGTGTGCAGGAAGGATTATCCTTATGCAATGAGATAAAACTCAACCAGCAGATTAAGAGGCACCGTCTTAATGAAAGACAACAACTCGGAGAATTTTGTGAGCAATTTTCTTTGGATATACCAAAGCATTCCTCCAAAGAAAAGAAAAATAATAAGTATTCTTCCAAAAAGGATTTTAGGAAGAAGAAAACGAGAATTGAGAAAAAAGAGAAAAGAGTAGAAACGAATAAAGGGAAAAGGAGATTTAATAAATCTCAGGTAAGATTCAATAAGTCTGACACTTGCCACAAATGTGGAAGATTTGAACATTATGCAAGGGACTGCAGGGTTAAAGAAAAAATTTAAACCCTTGATGTTGATGAAAACATCAAAGACTCTTTATGTAAGATTCTTTAAATTCAGAATCTGAAGGAACAAATTATGAATATAGCAGTATGAAAGAATCATCTACGGATGAAGATTTAAGAGCCCTTCATCAAGAAGACTGCATATCGTCAGAAAATGAATGCATACCTTGTCAACAAGGAGAAACTTGTGATAACAAGGCAGAATATGATCTTTATAAGATCTATTCTCAATTTAAGGAATTAAGTATCAATGTCATTGATAACGACAAAATTATAGAACTCCTCCAGATAGTTAAGGAACCGGAAATAAGAGCACAGATTATCGATAAAGCAAGAGGAGCCACTATATCCAAAAAAGAGGATAATATCCCCGCGAAAGAAGGTTCATATACCATGTCGGAAGTAAAAAAATTACTTGCGGAAAAAAGGAAGCTAATAAGCACTCCTACTACTATCCAAGATTTAAAAGAATAGATTAATAATCTCAAAAATGATATTCAGATTCTGAAAAATAAGAATGCTATTATGGAAAGTAGGTTGGACAATATAGAAGGCTTAAAAGAACTTGATAATAGTTCAGATTCTTCCTATGAAGAAGAAGAAAATAGTTTTCTAAAAAAAATTGATTTTGGAAAAAATAAAGGAGATTTCCTACAAAGCTTAAAAGCAATTACTTCCCAAAAATTTTATACAAAAATTACTCTTCTTATTGATTATAATTACAAGATGGAATTCACAGCTTTAATTGATAGTGCCGCAGATTTAAATTGTATCCAAGGAGGACTGGTCCCTTCCAGATATTTTCATAAAACTACTCATAGTCTTAGATCAGCAAATGGCAGCAAGATGAGTATTGAATACAAATTACCTAAGGCCTTTATTTGCAAGGGAAAAATTGTATCCCTCAAAGTTTTGTTTTAGTAAAAGATATTACTAAGCAAATTATTTTGGGTGTTCCTTTTATAAATGAGATGTTTCCTCTTACACATTGGGATAATAAGAAAATTATTGGAACATGGAAAGAAAACTCTTTTATTCTTGAGTTTATAACAAAGCCTTTTACAAGAATGATAAATGAATTATCTTCTAAACTAATTTCAAAAAATCAACAAGTGAATTTTATAAAAGGAGAAATAAATAGTATTGAAGCAGAAGCCATTCTCCAAAACACCAAATTACAAGAAAAAATTAATCTTTTAAAAAATCACTTTCATCTGCAAATTTGTGCAGACCATCCTAATTCCTTTTGGAATAGAAAAAAACATGTGGTTAATCTACCATATGAAGATGATTTTATTGAAAATAATATTCCTACTAAAGCTAGACTTTGCCAAATGAATTCAGCATATCTTGAATTATGCAAAAAGGAAATTGATTCTTTACTTCAGAAAGGCCTTATAAGGCATTCTAAATCACCATGGTCGTGTACAACTTTTTATGTTAATAAACATGGTGAGCAGGAAAGGGGAACTCCCAGGTTAGTGATAAACTATAAACCGCTTAATAAAGCTTTAAAATGGATCAGGTATCCTATTCCTAAAAAAAGGACCTGCTTGATAGAGTTTATGATACCATTATATTTTCAATATTTGATTTAAAATCAGGGTATTGGCAGATCCAGATTGAGGAATCTGATAGATATAAAACCGCTTTTAATGTCCCCATGGGGCAATTTGAATGGAACGTTATGCCTTTTGACTTGAAAAATGCTCCATCATAATTTCAAAAAATTATGAATGATATTTTCATGCCTTATAGTAATTTTATAATAGTTTATATAGATGATATTTTAGTATTTTCCTAAACAATAGAAATCCATTTCAAACATATGGAATTATTTAAGAAAATTATTATGCAAAATGGTTTAGTAATTTCTACTCCAAAAATGTCTTTATTCCAGACTAATGTCAGATTTTTAGGACATAATATAGAAAAAGGGAGAATCAGCCCGATCAATAGGAGTATTGAATTTGCTTCTAAATTTCCTGATATTTTAACAGATAAGACTCAACTTCAAAGATTTCTTGGAAGTCTTAATTATGTTGCCCCTTTCATAAAGGATCTAGCCAAAGATACGACTATATTGTATGATAGGCTGAAAAAAAATCCTAAGGCCTGGAGTGATAGTCATACTAAAGTTGTTATACAAATTAAAGGAAAGGTTAAAAATCTTTCTTGCCTAACTTTAGCCAACCCAAATTGGGAAAAGACTGTTGAAACAGATGTTATAGAGGTGTATTAACACAATACTGTCCCGATAATAAGCAGGACTATATTGTTCAATTTTATTATGCTAAATGGAATGATATCCAGAAGAACTATGCCACTGTGGCAAAAGAAATTTTGGCAATAGTTAAATGTGTTATAAAGTTTCAAGGAGATTTATATAACCAAAAGTTTTTGATAAAAACAGATTGCCAAGCGGCTAAATTTATGTTTAAAAAGGATTGCAAGCATGATGTTTCAAAACAAATGTTTGCTAGATGACAGGCTTTATTAGCCCCATTTGATTTGAAATTCATTATAAGAAAGGAACATATAATAGTCTGCCTGATTTTCTCACAAGAGAATATTTAGATTAATATTTTATTTTTATGAATAACAGGATGAGACCGTCATGGCCCCCACCAGCAAGGAGGGGAAGAGGAAGGACAGGAGGAACATGCAGAGGTAATATCCTCGCCCAGATAGGAAATCAAAGACTAATAGCAACTAATATTTCCAGCTCTTCAGATCTTAATACTGATCATCCTATGTATAAATGTTTTATGGATTTTATAAAATCCAAACAAGAAAAGGGTGAGGCTACTAGATCATATTCTACAGCCCTTACTGATGACGAAAATATAGAAATATTTGATAAAAATGACAAAAAAGAAGTAATACTTCTTTTAGAACAAAGTGACCTTAAATGGAAGGATGATCCCGGCAAATAATGCAAAGGTATTTGGATTCAGTATCATACACTACTCCTGCTTATAAGTACATGATGTAGTACGAGATAATACTCTCAGCGATAGGGTTGGGAGAATTTCAACACTTTTACCCCGCCAATACAAAAAAGTTTATAACTTTTCAAAATTAATAATCAAGAAGATCATTTCTCCAGAGGAATGGGGGATTAGTACCTTGAAGGAAAGAGATTATACCCACCCTGAACAAAGAATTCAGGTTAAATATAATTATTGGGATTATATGGATGACTTTCATAAAGCCCTTTTATATGAAAATGCTAATAAAAAGCATTCGTGGTTTATAAAAATATGCTCACAGGTGTTTAAACAACAAATACCAAATTGATTTAGCCAATGGTGGAGTTTATACGGTCCCTCAATAAAAATTCTAGCAGAGCCATATAAGAGTTTATGTAAAGCCACCAAAGGACCCACGTAAACAGTAGATATACTGTTTACACAATAGATACACTGTGCAGGGACTCAGATGTCGGGACCCACGTATCCTGTAGATAAAGTAATTTTTTTTCTATAAATAGGATAGCTCATTTCATTTGTAAAGCAAGCTTTTTGTAACTTAGCTCCTCTCTCTTTACTGTAATTGCTCTCTTGTACACATTCTGAAGGAAATAAATCTTTCAACTTTGAAAGCATCTGGTCTTGCATCCCGGCCTAAGAGGTACTAATTTTATTTTGTTTTGTTTTTCTTTTGGTAAAGGTCTCTCCTAGCTACGACGATGTCCGGCTAAAGAATTCATATCTATGTTAAATATCTAACTTCTCTCATATATATACCATGAAAAAGTTTGACTCAATCAAACTATAAAAGAATTTTTATACAGTTTCTTGACTTGGTTTCGAGATGACGGTACAGTCAGATCAAGTACTACTCTTGTTGGCTTTGCCTTAGTGGCTCCGTCTAGCAAGCCATGGACCTAAGCCCGAAAAATGGAGTTAAAGGGCGTTCTTTTCTCGGTTAGATCAACTAGACATATGGGCTCAACTAGAGTACGTACTAAGATCTCGACAGGCCCCTTGCTTGGGTAAAAGGGTAAGAGCTTTTCTTTACCCCTTCCATACAGTCATTAAGCTATATGAAGATTCTTCTGTATTTCGGTTGTATGTTCCACATAGTGGTACTAAATCGACTAGATCTGAGTTGCGCAGACTACCGCCAGCAACGATCCTGTTATTCTGGTAATAATAATAATAATAATAATAATAATAATAATAATAATAATAATAAAAATAAAAAATAAAAAAATCTTTATACCATCTGAAAGATGTGAGAATCTTGCATCTAAGGTTTTGAAGCATCGTTCTTATAATCTCAGTATTATCAGACCATCTCCTTGAGAAATGTTCTATAATATTAAGAACCAGGGTGTAAACTGCATTTTGGGTAATACCTTCGCCTTCTTGTTTTACAGCCTGAAGGATTTTATCACGCTGTTCAGGATTTAAATAATTATCCCACCAACCTTTCAATTGGCCAGTAAATCCAGCTGTTATCATATCAGCTATGGTTTTATCACTATTCTTGTTAGCCTTATAGATAGTACTGTACATAGGATATACCAAAGCCTTCCTCCAAAGAAAAGAAAAATAATAAGTATTCTTCCAAAGAGGATTTTAGGAAGAAGAAAAGGAGAATTGAGAAAAAAGAGAAAAGAGTAGAAACGCATAAAGGGAAAAGGAGATTTAATATATACAGACTGGATCACTTCGTCATGCTACTAGGAAACTTTACTAGAGTGAACAAATAAGACAGAATTGTTAAAATATTCTACTATCCTGGTCCGCCCATTCTCTCGGGTAATCCAACGGCAACTTCGACAGCCTTTTAACAATTCGTCTGAACTATTCGGTTCTGGACCTTAGCATAACTACTTGAACTAGTCAATAAATAACATTAGTTCCACTTCATATAGTAACTTAGTATAATATAGTTTGATACATGATCTTAGCCTATCATTAGGCTTAACAAGCTTATCTAAATAAAATTAAAAAGTAGATACCTGGACTTGTAGTCCAACTTGATCTTTGTTGTACAAACCACACTGAAGGCTTTTATTATATTCACTACAGGATTACAAACTTTTGAAAATATTACAAACTGAGAGAGAGAGAGAGAGAGAGAGATAGAGAGAGAGAGAGAGAGAGAGGGAGGGGGGGTTTCTAAAACCTGCCTCTTGCCAAAGAAAATTACAACCCTTTTATAGGGAAAAATAGCCAATATACAGTGGCTAAAGATAAGCATAAAATAGGGCCAACCGACATATCATAGTGGCTTAGCCAGATATCTTATCCTATCTTATCTTTCTACTTTATTAAAGTAGCTTTATTAAAGTAGTTTGTCTCGTTCTTCCCCAATAATTTTGTTTGTGGGGTCTACCACTAAATTTTTTCCTTCCCTTTGCAGGATTGTTTGCTGGAGGATTCCTCCACTTGCTGCTGGAGCTGTTGTAGAAGTGCTTCTATGTCCCCTCTTCATTACTTTGGATACTCTGGGCTTCTCCTGCCATACACTCATCATCTGTGGTATGGCTGACTGATGCCATGGAGGATTCATCTTCTAATTCTTTATCCAGATTTTTTATTAAATCCTTTTTTATTTCTTGTATGTATGATGCTATGATATCAGTTTTAGAAATGGCCCCTTTCTTCATCTGAAGTTTTCTTGCTATCTTCTTGAATGGGCTTTGACTGTCTATTTGGGAGATTGGATCCTCTTTTTTGTATGTATCAATACTAACTATAATCGAATCTATTATTTCTTGTTCGTGACATTTGCCTTCCGGGTCTTTTTGTATCAACTTATTCCAGAATTTTGTATAAAAAACTCTTTGAAGACAAGGGAATCCTTCTTGGGTGTTATTAACTTCCACAGTCCATTTCATGATCCAGGGGATCGAGAATTCTATGAAAAAGTACATTATTGACATTCCTTCAAAGTATATATTATCCTTCTCCATGTTTATCAACTTTGGAGATACATCTACCCGTTGAGCCTGCTTATCTTTTCCTTCTATGCTTCGAAATAATTCTTCCGCCCTTATCAAGGAACCTTCAGATATCATTTTGTCTGACTCGATTGATTGGGAATCCAAGGAAATATCATCATTACTTGTTTCACTCATCATTGAGGTGTCTGCTTTTTCATATTGATTTATTGATTGAAGTAAATTTTTCTTTACTTCCTCCAGATACCTGTTTATCATGTCGTCCTTTCGCCTTCTTGGAAAGAGATTCTTATGGCGATATGCCTGACTGAACTATCGTCAATCATCTCCTTTGTTGAGGTTGTTGAATATTCTTGGATTTTTATTTCAATGGAATCCAAAAGTTCTTGGCCATATAAGACCTTAGTTTCGGGATCTTATTTCATTAATTTATCCCAGAAATTATTGTAAAAGATCTTGTATAAGCAGGGGATTTGTTCTTCTGTGTACCCTAGCTCCAGAGCCCATTTATGAATCCAGGGAATAGAGAATTCAATAAAGAAGTAGATTTGATCAATTTTTTCTAAATAGCAGATATGATCTGCATGATATAATTCGTTTAGTGGGGGAGATACTTTTACCCATTCTTTATATAATTTTAAGAAAGGCTCGGGTAAAATCTTTGTAGTCGGCCCGTGGTATGACCACTAGTTTAGAAACCAGTTTGGAATGGTCTGGTTGAATACTTTTGCACATACTTTTACGAACCAAGTATGCTTGTGTGTGTCGTAATTATAATATATCACTTTATCAAAGGCCTGAACGTAATCCCAATATGTGAAGTTCATACGGGTTTTATTAAGGCTTATCTGCCTTTCTTTCATGGTGGATATCCCCCAATCTTCAACAGATATAATCTGTTTGATTATAATTTTGGAAAAGTAATAAACATTTTCTTCCGTGTTATAACCGGAAAAGTAGTGCTGGAATTCTGCACTACCTGCTTCTTTAAGAATGGTCTCACAATATGAGCGGGTTTTGCATGACTCACCCGGATAATATAAGCCATTAAGTAAATACCGTTGGAATATCTTCCATGGCTCATCTTTTCTCTGAATCTCAGAGTTTTTTACTAGAAATATCATTTCTTTGTTTAACTCCTTTTCATAGGATTTGATATCATCATTATCATCTTTGGCAATAGAAGAAAATGTATCACTCGTCTTTTGTGCAGCCAAATATGCCTGCAGATGCGCATATAATAGGCTATCTTCTGGAATATCTTCCAGATGAACCAATGGACCTACTTAGGATTGAGATATCTTCTCATTTACTAAGCTCTTTAATCCCATTTGTATAACTAGGGAGCTTGATGAGGATCCGTATGACGATCCTGGTGGCGATCCTTGAGAATAGGATCTTTGTTGATGTGGGGATGATCTTCCCCCTTGTCCTCTGCCTCTTCCTTTAGCCCATGAAGGGTTCATCCTGCAAACATAGCAGGTTGAGTTACTTGGATAAATAACCATAAATAGATTCATTCCTCACTTCGTCAAGTATAAAGAAAGTTTCAAAATCGTGTATAGAGAAATCTTCTCTTATGTAATGATCAATAACTTTATAAATAATGATCGTTGTTACATCTTGAGGAAATGGTATTGCCTTAAGAATGGCAATCAAAGTTTTTTCATCTAAAAATATCTTGAAATAAGACATTATTGAATATATTCTTGAGATAACAAATCAGGCAAAGAATTATCAATGTCCTTCTTATATTGAATTTCGATATCGAAAGGGGGTAGTTGTGCTTGCCACCTTACAAATATCATTTTTAAAGCATCATGTTTAAAATCTTTGTTAAACATAAACTTCGCATATTGAGCATCAGTTTTAATTAAAAATTTTGGTTATATAGATCATCCTGAAATTTCAAAACACATTCGACAATGGTCAACATTTCATGTGCCACAGTAGCATATTTTCTCAGGGCTTCAGTCTATTTACCTGAGTGAAATCTTATCAAATATTCATTTTTATCATTGGAATTTATTTGTTTCAATATCCCACCATAACCAACATTAGAAGCATTGGTCTCAATTATCTTTTCCCAAGTAGGGTTAGCAAGTGTTAAGCAGGGCAAAGAGTTAACTCGCTGCTTAATATCTTTAACCAGAGCAGTATGACTGCTAGTCCAAGGTTTCTTATAACCTTTCTTTAACCTGTCATATAAAGGGGCCAAATCACGAGATAAGTTTTTATAAAAATTTAGACTTCCCAAGAATCTTTGTAATTGAGTTTTTTCAGTAATTACATCAGGGAATTTTGATGCAAACTCAATGGATCTTTGAATAGGCGTAATCTTTCCTTGACAGATATGATGTCCAAGAAACCGAACTTCTGTTTGAAATAAACTCATTTTTGGTTTTGAAATTACTAAACCATTTTGTATAACAATCTTTTGAAGATATCAAGATGCTTGATATGAGTTTCAACAGTTTTAGAAATTACTAATATATCATCAATATAGACAATTATGAAGTCTAAATATGGATTTAAAATATCATTCATTATTTTCTGAAACTAAGAAGGGATGTTTTTCAAACCAAAAGGCATGACATTCCATTCATATTGCCCAAAAGAAACATTAAAAGTAGTTCTATAAGAATGCTCTTTAAATATTTGAATTTTCCAATATCTTGATTTTAAATCAAATTTTGAAAATATATTGGCATCATATAATCTTGAAAGAAAATCCTTTTTATTGGGGATAGGATATCTTATCCACTTTAAAAATTTATTTAAAGGTTTATAATTTATCACAAATCTGAGAACACCACGTTCCTTTTCTGCCGCATTGTTAACATAGAAAGGAGTGCAAGACCATGGGGATTTAGAGGGTCTTATCAAACCCTTCTGCAACAAATTATAAATTTCTTTTTTACAGAATTCAACTTATTCAGAATTCATTTGGAAGGATCGAGATTTCGTAGGAATATCATCCTCCGAAAAATCATCTTCATAAGGAAGAGTAACAATATGCTTCTTCTGATTCAAAAACGCACTGGGGTGATTAGCACATATATCAACAACAATTTGTTCAGAGATTAATTTAATCTTTTCCTGAACTTTGGTAGATCTTAAAGCGTCGAATATATTCATGCTGAAAACTTCTAACTGTAAAGAATCAACATGCTTTTGTTTCATACCAATAAATGTATTAATATCTCTTGTTACGGGATCTGTAATGAAAGTATAATCTATCTTTTTATCATTACAACTTGCTGTAAAACCTTTAGAGTCTATTTTTGTAAAAGGATAAATAGCATTGATGAAACGGGTTCCAAGAATAATCTGAGGGTATAACTGGTTTTTAACCAAGAAGAAGAAATGAGGAATGCAGACTTTATTCTGACAAATTCGCTTCTTAGGCAATTTATACTTTATATCTAAAGCATGCCTTGAAGCGGATTTCACCATGTGGGTAGTTTTCTGAAAATATTTAGTAGGTACAAGATCTTCTTGAATGCAGCAAACATCAGCTCCAGTATCAATCATTGCAATATCAGTTATGCAAAAACTATTATCAATCAAAATAGTACATTTAATATACCATTTGTGAGCAGTAATAATTTGCATCATTCCTAAAAATAAATCTTGTTTTGGATCAAAATCAACAGATTCTTTTTCTCAATCTGAATAATCCTATGATCACAAATCATTTAATTTTATTTAAAGAATTTAATCACCTTTTTCAAATTATCAATTTCAACTTTTAAATCATCGAAAAAGGAATCTCTTGCAGGAGTATTCCTATTAATGAGCCTGTCATTAACTTCTTTTAAAGAATAAGGCTCTTTATATTCAAATTCATTTTTGTGATTTTAAAAACGTTTTGAAGAACTAGCTCTAGTAATAGCAGTCATATTAGTATTTTTTTGTTGAAGTTTATTATCAGTAACTTCCTTCAAAAGTTCTATCACATTTTCAGATGAAATAGTGTTCATATTCAAATCTTGAAATTGAGATTGCGATTTATAAAATTTCTCATTTTCACATGCACAAATATCACCTTTGCAATTAGTACAAGCATTATCAGGTAATTTATCACTATCAGATAAATCAAGCAAAGCAATTTCGACGTCAGATTCAGAAGAAGAATTATAATCAGATTCAGAACCAGAAGTGTATAACAAACCGTAGATCTTGTCATGGAGCTCTTCGTCAAGCTCTAAGGTCTTCAACTTTTGAAGCTTACAATTTGGAGCTATATGGCCAAATTTTCCACATCTATAACACTTAAGATCAACAAGATCTTTCTTTGATCTGTTCTTCGCAAATCTCTTAGAAATACGGTAGCTTTTTCTAGCTTCACGATCTTCTTTGGATTTTTTTTTCATATAAGGACTATCCGAATTTGGATATCTATGATACTTGGCCTTCCTTCTTTTGCTATGAGCGGAAGTCTCAGCTAAACCAAATTGGGTACAAAAGTCTCCTAATTAGTTTTTCTCCTTGAGCTTATCTATCTTAAGATGTCTGGATAATCTCAACTCATTACACAAGTTTAATCCTTCTTGTGTACAAACTCCTATTAACTTGCCATAAGTATAATTTTTATACGGAATTTCACCGAAATTTCCTCTTAGAGTCTTTCGAACTCTTTCAGCAAATAAGGAGGGGAGGCCATCTATGAATTTGGCTTTCATAGGATCATACTTATTTTCGGGTAATTTCATAACCTGACTCATAAAGGTGTCTTTATACCATCTAAATTCACCGAATGTCTACATCTTAGACCATTTAACAAAGTACGAACAATCTTATACTGGTTGGTAAATCTACCATTAATGTGTTCTAGAATGGTAAGAATAAGGGTATAAACCACATCTTCTCTATTTTTCACTAGAGCCAAGCCAAGGTTATCAATTCCTTCGTCAGTTGCAATAGCATTTATAACCGCAACCTTAACGGATGTAGACAAATAGTTGTCCCACCAACCTCGAAGTTGGCTAGTAAAACCTGCAATAATCATTTTACAAATAGTTCTATCTGTATTTTTCACACTTTTACAGATAGTGGCATACGTTAGCATGCGATGCACAAGGATAGTTAATTGCCTATCCGTCAAATCGTCAAGATTCCATTCATATATCTCGGAACCACTGTACGACGTATTAGTCTGATTCTAATCCATTTACTCTATCAAAACATCTTGAGGAGTCGGACGAGGATAGTAATACGTTTGCATGCTGGGTTTAGAGGCATACCGTTATTTCCTTTAAAATAATTTGAGTTTATTAAACTCGGAAGAAATTTCATTCCTATGATCAAAAGTAGTTTCGATTCTTTCAGCAAAATCATCAGAAAGATTAATTGGTTTTAAACTTAATCCTGAAAATATTTTCCTAAATCGGAAATCTTTTTATCAAGAAGTTCTTCCAAATCATTTAAAGATTTAAATGTAAAATCTTTCATAATCGGAGGCCTTGTAATATGATTAAAAGCAGTTTGATCTTCTGATTTGCTTCCCGAAGTAGAGGCAATATCAGATTCCTTTTTGTTATTACTCATTCCTTTTATCAAAATAGTTAGCTCATTCAGCTTTTTATCAAGGGAACTGATATGTTCACCTAAAACTTTGACATATAAGCCTAAATAATTGTTTTGAGAAATAAGTTTATTTATTTCAGCGATGCTAACTAAAGCGACATCTTCTTCAATAAATTTTTGAAAAGCCATAAAAGTAATACCTGTATTGTTAGGTAGAATAAATGATGATTGAGGAGGATAAATGACTTTATTAATATTTCCACTCTCATCTTCATAAGATCTTTCTATAACTTTTATATATAGAGTTAAATAAGTGATTATAAACAAAGGAACAAAATACATAATTTGATTATGTAAAGTACACGTTTCATAAAATTATTCAGAAATACTATGTAAATCTTCGGTACTATAAGTATCAAACAACCAAGTTTCAAACAGGTTCCATTTTTTATCACAACTATCTTTTTGAATGGCCAGATTAATAGGATCTTTGCTGGCGGTAATCCGCGCAACTCAGATATGGTCGATTTAGTACCACTATGTGGAACATACAACCGAAATACAGAAGAATTTTCATATAGCTTAATGACTGTATGGTAGGGGTAAAGAAAAGCTCTTACCCTTTTACCCAAGCAAGGGGCCTGTCGAGATCTTAGTACGTACTCCAGTTGAGCCCATGTGTCTAGCTGTTCTAACCGGGAAAAGAACGCCCTTTTACTCCATTTTTTGGGCTTAGGTCTACGGCTTGCTATACGGAGCCACTAAGGCAAAGCCAATAAGAGTAGTACTTGATCTGACTGTACCGCCATCTCAAAACCAAGTCAAGAAACTGTATAATTTTTTTTTTTATAGTTTGATTGAGTCTAGCTTTTTCATGGTATTTCTATGAGAGAAGTTAGATATTTAACATAGATAAGAATTCTTTAGCCGGACATCGTCGCGGCTAGGAGAGACCTTTACCAAAAGAAAAAACAAAAAAAATAAAATTAGTACATCTTAGTCCGGGATGCAAGGCCAGATGCTATCAAAGTTGAAAGATTTATTTACTTCAGAAGGTATGTGTACAAGAGAGTAATTACAGTAGAGAGAGAGAAGAGCTTAGTTACAAAAAGCTTGCTTTACAAATGAAATGAGCTATCATATTTATAGAAAAAAAATTACTTTATCTATAGGATACGTGGGTCCCGACATCTGGGTCCCTGCACAGTGTGTCTACTGTGTAAACAATATATCTACTGTTTACGTGGGTCCTTTGGCGGCTTTACTGCTTATCTTTTCCTTTTATGCTTCGAATTAATTCTTCCGCCCTTATCAAGGTGCCTTGGGATATCATTTTGTCTGACTCGATTGGTTGGGAATCCAAAGTAATATCATCATTACTTGTTTCACTCTTCATTGAGGTGTCTGATTTTTCATATTGATTTATTGATGGAAGTAAATTTTTCTTTACTTCCTCCAGATACCTGTTTATCATGTCGTCCTTGTCGCCTTCTTGGAAAGAGATTCTTCTGGCGATATACCTGACTGAAATATCGTCAATCAACTCCTTTGTTGGGTTGTTGAATATTCTTGGATTTTTGTTTCAATGGAATCCAAGAGTTCTTGGCCATATAAGACCATAGTTTTGGGATCTTTTTTCATTAATTTATCCCAGAAATTGTTGTAAAAGATCCTGTATAAGTAGGGGATCTGTACTTCTGTGTACCCTAGCTCCGGAGCCCATTTATGAATCCAGGGAATAGAGAATTCAATAAAGAAGTAGATTTGATCAATTTTTTCTAAATAGAAGATATGATCTGCGTGATATAATTTGTTTAGAGGGGGAGATACTTTTACCCATTCTTTATATAATTTTAAGAAAGGCTCGGGTAAAATCTTAGTAGTCGGCCCGTGGTATGACCACCAGTTTAGAAACCAGTTTGGAATGGTCTGGTTGAATACTTTTGCACATACTTTTACGAACCAAGTATGCTTGTGTGTGTCGTAATTATAATATATCACTTTATCAAAGGCCTGAACGTAATCCCAATATGTGAAGTTCATACGGGTTTTATTAAGGCTTATCTGCCTTTCTTTCATGGTGGATATCCCCCAATCTTCAACAGATATAATCTATTTGATTATAATTTTGGAAAAGTTATAAACATTTTCTTCCGTGTTATAACCGGAAAAGTAGTGCTGGAATTCTGCACTACATGCTTCTTTAAGAATGGTCTCATAATATGAGCGGGTTTTGTATGACTCACCCAGATAATATGAGCCATTAAGCAAATACTGTTGGAATATCTTCCATGGCTAGTCTTTTCTCTGAATCTCAGAGTTTTCCACTAGAAATATCATTTCTTTGTTTAACGCTTTTTCATAGGAATTGATATCATCATTATCCTCTTTGGCAATAGAAGCAAATGTATCACTCGTCTTTTGTGCAGCCAAATATGCCTGCAGATGCACATATAATGGGCTATCTTCTGGAATATCTTCCAGATGAACTGATGGACCTACTGAGGATTGAGATATCTTCTCATTTACTAAGCTCTTTAATCCCATTTATATAACAGGGGAGCTTGATGAGGATCCGTATGACGATTCTTGTGGCGATCCTTGAGAATAGGATCTTTTTTACTGTGGGGATGATCTCCCCCTCGTCCTCTGCCTCTTCCTTTAGCCCATGAAGGGTTCATCCTGCAAACATAGCAGGTTATTTTACTCGGACAAATAACCATAAATAGATTCATTCCTGACTTCGTCAGGTATAAAGAAAGTTTCGAAATCGTGTATTGAGAAATCTTCTCTTATGTAATGATCAATAATGATCGTTGTTACTTCTTGAGGAAATGGTATTGCCTTTAGAATGGTAATCAAAGTTTTTTCATCTAAAAATATCTTGAAATAAGACATTATTGAATATATTCTCAAGATAAGAAATCAGGCATAGAATTATCAATTCCCTTCTTATATTGAATTTCGAAATCGAAAGGGGCTAGTTGTGTTTGCCACCTTGCAAATATCATTTTTGAAGCATCATGTTTAAAATCTTTGTTAAACATAAACTTCACAGATTGAGCTTCAGTTTTTATTAAAAAATTTGGTTATTTACATCATCCTGAAATTTTAAAACACATTTGAGAATGGTCAACATTTCATGTGCCACAGTAGAATATTTTCTCTTGGGCTTCAGTCCATTAATAGAGTGAAATCTTATCAAATATTCATTTTTATCATTGGGATTTATTTGTTTCAATATCCCACCGTAACCAGCATTAGACGCATCGGTCTCAATTATCTTTTCCCAAGTAGGGTTAGCAAGTGTTAAGCAGGGCAAAGAGTTAACTCGCTGCTTAATATCTTTAACCAGAGCAGTATTACTACTAGTCCAAGGTTCCTTATAACCTTTCTTTAACCTATCATATAAATGGGCCAAATCACGAGATAAATTTTTTTAAAAAGGGAAAATATAATTTAGAATTCCCAAGAATCTTTGTAATTGAGTTTTGTCAGTAATTACATCAGGGAATTTTGATGCAAACTCAATGGATCTTTTAATATGCATAATCTTTCCTTGACAGATATGATGTCCAAGAAACCGAACTTCGATTTGAAATAAACTTATTTTTGGTTTTGAAATTACTAAACCATTCTGTGTAAAAATCTTTTTGAAGATATCAAGATGCTTGATATGAATTTCAATAGTTTTAGAAAATACTAATATATCATCAATATAGAAAATTATGAAGTCTAAATATGGATTTAAAATATCATTCATTATTTTCTGAAACTAAGAAGGGCCGTTTTTCAAACCAAAAGGGATAACATTCCATTCATATTGCCCAAAAGGAACATTAAAACCATTTCTATTAGCATGCTCTTTAAATATTTAAATTTGCCAATATCCTGATTTTAAATCAAAATTTTAAAATGTATTGGCCTCATATAATCTTGAAAGCAAATCCTTTTTATTGGGGATAGGATATCTTATAAACTTTAAAAATATACTTAAAGGTTTATAATTTATCACTAATCTAGGAAAACCACGTTCCTTTTCTGCAGCTTTGTTAACATAGAAAGCAGTGTAGGACCATGGGCATTTAGAGGGTCTTATCAAACCCTTCTGTAACAAATTATCAATTTCTTTTTTACAGAATTCAACTAATTAGGAATTCATTTGGGAGGGTCGAGATTTTGTAGGAATATCATCCTCCAAAAAATCATCTTTATAAGGAAAAGTAACAATATGCTTCTTCCGATTCAAAAAAGCATTGGGGTGATCAGCACATATATCAACAACAATTTGTTCAGATATTAATTTAATCTTTTCCTGAACTTTGGTAGATCTTAAAGCATCGAATATATTCATGTTGAAAACTTCTAACTGTAAAGAATAAACATGCTTTTGTTTCATATCAATAAGTGTATTAATATCTCTTGTTACGAGATCTGTAACGAAAGTATAATCTATCTTTTTATCATTACAACTTGCTGTAAATCCTTTGAAGTCTATTTTTGTAAAAGGATAAATATCATTGATGAAAGAGGTTCCAAGAATAATTGGAGGGTATAACTGGTTTTTAACCAAGAAGAAAAAATGATGAATGCAGACTTTATTCTGACAAATTCACATATTAGGCAATTTATACTTTATATCTAAAGCATGCCGTGAAACGGATTTCACCATGTGGGTAGTTTTCTGAAAATATGTAGTAGGTACAAGACCTTCTTGAATGCAACTAACATCAACTCCACTATCAATCATTGCAATATCAGTTATGCAAAAACTATTATTTATCAAAATGGTACATTTAATATACCATTTGTGAGCAGTAATAATTTGCATCATTCCTAAAAACAAATCTTGTTTAGGAATCCACATATTCTTTTTCCATGTTATCAACAAAAATACCTTTTCCTTTGTCATTAGATGACTCAGTTAGAGAATTATTTTTCTCAATCTGAGTAATCATATGATCACAAATCATTTGATTTTGTTTAAGAGATTTAATCTCCTTTTTCAAATTTTCAATTTCAACTTTTAACTCATCGAAAGAGGAATCTCTGGCAGGAGTATTCCTATTAATGAGCATGTCATTAACTTCTTTTAAAGAATAAGGCTCTTTATATTCAAATTCATTTTTGTGATTTTAAAAACATTTTGAAGAACTAGCACTAGTAATAGCAGTCATATTAATATTTTTTTGTCGAAGTTTATTATCAGTAACTTCTTTCAAAAGTTCTATCACATTTTCAGATGAAATAGTGTTCATATTCAAATCTTGAAATTGAGATTGCAATTTATAAAATTCATCATTTTCACATGCACAAATATAACCTTTGCAAGTAGTACAAGCATTATCAGGTAATTTATCACTATCAGATAAATCAAGCAAATCAATTTTGACTTCAGATTCAGAAGAAGAATTATAATCAGATTCAGAACCAGATGTGTATAACAAACCGTAGATCTTGTCATGGAGCTCTTCGTCAAGCTCTAAGGTCTTCAACTTTTGAAGCTTACAATTTGGAGCTATATGGCCAAATTTTCCACATCTATAACACTTAAGATCAGCAAGATCTTTCTTGGATCTGTTCTTCGCAAATCGATTAGAATTACGGAAGCTTTTTCTTGCTTCACGATCTTCTTTGGATCTTTTTCTAGATCTTTTTTTCTTATAAAGACTATCCGAATTTGGATATCTACGATACTTTTCCTTCTTTCTTTTGCTATGAGAAGAAGTCTCAGGTAAACCAAATTGGGTACAAAAGTCTCCTAATTGGTTTTTCTCCTTGAGCTTATCTGTCTTAAGCTGTCTGGATAGCCTCAACTCATTACACAAGTTTAATCCTTCTTGTGTACAAAATCCTATTAACTTGCCATAAGTATAATTTTGATACGAAATTTCACCTAAATTTCCTCTTAGAGTCTTTCGAACTCTTTTAGCAAATAAGGAGGGGAGGCCATCTATGAATTTGGCTTTCTAATGATCATACTTATTTTCGGGTAATTCCACAACCCGACTCATAAAGGTGTCTTTATACCATCTAAATTCACCTAAATGTCTACATCTTAAACTATTTCACAAAGTATGAACAGTCTCATACTGGTTGGTAAATCTACTATTGAAGTGTTCTAGAATGGTAAGAATAAGGGTATAAACCGCATCTTCTCTATTTTCACTATAGCCATGCCAAGGTTATCAATTCCTTCGTCAGTTAAAATAGCATTTATCACCGCAGCCTTATCGGATGTAGACAAATAGTTGTCCCACCAACCTCGAAGTTGGCCAGTAAAACCTGCAATAATCATTTTACAAATAGTTCTATATGTATTTTCACACTTTTACATATAGTGGCATACATGAGCATGTGATGCCCAAGGATAGTTAATTGCCTATCCGTCAAACCATCAAGATTCCATTCATATATCTCGGAACCACTGTACGACGTATTAGTCTGATTCCAATCCCTTTCCTCTATCAAAACATCTTGAGGAGTCGGACGAGGATAGTAATACGTTTGCATGCTGGGTTTAGAGGCATACATGTTATTTCCTTTAAAATAATTTTTGAGTTTATTAAACTCGGAAGAAATTTCATTCCTATGATCAAAAGTAGTTTCGATTCTTTCAGCAAAATATTCAGAAAGATTAATTGGTTTTAAACTTAATCCTGAAATTTTTTGTCCTAGACCGAAAAACTTTTTATCAAGAAGTTCTTCCAAATTATTTAAAGATTTAAATTTAAAATCTTGAATATCATGAGGCCTTTGAATATGAGTAAAAACAGTTTGATATTCTGATTTGTTTCCCGAATTAGAGGCAATATCAGATTCCTTTTTGTTAGTATTCATTCCTTTTATCAAAATAGTTTGCTCATCCAGTTTTTTATCAAGGGAACTGATATGTTCACCTAAAACTTCTACATATAAGCCTAAATAATTTTTTTGAGAAATAAGTTTATTTATTTCAGCGATGCTAACTAAAGCGACATCTTCTTCAATAAATTTTTGAAAAGTCGTAAAAGTAATACATGTATTATTAGGTAGAACAAAAGATGATTGAGGAGGATAAATGTCTTCATTAATATTTTCACTCCCATCTTTATAAGATCTTTCTATAACGTTTATATATAGAGGTAAATAAGTGGTTATAAACAAAGGAACAAAATACATAATTTGATTATGTAATCACACGTTTCATAAAATTCTTCAGAAATACTATGTAAATCTTCGGTACTATACGTATCAAACAACCAAGTTTTAAACAACTTCCATTTTTTATCTAAGAAATCTTTTTGAATATATCCTCTTGCTAGTGAACCTGGACTAAAATTGATTTTGTGAGGAATCATTAAGATTTATCTGGGTCAAAATCCATCTCGGATTCAGTAGGATCATCCTCTGCTTTAACCTGCACAATATTAGTCTGAGGGTTTATTTTAACTCTCTCTATAGATTTTTCAACCTTATCGGTGGAAATAGTATGTAACGAAGCAGCTCAATTTTGAGCTGGTCTATAAACAGGTTCAATCGGAGATATATGATGAATAACAGGCAAGAGTCTATGCTCAGAAAATGAATGTCTATTAAAAATACCAGTTTTATCATCAAATTGAATACAAATCCTACCATCAGGATTTTAGGTAACATGAGAATACTCTGTGTTAGTAACAACATTAGTTATCTGACTAGGGGATATGACCGAATTTAAAGTCCAAGTAGTTGGAAAATTAATTTCTTCCCACCTAATTTATCTTCTGGTGGTGACCTTGGATTTTGCAAAATTAGTTTCAACCAAAATAATCTGATCTGAAATATCATACAACTTAACTTTTGGGTTTAACGTTGATAGTAATTTATAATAAATTCTATAAGTGTCACGACCCAAGCCTAGGGCCTAGATGTGACCGGCGAATGGGGAACCCGAAGGAACCCCAAACAAGCCTCATAGCGTATCATTACACATCCTTGGTCGCGGAAGCAATTAAATGACCATAAGCGATAAGCATAATCAAGGGGGAAATCGGGACTAAGGGAGCAAAAAAAAGAAATGATACATAAATACCATAGATGAGTCAAGCTCAAGCATAATACACAACTTGTCCAACACCACCTCTAAACATGAGTACTTAGCGGGGGCCAAGACAAACTACCGGGCTCACCCTCATAGTCAAAACATAACTAGAAAGGAAAAGTTTTATACATAGCAAAAGATCATGAGCAACGTCCCCGAAATGGAGGACTCACCAATAACCACTATAGAAAATCGTACTAGCCACGCGGAGGAGGATGGTCAAGCGGTGCTCCGGTCCCTACATGGTGACATCATGTAGGCATAGAGTATGCGTTAGTACATTTGAATGTACTAAGTATATGGGATGCAATGCAATGCTACATTAGATGGACATCATAGGAAAAATGCGTAATCATACCCAATAGATAGCATATTAATGAAATGATATGTATAATGATGCTTACATAAAAATCATATTTAGTGGGACGTAGTACATGTGTGGCGAGTGACCATCAATATAGTATTTCCAAGGCCTACCACCCCCTTGGAGAGGCGAAAGAGGTACAAACCCCTCAATATGGTTACACGGGCCTACCACCCCCCGAGCTAGGGACCAAGGTACAAACCCCTCGATATGGTTATACGGGCCTACTACCCCCCGTACTAGGCAACCAAGGTACCAACCCCTCGATACGGTTATACGGGCCTACTACCCCCCGTACTAGGCAACCAAGGTACCAACCCCTCGATACGGTTATACGGGCCTACTACCCCCCGTACTAGGCTTGGTCGACTCACAACACTTATATAGAGAAAATCATATACATGTGTCCATTTCATCATCATTTCAGTAATTACATAACCATCCGACTCATAGGACGTACCTTGGACCTTCCCTTTCCTAAGAATTCTATAAATGGGCATTTTATCAAACACAAGGTGGGCAATTGTTCATGTAAATGAAATCATGTATTTCAAGAATACTAAGTCCAACCAATTCCAAAATCCATATAAATCAGCCCACCAACAACATACATATATATATCAACCTTCATAATTTGATCATGGAAGCATGTAAACCATAAACATCACATAATAATTCCAATTCATGATAATATGCAAAATGGACCATAATAGGGTGTGTAATAGTAATTCCATAATTCAAGAGTTCATAAATGATCATAAGGACCCATAAACTTGGAGTAGAAATAGAGGATAAATGGTTGGACTTGTGGAAAGGAAGGTTTCCACAATCAAACCCACATACCTCAACTTTGGAGAATCCTTGATGAAGATTGGAATGGAGAATCGAAGCTTGAGATTGAGTCTTGAATCCGGAATTAGAGCTTGAGATGTTTGAATTTGGTTGAAGATCTTGGTGGAATTTTTGGAGAGGGCTTAGAGAGTGTTTTTGGAGTTAAGAAAAATGACTAAGTATGGGACATATCCCCTTTTTATAAAAAAACGTCTCCAACCCGCCTAAGAAAAAAAAGCTCACTGGAAATTGCAAATCTGCACAGACAGGTTTTACGAAAATGGTCATAACTCCCTCATCCTAACTCGGACTAAGGTGAAACCAAGTGCGTTGGAAAGCTAACTCAAAGAGCTTTAATTTGATAGGTTGCAGCCCTTCCAGTTCCTTGTGTGCTAAGAGATATGCCCCTTTAAAGTTGACCCTCCAAATCGCAATTTTTGCGATTTTCGAATTTTGATACGGTTGCTCTAAAATTCGGGTTAGACCCATTCCCCACTCAATTTGACCCCACAAATAAGAATATGAAGTCGAATTTCCGAAATCATGCACGGATTTTGAGATATATGGAAATTACAATTATAGGTGTTTCCGAAGCACATTTTCGGGCATTTTTTGGGTCGTTTCAATAAGACAAACATATAAGTTCGGATCTAGGCGCATAATTATAACCATGTGTTTTAACAATTAATGTCAAAGCATCAAGAATATTAACATCAGAAAGAGATAGTTGCAAATTGGGTTGAGTATTAAAATATACCGGACCATAAGCAACAGTTGATTCTATCGAACCCATCAGAGATTGTCTAAAATTTAAATTTCTAGCATCTCTAAGAGTTGTCAAAAAGGTCTCTGGTAATCCTTTAAGGGTTAATCATTTAAAAGCAATTTGAACCATGCCAATATGCATAAAATTATACTGATTTTTATATAAGTTAATATCATGCTTGTTTAACAACTGAATAGTCTGTTCAGACGAATTTAGAGCTAACGATTGCTCAGTAGTTTTTATCAATTGTTTTGAAGAAAGTTTATCAAACCATCCGTACTCATAGATTGTTTTAATCAGGACTCTAGGAATAGTCCATTTGTTTAACAAATCGAGATTTTGAGGTATATCTACCTCTTCAAGTTTAGTACTTTTAGTACTGGTGTCTCCTATTTCCATCTTTTAAAGAACATATATATGTCAAATACTTCAGATCTGTCACATAATTACCAGGCAAGAGTCTATGCTCAGAAAACAAATGTCTATTATAAATAGCAGTTTTATCATCAAATTGAATACAAATCCTACCATTAGAATTTTAGGTAACATGAGAATACTCTGTGTTAGTAACAACATTAGTTATCTGACTAGGAGATATGACCGAATTTAAAGTATAAGTAGTTGGAAAATTAATTTCTTCCCACCTAATTTGTCCCACCTAATAATAATTATAATAATTATAATAATAATTATAATTATAATTGACAGGATCTGAGGGGACAGGCGATAATCCGCACAATCAACCAGATCTAGCTCAACGTAGTACCCATGCAGGTAACATAACCGAAATACAGAATAATTTCTATTTAGCTTTATAACTATATGGTAAGGATAAATCCTTTTACCCAAGCAAGGGGCTTGTCTGGATCTAATACATACTCTAGTTGAGCCCATGTGTCTAGTAGTTCTAACCGGGAAAATAACGCCCTTTTCCTCAACAACATAATGGGCTTAGGTCCACGGCTGGCAAGACGGAGCCACTAAGGCAAAGCGTACAAGAGTAGTACTAGATCTGACTGTACCACCATCTCGAAACACAGTCAAGAAAATTGAACAAAATTCTTTTATACTTAGATTGAGTCTAGTGATTTCATGGTAGATATGAGAGAGAAGTTAGATAGTCAACATAGATATGAGTTCCTATGTCCGGCTGGAAATAAGTAGAGAAAACAAAATATAAAAATTAACAAAATACCTTTAGGGCCGGATGCAAGGCCAAATGCTTTCAAAGTTGAATGCTTTATTTATTTCAGAATATGATTACAGAGAGTAGTGAGAGAAATAAGAGCTTAATTTACAAAAGCTTGCCTCAATACAAAACCAAATGATCCTATATATAGAAGAAAAATGAAAACTTTATCTACAGAAATACAGTAAAGTGGGTCCCGACATCTGGGTCCCTATACAGTGTATCTACTGTTGTTAGTGCGACACAGTGTATCTACTGTTGTCTTAGTGCGCCATTACTGTTTGTCTATCTCTTTCATTTTTTGCAATAATTCTTCTGTCCTTTTCAAGGCCCTTAGATAATATTTTATCTGACTCAATAGGTTGAGAATCAAGGATAATGTCGTCATTACTAGTTTCACTTTTCATCGAAGTGTCTGATTTCTCATATTGATTGATGGATTGAAGTAAATTTTGTTTTACTTCTTCCAAATATCTGTTTATCATTTCATCCTTATCGCCATCTTGGAAGGAAACTTTTTTGGCGATGTGCCGGACCGAGCTATTATCAATCACTTCTTTCATCGGAGTTGCTGAATATTCTTGGATTTTTTCATTAATGGAATCCAAGAGTTCTTGACCATATAATATCTTTGTTTTGGGATCATTCTTCATCAGTTTATCCCAAAAATTATTGTAAAAATTCCTGTATAAGCAAAGAATTTGTTCTTCGGTAAATCCTAATTCTGGTTCCCATTTGTGGATCCACGGGACGGAGAACTCAATAAAAAAATAAATTTGATCAATTTTTTCTATACAACAGATATGATCTGCATGGTATAACTCAGTCAAATCAGGGGATACTTTCACCCATTCTTTGTATAACTTTAAGAAAGGGTCCGGTAGTATTTTTATAGTCGGACCATGGTGTTTCCACCAGTTCAGAAACCAATTTGGAATGCTCTGGTTATAAACCTTGGCACATATCTTTACAAACCAAGTGTGTTTGTGTTTGTCATTATTATAATAAAGCACTTAATCAAAGGCTTGAATATAATCCTAGTAGGTAAAGTTCATCCGGGTTTTATTAAGGCTTATCTTCCTTTCCTTCATGGTGGAGATTCCCCATTCCTCGACAGATATAATATGTTTGATGATGATCTTTGAAAAGTTATAAACATTTTCATCTGTGCTATATCCCGAAAAGTGTTGGAATTCCGCACTACCTGTTTCTTTAAGTATAGTTTCATAGTATGTGCAGATTTTGTATGACTCACCCGGGTAGTATAACCATTAATTAAATATATTTGGAATATCTTCCATGGTTCTTCTTTCCTCTGAATCTCAGAGTTTTCCACAAGAAATATCATTTCTTTGTTAGACAATTTTTCATAGGATTTGATATCATCATTATCCTCTTTGGCAATAGAGCAAAAAGTATCATTTTGCTTTTGTGCAGCCAAATATGCCTGCAGATGCGCATATAATGGGCTATCTTCTGGAATATCTTCCAGATGAACTGATGGTCTTGTTGAGGATTGAGATATCCTCTCATTTACTAGCTCTTTGATCCCATTTGTATAACTGGGGAGCTTGATGAGGATCCGTATGACGATCCTTGTGATGATCCTTGAGAATAGGATATGTTTTGTTGTGGGGATGATCTCCCCCATCCTCGACCTCTTCCTTTTGCCGATGAAGGATTCATCCTGCACACATAACAAGTTGCTTTACTCTGATAAATACTCATAGATTGAATCATCTCTGACTTCAATTATTTTTAAATCGTGTATTGAGAAATCTTCTCTTATATAATAATCAATGACTTTGTTAATGATAATTGTTTTCAAATCTTGAGATAAAGGTATAACCTTTAGGATGGTGATCAAGACCTTTTCTTCTAAAAATGCTTTAAAGTAAGACATTATTGAATATACTCTCTAGATAAGAAGTCTGGTAGAGAATTGTCAATTCCCTTCTTATAATAAATTTTGAAATCAAAAGGGGCTAATTGTGCATGCCACCTTGCAAATATCATTTTTGAAGCATCATGTTTAAAATCTTTATTAAACATAAATTTCACAGATTGAGCATCTGTTTTTATTAAAAACTTTTGATTATATAAATCATCCTGAAATTTCAGAACACATTTGGCAATCGTCAACATTTCATGAGTCACAGTTGCATATTTTTTTTGGGCTTCAGTCCATTTACCAGAATGGAAACTTATCAAATATTCTATTTTATCATTGGAATTAATTTGTTTCAATAGCCCACCGTAACCAACATTAGACGCATTTGTCTCGATAATCTTCTGTCAACTAGGGTTAGCAAGGGTTAAGCAGGGCAAAGAGTTAACTCTCTGTTTAATTTCTTTAACCAAAGCAGTATGACTGCTAGTCCAAGGTTTTTTATAGCCCTTTTTTAATATGTCATATAAAGGAGCCAAATCACGAGATAAATTCTTATAAAACGGGGAAATGTAATTTAAGCTTCCCAAGAACCTTTGCAACTGAGTCTTATCAGTAATTTCATCTGGAAATTTTGATGCGAATTCAATCGATCTTTGAATCGGAGTAATTTTTCCTTGACAAATATGATGTCCCAAAAATCGGACTTCAGTCTAGAATAAATTCATTTTTTGTTTTGATATTACTAAACCATTTTGAATTACAAGCTTTTTGAAAATATCAAGATGCTTAATAAGAATTCCTAATGTTTTAGAAAATATCAATATGTCATCAATATAGACAATTATAAAATCTAGATATGGATTAAAAATATCATTCATTATTTTCTGAAATTCAGAAGGAGCATTTTTCAATCCAAATGGCATAACATTCCATTCATATTGTCCAAACGAAACATTAAAAGCAGTTCTATAAGTATTCTCTTTAAATATTTGAATCTGTCAATATCCAGATTTTAAATCAAATTTTGAAAATATATTGGCATCGCATAATCTAGACAATAAATCTTTTTTATTAGGGATAGGATACCTTATCCATTTTGAAAATTTGTTCAATGGTTTGTAGTTTATTATTAACCTGGGAACTCCTCGATCTTTTTCTGCAACATTATTCACATAAAAAGTAGTGCAAGACCAAGGAGATTTAGAAGGTTTTATCAAACCCTTCTGTAGTATATTATCAATCTCTTTTTTACGGAATTCTACTAATTCATAATTCATTTGGCAGGGACGAGATTTCGTCCAAATATTATTCTCAGAAAAATCATCTTCATATGGAAGAGAAACAATATGCCTTTTCCGATTCCAGAAGGCACTAGGGTGATCGGCACAAATATCAACGGCAATTTGTTCAGAAATTAATTTAATTTTTTCCTGAACTTTAGTAGATTTCAAAGCATCGAATATATTCATGCTAAATATCTCTAATTGTAACGAATCAACATGCTTTTGCTTCATATTAATTAAAGCATTAACATCTCTTTTTACGGGATCAGTAATAAAAGAATAATTTATCTTTCTGTCATTATAAATTGCTGTAAATCTTTTAGAGTCTATATTTGAAAAAGGATAAATAGCATTGATAAAAGGGGTTCCAAGTATAATTGGAGGGTATAACTGATTTTTTACTAAGAAAAAGAAGTGAGGAATGCAGACTTTATACTGACAAATATGTGTATTAGACAATTTATACTTTATATCTAAAGCATGTCCTGATGCGGATTTCACCATATGAGTAGTTTTCTGAAAATATTTTGTATGTACAAGACCTTCCTGAATGCAGCTAACATCAGCTCCACTATCGATCATAGCAACATCAATTATGCAAAAACTATTATCAATCAGGATGGTGCATTTAATATACCATTTATGAGCAGTAATAACTTGCAACATTCCTAAAAACGAATCTTGCTTATGATCAAAATTCTCAGATTCTTTTTCCATGTTATCAACAAAAATACCCTTTCCTTTGTCATTGGATAACTCAACTAGAGAATTATTTTTCTCAATCTGAGTAATCCTATGATCGCAAATCATTTGATTTTGTTTAAGAGACTTAATCTCTTTTTTCAAATTTTCAATTTCAACCTTCAAATCATCAAAAGAGATATCTCTTGCTGGAGCATTTTTATTAATAAGTTTGTTATTAACTTCCATCAAAGAATAAGGCGCTTGATATTCAAATTCGTTCTTCTGATTTTCAAAACGTTTTGAAGAACTAGAACATGATATATCAATCATATTAAGAATTTTTTCACGAAGTTTATTATCAGAAACTTCTTTTAAGAGTTCTATCACATTTTCAGATGAAATAGTGTTTATATTTAAATCCTCAAATTGAGATTGTAATTTATAAAATTTATTATTTTCGCAGGCACAATTATCACCTTTCCAAGTAGTACAAGTATTATCAAGTAATTTATCACTATCAGATAAATCAAGTAAATCAATTTCATCTTCAGAATTGGAAGAAGATTCATGATCGGATTCAGAACCAGAGGTGTATAACAACCCATAAATCTTGTCATGGAGCTCTTCATCAAGCTCTAAGGTTTTCAATTTTTGAAGCTTACAATTTGGAGCTATATGTCCAAATTTACCACATCTATGACACTTCAAATCAGCAAGATCCTTATTCGATTTGTTCTTTGTAAATCTTCTGGATTTACGGTAGCTTTTTCTAGCCTCACGCTCTTCTTTGGATCTTTTTCTAGATCTCTTTTTCTTGTAAGGACTATCAGGGTTAGGGTATCTATGATACTTGTCTTTTCTTCTTTTGTTATTACTAGAAGTCTCGGGTAAACCAAATTGAGCACAAAAGTCTCCTAATTGGTTTTTCTCTTTTAACTTATCAATCTTAAGTTGTCTTGATAATCTCAACTCATTACACAAATTCAATCCTTCTTGTGTACATACTCCTATTAACTTACCATAAGTATAATCCTTATAAGGAATTTCTCCGAAATTTCCCCTTAGAGTCTTTCTAACTCTTTCTACAAATAAGGACGGGAGGCCATCTATGAATTTGGCTTTCCAATGTTCAAACTTGTTTTCGGGTAGTTCCATAACCCGACTCATAAAAGTGTCTTTATACCACCTAAATTCACCTAAGTGTCTGCATCGAAGACCATTAAGCAAAGTGCAAACCGTCTCATACTGGTTGGTAAATCTACCATTAAAATGTTCGAGAATAGTAAGAATCAACGTATAAACTGCATCTTTTCTATTTTTTACTAGATTCATGCCAAGGTTATCAATTCCTTCGTCGGTGGCAATAACATTAATAACTGAAGCTTTTTCTTCGATAGATAAATAATTGTCCACCAGCCTCGAAGCTGACCAGTAAAACCTGCAATAATCATTTTACAAATAGTTTTATTTGTATTTTCTACGCTTTTACATATAGTTGCATACATAAGCATACGATGCACAAGAATAGTTAATTGTCTATCAGTCAATCCATCAAGATTCCATTCATAAATTTTGGAACCACTGTAAGACGTATTAGTTTAATTCCAATCCCTTTCTTCAATTAAAACATCTTGAGGGGTTGGACGAGGATAGTAATAAGTTTGCATGCTAGGTTTCTTGGCATACTTGTTATTTTTAAAATAACTTTTAAGTTTATTAAACTCAGATGAAATCTCATTTTTATGATCAAAAGTAGTTTCTATTTTATCACAAACTCCTCAGAAAGGCTTATTGGGTTAAGACTTAATCCTGAAAACTTTTGATTTAATCCGAAAAACTTTTTATCAAGAAGTTCTTCCAAATCATTTAAAGATTTAAATTTAAAATCCTGAATTTCAGGAGGTCTTTGAATATGAGTAAGGACCGTTTGAGGATCTGATTTGCTTCCTGACGTGGAGGCAACATTAGATTCTCCTTTGTCAATACTCATGTTTTTTATTAAGATAGTTAATTCATTTAATTTTTCATCATGGGAGCTTATATGTTCTCCCAAAACTTTAACATATAAGCCTAAGTAATTATTTTGAGAAATTATTTTATTAATTTCTGCGATACTAACAGAAGCTATATCTTCATCAATGAATTTTTGAAAAGCAACAAAAGTAATACATGTATTATTAGGTAATACAAAAGGCGATTGAGGAGGGTAAATAGCTTTGTTGATATTTCCACTCCCATCTTTATAAGATCATTCCAAAACATTAATAAATAATGGTAAGTAAGTGGTTATGAACCAAGGAACAAAATACATAATTTGATTATGTAAAGCACAGGTTTCATAAAACTCTTGAGAAATATTATTTAAATCATCTTTACTATAAGTATCATATAACCAAGTTTTAAACCTGTTCCATTTATTATCAAAAAATTCTTTTTGAATATATTTTCTTGCCAGGGATCCTGGACTAAAATCAATTTTGTGTGACATCATTAAATTTTATTAGGGTCGAAATCCATCTAGGATTCAGTCGGAATATCAGTATCCGCATTAACCTGAACAATATTTGTTTGGGGGTCAATTTTAACCTTTTCAACCAGTTTATCTCCTTTATCAGTAGAGATAGTATGCAAAGAAGCAGCACGATTTCTAGCCATTTTATAAACTAGCTCTAAAGGAGAAATATGATGCATAGCAGATAATAGTCTATGTTCAGAAAACGAATGTCTATTATAAATAGAAGCAATTTGACTATCATCAAATTGAATACAAATCCTTCCATTAGGATTTTGAGTAATATGTGAATAATCAGAATTAGTAACAGCATTTGTTATCTGACTTGGAGGTATAACCGATTTCAAAGTCCAAGTAGTAGGAAAATTAATTTCTTCCCACCTAATATGTCTCCTAGTAGTGACCTTCGATCTTGAGAAATTCGTTTCAACCAAAATAGTTTGGTCGGAGGTGTCATATAATTTACACCTTGGGTTTAAAGTTGATAATAATTTATAATAAATTCTATATGATAAACATATAAGCTCATAACCAGGCGCATAATTATAACCATGCGTTTTTACATTTAACGTCAAAGCATCAAGTATATTAACATCAGAAAGAGATAACTGCAGATTGGGTTGAGTATTAAAATATATTGGTCCATACGCAACCGTGGATTGTATCGAACCCATCAGAGACTGTCAAAAATTTAGATTTCTAGCATCTCGAAGAGCTACCAAAAAGGTCTCTGGTAACCCTTTAAGAGTTAAAGGCTTAAAAGCAATTTGAACCATGCCAATATGCATAAAATTATACGGATTTTTATACAAGTTAATATCATGCTTGTTCAATAATTGAATATTCTGTTCTGACGAATTTAGAGCTAAAGATTGCTCAGTAGTTTTTATCAACTGTTTAGAAGAAAGTTTATCAAACCAACCATATTCATAGATTGTCTTAATAGGGACTGTAGGGATAGTCCATTTGTTTAACAAATCGACGTTTTGAGGTATATCTACCTCTTCCAATTTGGTACTTTTAGTACTCATATCTCCTATTTCCATTGTTTAAAGAACATATCTATGTTTAATATTTCAGATCTATCACATATTTACCATGAAGTTTTCATACATTAAAGTCGGGACACACTTTACTGTACTTCTGTAGATAAAGTTTTCATTTTTCTTCTATATATAGGATCATTTGGTTTTGTATAGAGGCAAGCTTTTGTAAATTAGGCTCTTATTTCTCTCACTACTCTCTGTAATCATATTCTGAAATAAATAAAGCATTCAACTTTGAAAGCATTTGGCCTTGCATCCGACCCTAGAGGTACTTTGTTAATTTTTATATTTTGTTTTCTCTACTTATTTCCAGCTGTGACTATGTCCGGCTAAGGAACTCATATCTATGTTGATTATCTAACTTCTCTCTCATATCTACCATGAAAGTACTAGACTCAATCTAAGTATAAAGGAATTTTGTTCAGTTTTCTTGACTGGGTTTCGAGATAGTGGTACAGTCAGATTTGGTACTACTCTTGTTGGCTTTGCCTTAGTGGCTCCGTCTAGCCAGTCATGGACCTAAGCCCGTTATGTTGTTGAGAAAAAGGACGTTATTTTCCCGGTTAGAACTGCTAGACACATGTGCTCAACTAGAGTATGCATCAGATCCAGGCAGGCCCCTTGCTTGGGTAAAAGGATTTATCCTTATCATATATTTATAAAGCTAAATAGAAATTCTTCTATATTTCGATTATGTTACCCGCATGGGTACTACGTTGAGCTAGATCTGGTTGACTGCGCGGACTACCGCCTTTCCCCTCAGATCCTTTCAGTCTGGTATCAGAGCCATGTATTTTCATGGTAAATATGTTATAGATCTGAAATATTCAACATAGATATGTTCTTTAAACAATGGAAATAGGAGAGCGTTAATCCATGTAGGATTAGCAAGAGTTAAATAAGGTAGAGCGTTAACTCATTTTTTCACATTTTAAACCAAATTGGGGAGATCATTGGTCCAAGGTCCTTTATGACTCCTTTTCAACCTGTCATATAAAGGGGCCAGATCTCTAGATAAATTCTTGTAAAATGGGGATATATAATTTAAACTTCCCAAAAATCTTTGTAACTGAGTTCTATCAGTAATTACATTAGGAAATTTCTATGCAAATTCAATAGATCTTTGAATTGGGGTAATTTTCCCTTGACAAATATGATGTCCTAGAAATCGGACTTTAGTTTGAAAAAGACTCATTTTTTGTTTGGAAATTACTAAACCATTTTGTATAACAATTTTCTTTAAAATATCAAGATGCTTGATATGTAGTTCAAAAGTTTTAGAAAATACTAGAATATCATCAATATAAATGATGATAAAATCTAGATAAGGATTGAAAATATCATTCATGATTTTCTGAAATTCAAAAGGGACATTTTTCAAACCAAAAGGCATTACATTCCATTCGTATTGCCCAAATGGAACATTAAAAGCAGTTCTATAAACATGCTCTTTAAATATTTGAATCTGCCAATATCCTGATTTTAAATCGAATTTTGAAAATATATTGGCATCATATAACCTTGAAAGTAAATCTTTTTTGTTAGGGATAGGATATCTTACCCACTTTAAAAACTTGTTTAAAGGTTTATAATTTATTACTAACTTGGGAACTCCATGTTCTTTTTCTGTAGCATTATTAACATAAAAAGCAGTGCAAGACCATGGAGACTTACAAGGTTTTATCAATCCCTTTTGAAGTAAATTATCAATTTTTTTTTTTGCAAAACTCTACCAGCCCGGCATTCATCTGGCAGGGTCTCGATTTAGTAGGAATATCATTCTCATAGAAATCTTCCTCTATGGAAGAGTAACAATGTGCTTTTTTCTATTCCAAAAAGCACTGGGGTGATCAGCACAAATGTCAACAGCAATCTACTCAGAAATTCATTTAATTTTTTCCTGAACTTTAGCAGATTTTAATGTATCACAAATATTCATGCTGAATAATTCTAATTGTAGAGAATCAACATGTTTTTGCTTCATATTAATCAAAGCATTAATATCACGAGTTACTGGTTCTGTAATAAAAGTATAACTTATTTTTTTATCATTATAACTTGCTTCAAATCCTTTAGAATCTATTTTCGTGAAAGGATATATAGTATTAATAAAAGGAGTTCCAAGAATAATTGGAGGGTATAACTGATTTTTAACCAAAAAGAAAAAAAGTGAGGGATACAAACTTTATTCTGACAAATATGCGTATTAGGCAGTTTATACTTTATATCTAGAGCATGTCCAGAAGCGGATTTAACCATGTGAGTAGTTTTTTGAAAATATTTTGTAGGCATCAGGCCTTCTTGGATACAGCTAACATCTGCTCCGCTATCAATCATAGCAACATTAGTTATTGAAAAATCATTATCAATCAAAATAGTACATTTAATATACCATTTGTGAGCAGTAATAATTTGCATCATTCCTAAAAATAAATTTTGTTTAGGATCAAAATCGGGATTAATATCTTGTTCCATGTTATCAACAAAAATACATTTTCCTTTATCATTAGATGACTCAGTTAAAGAATTATTTTTCTCAATTTGAGTAATCATATGATCACAAATCATTTGATTTTGTTTAAGGATTTTAATTTCGCTCTTCAAATTGTCAATTTCTTCTTTTAAATCGTCGAAAGAAGAATCCCTAATAGGAGTATTTATATTATTTAGCTTGTTAAGCTTGTTATTAACTTCCATTAGAGAATAAGGCGATTGATAACTAAAATCGTTAATATCATCCTTTCATTTTTCAAATTGTTTAGCAGAACTAGCATTATCAGCCATATTAATAATTTTTTCACGAAGTTTATTATCAGTAACTTCTTTCAAAAGTTCTATCACATTATCAGATGTAATAGTTTTGAAATCCAAATCTTGAAATTGAGATTGTAATTTATAAAATTCATCATTTTCACAAGCACAAGTATCACCTTTGCAAGTAGTACAAGTATTATCAGGTAATTTATCACTATCAGATAAATCAATTTCAACTTCAGTTTCAGAAGAAGAATTGTAATCAGATTCAGAACCAAAAGTGTATAACAAACCGTAGATCTTGTCATGGAGCTCTTCGTCAAGCTCTAAGGACTTCAACTTTTCAAGCTTACAGTTTGGAGCTATATGCCCAAATTTCCCACACCTATAACACTTAAGATCTGCTAGATCTTTCTTGGCTCTATTCCTTGTAAATCTCTTAGACTTACGATAGCTTTTTCTAGCTTCACGCTCTTCTTTGGATCTCTTTCTAGATCTCTTCTTCTTATAAGGACTATCAGGATTAGGGTATCTGTGATACTTACTTTTTCTTTTTCCTGCTATGAGCAGAAATTTCAGGTAAACCGAATTGAGTGCAAAAGTCTCCTAATTGGTTTTTCTCCTTGAGCTTATCAATCTTAAGCTGTCTGGATAGCTTCAACTCATTGCACAAGTTTAATCATTCTTTTGTCCAAACGCCTATCAACTTGCCATAAGTATAGTTACTGTAAGGAATTTCACCTAGATTTCCTCTTAGAGTTTTTCGAACTCTTTCAGCAAATAATAGGGGGAGGCTACCTATGAATTTGGCTTTCCAATGCTCATATTTATTTTTGGGTAATTCCATAACCCGACTCATAAAGGTGTCCTTATACCACCTAAATTCGCCTAAATGATGACATCTGAGACCATTAAGCAAAGTACAGACAGTCTCACACTAATTGGTAAATCTACCATTGAAATGTTCTAAAATAGTAAGGATAAGGGTATAAACAGCATCTTCTCTATTTTTTACTAGAGTCATGCCTAGGTTATCAACACCTTCATCCGTAGCAATCACATTTATAACAACAGCCTTTTCTGCGGTAGTCATATAATTGTCCCACCAACCTCGAAATTGGCCAGTAAAACCTGCAATAATCATTTTGCAAATAGTCCTATCTGTATTTTTCACACTTTTACAGATAGTTGCATACATAAGCATACGATGAAGAAGAATGGTTAGTTGTCTATCAGTCAAACCATCAAGATTCCATTCATAAATTTCTGAACCACTGTAAGACGTATTAGTCTGATTCCAATCTCTTTTCTCTATAAGCACATCTTGAGGGGTCGGTCTGGATAATAATAAGTCTGCATGCTAGAATTTTCGGCATACTTTTCTTTAAAATGACATTTTAGTTTATTAAACTCTGATAAAACTTCATTTTATAATCAGAAGTAGTTTCAATTTTTCAGCAAATTGTCTAGACAAATTAATTGGTTTAGGACTTAAACTCGAAGATTTAAAACCAGAAAACTTTTTATCAAGAAGTTCTTCTAAATCATTTAATGATTTGAATTTAAAATCCTGAATCTCAGGAGGTCTTTGAATGTGAGTAAGAGCCGTGTGAATATCTTATTTGCTTCCTGAAGTGGAGGCAATATTAGATTCTTTAGGGCTGGTACTCAGTTTCTTTACCAAAATAGTGAGTTCATCAAACTTTTTATCAAGGGAACTGATATGTTCTCCCAAAACTTTGACATATAAGCCCAAATAATTATTTTGAGAAATTATTTTGTTGATTTCAATAATACTAACTGAAGCAACATCTTCTTCAATAAATCTTTGAAAAGCTGTAAAAGTAATACTTGTATTATTAGGTAGAACAAAAGATGATTGAGGAGGGTAAATTGCTTTACTAATAGTTCCACTCCCATCTTTATAAGATCTTCCCAAAACCTTAATATATAAAGGTAAATAGGTAGAAATGAACCAAGGAACAAAATACATAATTTGATTATGCAAAGCACAAGTTTCATAAAACTCTTGCGAAATATTATGTAAATCATCTTTACTATAAGTGTCAAACATCCAAGTTTTAAACTTGTTCCATTTATCATCAAAAAATTCTTTTTGAATATGTTTCCTTGCCAGAGATCCTGGACTAAAATTTATGGTGTAAGAATTCATTAAGATTTATCTGGGTCAAAATCCATCTCGGATTCAGTAGGAATATCCATATCATTTACCTGCACAATATTTGTCTGCGGGTCAATCTTAACAGTTTCAACAGTAGGTCTATCACTACTATTAGTAGAAATAGTATGCAAAGAAGCTGCACGATTTCGAGCCATTTAATAAACAGGTTCTATAGGCGATATATGTTGAATAGCAGGTAAGCATCGCTGACCTGAAAAAGAGTGTCTATTATAAATAGCCGATTTATCATCAAATTGAATACAAATCCTACCATCTGAATTTTGAGTCATATGAGAATACTCAGTGTTAGTAACAGCATCGGATAATTGATTTGGGGATATAACCGAATTTAAAGTCCAACTAGTTGGAAAATTTATTTCTTCCCATCTAATCTGTCTCCTCGTGGTGACCTTGGACCTTGCAAAATTAGTTTCAACCAGAATAGTCTGATCCGAAATATCAAATAACTTGCATCTACGATTTAACGTAGATAGCAGTTTATAGTAATTCTATAAGACAAACAAATTAGCTCTAAGCCTGGCGCATAATTATAACCATGCGTTTTCACATTTAATGTTCAGGCATCAAGAATATTGACATCAAAGAGAGATAGCTGCAAATTAGGTTGAGTATTAAAATACACTGGACCATAAGCAACAGTAGATTCTATCGAATTATTATTAAATGTTAAGACGCATGGTTATAATTATGCGCCTGGTTATGAACTTATTTGTTTATCGTATAGAGTGTATTATAAATTGCTCTCTACTCTTAATCCAAGGTGTAAGTTATACGACACCTCTAACCAGACAATTCTGGTAGAAACGAATTTTGCAAGATCGAAAGTCACCACTAGAAGAAATATCAGATGAGAAGAATTAGATTTTCCGACTACTTGGATCTTAAACTCGGTTATACCTCCTAGCCAGTTAACTGATGCAGTTACTAATACTGACTTTTCGCAGGTTACCCAAAATCCCGATGGGAGAGTTTGTATTCAGTTTAATGATAAATCAACTGCTTATAACAGACATTCGTTTTCTGATAGACTTATGCCTGTTATGCATTATATTTCTCCAACTGAGCCTGTTTATAGGCCAGCCAGGAATCGTGCTGCTTCATTACATATTATATCTACTGTAAAACCAGTCGAAAAGATTAAAGTAGACCCTAGACTAATATTGTGCAGGTGATTAATGCCGACGTTTATAAACCAAGAGGATTTATTCAAAAAGAATTCTTTGATAAAAAATGGAACCAATTTAAAACTTGGTTGTTTGATACTTATAGTAAAGAAGATCTTCATAACATTTCTGAAGAGCTTTATGAAACTTGTGCGTTACATAAACATATTATGTAATTTGTTCCTTGGTTTATAACCACTTATCTTCCTTTATATGTTAATGTTTTGGAAAGATCTTATAAAGATGGGAGTGGAAATATTAATAAAGTCATTTACCCTCCTCAATCATCTTTTATTCTACCTAATAATACAGGTATTACTTTTGAGGCTTTTCAAAGATTTATTGAAAATGACGTCGCTACGATTAGTATAGCTGAAATAAATAAAATTATTTCTCAAAACAATTATTTGAATCTTTATGTAAAAGTTTTGGGGGAACTTATCAGCTCCCTTGATAAAAAGCTCGATGAATTAACCATTTTGATAAAGAAGGTATCTGATGTTGCCTATACTTTAGGAAGCAAATCATATGCTCCAAGTGCTCTTGCTCATATTCAATGACCTCCTGAGATTCAGGGTTTTAAATTTAAATTTTTCAATGATTTGGAAGAACTTCTTGATAAAAAGTTTTCTAGTCTAAATCAAAAGTTATCAGGATTGAGTTTAAAACCAATACATCTTTCTGAAGATTTCGCTGAAAAAATTGAAACTACTTTTGATCACAAAAATGAGATTTCATCAGAGTTTAATAAACTCAAAGGTTATTTTAAAAGAAATAGTAGGTATGCTGATAAACCTAGCATGCAAACTTATTATTATCATCGACCTACCCCTCAAGATGTGTTAATAGAGGAACGAGATTGGAATCAGACCAATACATCATACAGCGGGTCTGAGATTTATGAATGGAATCTTGATAGCTTAACGGATAGACAGCTTACTATCCTGGTTCATCGTATGCTTATGTATGCTACTATCTGCAGAAGTGTTCAAAATACAGATAGGAATATTTGCAAAATGATTATTGCAGGTTTTACTGGTCAACTTCAAGGCTGGTGAGATAATTACTTTTCTATGGAAGAAAAGGCGATGGTTATAAACGCTAGGGCGCCAGAAGAAGGTGTTGATAACCTTGGCATGGCTCTTGTTGCAAACAGAGAAGATGCGGTGTATACCCTTGTTCTTACTATTTTAGAACATTTTAATTGTAGATTCACCAACCAGTACGAAACTGTTCGTACATTACTAAATGGTCTTAGATGTAGGACCTTGGGTGAATTTATGTGGTATAAAGACACTTTCATGAGTCGGGTTATGGAATTGCCCGAAAATAAGTTAGAACACTGGAAGGCAAAGTTCAAAGACGGCCTACCATCATTATTTGCTGAAAGGGTTAGGAAAACCCTAAGAGGAAATTTTGGAGAAATCCCATATTGAGATTATACCTATGGAAAACTAATAGGTGTTTGCACACAAGAAGGATTAAACTTGTGTAGTGAGCTAAGATTATCAAGACAGCTGAAGATGGACAAGCTTAAGGAGAAAAATCAATTGGGAGATTTTTGTACCCAGTTTGGTTTACCTGAAGTCTCTGCTAATAGCAAGAAAAAAAGGATAAGTATCATAGATATCCATCCTCTGATAGTCCCTATAAGAGGAAGAGATCTCGAAGAAGATCTAAAGAAGAACGGGAAGCTAGAAAAAGCTACCGCAAATCCAAAAGATTTGCTAAAAACAGATCTAAAAGGGACCTTGCAGATATCAAGTGTTATAGATGTGGAAAATTTTGTCATATAGCACCAAACTGTAAACTTGAAAAGCTAAAAGCTTTAGAACTGGAAGGATGTCTTCATGACAAGATCTATGGATTGTTATACACTTCTGGTTCTGAATCCGATTATGAATCATCATCTGAATCAGAAGCCGAAGTCGATTTACTCGATCTTTCTGATGATGAAAAGGTTTGTGATAATACTTGCAAAGGTAATACTTGTGTTTGTGAAAATGATGAATTTTATAAATTACAATCAAAGTTTCAAGATTTGAATGGTCAAACTATTATATCTGACAATGTGATAGAACTTTTAAAAGAAGTTACTGATAGTAAACTTCATGAAAAAATCATTGATCTAGCCGATAATTCTGGATCAAGCTTTTCAAATCGTTTTGAAAAACCAAAAAGTTTTGAATATCAGGTTCCTTATTCTCTTATGGAGGTTAATAACGGTCTTAATAAAAAAATTACTCCGTTAAGAGATTCCTCTTTCGATGATTTAAAGTATGAAATTGAGAATTTAAAAAAGGAGATTAAATCCCTTCAACAAAATCAAATGATTTGCGATCATAGGATAACTCAGGTTGAGAAAAATAATTCTCCAACTGAGTCATCTAATGACAAAGGAAATGTGTTGTCCTTGAAAAAGGGCCACCAGATTTTGAATCAAAAGATTGTGAGGATATTAATCCTAAAATTGATTTATTTTTAGGAATGATACAGATTATAACTGCTCACAAATGGTATGTTAAATGTACTATTTTAATTGATAACATTTTCTCGATAACTGATATTGATATGATTGACAGTGGAGCTGATGTTAGCTGCATTCAAGAGGGACTGGTTCCCACAAAATATTTTCAAAACACTACGCATGTGGTTAAATCCGCCTCCGGACATGCTTTAGATATAAAGTATAAACTGCCTAATACGCGTATTTGTCAAAATAAAGTTTGCATCCCGCATTTCTTTTTCTTGATAAAAATTCAGTTATACCCTCCAATTATACTTGGAACCCCTTTTATTAATGTTATTTATCCCTTTACTCGCATCGATGCTAAAGGATTTTCTGCAGGATATAACAACAGAAAAATAAGTTACACCTTTGTTACTGATCCAGTATCAAGAGAGATAAGTGTTTTAATAGATATGAAGCAAAAACATGTTGATTCATTACAATTGGAATGTTTTAGCATGAAAATATTTGATACTCTTAAAACTACTAAGGTTCAGGAAAAAAATAAATTTATTTCTGAACAAATTGCCGCGAATATATGTGCTGATCATCCTAGTGCTTTTTGGAATAGAAAAAAAGCATATTGTTACTCTTCCATATGAAGATGATTTTTCTGAGAGTGATATTCTTACCAAGTCTCGACCTTGCCAAATGAATGCCGAATTGGTTGAATTCTGCAAAAGGGAGATTGATAATTTGCTGCAAAAGGGTCTGATAAGACCTTCTAAATCTCTTTGGTCTTGCACTGCTTTTTATGTTAATAATGCTGCAGAGAAGGAACGTGGCGTTCCTAGGTTAGTAATAAATTATAAGCCTTTAAATAAATTTTTAAAATGGATCAAATAACCGATCCCAAAAAAAAGGGATTTACTTGCAAGATTATATGATGCAAATATATTTTCTAAATTTGATTTAAAATCAGGATATTGGTAGATTCAAATATTCAAAGAACATTCTTATAGAACGGCTTTTAATGTTCCTTTTGGGCAATATGAATGGAACGTTATGCCTTTTGGTTTGAAAAATGCCCCGTCTGAATTTCAGAAAATTATGAATGATATTTTCAACCCTTATTTAGATTTTATCATTGTCTATATTGATGACATTTTGGTATTTTCTAAAACTTTTGAAATGCACATAAAGCATCTTGATATTTTCAAGAAAATTGTTATACAAAATGAATTAGTCATATCTAAACCCAATATGAGTTGGTTTCAAACTGAAGTCCGATTTTTAGGACATCACATTTGTCAAGGAAAGATTACTCCCATTCAAAGGTCAGTTGAGTTTGCATCTAAATTTCCTGATGTTATTATTGATAAAACTCAGCTGCAGAGATTTTTGGGAAGTTTAAATTACATTTCCCCTTTCTATAAGAATTTATCATGCGATTTAGCACCTCTCTATGATAGGTTGAAGAAAGGGCATAAAGAACCTTGGACTAGCAGTCATACTGCTTTAGTTAAAGATATTAAACATCGTGTTAAGTCTTTGCCTTGTTTAACTCTTGCTAATCCTGCATGGCAGAAAATTATTGAGACGGATGCGTCCAATATTGGTTACGGAGGGATATTAAAGCAGATTAATCCTCATGACTATAGCGAATATTTGATAAGATTTCATTCAGGAAAATTGACTGAAGCCCACAAAAATTTGCTATTGTGCCGCATGAAATGTTGACGATAGTCAAATGTGTCTTGAAATTTCAGGACGATTTATACAATCACAAGTTTATAATAAAAACTTACGCTCAATCCGTTAAATTTATGTTTAATAAAGATTTTAAACATGACGCGTCTAAAATAATATTTGCAAGGTGGCAGGCACAGCTAGCCCCTTTTGATTTTGAAATACATTATAAGAAGGGAAGTGATAATTCTCTACCGGACTTCTAATCTCGCGAATACCTTACTATACTTTTCATCTAGAAGACAAATTATTGATTACTATATTGAAGATAATCCCTTGTCCAAAGGACATAAAAATTATCATTCTTGATAAATTCATTGATAATCTCCTAAGAGAAAAATTCTCTGTATTTGATTATGGAAGATATATTATATCCGACGATGAAGTCAGATATAGTTCTATTTATGATGAATTATCATATTAAAATAGCATGTTATATATGCAGGATGAACCAGCCCTGGGTTAAAGGCAGAGGAAGAGGACGAGGGGGAAGATCATCCCCGCAACAGCAAGGATCTTCAGGATCGCCATACGGATCCTCAGCAAGCTCCCAAGTTATACAAGTGGGACAGAAAAAACTGATAAATGCGAAGATACCTCAATCTTCGACAAGTTCGTCAATCCATCTGGAAGATATTCCAGAAGATAGCCCCTTATATGCTCAATTACAGGGATATTTGACGGCTCAAAAGCAAAGTGATACATTTGCTTCGATAACTAAAGATGACAATGATGATATCAAGTCATTTGAACAGGTACCCAACAAAGAAGTAATATTTCTTGTTGAAAACTCTGAAATTCAGAGAAAAAATGAACCATGGAAGATATTCCAACGGTATTTACTAAATGGTTTATATTACCCGAGTGAGTCATACAAAATCCGCTCATATTATGAAACAATTCTAAAGGACACAGGAAGTGCAGAATTTCAGCACTTTTCAGGATATAACACAGAGGAACATAGTTTCTCTAAAATTATTATCAAATAGATTATATCTGTTGAAGATTGGGGAATTTCCACCATGAACGAGAGACAGAAAAGTCTCAACAAAACCCGTATAAATTTTACATACTAGGATTATGTGCAGGCCTTTGGTAAAGTGCTCTACTATAACAATGATAGACACAAACACACTTGGTTTGTGAAGATATATGCGAAGATATTCAACCAAAGTATCCCAAATTGGTTTCTGAATTGGTGGTCATAACACGGTCCAACGGTCAAGATATTGCCCGATCTATTTTTAAATTTATATAAAAAATGGGTTAAGATATCTCATCATCTAAACGAGTTGTATCATGCAGATCATATCTGCTACCTAGAAAATATTGATCAGATATACTTCTTTATCGAGTTTTCTATCCCATGGATTCATAAATGGACTCCAGAACTTGGTTTTATGCAAGAACAGATCCCGTGCTTATACAGAGTATTTTATAATAATTTTTGGGATAATTTAATAAAAAAGGATCCCAAAACAAAGGTCTTATATGTTCAAGAACTTCTGGATTCAATCGAAGCAAGAATCCAAGAATACTCGAAGACTCTTGTAAAGGAGGTAATCGATGATAGTTCGGTAAGACACATCGCCAGAAGGATCTCCTTCCAAGAAGGCTATAAAAATGAGATGATCGAGAGATATCTAGAAAAAGTAAAAAGAAATTTACTCCACTCTATGAATCAATATGGCAAGTCAGACACTTCGATGAGAAGTGAAACCAGTAACGATGATATTGCTGCTACAGATTCTCAACCAATCGATCCAGAAGAGATATTGTCTGAAAACTCCTTGAAAAGGGCAGAAGACTTGATACGAAGTATCCGAGGGAAGGATAAACAGTAAAGCCGCCAGGGGACCCACCCACAGTAGAAATACTGTACAAACAGTAGATACACTATAAGGACCCAGATGTCGGGCCCATTATTTCCTGTAGATAAAGTTCTTTTCTTTTCTTATTTATAGGGCCATTCGTCCTCAGTTGTAAGCAATCTTTTCTTTTCTGAGTTAAAATTTCTCTCTCTCTTGTAAAGTACTCTCTTGTATAAACTTTCTCAAAAAATATAAAATCTTCAACTTGAAGGCATCTGGCCTGGGATCTCGGCCTGAAAGGTACTATTTTAATTTTGTTTTCTCCTATCTCTCCTAAGCCGTGACTATGTTCGGCTAAAGGGATTCCATGTCTATGTTGAATATCTAACTTCTCTTATATACCTACCATGAAAGAATATCTAACTTCTCTTATATAACTTCTCTTTGTTTGGTAGAAGTCATATTTGGTGAGAAATTCTAATCAGATATAATAACCATGATTTGTGGGATTGCTTTCCTTTTTAATAACCTAAATTTCTGCCTCATTAATTAAGTTAAGAGTCCAATTTGTATAAAAATAAATAAATTTAAGCAAGATATATAATAGCTATTGAAACTATAGCTATGTTACGTAAATAGGCAAACTGTAGCTAAAGAGGCTAATTATGTTTCAACTCTTAGCTATTTATGAAATTTCCCCTAAAATAAATAACTTTGAAAAAGTTACTTTAAAGTTATTTTAAAAAGAAGTAGTTATGTGTTTTTGATGTGTTTGGCAAAAAAGTGTTGAAAGTCATTTTTTTTTTCAAAATGTCTGAAATACCCTTAAAGTTGTTAACATTATAAAAGAATTAAAGGTAAAAAGGTAATATACTTGATCAAAGTAGAATGATTTATAAGTTAAAAAAAATAAGTAGGGGGCACCCTACTTTTAGCTTTTAATTTATTTTAAGTTACTTTTGATTTATTTTAAGTTATTCTTTAATTGTCAAACACTCCAATAAGTCAAAAACTAATTTAAAAGTTAGTTTGACCAACTTAAAATCTCATCCAAACGAGCTCTTAGAAATTTGGGACTTATGTTCCATCTAAGAATTTGAGATCTGATGGTAATAATCTACGCTTGAGACTTAGATTAATAATGTTAAAAGCAACGTCCACGTGCTATAAGGACTTAGGCTAATATCTTCTACATGAATCGAAAGGACACTAGATATACTTTAGAAGTTAACCGTTTTACAACCAAAATTACTTAACTAGCTAGAATTTTATAAAAGCAACTAGATCAGTATTACAATCTAGAATAGGAGACCACAATCTTAATTTCACATTTTTATTAATAAACTCAAAAAATTATAGTCAACCCTCTGTTTGCTGCATGGCACACTCCTCACTCCCATGTTCTCTCTTCCATATTGCATGTGAGCAATGAATAAACAAAAACAGGTCAATCAATTCATATTTAGGTTGACATTCACAGCAATATATGGATCACCATCTTCACTTATATCAATTCATACTCATACAGCCACTCAAGAGTTGTTCAGAAATTGACTTCAATTTAGGTCCTTCTCTTATCCTCTTTTAAGTTTTCTTTCTAACCTACAATATGTCTTTTACATTACTGTGCAATTGATTGAATAGAATTTGCTTATGCACTAGTAGTACTCTCAATATTGTGCATGAATTTTGACTAAATTTGTTGTTTAATCATTTATAGAGAAGTATTGAAAACATTTTTGAACTTCACAAAAATTATTAATTTCATCCTCAGACTATTGACAACTTTAAAAACACCACTCTACTTGACTAACTAAACTTAGATACTCCCTCGATCTATCACATGACATAGCAAGTGGTCTCAAACTCTTGTTAGAGCATGAAACTCTTAATAAAAAAACGAGAGAAGTACAGTTGGAAACACCCCTAAACTTGATGAGAATTTGTGTATTTCACTTATATATGTTGCAAGATCGGGGTATATTTAAGTTCAATTAGTCAAGTAAAGAGGTGTTTTTAAGAGAGTCAATAGTTCGAAAATGAAACTAATAATTCACGCCGAGTTTAAGGGTGTTCACAATACTTCTCTCTCATTTTATATGACCCATTAGTGCTCTGTTAGAATGGAGACATACTATTTCACTTGATGAATCTAGGTTTCTTATATAACATTAGTTTGTACTACTTTTCGAAAGCCTTAATTTGGGATGGATTTGTATTCTACTTCTTTTCAGATCTGAAATGAAGTTAGGATTCTGAATATATTGTCCATTTCTACTCTTTTATTTTACTCACATCTATTTCAATAAAATGATAGTATATCATTATTAGTACGTTTTAGAAAGAATAATAAAATTTCTAACAGTTTAAAATATATTGTGTTGAATTTCTCATCCTTGGACATTATGTTCTGCAGGATAATGACATCAACAAGATCTGTTCAACTTGTTTGTTTACTTATTTGTTCTCTGGCCATCAGTAAAACTATTTCTACAAAAGTAAATGAATTTCTGAAACAACAGAAAGGCACAGATCATGCATATTTTGTTGATACAACGGTTGTTCAGAATGCTGTGTCAAAAGGAGCAGGTTGAATATATATATATATACAAACAAACTAAATCTAACTTGAAGTAGAAAAATTCATGTTTATATGTAGTTGCATAAAGAGTGTTGTTTTACTTGCAGTTTGCTTGGACGGATCACCTCCAGCGTACCATCTTGATCGAGGATTTGGACATGGAGTCAGAAACTGGATTATTCTACTCTCAGTAAGTTTAACATAGCATAAGTTTGATTCTTATACATTGCAATATCAAGATATTTTATACAGTATTATGCGACATGCTTGCTTTCTGCAAAGTTTTTAAATGTTTCAAAACTTTCACTTTGTCAATAATAGGGAGGAGCATGGTGCAGAAACACGACAGACTGCCTAAACCGTTCCAAGACTGACTTGGGTTCTTCAACACTTATGCTGCCATTTATATTTTTAGGCATTTTCAGCAAGAGCAAAAGAGAAAATCCAGGTTAATTCTCGAGAACAATTTGATAGCTAGAATGAACAGAATGGAAAGTTTAATTTGATTGAGAAAGGTAATTATATGATCGATCATAAGTTGGTTATTTTATTGTACATCATGCAGATTTTTACAATTGGAACAAAGTCTTTGTTAGGTATTGTGATGGTGGAGGTTTCACTGGAGATATCGAAAATGTTGATCCTGTATGCTCTCTTTCGATCTAGTTCCTATTTTAAAAATATCTCTGATAATTTGAAACAGAAATGTGAATGTGTTTGTGTCATTTCTTTATCGGTGTATTTTGACAAGAGAACATTGAACTATTCTCACATCCTATATTGTTTAGGCTACCAATCTTCATTTTAGAGGTGCAAGGATATTTGATGCAGTAATTGAGGATCTTTTACCAAAAGGATTAAAGAATGCAAAGAACGTACGTATGTAACTTTATATTATAACTGAAATAGTAGTATTTGTTATCGTTTGTTGAAAAATCCTGAGAGAAGTTAATAATTGCAGGCTATTCTTTCTGGTGGTTCTGCTAATGGATATCCAGCAATGCTATACTGTGATCACTTCCGCAGTTTATTGCCTAAAGCTCATAGAGTGAAATGCTTGGTTGATGCTGGTTATTTTATCCGCGTGTAAGATACATACTTGCATTGCCTATATAAGCTAATGATTCGACATGCTAATTCAGAGCCATACGTACTAATTAATCTAACTTTGACATTTCGTTTTTTCTACTTATAGGAAAAATCCACTGCTAACAAATGTGTTTGAGTCCATCTTTAGAGATGTTGTTACTCTACATGTAAAATCCTATCTCTTTCATTTACTTAATTAGTTTTTGATCTGTATACGTATAAGTTATAACGTTAGTATATATGTTATTATTAAAACCTATTTTATTGAGTTGCAGGGATCTACTAAAGTGTTACCAAAATCATGCACTTCAAGAATGAAACCGGAATTGGTATGTCCTGCAGTTCAACTATATTGTCATTTATGTTTTCTGAACTAATGAATGTATACAAACTACAAATGCATGCGCTGCAGTGTTTCTTCCTAGAAAACATACAACAAGATATCAAGACGCCATTTTTTACAGTGATGTCAGCATTTGATAGTTATCAGGTACATATATATAACGACAGATCACTTATACGTAAATAAGTTAGATCTCCACGCGTTTAATTATATTTGGATATAGTTATAATTCAGTACTATATTCTTCCTTTTTCATTTGACATTTCTAGATGAAATGTTTTTCAGGTGAGCAGTATTATAGACTCTAATATTGGCGAATACATTCAAGCTAGAAACTGCACTGAAAGTCAGAACAATGCCTTCAAAGGTTTGCATACTCTCAAATAGTTATACTTCTACTTCTTCTATTACTCATAAGAAAGAAACATTCGTTTTATGAGTTAGTATACATGACAAACTTTTATTTCAATCGAAAATATCATAAGAAGGGGAGTAATAAAAGATTAAGGACAAGAGCAATTCTTCCTATTTTCTTAAGAAATACATACACACACGTATACACAAAATGATGTTGTCATTTACAATACATTACTACGTACATATGCTTTACACCGAAGTAAAATGTATATAATACCAACTCGAAAGGGGCACAATGTATACCTGCTCCCACGTACTTAGCAGGCAGTGATATATATAAAGGGGAAGCAAATGTATACTAGCTACTTGACGTATGAAATTATTTTCTCTTCTGGTGAATCAGTTATATTTGTAATTATACTTTTGCAATTTGTTTATTTCAGAATTGAGGTCGGAATTCCTAAGAGCTTTGCCCAAAGCAAGTGATCCAAAACAAAGAGGAGCTTTCATTGATTCGTTTAATCGCCATACACAGCTTGAACTATGGTGGAATAAGATCAATGCCACTCCGGTTAATAATCTGGTAAGACATTATTTGTTATTCTTCTTCTTCTTCTTCTATTTATTTTTTTTTGGGTTAAATTTTGTTATTAATCTTGCAAGTGCTTTTAGTTCTTTTTGTATTACTTATGTTAGCTTAAGCAAAAGGGTACATGGGAGGCATTAGCTGCCATAGTAGAGGTTCATATCAGTAGCTATATAATCTTGAGTATAGTTCTGGTTGACACTGCTAAGAATATAATGTGAAATTAGGGGTGTCAATTAGGCGGATTGGGTCAAATTTAGGCGGATCATAATGGGTCAAGACAATAAACGGGTCAAGATGAGGGGTGATATTTGGCGGGTTGGGTCAAATTTGGGCGAGTCATAATTGGTTAAGATAACAATCGAGTCAAGACCCAACCCAATCCAAATTTGTTCGAGTCAAAACGGTTAGGTAATGGGTTATATAAAAGGTCAAGACTTAACTCAACCTAATTTTTACCAAGCTTAATAGTTTTATTTGTTTTTCTAAAATATTTTAGTACCTAATAAAATTGTTTTTTTCTTTTATTATGGCTATATATAACATATCAAATTGAAAAAAAAAGTTGTTTAAAAATATTTTTACAAGATTTCTCATGAGCCAATTGCTCGGGTTACATATTAACCCAACTTTTAATGGGTTGAAATATGTTAAGCTAATGAATGGGTGGGTCAATAACCCGTCCAAACCCAGACGGATTGGGTGGGTTGGGTTTGATTTTGTCACCCCTAGTCAAGACCCAACCCACCCAATTTTTACTAAGTTTTAATTAATTATTTTATTTGTTCTTTTACAATATTTTGTACCTAATAAATTTATTTTTTTCTTTATCATGGCTATATATAACATATCAATTTTTTTAAAAAAATCTTTAAAATATTTTGACAAGATTACTCTCTCGTCGATTTGGGTTACATATCAACTCAATTGTTAATGGGTTGAAATGGTTGAACTAATAAATTGACGGGTCAATAACCCTCCCAAACTTAAATGGGTTGGGCGGGTTGGGATTGATTTTGCCACCCACCCCTATGTGAAACCACCTTCTTCTTATTTTGTACTCCCTCCGTCCTAATATATGTGGTACCTTTTGAATTTCGAGATTCAAACATGTCTTTCATTGACCGTCATTATATTTTTTCATATATGTTTTAAATATCTTGATTATCAATTATTGTGACTTATAATACTTTTTACTAGTTTTCAAATATGTAAATTTTATTTCAATTTTTTTTTAAAATTTCATGTTCAAATTCGTGATCAAAATTAAATTATTCAACTCTCAAAATTTGAACTGTACCACATAAATTAATACATGAAAAAAAAATACATGGGATATTTACTTCTTTGTCACTAGGAATTCTTTCAGTGACAAAAGGGTAGAATTCCTAGTGACTAAAACAAGGGAAGCTGTAAGAAAGTAGCCACGAGAAGGAAGTTTAAACGCTGAAAAGAATGAATATTTAAAAGTTATTGAATTGAATTTATTTTTTTTGTGTTGATTCAATGATTGGGTAATCAAAATAATAAATTTTACGTAAGGCTTCATAAAAAAAAATGAAATTTATAATCTTAAAAATTAGATAACTCGTTACAATAAAGTTGAATATATAATACAATGCTCGTACATGATGCATAACATGAACAATACATATGTATGCACATGCTCGTGCATGACGCATAACATGGATCATATCAAACAGATTTTTCAATAATGTATTGTGATTATTGATTAATTTTGATAGAGTTTGAAATTTTAGTGAAAAAATATAAATTTATTTCATGATATTAATTAGATGAAATGTTGATGCAGACTACAATTAAGGTATTTGGTGATTGGTATTATGATCGAAAATACTCTTATGTGATCGATGAGCATGACTTGCCACTCCCCGTTTATTTATACAACAACGGTACTCTCAAGTCTCGTGGATAATTTTATTATTATATCTAATTTGAGAAAGTTATCAATAAGTAATTTTTAAGTATCATTTATGTTAAATTCTATTCAATGCAATGAAAGAAATTTGTTGTCGACTTTCAGATGTATATGAAATTATTGCTAATATATAAAAACTATTTTCTCGACGCTTAGGTTGCACGTGTATGCAGAGGAATGTACTTGATTCATTTCTCCAAGAAAACATTTATCAGAGGCATAATTTGTTGTCAATTTATTAAGAGCATGTGTTCTGCCTCCAAGATGTTATATTAAGTAACATAAAAATTAATAATGATTAATTTATGATAGGGTAAATTTCACATGTGATAATGTAATTGTTACTTGTTTTCACAAAAGTCACTTAATTATCTTTTTTACCACAAAAAAGTCACTAAATTTTGAAATACTAACTTTAAAAAAGCTCAAAACTAGAAAAGGCTAAAGAAATTTATGCTAACTTTTTTACTCATATTTTTTAAAAATAATCTAATAAAATAAAAATTGTGACGAATTTTTTTGATTCATTAATAAAGAAGGTCTCTAGATCAAATTTGATTTTTAAAAAATTCAATCAAGAAGCTCTGATCCGATCAAATCTAACCCAATCCAAAATTCAAATTCATATGAAGAAAGTTAATATCAAAAGAACGGAAAAAAATCTTGCTTCTCCTCTTAAGTAAAAGTTTCTCAAGGAGCTAATCGGACTATGAAGAATCTGTAGCCTTAGCTTAACATAGAATTGTGTTAGACATACTGAAAAATGAGGATAAGGACCGTTCTTTTAATATATTACTTTCTTCATATTGATTTGAGTTTTGAATTTGAATCGAATTAGGTTGGAACTCTTTAATTGTACTTTTATTTACTATATTATTTTTTAAAAATTAGCATAAATTTTTTTAGCATTTTCTGACTTTGTAACTTTTTAGCTAGAATCTCAAAATTTGATGACTTTTCTATTAGAAAAAATAGTCAAGTGACTTTTGTGAAAATAAATAATAGTTACGTGACATATGTAAAATTTACCCAATTAAAATAATAACATTATGGTGCTTCTCTGATTACTTTGTGTTACCACATTGAACCTTTGCATGTGATCTCCAATTAGTAAGGTTTAATTGTCATTATTTGTAATAACTAATTATAGGGCTTCACTACCATCCCTTTTAATAATTTTGCAACTTGTTTTTTGACAAGTTCGTTCATCTGCGTATCTGCAATATTCTTGAAGATGAAATGTGATTCAACAAGATTAATTACTCCATTGTAAAATATTGAACTTGCAATTCTTTTCTATCTTATCTTAAACTTGAATGTCTTTTTTGTTCATTTGAATATATCCTTTAATTTTATTTTTCATTAGCAAATGTTGCATAGTCACTAAGGGTTTCATTTAGGTTGGATTGAGTTGATCCGGCCCATATCGATTTCGATTTTGGTTTGAGATAAGGTAAACGGGTTGCAGGACGGGTTTGGGGAGGAGAAAGAATGTCTAACCTAGCCTCCTACCTTGTTTAGGGTCTCTATGTATTAACTAGGCCAGATTGAGTTGGTGTACCACATTCATGGGCCGAGTTTTGACTTTTTTTTTAAAAAAAATAATTAACAATAAAATCGACATTTACATTTAATATAATAGACCGTTGTTAAATTTAAAAAATTGATCGTTGCCAAATTTTAAAAATTAATCGTTCCCAATTATAAAACTAGTCATTATCAAATTCTAAAAATTAGTCATTACCAATTTAAAAAACGGAAAAGGGCCAAAAATACCCATGGACTATCCGAAAAGGTTCAAATATACCCCCATCCACCTATTTGGCTAAAAATACCCCTCAATCCACCTTTTGAATCTATTTTTACCCTTAAAACTAACAGTTTTTTCTTTTATAATAATTATTATTATTATATATTATGTGGCATCTTTCTATTGGATAAAAAATAAATCCAAATCCATCAATTTTCCTCCCCAGCCCCGACCCATATCCACACCCCATTCATTGCGTCAACTGTGAGAGAATTGGATTCAGCAGGCAGCCATTGTCTTCGAGAATTCCTTGTGTGTAGTAGTTTCAAACTCAGCCAATGCCATCCTTATGGACTCGTCAAGCTTGACGAGCGACACCAACGCTTCAGATTGAATAGCATATTTTGAACCGAAGGAAAATGTAGTTTCAATCTCCGTCCAGTGCTCGACGATGGAAATGTACATATCAAAGGAAATCACATCAGTTTCCATTTTTGATGTGTTTTCTGCAACTTATTTGTGATGGTTTTTTAAAAAACAAAAAAAACTATCTTCATCATTTCAAAGCTTATCATGAACACAATGTCCTTCTCTACGTTGGAACATCAATTCATGATGCAAAGTTATCCATTCATGACTTGCATTTTGTGGATGAACAATCGCACTTCTGGATGGCAAAAAACTGTATCCAATTTCCAAAGTCTTCAAAAATGTTTATGGTATATATATGTATATTTGCAGTTTTAATTTTTTTTTAAAAAAAAAAAATTGGGTTGGGGTCATGGATTGTTGATATGGATCGGGTGGGTAGGGCAAATTTTGATGGGTTGGGATTTGCTTTTATCCAATAGAAAGATGCCACGTAATAAATAATAATTATTATTATTATAAAAAAAATGTTAGTTTTAAGGGTAAAAATGCACCCAAAAGGTGGATTGAGGGGTGTTTTTAGCCAAATAGGTGGATGAGGGGTATATTCGAACCTTTTCGAATAATCCAAGGATATTTTTGACCCTTTTCCGTTTAAAAAACTAGTCATTGTAAATTTTAAAAAACTAGTCGTTTACAATTTGATTTTAACATGTATGTTTATTAAATTATCCCTTGACCATATTTCAAACTCTAAATAACCTTCCATTCTTCTTCATTTTTCACACAATGCTTTCATAGTTTTTCTATCTTAATTTTCTACTTAGCTATCGTACTCTCAAGTTTAAATTTCCATGAATAATCCTCTGTCCCCTTCACTTTCTCCTTGAAGATCAAGATTAATTCGCGGTGTGGAGGTATTTTGAGCAGATAGATAAAAAAACATGTTAAATGTCAATTATGTGAAAGAATATATAAGCATAACTCCGATGCATCGAAATATTTTTGCAGCGGTAATTTATTTAGTCACTTGGAGAAAAAACTTGTAGTTAAACTTTGAACTTAGAAGTTTATCTCTTCTTTATATTTCTCCATCAATGTTGGCACACTTAAGGCACAAGTACCCCTAGACTATGACCGAAATTCCAGAGACACACCTTAATTAAACTTAAGGTCCTGTTACCACCTAGAACCATTTTTTTATAATTTTGTACACCATTTTGGGTTACGTGGCATCCAAATATCTCCCACGCGCCTCAACTACGTGGAGTCAAGGAGTGTGCCACATAAGCCCAAAAGGTGTACAAAAGTACAAAAAATGAGTTTGGGAAGGGGGGTAATAGGACCTTAGTTTAGTTAAAATGTGTCCCTAGAATTTCGGTCATAATCTAGGGGTACTTGTGCCTTATCCCTATTTTAATTTGCAATGTACTACCCTTATAAGTTTGTATGTTTTGAATTTATAATGTTATCAATTTAAGTTTGAAGATTTATTTTCAATTTCTTATGTAGCATTGTATCACACTGTCAATTTTTAGGACTTAAATATTTAAATAAATTAATAAAAATAATGTATATTTCAAAAAATAACTCACATAAATCTTTGTCCTTACTATAAAACATAATGAGATAAATCCTCACACACACATCCGGATAAAACAATTAAAGATACTTACTCCAGAACATACATATAAAAGAACTAACATAAGTCTCTGTCTAGTTGTGATATTTGAAGACACATATTTCATAAAAGTCATCCATGTGACTAGGGATTATAAGGTAGAAATTGCCTCCCGAGCAAAACTATTATTTGGCCTAATATATAGGGTTGTTTCAATAGACAAAATTTGTATGACATTTAATTTAGGCAGGGTGTAAATTATAAGTAACATTCTATGGCTTAGCTTTATCTCAAAATCTAAATGACAAAGAAGAGTGACTATTTCTACATGTTGGGTAGCCTCATGATTATGAGTGTGGTGCACAACACACTCATAAGTAAGACTCTACTAGGTACGACTTGTGGACTCACTCGAACACAATATGTTCTAATACCAAGTTTGTTATGCCCCAAACTAGGGGAGGCGCAACAAGCATTTGGTACCTTATTCGATGAGCTAGCTATTGATACATATAGTAAAGGAAACAATTAAGGTCGATAAGGTCGTCACAATAAATTGTTGAAACAAGATAATTGGACCAACGAGGTCACAACAATAGTAATGGCATAAAGAAAACACCGGCAAGGCTAACTTAACTAATAAAGACCTAGCAAGCTGACAAGGCTACAAATAGAAATCTAAAAAAACCCAACATAGCATGTCTACAAGTCTCTACAGATACTAGATTAATTTGGCCTGGACAATCCATAACAACACCCAATGATTGTACACAATAACTCGAGTATGTAAAACCTATAGACAACAAATAGCTCCAGGAAGAATGAAGCTTACCAATCCTCAACTGAGACAACATCCCAACTGCAAAGATTGATTAGGACCTCTGTCTGAACCTGCACCATGCAATGCAGCGTCCCCAAGCAATGAGATGTTAGTATGAATGAAAATGCACTAGTATGTAAGGACAAAAGTAGAATCATAAATAGTTATGGTAAAAGGGTAGTAGAGATACGACCTGAAACTGAAACTCTGATAGCCACAACGGACAAAAAATTAAACTCAAATACTCAACTTTATATAAAATGTTCATAAGACAATGTAGATGAATACGTATACATATACGTGCATATGCATGAATCCTCATCCGACCAACTGCTAAAAATGGTGGCATGTCCGGTAGCTAGGCCCCTCTCCCTTCCTATTATAGCTTGGGGTAGATGCATATAACATGCCATGATATCAACGTTGAATGCATATAGTATACCATAGTAGGAACTTAGCCAATTTGGGGTCTTTTGTGCTTAAAATCTACTCGTGACTTCATTTAACTCTCATACAATCATATAGGCCCATAAAGCTCATAATACACTCGAAGATTTTGACTCGACATCAACTTAGCAAATTAATCATATAGAAACTTAAAAGAAGACTGACATGCTTAACTTTATTTATTATAAATGACTCCAAGTTGGTAAAAGTATGATCTTTTTTAGAAACAAGGTTGCTTGACAAGTATTTAACCAAAAAATAGATTGCAAGACCTAGTATTAATATTTGATTCAAATAATATTTATGTAACATCTTTTGACGAGAAAGAATGACTTAACAACCTCATTAGATGCAACATAATAATCGTTCAACATTTCAGCCTCACTTTTAGGACTATAGCTCGCTACTACACATAAAGAATGAGAAAATCGGTGAAAAATAACATTAACCGTCAAACATACTTCACAACATGAAAAGTGCGATAACGATATGATAGAATAAAGGAATAAAATTAACTGACATCCCAATGTCCTTCATAGAGGATCCTCCTAACAATAGACTAGTAAAAACTTATTCGACGATTTGCAATTTTTTGAGAATTCGTGCAATATGAAGAAGAAAATTTTACCTTAACATTATTTAAATACAAACTTAAATAACTTGATGTAGATAATCTATTTTCTTTCAATGATCGAGTATAACGTCAAAAAAAAATTCATCAATTCTTTCCAGGTTCAGAAGTCCCCTCTGTTGGGCAATAGTTTTAGTGATCACGCCACAGTCATGCCTTTATACCCTGGCAAGGTATATTGGGTCCAATCGATGGGGCGTATACATCGGACTCCACGTTTAGCTCACGTGGTTTATGTCGGTTAACAGTAACTTCCATAGTCAGACTCTCATTGCATTGACCATGTTATCAGCATTTACTTCAGTATATAGTTCAGCATGTTATTTTCATGATTAGTACTTGGTCATTGCATCTATCCAGTTTTCAGTTATACATCAGTACAACCTATTTCAATGTTCAGTTTATATTGTCAGTTTACATTGTTCAACTTAGTATCTATATCTTGCATGCTCAGTACATTCAAAATACTGACGCATACTTTTGCGCTACATCGTTTCATGATGTAGGTTCAGGCGCTCAGCATCCAGACCGCGTTTAACTTGATTTCCAGTCCGTACTCAGCAGCTTCAGCGGTGAGTCCTCATAGTTTGAGGACATTTCTTTATGCTTTTAGTTTTGTCAGCCTATTATCAGTCTTCTAGTATTTATAGAGTTAGCTGGGGACTTGTCGCAGCAGCTCATCAGTATTAGAAGTTTTCAGACATAGAGCCAGTGTTCAGTGTTTTGGGATTGTTTCCCATAGATATTCAGATATATTTTCGCATGGAGTTCTTTTAATTTTGACTCCCTTTATAGTTATGCTTCCGCTTCCTTAGTCAGATTTCAGTATGCTTATGATATGCCAGACTCAGGGTTAGCTTGGGGTCACTTGTGATCCTAGGTCCCGTGTTATGTCTAGGGGGTAGCTTCGGGGCGTGACAAACTTGGTATCAGAGCATCAGGTTCAAGAGTCCTAGGGTGTCTGAAAGCCGTGTCTGTAGAGTCCTTCTTATCGGTGTGAAGCATGCCACATCTATAATTGAAAGTCTACGACATTTAGGAACATCTCACTTTCTTCTTACTCCTATTCGTGCGATAGAGTTCAACTCTATAAAAGTTTCTTCTAACTCGTTCTTACGCGTGGCTATGTTTGAGGATACTTTCTTGGGACGATTCTTTCCTCGAGAGCTAAAGGAAGTTAAAGTAAGAGAGTTCATGAATATAAAACAGGAAGCGATGAGTGTGCAGGAGTACAATCTCAAGTTTACTTAGTATCCTGCTATGCACTAGAGATGGTGGCGGATATAAGGAGCAGGATGAGTTTGTTCGTGTTTGGGCTGTCCCGCCTATCCAACAAATAAGGTAAGGCATCTATGTTGATAGGAGACATGGACATAGCTAGACTCATGATTCATGTGCAGCAGGTTGAGGAGGATAAGTTAAAGGATAGAGAAGAGTTTCGCAACAAGAGGGCCAAGACAACAAGTAATGAGACTAGCCAGCAAAAGACCGGGGATGGGAACCGGTCATCTTTTTAGCAGAGGTCATCTCGACCTACTCCATTTTCAGCTAACTCCTTATATAGCAGTAAACTTCGGTGTCAGTCAAGAAAATCTCCCAGAACCCTTCTCAGTCTCTACTCCAGTTGGTGACCTAGTAATAGCTAGAGGGTATACAGAAATTGCCCCGTCACAGTTTCAAGAAAGTCACCTCAACAGATCTTATAGAGTTAGAAATGATAGATTTTGATATCATTCTAGGCATGGATTGGTTACATTTCTATTATGCATTAGTTGATTGTAGAACTAGGATCGTTCGATTTCAGTTTCCAAACGAGCCAGTCTTAGAGTGGAAGGGTAGTAACTCAGTGCCTGTTGGTCGATGTATCTCTTACCTCAAGGCCAGGAAAATGATTTCCAAAGGGTATATTTATCATATTGTTCGGGTTAAGGACTCAAACTCCGAAACCCCAACTCTTGAGTTAGTCCCAGTGGTGAATGAGTTTCCAGAAGATCTTCCCAGAGTTCCTCCCGAAAGGGAGATTGACTTCGGAATAGATTTCCTTCCAGATACCCAGCCTATCTCAATTCCTCTTTACAAAATGGCTCCAGCTGAGCTTAAGGAATTGAAAGAACAGTTGAAAGACCTTCTAGATAAGGGCTTTATCAGACCCAGTATCTCTCCATGGGGTGCTCCAGTGTTGTTCGTGCGTAAGAAATATGGTTCCCTCAGGATATGCATTGACTATCGTCAGTTGAACAAAGTCACAATCAAGAATAAATATCCCATCCCAAAGATTGATGACTTGTTTGACCAGCTTCAGGGTGCTAGTTGTTTTTCTAAGATAGACCTCAGATTCGACTATTATTAGCTCAGAGTCCGAGATAGTGACATCCCGAAGACAGCCTTCAGGACTTGCTATGGTCACTATGAATTTGTAGTTATGTCTTTTGGACTAACAAATGCTCCTGCAGCTTTAATGGACTTAATGAACAAGGTGTTCAAGCAGTATTTGGACTTGTTCGTAATCGTCTTTATTGATGATATCCTCGTTTATTCTCGGAATGAGGAAGAGCATGCGACTCACCTGAGAGTGGTTCTGCAAACCCTCAAAGATCGCCAGCTATTCGCTAAGTTCAGCAAATGTAAATTTGGGTTACAGTCGGTCGTTTTCCTTGGTCATGTGGTATCCAGCGAAGGGATCTGAGTGGATTCTCAGAAAATTGAGGCAGTAAAGCACTGGCCCAGACCCACCTCTCTGACTGATATCAGAGTTTCTTGGGTTTGACCGGTTACTACAGGAGATTTGTTGAAGGATTTTCATCCATAGCTGCCCCATTGACGAAGTTGACTCAGAAGAAGGTTAAATTTCAGTGGTCAGATGAGTGTGAGAAAAGCTTCTTAGAATTGAAGACCAGGTTGACTACCTCTCTTGACTGTACCAGAGGGTTCAGACGGTTATGTGGTTTATTGTGATGCATCCAGGGTCGGCCTGGGTTGTGTGTTGATGCAGCAGGGTAAGGTCATAGCTTATGCTTTTAGACAGCTTAAGGTTCATGAGAAGAACTACCCGACTCATGACCTTGAGCTTGTAGCAGTCGTGTTTGCCCTAAAGATTTGGAGACACTACTTGTATGGTGTTCATGTTGATGTTTTCACAGATCATAAGAGCCTCCAGTATGTGTTCACCCAGAAATAGTTGAATTTTCGCCAAAGAAGATGGCTTGAATTCCTCAAAGACTATGACATGAATGTGCTCTACCATCCGGGTAAGGCCAATATAGTGGCTGACACCCTCAGCAGACTATCCATGGGTAGTGTAGCACATGTTGAGGAAGAGAAGAAAGAATTGGCCAAAGATGTTCACCGGCTTGCTCGCTTAGGAGTTTGCCTTATGGACACGCCAGATAGTGGTGTGATAGTTCAAAATGGGTCAGAATCTTCATTGGTAACGGAGGTTAAGAAGAAACAAGATAGTGATCCTATATTACTTCAGTTGAAAAGCGCATTTCATCAGCAGAGAGTCGAGGTTTTCTCCCAAGGGGGAGATGGTGTGCTTTGTTACCAAGGTCGCTTATGTGTCCCTAATGTGGGTGAATTGAGGCAGCAGATCCTTACAGAAGCTCATAATTCCAGATATTCTATTCATCCGGGTGCTACTAAGATATACCATGATCTACGGAAGTCTATTGGTGGAACGGCATGAAGAGAGACATCGCAGATTTTGTGGCTAAGTGTTCCTACTGTCAGCAAGTTAAGGTAGAACATCAAAAACCAGGAGGTGTGACTCAGGAGATTAGCATTCCTACTTGGAAGTGGGAAGTGGTAAACATGGATTTCATTACGGGTTTACCTCGTACTCGCAGACAGCATGACTCCATATGGGTGATAATGGACAGAGTCACTAAGTCAGCTCACTTCTTGGCAGTCAAGACTACAGATTCAACGGAGAACTACGCCATACTGTACATCAACGAAATAGTTAGGTTGCATGGTGTTCCTTTGTCTATCATTTCAGATAGAGGTCCTCAGTTTACCTCTCATTTCTGGAGATCGTTTCAAAAAGGTCTTGGTACTCAGGTAAATCTCATTACAGCATTTCATCCGGAGATGGATGGTCAGGCAGAGCGTACTATTCAGACCTTAGAGGACATGTTGAGAGCTTGTGTGATCGATTTCAAGGGTAGTTGGGATGATCACTTACCTCTCATAGAGTTCGCCTGTAATAACAGTTTCCATTCCAGCATTCAGCTGGCCCCTTATGAGGCATTATATGGGCATAGATGCAGGTCTCCGCTTGGTTGGTTTGAAGTACGTGAAGCAGCCTTGGTTGGGCCAAATTTGGTTCATGAGGCTATGGAGAAAGTTCAGCTTATCAGAGATAGACTAAAGACAACTCAGAGTCGTCAGAAGTCCTATGCAGATGTGAGGAGAAGGGACTTAGAGTTTGAAATTGACGATTGGGTTTTCCTGAAAGTGTCACCCATGAAAGGGGTGATGAGATTTGGAAAGAAAGGGAAGCTCAGTCCCAGATATGTAGGTCCTTACAAAATCCTAAAAAAGGTTGGTAATGTGGCTTATGAGTTAGAGCTGCCAACAGAACTAGAAGCGGTTCATCCAGCCTTTCACATTTCCTTGTTGAAGAAGTGTGTGGGTGATCCGACATAGATAGAACCTTTAGAAAGTGTGGTTGTGAAGGATAGCCTCACCTATGAGGAGATTCCAGTTGAGATTCTTGACCGTCAGGTTCGTAGGTTGAGAAATAAGGAAGTCGCTTCAGTGAAAGTTTTGTGGAGGAGTCAGTTCGTAGAGGAAATTACTTGGGAAGCAGAAGCAGCTATGAAGGCCAAGTATCCCCATCTTTTTCCCTCCGATTCAGTTTAAGCTTGAGGTAATAGTTCCTCTCCAGTCTCTCAGTTTACTCTTGGGTAAATCAGTCTCAGTATTTTGTTTCCTCACTTATCCATGTATTTTAGCATAATTGCATGTTCGTGAAACTCAGTTCAGTTAGACATCAGTTTCTGGTATTCCCTTGGTAGGGATTGCAGCTCATTCTCTCCAAATTCAGCTTGTTTAGACTTCATTCGAGGACGAATGATCCCAAGGGGGAGATATTGTAACACCTCGGATTTGAAAAAGGCTAAAAAGGGAAAATGGTAAAAGTTCCACGAACCCAAAATGGACCATAGACCCTTCACGGCACCCTAGACGGTGTGTGAAGAGGACCACGGCCCGTTAAAGGGCTCGTGAACTCCTTCCAGAACCTGCCTGGCTCGTGAACTCCTTCCAGAACCTGCCTCAGGCAGAGGCCAGTTGACGATGACCCAGACGGCTTGTGGTGAACTTGACGACCCGTCAAGTGAATCGTACAAGTCACCTAGTTGGTGGGGTGTGACCCAAGGTCACTGGAAAAAGGGCCACGGATGTCTAAACGGCCCGTGGAGGTTCACACGGACCGTGAAGGAGACTTATAAGGTTTTGAGTTTTGGGCCAACTTCAAACAATCATATCTTTTAGCACAAAATGGATTAGGTGGCCCATGACCTATCAAATTAAAGTTCTCTGAGTCCTCTTTCCAACGCCACCGAGTTGCCCTATTTGAAGTTTGGAGTAAAAAGTTATGCCCGTTTTCGTGAAGCACTGTCAGGCAGATGAAGCTTCACGACCCTTGAAGTGCTTCACGACCCATGAAGCCTGTCTTGAAGTCACTTCGTCAGTTTTAAGTCAGGGTCATATTGGTCTTTTCGCCTATGCATTGGGCACTTAAACTACATTGTTTGATGCCTAAACTACGTCGTTTTACTCAGTTTAAGCCTAATAACCTAGTCAGAAACTACCTAGAATCCTCATTCTCCAAAATCATCCAACTTAGAAAGAAAAGAGAAGAAAGAAGCGGCAGTTTTCTCCCAAGAACAAGCAAAGGTGTTCTTCAAGTTCATCCCTAAATCCAAAGGATTTCCCCGTACTTTTCGTCACCAGGTATGTGGGATTTCACTAGTGGGTTCCTTTCACCCATTAGGTCCCTAGAATTCAGTCAGTTTCTCCATAAATTGCTTAGACCTAGGGTTCCCAAATCTTGGGAATCCATTGAAAGTTAGCTATTATAGTTCCGTTGCTTTGATTACCTGTTTTCTTGGAGAATTAATATAGTCCTATGTATAGAACTCAGAACCCTAGCTTGTATTAATTATCAACATTTCATGAATTTTACTTGCTAGACAGATCAGTCAGAAAATCATGCTCCAGTATTTGAATGACATATCTTTCAGTATATTTATGTGCATTCCCAGATAGCATGTCAGTATTTTGAGCTACTCAGTATATCAATTGCATTTTAGCTTTGTATTTTCAGTTGGGAGTAGACTTAGCACTGAGTTGGGCGGGTTTAGCGTACCCACAAAATCCCAGAACTACGTGCCAACGTAGGTTCAGAAGTCCCCTCTGTTGGGCATCAGTTTTAGTGATCATGCCACTGTCATGCCTTTATACCCTGGCAAGGTATATTTGGTCCTCTTGATGGGGCGTATACATCGGACTCCACGTTTAGCTCACGTGGTTTATGTCGATTAACAGTAACTCCCACAGTCAGACTCTCATTGCATTGACCATGTTATCAGCATTTACTTCAGTATATAGTTCAACATGTTATTTTCATGATTATTACTTGGTCATTGCATCTAGCCCAGTTTTCAGTTATACTTTAGTACAACCTATTTCCATGTTCAGTTTATATTGTCAATTTACATTGTTCAACTTAGTATCTATACCATGCATGCTCAGTACATTCAAAGTACTGACGCATACTTGCTCAGCATCCAGACCGCGCTTAGCCCGATTTCCAGTCCGTACTCAGCAGCTTCAGTGGTGAGTCCTCATAGTTCGAGGATATTTCTTTATGCTTTTATTTTAGTCAGCCTATTATCAGTCTTTTAGTATTTACGGAGTTAGCTGGGGACTTGTCCCAGCAGCTCATCAGTATTAGAGGTTTTCAGACATAGAGTCAGTGTTCAGTATTTTGGGATTGTTTCCCATAGATATTCAGATATATTTTCGCCTGGAGTTCTTTTAATTTTGACTCCCTTTATAGTTATGCTTCCGCTTACTTAGTCAGATTTCAGTATGGTTATGATATGCCAGACTCAGGGTTTGCTTGGGGTCACTTGTGATCCTAGGTCCCATGTTACGTCTAGGGGGTAGCCTCGGGGCATGACACCACCGAACTGAATGTTGTGTAGGCTTACTGCTCACTCAACTTTGTATGTTGTTTAGAGGGTGTAATGGAGCCAAAGTTGTTTTGGGGGATAGTATAAGAATATGTATAGTATATGGATGTAATTCAAGAAGAGTAGCTGAAATAACGCCCTTGATATGATAAATTATGGGCCTACTGCCCATCTACCATTTTGGTGAGGTTAAGTAGCCAAAATTTGTTGATTAGCTACTAATACTAGCTTTACTTATTTCATTGTAGATTAATAATCTGAAAGGAATGAGGTTAATTTATTGTACTATCCGAGTTATACAGCAAGGTATGCATGTAAGGCTATTCGATTCCATATTCTTTGGCATGAAATCTAAAATTTGTGATTACTATCAATGAAATGAGTTTCCTAAGCGCAGTACCTAGTAAAGGAAACATAGTGGCAGCGTACAATCTCCAACATGGCTAACGATATTTTTCCTTCGAGTATGTCGAGTTACTCAGTACATGTTCATTACTCTATAGTTGTGTGTTTATGTGCTAGTATAGAAATGGTATTCAAAGCAACAAGCTTGGTGAATTCTCCCCTTAGTCAATTGAAGTCAATTGTGCCATTTAAGTTCATAAGTAATACATTGATGTTACATAGTTCCTTATGTCGTTGTTACTGCCTTAAAGTTATTATTCTCAGGTCTTCTACTACTGCTCCGTAGTTCCAAATCTCAAAAATGATTATGACCACCAAAACAACAATCTCAAAGATTAAAGAAACTAAGTGAAGCAATCTGTATAATTATGGGTGGCAGCCCAGGGGCAAATGCTTAGCATGGGTCGATCGCATTTGGTATAGAAGGGTGGCAGCTCAAGGGTGAAAGCCTAGCATGGGCCGATCCCAATTTGTGTAATTATGAGGCCAACATCCCAGGGGTTAAAATGCCTAGCATGGGTCATTCTCTTCTACCACTGATCAGCTGGTCATTTGTATCACATGCCTTACAAAGGTTATAAAGTACAGAAAAGTAAAGAAAAGAATGTAACATATATGATCCCACTAGAGTAAACAAAGGTGGTCTTTTATTCTGAGCTATGCATTTATATATTGACACTTGATTTCATTAAAGCCCTTGTTTTACACGTGCTTTCTGCCTTACATATTCAGTACCTTCTTTCGTACTGACGTCCCTTATAGGGAACGGTGTGTTTCATGCCACAGGTACAGGTGCTCCAGCTAGTAGATCTCCTCAGTAGGAGCGCGCGACACTCAACTGCTTTTGGTGAGCTCCAGGTTGATTCAGAGCTTTACCGAGTCTTTAGTAGATTCATTTTGGTATTGTATGGTAGTAAGGGTAAGGCGGGGTCTGTCCCGACCTACTCTAAGTTTGTCTATCTTATAGAGGCTTTGTAGACTAATGCATAACATGGAATTATGGTTGGTTCTTTAACCGTTGTAGCCTCAACAGCCAAGTCATGTGTATATATTTTGGGCCTACCTATGTTGATCTTTTATTATCGTGGCTTATACATGTACTTGTTAGAGCTTCATGATTGTCTTAGCTAAATGCATAGTAGGTACAGGTTATGTGTGGGTTCTCCCGGGCCTTTACGACATCGGGTGTTTGTCCGTCTCAATGGAATTTGAGGTGTGACATTATAGTTTCCCAAAATTTGGCCCAAAAACTCAATGTTTGTCTCCTTCAACGACGTTAGTAGGGCTCGCTGAGTCCATTCTGTGAATCGCCTCTGATGTTTCAATTAGCCTTTTCGTGCTCTAGGCTTCAAGTGTTTGAACCTCAATCGGCGAACTCAATTGAGTCAGCCTTTCACATTCGGCGCATCGCCGAGTACCACCTTAGTTCACCTTTCTAGCATTCAATTTTTCTCCTTGCACTGTCACTTTCGACGACGATCAACAAGTTCGCCCTTCTCATTCAACACATCGCCTTATCTGTTGGAGTTCGCCAACCCGTTTCAATAAACACAAGTGCTATGCACTATTATGTTTGGTGAGGTTGGGATTACTAGGTGATCCGTCTTTCTTTGTTTGGCGATCAATAATGTATAGTTTGCACTTCTTTTTGTAATTTTGGTCATTCTTTCAAACATCAATCATTGCCTTGTCCATTTGCCTTCCTAGCTGCAAATTATCAACATTTCATCAGAATAGGATAAAATTAAGCATTGAGGACACTAATTATTGAGCTAAATAGACCTCAAATGAGTGTAAATCTACCACTCATCAATTACACCTTTTCTATATCCACTCTAGTCAGAGAGATAGTCTTAGCTAAATAAATTTATAAGAGTTGCATTGTGTTGGTCCTTCATAAATCAGAACTGATCTAGTAGAGTTAGATATTTTAGATATGGTAGACTTTGATGATATCCTAAGTATGGACTGGTCATATTTTTGTTATGCCTTAGTTGACTGTAGAACTAAAGTTATAAAGTTTCAATTTCCCAACGATCCAGTCTTAGAGTGGAAGAGTAGTTCTATCATGCCTAAAGGTCATTTCATTTCATATCTTAAGAATAGAAAGATGATCTCTAAGGAATATATTTACCATCTAGTTCACATTAAGGATTCCAACTCCGAGACCCCACCTCTTCAATCAGTTTCGATAGTGTTCAAATTTTCAGAAGTCTTTATCAATGATATTTCTAGAGTCCATGTTGTTAGGGAGATAGACTTTGGAATACACATTCTTCTTGATATGAAAATCATCTCTATTCTGCCATGTAGAATGGCTCCAACCGAGTTAAGAAAATTGAAATATCAATTGAAAGACCTTCGAGATAAGGGATTCATTAGATCTAGTGTTTTCGTGTGGGGTGCCTATTCCTCTTCGTGCGTAAGAAATATGGTTCCCTCAGAATGTGTATCGACTACCACTAGTTGAACAATGTCACGATTAAGAATAAGTGTCCCATTCCTATAATTGATGACATGTTCGACCAACTTCAGGTGGGCACTTATTTCTCTAAGATTGATCTAATATCTGGTACCACTACAACAAATTTGATTATCAAGGACAAATAATTTCGTCATCTATAAATCATATTTCGTCACTAAAATTTTTGTGTGACGAAAAAATTCGTCAATCAGTCGTCACTAAACGTGTGTCGCTAAAAGTATACAAAGACGATTTAGTGCTTCATCGCTAAAAGTATTATATTAACTACAAAAATAAAAACCATCCCCAAATGCATAAACATTTGTGACGAATTTATTTGTTGTAAAAAGTGTAACTTTTTTGTAGTTAAATAGTATATTTTGTCACTAAAAGGGTTATTGCTACCGACAAAATTGTATCGTCAGTAATTATTTAGTTCAATCAGTGACGACATCAATTGTCTCTAAAGTTATATGTATTTCGTAGTTGAACAAATGTAATATCGTCACTAATGACTACTTTTTATATACAAAAAAAAAATTTGTCCTTAAATAAATAAATTAGGGACAAATTTATTATTATAAAATTGTGGTTAAATCTATCATTTTGTCACTAAAAGCATTGCTTTTACCGACAACATATATTGTCACTAAATATTATCATGATTAATGACAATTACAATTGTCACAAAATAATAAAATAATTCGTATTCAATGACAATATATTTTGTCATTGACTGTAGTCAACTTGTGATGAAATAATTTTTTCTTGACAAAAATATTTATCTTAAAAAATTTAATTTGATCGTTGCTACAAGTGACCTTTGATGATAAAAATTTGTCACACTAATCACGAACAATTGATGACATTTGATTATTTTATATTGACATTATTTATTAAATTAGAGTTGCATATTGAAAATTAAATAATAAAATATGCTATATAATAATAAAATTCACCCATGATCATATAATAAAAACAACTAAAATTATACTAAGATAATATCTCATTACGAACTCCTTAAATAAAAGTAAAATATGTCAAATAACAAGAAAATCTAACTGAAATATACTAAATATTACTCCTAAACAAAGACACATAAGTAAAAGTTCCTTCCAAAGTACCAATAATGTGGTGACACTTAGCTTGCAATCAATTTCAATTCTCACCTTTTATACCTGTGAAAAAGAGAGAAAATAAATGTAAGCTTTAAATTGAGATGTTCATACTAGAGTCAAAAGTAAAATATGTAACACGATTTGTCTTTCATATGTTGTAATGTCCAGTTTTATAAGGCTTATTGAATAGATTGTCCTTTGTATTACAATTATATGTGTGTGTGTGTGTGTGTGTGTGTCAGTAATTTTCAATTTACAGTATAAATTTTATCATTACGGGTTTAACATAAGTGAAAGTTTATGGAGTTTATCATCACAAACTACTCTACATGGCAACATAAACTCCATCATTCATGAAAACTACTAACTATTAAAATATAATGTAATCTATGTAGGAATTTTCACATTAGAATCAAACATGACGTGAATTAAAGGAGAAACTACATATAACTATAATTTATAGCCTCATTTATTTTGTTGCAAAGAAAAAAAAAAGGATTAAAGTTCTAGAAAACAAAACTCAAGTGAATTCTTTAGAACAGAGTAGAAACAGGCCATCAATTTGTAAAACAAATTTATGTGACTAGCAATGACACAAACGAAGTAGCCAAAAGGCCTTTTATATCATGAAGTCGACAGATAAATACTTGTAAATGAAAATCTTTTTTATCTGGCTCATTTCACTCATAATTGAAATGTTATGCCTGTTAATTAGGTGCATGTTATCAACAATGTAATTCTCATTCATTTTTTCAAGGGTCCAACTCAGATATTTAAAGAAGATATTTTCAGTTCTTTGTATACCGACATCATATAAGCAAAACACAACGAATTTGTCACTTTAAGATGCAACACTTTGTAGTTTTAGTTGGGTTACATCAATTTTCCTTTTGATTTCCATGTCAGAATAACTAAATTATTTCCATCTATCCTAAAGGTCAAATATTCATTTGTACATGTCTAACTTTCAATCAGAAGAAAAAAAAAAGCAGTAACACGTTAATCTCTTATGACAATTGTCAGTTTAAAGAAATTGGGGATATTTAACAGTTGCTCCTCTTCTTCCTATAGTAGCAACTATATATATCTAATAATTATTTAAAGAATATAACATTTACTAATCAACTCAATTCTTCAAAAATGAACAATATATTAAATTAAATATAATAATCTATAGAATTACCTAATTGACTCTAGAGTTAAGAAATTAGGCGGTAGTTAACCACCAAGGTATTGAAGAAGATATTTGTAGGAAGTTGATAATAACAATTAATATAGAATAATTAACAAATGCAAGCCAACAACAGTAGACTGATGACAATAGATTTTAACAAGCTTTAGAATCACACATTTCACTTAAAAGCACCAAAATAGAGCTAATAATAATTTCCTTACTTGTCTCTTCTTTCAAGTATCTTGCAGATAAAAGTTTCATTATTTTTTGCATTGTAAATGTAACTACATTATTTTATAAATTATTGGTATTTATAGTCATATATTCATATTCATATATACTTCCTCTATAAGCAAGTCATAAAAAGGAGAAATCAACAATGCTTCTCTCAAGTTCAAGAAAAAAGGAGATATTCAAATTGAGTAACTTACCTGCATAGTGTGCATCTTGCCACTACTTGTAATACCATAAACAAAAAATTGTGCCTACATTATCACCAGATCTTTTGTCAATGATAGTAAATTAGAAAATTCAACCAACATACTCAAATCAAAATACTTCACCCCAAGAACATAGCCCCATGGAGTTGAGACAGTAGCCTAGTTCTATAAGTATATAGGGCAGATGTCTCAACTATTACCAATGATGCATACGTCTTGTCGCCATCACAAATATACAAACAAAAGAAGCCAGCAAAAGTTTATCTTTTTTTTCTACTACTCCAAAAAGAAAAACCAGATGAAATTACTTAATTGGAACTCATTTGGTCTAGTATTTCAGCCACTATAGTCAACAAAGATTGTGAGCTTCAGAAATATCAAAAACAACAGAGTGGGAGAAGTTCTACAGTAACCTGAAAAAGGAAGTAATCACAAATTGATTAACATGCTCTTTAATTCTACTAACATATGTCTAATAGCTTGCATCAAATAAAGACGAGAACATGGCTTGAAGTTTGCAATTCAATTCACTGATATCCATATGTTTATACATCAGTGAATATGCAACATTGATTAATAGGCATGCTGGCAGTAGAGAAATACTTAAATTAGGCAACTAGTTTTTATAAACATCTAACATAAGCCACATGACAAATTAGAACCTTAAGCATGATGTCAGTAGGCCTCTTCATATGATCAGACAACAATTCGTAAGCATGCTATTCTAAGGTGCAAACATACAACTCAATAATAATACACTTAATGTCAGGTAGCATATAATAATCCCCTCTCCCTTTAGAGGATCCCCAAATTATTATATATAGAGAGAACATTTAATACAAAATATTAAAGACCAAAATGGATAAACAAAAGATAACATAATCCTTAAAAGAAAAAGATTAATCTTGTCTAGAAAACATTAGTCCCTGGCGAACTATGAACCTTAATGTTCAAGCCCTGCTAAGTAATAAGGAAATACAAACAAGATACCAATAACATAAAAATATACAATGGTTAAGTAATTCTCACGTCAATAAACAAACAGAGAAGATGATAACATGTACATATTTAAGAATAACAATAAAATAAACAACACATATATAGTGAAGGATAGGGACTAATCTGGACGCTTCCATTCTATTTATATATATTTTGAGTATCGTAAATTATGCACAGGAGCTTAAGTAAAATACTAATGCAAAAATTGAAATTAAACTAGTGGAGAAGACTGACCTGGGCGCTATTAAGCAGATAATTAATAAATAAACTTGATGTGAGAATCTAAATCATTGAGCCAAAACAAAGAAAGCTTGAGAATATGCTAAAGTATATTTTTGCCTTTCTTCTTTTTGAGAGATTTTATAGAGTCAGAAAGTGTTTTCAAGCGTAAGAACCTGGACGTTTTCCATAAAATACTTAGGGCATCCTTCGAACCATCCACAATAACAAATATACAAAACTACTACATAAATATTGAATGCGTAATTAAGAAAACTAACCAGTGATGAGACCAAAATGATAACAAGGAAGCACACTTTGATGTTCCAGTAACTCAGTCAGCAGTGTTCGAAATCTGTAGCCGATCTCACAAGAATCTCAAGGATTCCAAGCAATGCTTATGTGGAGGAGGACATAAGTATAAAGCAATCAAGACTATCTTATGCTTAGCAACCAGCAGGAAACAAAAAAATAATAGAGAAAGAATTATGATTTTTCTATCAATATCCAAGGAAAGAGAAGTCCTTCAGAAACATCAAGGCCTTCTGGTTATATTGTAAATGAGGAAGAGAGCCTTCAGGTATTTTTCATCAGTGATCCGTGATTAGCTATTCTTTAGAGAGAAAGAGAGCTCAAGGGCTATTTTTCCAGTGATCAAAAGTGGAATGATAAAGAGGGCTGATCAGTCAATCACTAATTAACTTAATGAAAAAGCAATATTCCAAAAGAATCAATCAGGATATATTTTCTTAATTAGACAAGGAGAATCCAATTATAGGTAGAAATTGAATCAATTAGTTAAGCTTACCATGATAAGGAACAAGTAAGAATCTATACATATCAAAAGGAAAAACAGTAAATTAAAATTAAGGAAAGAAAGCATATCATGGTTTACCAAAATTATATCTATAAGAAATCAAAATTCAAATTTAAATAAGACAAGACATTTAAATCAGTAACCTTGCAATCAGGTTGTGACTGTGAAAAAAGAAAATCAAGGTGCTCAAAGCTTACCAAGAAAATGATGAATCAATCTTTTACAGTCAAATAAAAGATACAAACTTACCAAAATTAACTTAATTACAAGATCACCCTAATTCAATCAGGCAGAAATCAACTACAGACATGAGATATGCTAGAATTAATTATATTCAACATTTAAAAGTTGCAATTTGTGCATAAGTTTGAAGAAGCATAGGTCAAGAATCAGTGAGCCAAATAAGCAAATAATACATGCTTTTAAACAGAATCCCCAACATCAATTGATTTTCACATAAGCAATATTGCAAAGCATGGTAAGCATATTAAACCAATTTAACATCAATGCATAAACTAACTTCAGATTTCATGATCATAGAGGAACAACGAATTGAATAAATTATCAAAAGACTATACCAAGGACCTGTCATAAAGCAATCTTTCGATTAGGACCCTTTAGGTGCTCGAGTACATAGCATTTTCCTTGTAGTTGGTAAGGCCATTACTGTCGGGTTCATCGCCGTAGACGGAGAGATGCAGTGGTGTCTGGTCTGGCTTGGTTGGTTGTTTGGGGTTCGCCAGCTGAGAGAAGAGAATAGAGGGGGGCTCGCCGGTTTGGTTTCACCAGCAGTGAGCAGAGGGTGAAGAAGAGAAGTGGGCGGCGAGGCGGTGGTCTTTGGTGAGAGAGGAGCGATGGCAATGTGGAGACAGGGGAACGGGGGAAGGAGGCGTCGTCGGTCTCTTTGGTGGTCACGACGGCGTGAGGGAGAGATGGAGTAGAGTGGAGGGAGGGTGGAAATGTGGGCGGTGGTCTGTTCTAGAGAGGAAGAGAAATTAGGGGTTTGGGGCTATTGAAACAGGAAAGATTGGGGATTAAAACATGTCCATTAGATTAAAACGGATGGACAGATGAGATTAAAAATAGGTTGGATCTTATTTAGTTGAAATTGGTTAAAAGTGACATGATTGGTATAAAATTTGGTCAGAGTTGACATAAATTGAATAGAAAAAATTATGATTTAAATAATTTGGAGGAAGATTAAATAAATTGTTACTTAAATAATAACATACTATAAATATAATAATAAAATAAAAACAAATATACTTAATTATTAAAAACGCTTAAATAAATAAGTAAAATAATTATTTCAAATTTAGCAGCCAATAAATGTAATAACGATAATAATAATAATAATTTTTTAGGTTATGAATATTAAAGTATATAATTATTTAGATAAAATTAAAATATAAATTTAAACATGTCATAAAAGAAATATGTTTGAAAAATACATAATTAATCAAATAGCAATTCGGAAAGGGCTATAGGCTGATCAAAATTGGGTGTCAACAGTGGCATGGCGCGGCGGTGCTTAGGGTGAGAGTGTTGGTTTGCTGCGAGCTAGGGGTGAGAGAGGTGACTTAGGTTTTGAGAGAAATGGGAAAATAATTATCATTCTTTTTTTAAAAGAGGTGTTGATTTACCGATCACAGGGAGTCGGTATTTTTAAAAATAATTATCCATATTAATATATCGACCTCTTGAAGTCGGTTTTGTCAATTCAAATTATTAAAAATATTTAATAAATACCGACATCGTGAAGTCAATATTATTTAAATAATATAATAATTTAAATAGACCGACCTCTAGAGTTCAATGTTTATTAATTTATTTTAATATAAACTGACCTCTTGAGGTCGATTTTATTAATTTATATATATATATATATATATATTTATGATATCATTAAGGTTTCTTGTTCAGAAATTACTCATTAGTCAATGATACTATAAGAGTATATATATACTCTTATAGTATCATTGACTAATGAGTAATTTCTGAACATTAGTTAATGATACCAATACATTATATATATAATGATTTAATATCAATTAAGCGAAATTAATTGGGGGCATATAGTGTAATAATTTAGTGGGGTATGAATGTAAAGAGGTATATGTTTGTAATTATTTAGTGGGGTGTGAATGTAAAGGAGTATATGTTTGTAATTATTTTGCTTTTATGGGATTTTTGCTTAGTTTCCCCTTATGTTTATTACCTCTTAATTATATCAATGTATTTAGTAGTTTATATTTGTTACCACCTAGTTATATCAAGGTATTTCATACGTGGATTGATCGGTGTTTCTATAATTAAAAAGTATTTAATATTCGGATCATTAATATGTAGGATTTGATTTGTTACACTACTTGATGAGTACATATAACCTTCTAAAATCAACGTATTTCATACATTTTAAATGGATAATCAAATACCTTTTGTCTGCGACATCACTACAGGAACTATATATATATATATAATCACTTGGTTTAACACAACTCAACGAGTATAACCTTCGAAAATCAACTTATTTCATACGTCTGTAGTGAATTATCGTTTAGCTTTTTGCCTTCGCCGTGATCACTACAGAAATATCCATTCAAGTTCGGACGTACATATATTGATAGAACTTTATTTGTACAATACCTCACAAGTATATATGTATTACCACCTAAAGTCAATGAATTATCAGTGTTTTGTTGTCTATATTAAACAAGACAAGACATAATTCAAAGGTCGACGAATTATTAACGTATATAAAACTTGATTTACTATGACTTCTCTACGAGTATCACATCGTATTTTTGAAGTTGGTATTACCTCTCAATTAATATCAACATTATTTCATACTCAGTATATATAAATTGTCAATGATTCTTTATTACTCCATGAATTTTATTTTTTTAATAAAAATATACAATTGTTAAACTTTCAAATAATTAGAGTAAAATGAAAATATTAGTTTTATACACAATAGGAAAATAATGATTAATTTAAATATTAATTATGTATAACAATATAAAAGTGTATATAAACACCTTTATACACTATTATACATGTATATACAAGTCTATACATGTGTGCACAGTTATAATATACAAGTCTATACATTTGTACAAGTATAATGTTGTATACGATCTCTTGTGAAAAAGCAATACAGATGTAGTTTTAAAAATATGTGCTATGTAGAAGTAGTTATTTTATTAAATTGTATATTTTTAAAAATATCTCTAAATATATTCAGTACGATTCTGTCATTTTTTATTTTAAAAATTATTCAGTACAATTATAAATTTATATAAAATTAAACTTTCGATTTTACTAAAAGAAATATAATAATAGGTTCGATTCGATCAGTAAATCAATACATTGACACCCATAACTATAGTACTTTATCATAATATATTTGAAATCTTAGTTGGTTAATTTCTTTCCCTTGTGCTTTCATAATTTTTAGTTTATTTCAATTTTCACATCTTTCCATGAAAAATGTTTAATAGAAATCCATGAAATATTTCGCATCTTTCCAAAGTCTAAATTTGTAAATCAATATTATCTTTGTATAGTTGTACGTGGAATCACTACTAAATATGTACGTATTTTTAGACAGAACCAAATAGATCGACTTAGTCTGTACAACTTATAAACCATAAAATCGATAGACACGCATAAAAATTAGCACCAAGACTTGAGAAATTATTTTTTCTATCGTCTTTATCGATGAAAGTGTATCAAATAAAAAATAAAATGTCTTAAATCAACAAATATTTGTGATGTATTGGTAGAATAGTACCCACGCACGATACTTATAATCTGAATTGTATTTTTCAAATGATGCATTTTATAATTCCGTAATTTAAGAAAATTGATGAATTGAATTTTTCATTTTTACAAAATCGACCGAATTTAATGGTTTTAACTTTTCCCCTCGCCAATTAACGAATGAACTCTATCTATTTTTTGTGAAGCACTTGTATTATTCTTTTTGTCAGTTGTCACTTGTAATTATGAAGAGAAAATGTCATAAATGGTCCCTGAACTATTGTAGTAGGTCTAAAATAGTCTTTTAACTATACATTTACCGGATTTAGTCCTTTAACTATCGTAAATGTTATCAAGTATGGTCTCTTAACTATACACTTACCGATTTTAGTCCTTTTTTTAAGTATTTAAAAATTTATCAGATTTGGTCTCTGTCTATTTTTTATACAAATAGCTTATGTTTATATTAACGAAACTCATGCCTTCGTGAAATTAAATGTTTAACCCATCTTTTCAATTGTTTCTCTCTCCCTACTACTTTTTCTTCAAATTACTCTAATGAAAAGAATTTAACCTCAAAAATTCAAAATAAAATGTTCCCTTCTTTAGTGGTTAACGGTGCATAATCAACGTAATTTTTTTAAAAAAAAATTCATACAAAATAAATAAAAGATTTGATCTTATTATTCAAATTTCTCTACGTAAAATCAAATGAACAAAATAATGACAAAACAACTATGTGAGTAAAGAACAAAATAATAACAAAACAAAATAAAACAGATCTTAAATAACGGTTGTAAATCTACCATTTTTTATAAATTTCAACTTCTAAAAAGTTAAACAAATTTCCTTGAATAAAATCGTTGGATTACAAAATTTGGAATCAAAATATGTGAGTAAAGAACTTTTAATTTTATTCTAATTGCAAGAAATTAATTTCTATTAAATATAAATAAACCTCTCTACACACCTTACGGGTAATAACATTTTTCTTTTTATAATAAATTTTAAATTTTCAAGTCATTAGCACCAATAATATATATAATTTCATCCTCCATTGTATAAAAATCAAGTCTTCTATCTTCTTTTCCCGTAAATATTATTTTGAATCATTGAGGTAAGGTTCTTTTCTTAAGAGTAATTTAAAGAAAAAGTAGCGATAAAAGAGAAACAATTGGAAAATGGGTTAAAGATTTTATTTCTTAGATACATGAGTTCTACTAATATAAACCTAAACTATTTGTACAGAAAATAGTCAGACACCTAACCTGATAAATTTTGGATACATAAAGGACTTAAACTAGTAAGTGTACAGTTAAGGGACTAAAAGTGGCAAGTATATAATTAAGGGATCAAAGTTGATAATATTTTGAATAGTTGAAGGACTAAATCTGATAAATGTATAGTTAAGGGACTATTTCAGACATACTTCAATAGTTCAGGGACCATTTATGACATTTTTCTCTAATTATGAATAATCATAGCCAAAGAAAAATTTGTATTTAGCTATGAACTTTTTTGTAGCAAATAGTTGAATTATTCAACTACAAATTTTAATTTGTCGCTATTTAACACCTTACATATTTTGTGACAATTTTCTGTTGTCACTAAATCAAAGTTGATTAGAGATAGTAAAATGTTTGTCACCAATTATTTATATTATTAGTGATGAAAATAAATGTCACAATTAAATCTAAATTCTTATAGCTAAAACTTATAATATTTAACTACAAACTCTAATTTGTCGCTATTGTAACATCATTTTTTTTAGACGAAATTATTTTGTGCCCAAAAATTAATTAAGTATAAGACAAAAAATAATTTGTCACGAATTAGATACATCATTAGTGACGAAATAATGTGTCACTGGTAACTTTAAATTCGTGACTAACAGTACTCAATAAATGGCGCCAATTTATTTTTTGGTGGGAAATTTTAGTGGACAAAACTTTGCTACGAACTTTTATGTTTCGTCACTAAATATATCAGTCTCATATATTTAAGCACGAAAAGTAATTTTTGTCATTAAAAGTGCACATTTAGTGACGAATTTTATGTCGTAGCTAATAATTTTGTAGCTATATATCATATTTGTTGTAGTGTACCATCAGTTGAAGGTCAGAGAGTGTGACATTTCGAAGACAACTTCGAACTCGATGTGATTACTTTGAGTTTTTTATTATGCCTTTTGGACTAATCAATGCTCCTACAACTTTTATGAACCTCATGAACAGAGTGTTCAAACATTACCTTGACATGTTTGTTATCGTTTTCATAGATGATATCCTGATTTACTCCCATAGAGATAAAGAGTATGTTAATCACCTTAAGATTGCTCTTAAGACCCTCAAGGAAAGACAATTATTTGCCAAGTTCTCTAAATAAGAATTTTGGTTGAGATCAGTTGCATTTTTTGGGCATGTTGTTTCTAGTGAGGGTATTCAAATAGACTCTCAGAAAATTGAGGCTATGAAGAACTGACCTAAGCCTACTGCTTCAACAGTTATTAGGAGCTTTCTAAGTTTAGCCGATTATTACAAAAGGTCTGTTGAGGGGGTTCTCATCTATTGCTGCCTTGTTTAATTACAAAGTTGACATAGAAAATGACCAAGTTTCAGTGATTTGAGGATTGTGAGAAGAACTTTCAGGAATTGAAGGCTCAATTGACTTTTGCTCTAGTTTTGACTTTACCAGAGGAAAAAAACTTAGCAACGATTTTTTGATGGTATTAGTAGCTGCTGCTAAAACAATAAATTTACAGCGACCATCAAAAAAAATTGCGACTATTTGCGGCGGTTACAACAAATCGATTGAATTAGGAAATATAAGTAGTGGTGGTTCTAGTAATGTTAAAAATACTTGACAACTCTTACTTGTAAATATTTTTTGAATAATTTAATAATATAAAAAATTGTCGACTCTAATAATGGAGATTTTTATCTTAATTTTTTTTAATTCAGTCTTCCCCCCACAAATACCACGTGTATATATTAAACATGTCGAATCAACATATTTCAAAATGAATTTATTTTTTCATCTTCTACACTCTATCTCTTTTTTCTTTTCTTCTTCTCCATAACATAGACATCAAGCTAGAGAATCACCCTTAAAATATCAAAAAGTTCTTTATATATATATATAAAACGAAGAAATATATAGCTTAGAGCTAGCAACAATTTATTAATTTTTCGGAGAAGGGCCTAAAATGCCCCTCAACTAATTGAATTGGTACAAAATTACCCTCCGTTTACCTTTTGGCCCCCAAATACCCCTGCTGTCAACCTTTTGGCTAAAAAATACCCTTATTTCTAACGGCTCACACTCATAAGGTGGATGGGAGGGCAATATTGTACCAAATCCTATAGTTTAAGGGTATTTTAGGCCCTTCTTCATTATAGTAATTTGAAATTAATTAATATAAGAGCTCATATGATTGACCTCATTTTGGATTCCATAGTAAAACCATGAGTCTTCTCCCATCCACCCTCTCTCTTCACTTCATCTCTCTTCCACTTTTTTCTTCTCGGATCTTGTCCACCATTTTTATTTTTTAAAATTTATGACAAAACAAGGGAGAAAAATAAGGAAAATAACGAGGACATTCGTATAGAAATAATTAGTTCAATAGAAGATAGTTTAATAGCATTCTTTCTTTTGTGTGTACCCAAAATTCAAAATAAACGAATAAAAATAATATTTTCTCCTATCCCCTACCCTGGCCCACCATGATAATAATATAAATTAAAAGAATATGAACATGTAAGTTCATTTCAAGTTTGAGTCTCTGATATCCTAATTAAGAATAAGAGTTAATAAAAAATAAAAAGAGAAAATGAACAAAACAATTGGATAATTAATAGAAATAATAAAAAATAACAATCGTTTATTAGATGGACATTTATTTTAGATGAATCCCTAGTTATGAGTTGTGTTATAATAAATTGGGTATTGATTTAAAATAGGTCAATAGAAAGATATCATGAAATTAATAATTTTTAAATATTTTTTTCAAGCGTATCATATCAAAATGTGAATTATATGTGGTTTTTATTATTTATTTGAGAAGGATTTAAATTTGGACCAATCAGATTAGGCAACATAATAAATAAATATTTAATGATTTTACTTTAGGGAAGCTATTAAAAATAAGGGCAAATATGAGCCAAAAGGTTAATATCGAGGGTATTTTTGAGCCAAAAGGTTGACGTCAGGGGTATTTGGAGGCCGAAAGATGGATGAAGGGTAATTTTGTACCAATTCAAATAGTTGAAGGGCATTTTAGACCCTTCTCCGTTAATTTTTTTTAAGTATCAAGTCACAAGAACAAGTGTCATTCACCAAAAATAATTATTACAAAAGGCTATCATATATATATATATATATATATATATATATATATATATATAAAAGAGAACTCTAGGCCCGCCTACGTGGCGCCACCACAAACCAGGACTCCCTGTTAATTTATTTATTTCCAAAACTAGCCTTCCCCTCCTCTCAGAAACCTTCCCAATCGTCACCACTATCTTACAAATTCAGCCTCCACCAAATCTTCCATATGTATAAATATCAGCCCCCCTTTGAACTTACTTAAGAAACTGATCGCCAGATAGGAATACTAGGCCAACCTTAAGTTTAACCAACTGGTACCAGAATGAAATATTGGGCCAAACTATGTGAGTTAGTTGACTCAGATGTATATATATAACAATTATACCTTGAGAATTTTCTTTTTAATTTTGGAATTGTTAATGCTTATACTTTAATCCTATGTATACTTGCATTGTTGCATGCATTAGTTTACTGTTTCTCCATAATCTTACTTTACCTTTTGTGATTTGAGTTAACCAATTTTTTGTCTAGGGATGGTACAATATTGATTGAAGGTCAATGTCATTTATTAGAGCTTTGAATTGATATATGAAGTAAACATTGTTGGATTTTAAAAGGTGTGAATGAAATATGAAAAGTTGCGACTTTTATGGAAAGTTGCGACTTTTATGAAAGATTGTGACCTTTCCTAAGGGTTGTAACGTTTTCAAAGAGTTGTGACCTTTCCGATAAGACACAATAAGCATTTGTTCACACTACCATATGTTGTCTATAAATAGAGGGATTTCCTCTCATTATAAAACAACAAAAATTCTGAACTTCTTCTTCTTCTTTTGTACAATTAAATATTCGTATATTTTACTCCAGTTGAGCGGCTCACTGACACCATTGTTTTGTATCAATACACTGGTGAATAGAATCGTTCTATCATGAGAGGATCTATTCCTTTAAATCTCAGGTACTAGAGGGGAATAATTTCTTTAAGGGGACACTGTGCATTCAGTGGGCTCAATTTTTTCCTTTCTATTTCATTTTATTGTTATAGATTCTAGTATGTTTTTTACATTCATTAATTTATGCTTATGTTATTAATTGTTGTTTTTGAGTACATGCTTTAAACTTTGTTGTTTATGTTTCTGCAAAGTTATTGTTATAAGTATTTGTTAGTAAAGATTAAATAACACACGTTAATTGAGTATTCACGCAAGTTTTCTCTACTGAAATTGTTGAAGGTACAATAAAAAATTCCTTAAAGATCTATACTACCATCTCTTGAAGACAAAATTCAAATTTGGTATGTCATTGTAAGGACATAAAGACCATAGAAACCTTATCGCACCTTGATGTGTGAAGTGAACCAGGAAAAGAAGACAAGAATTAATAAACTTTTGACATGACTTCAATGATGTTGTGCCGGATGACCTATAGAGGAATATAATTAGACTGGAGGCTCTTTTAATCCCAAAGACATAGATAACTACACAATAAATTAATTGCTCATATTCAATATGAAGTATTGATAGATTCTCAAGTTTACTGCAAGTTGTAAATGCTTTTCTTGAAGTAATAGATGTGTTTCTCGACACTGCTATTGGAATAGAAGTGTAGTTTCAAATTGAACTCCATCACTCTGGTATGCTGATTTTTAAAAAGCACCCAACCAAACTGAATAGTTTTGTGTGATATTTTTTCCTTTCAAGTATATATATTAAGTTGAATTGTTGTCCAATATGATATATTCTCCCTTTAATTTTTCATTTTAATAATTACTTATGATACCTTTAAATGGGGAACTTTAAAATGATATATGTCAAGCAAAAGGTAGGGCTGAACTTTCTACACGTTAAAATTAGAATATTTATTCACTTTTTTCAGTCTTTTAAAATTTATTTATCCCTTCACCAATGATTATTTATTTATTAGAAAATTTAATATACAGGTTGATGTTCATTTGATTCCCCAAAAATATCAAATAGTAACACTTTCGGGAAGCAAAAGGATAAATTATAAAATCAAATTAAAGATGATTGATTGAACGATAAGTGATAAAATTTTATAATTAATATTTTCCTTTACATTATTAATGTTCGTTACTACGTAATCTTTTATGTAAGATAATATAGTGTTTTAATTTTAATAACTGATAGATTTTAAGTATTATTTTATAAATTCCATGATATCAAATTTCTGCGCGAGACACGGGTAATTTTACTAGTTATTAATACATATACACACCATGCAAAATGATAAATGATCTAATATTTTCTTTTTTGGGTAGTGTAGGAAATTATTGCGTCATTATATTAATTTTTATTCATGACGACTAAAATATGATTGTGCTAAATGAGTCAATGAATATGTTAATAGAAAAAGAAGAAAATTAATATGACATGACATCCCGTTAACAAGGAATATGATATTTATTATTTAAGTATATTTTGAAAAATAGAAATAATTGGATCATATTATATTTATTGTAATTGTAAACAAAAACGAAAGTTGGAATTTACTCATAAAAACAAGTAAAAAAAGGCAAAAAATAATTAAGAAAGATCATTGGGGAAAGTGTAATTCCACGTGTTCGTCATCTTTGATTGAGATTTGTTTGACTTCCTTCAACTCCACTTTACAAATTCACACCATTTACAAATACTAACCCTTCATCATAGGATTCATTTTTACTATTCTTGTCAATAATTTTTTCCCCAAATTATGGATGGTTCAGCTCCGCAAACGGACACGATGATGCCGGATGCAGCTGCGGCTGAGCAACCACCTCAGCCGCCGCTTCCTGTGCCCGGGATGGATAATATTCCGGCAACGTTAAGCCATGGTGGCAGGTTCATTCAATACAACATCTTTGGTAATATATTTGAAGTTACTGCTAAGTATAAACCTCCTATTATGCCTATTGGTAAAGGTGCTTATGGAATCGTTTGGTGAGTTTTTTTTCCGTTTCATTTCTTCGCTATTTCTCAGTTTATTATTTGTAACGTATTTTTTTAGGTTTTATTTTTTCGGTGATTATTGATTTTGACTTTTTTTGTTTGATTGATTGTGTGTAGTTCTGCTTTGAATTCGGAGACAAATGAACATGTAGCAATTAAGAAAATTGCTAATGCTTTTGATAACAAGATTGATGCTAAGAGGACTTTGAGAGAGATCAAGCTTCTTCGGCATATGGATCATGAAAACGTTAGTGAGTCATTTCTGCGAGTTTTTGAAAATTGTTTTGGGGGTTGAATTAATCTGAGTTTGTTTAACTGTGTTAGTTTATTTTTCGTATGAATCTGGATAGTAGAAAGAGTAGGTCTTGAGTGTAATCACGTGTTCTAATTTAGTTAGCTTAATGTATTAACTTAATTAATGAGAACAAAATATTACATTGGCTTTTTGCGGAGAGAAGGACGTAGATAATTTTGTTTTCTTTTCTGAAAATGGTAAGACAGATAATTTGTTTCTTTGTTTAATGCCATGGTACCGAACATGTGTGATGGCGTTCATGCATATAAGTATGGAATTGTTTTCGTCTAATATATATAGGACAAATTGTATTTTTGTCTCTCGGAATTGTATCTATTTGTTGGATATATAATTTTTCTAGATATTTGTGGATGCTTTTTGAGGATATTTGAGGAGGCTATTTAGAAAGGAAAATGAGTCTGTACAGGTTTTTGCTGTTGGCTAATGTGACATCTGTCAATGCAGATTGTTGCAATCAGAGATATAATTCCACCACCACAGAGTGAAGCCTTTAATGATGTTTATATTGCGTATGAGCTTATGGATACTGATCTCCATCAAATTATTCGCTCGAATCAGGGTTTATCTGAGGAGCACTGCCAGGTTAGAATTAGAACATTTATTTTATTCAGACGACAATTTTAAAACACTACTGAAGTGTGAGTATCCGATGTGTTTCTCAAAGCTTGTTTCTTTTTATTTTTTCCGCTTCCTTTTTCTGGTTAAAAAATGAATGGATGAAAAAAAAATCTCATGTTTCAGGTCATATTCGCCATTTTTAGTTGTTTAAACCACACTACTTGTTTGGAAGAATTGCTCCGACTGGCCTGCAACTAATTTCATGTGTGAGCTAGTGAAGGTTGACAATTTAAATGATTTAATTTTAGTCAGAGCAACGTGTGGCCAGAAAATTGGTTTTTAGGTTTTACGAATAGGAAATGAAAATTTCTGACTGAGAAGTGGAAATGTTTTTATCTTGTACACGTTGCACTCTTGTATGCTAAGTAATACGCGATAGCATTTTCCTTTTTCCTCTTATGAAATCTCATTCGGCTTCTTTCCTCACCAAATAATGCTCATAGAAGGACAAAACTTAAAGTAACTTTCAGTTGGCTTGAGATAACTTTTAGATTTAGAATTCTGACTAGCCTGAGATGTTATGCACTTCGCAAAAGAAATGTATACTTTTTTTATAAAATTTACTTTCTGGGTAGGTGTGCCTCCGTGGAATAAAGTTATTGTCAACTTACTGAAAACTAACAAATAATAAGGTAACTGTTCCATGGATAGTTCATTTATGTTGACATGCTCATGGTGGACGATTATAATGTTGGTATATTAACTTTGTAAGATCTTCCAAAGTACCTTAGAGACCTATTAAGAATTGAATATACAAGTGTAAGTTACATACTCAGATTAAGTTCTATATAGAGAACTGAACCATTGTGGAATTTACATGCAACAAAGAATTCTCAGCCTCTAGAGGAGCTAGAGGAATTCAGGAAATTACCCACAATGAGGTCCATGATAAAAATTTAGAGACAAGTAGATTTTACCGTAAGAATGTTAACGCTAGCAACAACAACAACATATCCAGTATAATCCCACAAGTGGGGGACTGGGGAGGGTGGGTGCACGTAGACCTTATCCCTACCTTTGTAGAGGTAGAAAGGTTGTTCCAATAGACCCTTGGCTCAAGAAAATCATTTTATAGGACAAATTTGAAAGGAGTGCCAAAGTAGAAAGTTGTGATGAAAATAGTGAAGAAAGAAAAGTGTTGAAAATAAAAATAGTAGAATAACCAAAGTAAAGAAACAACAGTAGTAATAAAATTGATGAATAAGATAATGCTAGCATAATAATAATAGCAATATTGGTAATGGAACAGAAAGGTGTTCCATACTACCATTGAGAAGGGAGAAAACACTTGACTACCTATTAACCGTTTACCCTAATCCTCTACCTCCATGCTCTCCTATTTAGGGTCATGTGTGTCATGTCCTGTCTAATCACGTCTCCCCTATTTTTCCTCAGGTTACCTCTACCAAAAACCTTTAGACTGTAGGGTCTATCTCCATGCATCTTGTCTGTCTTAACTCTGCCGCATGTCTCATTGATCAATACAACTACTGAAGGAGTTTTAATTTGGATAGATTAAAGAATGGAACTTATGTGCGATAGTGAGACTGCATGTCACATTGCATCAAATCCAATGTTTCACAAGAGGACCAAACACATAGAGACTAACTGTCATTTTGTCAGAAAGAAGAAAGAAGGTACTCTCTGGAGACATTATCACAAAGTTCGTCTAGTCAAATGATCAGCTTGTAGACATATTCGCCAAGTCCCTAGTCGATCCTAATACAAGTTATATATGTAGCAAGCTTGGTATATATTATTTTTATGCACTGGCTTTAGAGTGAGGATTAAAATTCTTGTGAATATTCTAGAATATATATAATTATAGTAGGTAGCTTAATCTTAATTTACTCCTATTGTGATATTAGGTATTGATTTCCTTTCCTTTTTAGAACATGTAAACATAACTACCCAATAGCTTGGGGGAATAACTAAGTTGAGTTCTCTCTTATTTTCTCTTTCACTTCACAACTTCAATATAGAAGAATAAAAAACTTGAACAAACACCATGAATATGTCTATACAATTTGTTCAAAAGTTACTTGGTTCGGTGTTTTTTAAAAATGCAAAACCAAAAAATATTTGTAGTTTTCTAAAATTGGAAACCAAACCAAACCAAGTATATAATAATACCAAGTATAATAATTTCTGTTTGGTTTGATTTTCGATTTGATTTGATTTGATTTTTTTTGTTCTCATGAACACCCCTAATATTAATAGTGCATATTGTGCTACTTAGATTATAATGCATTTCCAGACCCTATTTGTGGGATTACACTGGGTATGCTGCCGTTGAGTTTATAATGCATTATCGTGCTAAACTTGTCTGACTAAAACTAAATACTTCTCCATTTGGGTGCAGTATTTCTTGTATCAGATCCTCCGTGGGTTGAAATACATACATTCTGCAAATGTTCTGCACAGAGACTTAAAGCCTAGCAATCTTCTCTTGAATGCCAACTGTGATTTAAAGATATGTGATTTTGGGCTAGCTCGTGTCACTTCTGAAACCGACTTTATGACAGAATATGTTGTGACAAGATGGTATCGTCCACCTGAGCTGTTGCTGAATTCGTCCGATTATACTGCAGCAATTGATGTATGGTCAGTGGGTTGCATCTTCATGGAATTGATGGACAGAAAACCCCTCTTCCCTGGCAGAGATCATGTACATCAGCTGCGTCTTATTATGGAGGTATCTATCGTTCACTATCTACCCCTTCCCCCCTTGCACTAAAGAAATGAATTTACTAAGTTTTTGTTCTTATATCTCATTTTTCCTATTTCACCTTTTTGGTACTAGCTGTTTTGTGCAAATCCATCTAAAAGCAAAGAGAAACATCAAGTTGTAGATCTAGGAAACGTGAAGGAGAAGGCTTAGACAGAGTGTAGTTTTATTTTTGAACCGCTGCTTCTCTAGACATCAAGAATTACAAGTGATCAACTATGTTTTCTTCTCAGCAAGTGTTATGAACATATGTAGTTTTTAATTTTAAGAAGGAAAACAAATTAACCTGCCATTCTCTTTCGGTCTTTCCTCTCCAGTTATTAACAAGATGATCAATGCATTATTATTTTGTATTATGAATATATAGTTTTTCATAGTAATGACCCAAATCTCTTTTATTATCTTCTATTATGCTAAAATTTATAGATTTGATTAATACTTAAGTTATTCTGATGACCGAAACTTCTTGCAGTTGATTGGCACTCCTTCAGAGGCTGAAATGGAATTTTTAAATGAGAATGCAAAACGATACATCCGACAACTTCCTCTTTACCGTCGACAATCATTTACTGAAAAGTTCCCACATGTGAACCCAGCTGCTATTGATCTTGTCGAGAAAATGTTGACATTTGATCCTAGAAGGAGAATAACAGGTGCGAAATTCCAGACAACTTTTTCTCCTAGCTGCATTAATCAATTCTCTATCTGCATCTTACACTATTTCCTTAAAGTGTACAAATGTTCACTTGTTTTCTTGCAAGAGATCAATCAATTCTTCTTCTTTTTTTCTCGTCAATGGAGGAAAAAAGAATCTATTTCAAGTAAGTATTTACTGATGTGTAGCAAAAAAACCAGCATTAAGGAAGCGCGGATGAGAAGTACATCCGAAAGAGAATTTTACAATGTATATAAACTGTAAAGAGCTAAAAGAATTCAACAATCATGTCTAGCTCTAAAACATAATTCAGAACTTTGTTGAACCAAAAACTAAGCAAGGCTATACTCTTAAGCTTAAAATTAATAATGTTTCCCTTCTTGTCTTCAAAAACTCTAGCTTTCCATTCTCGCAATACGACCCACCAAATCACCGCAGAATTGTAAGTCCACGATGTTTTTTGTCATACACCATTTCAAGCCCCAAATGATTAAAAAGAGATGCTAAATCTGTTGGGTAAATTTGCTTGTAAGAAGAGGCAATTGACTTCTTCCGCCTCCTCTTCACAAATATAGCATCGGTTAAAAGAATGATGTCTCTCATTTGAAGGTTGTCAATGGTGAGACATCTTACATGAGCTACAATCTAAGATACATGTTTGATCTTATATGGAGCCAGATTCCTCTATTAAATCTTCCAAGGCCAAGGAGACATGGTTGGGGAGGGGTTAGTCAAGTCTGCATAACAGTAGAGAGGATTCCATTTTAGGAGTGTTTCCAGATGATGGAATCAGGTTGATAGATCAGAGGAGGGACAGGGTTTAGCTGATTCATTAATAGCAAAAAATCATCAATTTCCCAATCATTGAGGTTTCTCCTAAATGGAATGAGCCACCCTTGATGTGGCTGAAGTTAGGATAATATAGAGTGTTGGTTGGATGTATATCTAAAATGAAAAAGGGAATCTGTTCATGAGAGGGGTGTGGCCAAGCCATGAGTCTTGCCAAACTCTAATATTTCTACCATCACCTACTTTTAAAGAACATTGTTCCCAAGACTAGCTCCGAAGAGCAACATCAAAGAATTATCACTAAGCATTACAAAGTTGCTATCATTAGAGTTGAAGATTAAGCAATATACCTCCATGGCTTTGGAAAGGTCATAAATAAGTACTAACCAATCAAACAAACCAATCTTAGCTTGAAAAAGTATGGGAACATTTAACCCCGTTGTATGCCAAGTTGGTGACTTTAGACCTCTTGAACCTTCAAAAAGAATCCAATAAAGTAAGTTGGTTCCCCCTTCATTGCAATCGACCCTATCTTCAAGTACTTCCTCCATTTGTGTTTCTTGTTCAATGTAAGCCCCATCTTGTTGATTGTTTAATCAAAGGCAAACCCTTTTCTCTATTTGGTTTCCTTTTATTCCTTCTTCTCTTTGAAACTTGGGAAATTCTCTCCTTTCCCAACTTGCTTGCCCTTAACAACATCACAACTAGTGAACTCAACTAGATTTACCCTGAGAATCAGGTGGTTGCTCCATATAAACTTCATCCTCAAGGTCAGCGCAGAGAAAATCATTCTTAATATCCAACTGATAATGAGGCCAATGGAGGACAACAACTATGGATAGAAAAGATAGACAAATGCTTAGCCACAATAGAGAAAGTATCACTATAATCTGAGTATACCTACTGGGACCAAGGCGGGCCTTAACCAATTAACTTGGTGGTTTGAACCAACTTTGACTGCATAATCCCAACGGCAACCAACAATAGATTTATGAAGAAAGGAGAACAAGCTCCCAAGTATCACTCGCATGTAAAACTACTATTTCTTAACCAATTAACTTGGTCGTTTGAACCAACTTTGACTGCATAGACCCAATGACAACCAACAATAGATTTATGAAGAAAGGAGAACAAGCTCCCAAGTATCACTCGCATGTAAAACAACTATTTCGTCATCCTTGATGAGAAAATGCTTCACCCGTAGATTTAGGAATGGAAACAGAAGACAAAGATGATACAAAGGCATAATAGAGTGATGATAGACGATGATAACTCAAAAGATATAATGGGGATTAGTATTACTAGCTGATTGTATACCTTTTTGGATTAAATTGGTTGATTAAGAGGAGACAAGTCCACAGTAGGCATAGGGTTTGGCATAGGACGTGAATCATCTGGGCTTGATGCTGGACGTGAATGACAGGAAGTCAGGATTGGTGGCTGGAGATGTAGAAATGATTGCAGATTTCTCAAAAGTCTATATATGTAAAACCTCGTAGATATTAGGATGATCAAATAAGATATAAATTAAGGTCGAGACTGTAAATATGACCTCGACTGACTTAAGGTACCAACAAAGATTAGGTGAGTAGCAATGATACCTCTTTTGATGTCCACTGTCTACCATTTCCCCCTTCCAAACTCTTTTGTCCCATAACACTACTATCCCCCACTCCTTCCATTAGCCTCTAAAATGGACTTCTCCCAACCATCTGCTGTCCCATATATGTTGGTAGAGATTTGAATCAATACTTGTTAGCTTAGTTTCTACCAACACATGAATGTCAGCCCCACTGAAGCAACAGATTTCTTACAAGTGCTCTTTTGCTCTCCCCATTTAACCCTCTTAACATTCCAAGATAAAAAAAAAATTATCTTCATGATAAACCCTCGTGTGAGATTCTCCCTCTTATTCTTGGCTCCCCTTCTTTGAATTTCATATCAAAAGCCAAATTCCTAATTTTTTTAGGAATTACTGCTTTGAGATTATCCTGCTTCTCATTCCTCCTTTTGTTTTGTTCCATCCGTATCCTTTGATCGATCCTTAATAGCAGTTCATATGCTATGTCCTCACACCCTGCAAAAGCTGCACCGAAATTTTCCCTGATTTGATGACATTTGAATGTATCCACAATGTCGCTTTCTCCTTCACTTCTACCTCACTGATCGATTCGTCCACTTGTAGTGGCTCTGTCATTAAAATTCATCATCTACTTTGGGTTACTCTCCTGGGTTCCTTCTTTTTCCCAAGGTTGAATTTCCATGGAGCTACTTCCAACTGTGTTCTTTTCTCCGTTAACAATCTGGCTTTCCATGCACTGCATCAGTCTTTCCTCTCTCTGCTTTTCAGTTATGATTCTGATCGACTCCTTTTCGTCAGCTAAGATGAGGAAATCCTGATTTTGTCCCGTACTCTTTGGATGAGTATGGATATTATCTATGAAAGGCTCAGCCGTTTTAATTATTGAGGGCTTTGGTGTTTTTGGCTTAAAAAAAGCTCAATACTTTGTCCTTCAGCTGCTCCTGGCCTGCATAAGTCTTTAGCCTGAATAATTTTAAGTCCACTAGTGCTAGGTGTCTCCATCGATCCCACCCATGTGGACCTGCTCCCACATGTCATCCCCTGCTTCTATCCCACGTGTCTTCCACCTACAGCTCCTCAATATCGAAATTTGAGCTTAATGGGGAAAAAAACAAGGCGGGAAGAAGGGTTTAGAGGCATGAACCACGGTCGGAGAAGGAAGAGACCCAATTTTGATTTTTACAGATGACCTGTTTACACTTACCTGAAATATTATTAACCCCCCCTTATGTTATTAACCTATTTCTAGTTCTTTTATTTCTTCATAGGTGGAAATATATTTCCACGTGGAGTGCCACATGGCACCCTTTTTTAACATAAAAAGAGTACCACACACCATCAACATTTCATCTAGGTTTGTTTTAATCTATGTTGCTCGGACTCTTCAAAAATGTAATTTTTGGAGAATCAACATTGGTGCGGTATCGGAAGTGAAGAATCCGCGCAACTTATGTTTTATAATACATATATAGGATAGTTTGGTAGGTACAGGGAACAAGTAGTTGGGGATTGAAATTTGCGAAAAACTGATAGTTTGTGTGTTTTTGATCATTATCTTTAAAAAAAAACTGCTCGTTCAGCTTCCAGAATGGTGGATTTCAGCTGTTGCTCAAATCGAAACTTTCAGTGGCCAACTGTAAGATTACAACTCAAAGTAGAAACAATCAATCTATTTACTCGATAGCACTCACAATAGAATTTCAGCAAGTTTCAGAGAGGTTTAAACCAATAACAAATAAGAATAGTGAAGAATGAAGAATGTGAATGGTTTTTCTATTTTGGGATTTTAGCTTTTCCGAAAATTTTCTGATATAGAAAATCAAATCCTAGACAGTGTTAATGTAAAAAAAACACTAATCTGAGTTCTAATACTGAATGATAACTTTCGAATTCAAGAATACAGAGTTGAAAATAAAGAAAGCAAGTAAAAGAGAAGTTTAAGAAAAAAAGCAAGTAAAAGAGAAACTATACACAAGTTAAGAAATAATAGATGTCAATTAGATGCGTCTTCCTATTCCTCTAGTATTGTCACCCTTAATATGTAATATGAGGGTAGAAGTTTGGGGTGGGTTGGGGGATAGGTCATAAGTCAAGGCTGCTCTATATGAGCATGACAAGTGTGAGAAATTTGGAGGAATAAGTATTATTGATTGTGAATAATTATTATTACATAGAGAACCCTATTTATAGACACTAATACAATTCTTTACCAAGTAGGAGACTATAAACTATTCTTATTCTGAGTAGGATTTGTGTAAACCTATTCTTATTCTAACACTACCCCTCAAGCTGGTGCATACAAATTATATGTACCTAGCTTGTTACAAATATAATTGATACGAGGACTGGAGAGGGAGTTGGTGAAGATATCTGCAAGTTGATCACTTGACTTCACAAATTTGGTAACAATATCTCCTGAGAGTATCTTTTCTCTGACGAAGTGACAATCAATTTCAATGTGCCTAGTACTCTCATGAAACACTGGATTTGATGCGATATGAAGGGCTGCTTAATTATCACACACAAGTTCCATATGATCGGTTTCTCTAAACTTTAGTTCTCTCAGCAACTGTTTGATCCAAACTAGCTCACAAGTTGCTACCGCCATTGCTCGATATTCTGCTTCTGCACTAGATCGAGCAACCACACTTTGTTTCTTACTCTTCCATGACACCAAATTACCTCATACTGAAACACAATATCCAGAGATAATTCAACTTCCCAACCAGCCGTCTATACCTTTCGGGATTACTGAGTGGCTCCCCCTGTCTTGGAAGGAGTTTAACATGCGGATCCGTAGGAGTGTCAATGGGTTTACATTCCATCATTCCTGTCTCCTCAAGAATGTCTAAGGCATACTTGCGCTGAGAAATAACAATACCTGATCTAGACTAAGCAACCTCAATGCCTAGAAAATACTTCAATCTACCGAGGTCTTTAGTCTGAAAATGTTGAGAGGTGTTGCTTCAAATTAGCGATACCATCTTGATCATTGCCAGTGATAACGATATCATCAACATATCAACCAAATAAATACATAGATTTGGTGCTGAATGTCGATAAAACACAGTGATCAGCTCCACAACGAGTCATGCCAAACTCCTGAATTACTGTGCTGAACTTTCAAAACCAAGCTCGAGGAGACTGTTTCTAACCATAGAGTGATCTGCGCAATCGACATACAAGGCTACTAGACTCCCCCTGAGCAACAAATCCACCTGGTTGCTCCATATAGACTTCTTCCTCAAGATCACTATGTAGAAAAGCATTCTTAATGTCCAACTGATGAAGAGGCCAATGACGAACGGCAACCATAGATAGAAAAGCATGAACCGATGCTATTTTGGCCACGAGAGTTAAAGTATCACTATAATCTAGCCCAAATATCTGAGTATACCCTTTGGCAACAAGGCGAGCCTTGAGCCAATCAACTTGACCATCTTGACAAATTTAGACCGCATAAACCCAACGACAACCAATAGTCGATTTACCTGCCGGAAGGGAGACAAGCTCCCAAGTACCACTCGAATGTAAAGCAGACATCTCATCAATCATAGCCTGCCTCCATCCAGAATGAGAAAGTGCTTCTCCTGTAGTCTTAGGAATGGAAATAAAGGACAAGGATGATACAAATGCATAATGGGGTGAAGATAGACGATGATAACTCAAGAAAGTATAATGTGGGTTAGCATTTCGAGTAGATCGTATACCTTTTTGAGGTGTAGTCGATTGGCCAGGAGAAGGCAAGTCTGCAATGGGAGCAGGGTTTGGCGCATGACATGAATCAGTTGGAACTATTGTTGGACGCGGACGACGATGATAAGTCAGGAGTGGTGGCACTACAACTGAAGATGGAGAAGTAATCGTAGATTCTTCAAAGGTTGGTACAGGTAAGACTTGAGATATGGGGAAGACCTTAGAGACATCAGAATGATCAGACGATGTATAGTAAGGTTGAGATTCAAAGAATGTAACATCGACAGACATAAGATAACGACGAAGATCATGTGAATAGCAACGATACCCTTTTTGAACTCGAGAGTAACCAAGAAAGACACATTTTAGAGCACGAGGGGCTAATTTATCTTTCCCTGGGGCTAAGTTATGAACAAAGCATGTGCTCCCAAAGACACGAGGGGGGATAGAATAGAGATGGGACTGAAGAAACAATATGGAATGTGGAACCTGATTCTGAATAGAAGATGAAGGCATTCTATTAATTAAATAACAAGATGAAAGGACTGCATCGCCCCAAAAACGCTGCGGAACATGGGATTCAATGAGAAGAGTGTTAGCAGTCTCAATAAGATGCCTATTCTTTCTATCTACTGCACCGTTTTGTTGAGGAGTGTATGGACAAGATGTTTGGTGAATAATTCCTTGGTGAGACATAAACTCCTTAAACTGGGAAGATTAGTATTCTAAGGCATTATCACTATGAAAAGTATGAATAGAAACACCAAATTGATTTTGTATTTCAGCAAAGAAACTTTTGAATATAGAAAATAACTCAGAATGATCTTTCATTAAGAAAATCCAAGTGCATATTGAATAATCATCAATAAAACTAACAAAGTAATGAAATCCTAAGGTTGAACGGACTCTACTAGGACCCCAAATATCAGAATGAACTAAGGAAAAAATAGACTCTGAACAACCCTCGGTACCACGTGAAAATGTGGCACGAGTGTGTTTTCCAAGTTGACACGACTCACAATCTAATGTGGATAAACTAGACAAACTAGGCACCATCTGCTGCAGTTTGGATAGACTTGGATGTCCCAAACGTTTATGAATTAGGTCCGGAGGATCTGTCACTGAGCATGCTGTAAAGGAATTTGAAGAGGTAAGATAATAAAGGCCTTGTGATTCATGTCCTGTGCCAATCATCTGTCCCGTTCTGTGGTCCTGCATGAGAAAAAAATCATCAAAAAAGGTTATGCCACAATTTAGGGCACGAGTCAAATGACTAACTGATGCCAGATTAAAAGGAGAACCAGGGACAAAGAACAGAGTCTAGAGTGACAGAAGATAGTGGTGTGGCTTTTCTAACCCCTTTTGGTTTTGTTTGGATCCCATTGGCTAAAGTAATAGCACGAAGAGATTGTGAATAAATAATATCAGACATAAGTGATTTTTTACCAGAAATATGATCAGAAGCGCCTGAGTCCATGACCCATGATCCAAGAGTACTAGACTGTGAGACACAAGCAAAAGAATTACCCACAACAGAAACATCATGTTGAACAATCGAAGCTACTTGTGGAGACGTTTGCTTACTTGCTCGATATTGAAGGAACTCATCATATTCCGTTTGAGCAATATGAGCATTATTGGATGGTCGATCAGGCTGAGCAATAGATGCTACTTGTGGAGATGTCTGCTTACTTGCGCAATTCCGAAGGAACTCATTATATTCCTTTAGAGCAATAGGATCATAACTGGGTGGTGGACCATGTAAAATATGACATATATCACGGGTGTGTCCAGAATTATGACAATAACTACACTTGGATCGAGGTTTTCCAAGACGTCCCCCTCCTCGACGATTCTCCATAGATTGATATGTTCGTTTTTCTATGGTTTGAGAGGCGAGCGCAGATGAGTCAATGGTGGGTGATGAAACTACTTTGTGACTAGGAGGGGCGGCAAGACGAAGTAGACGAGAGAATAACTCATCAATTGTAGGAAATGTAGGACTAGCTAAAATTTGATCACGCACTGAATCATGATCAGTAGGAAGTCCAGCAAGTGTAAGAACGAGAAACGATGTCTGCCTGTGCTCTAGTTGTTTTTGCACGTTCGTAGTGACTGGCATCAATGTATCAAATTCCTCCATGACTGCCTGTACTTGTCCCAAGTAAGTGGACATATCCGATTCTTGTTTCTTTAAGTTGGTCATACGAGATATCACATCATAGAATCGAGATATGTCATTAGTGTATAAAGCGTGAGCCTTTTCCCAAACTGAATTACATGTCTGGAATGGGCGGAACAAGGACATCAACTTGGAATCAATAGATCGCCATAAGAGACTACATAATTGAGCATCAACCTTCTCCCATTGTGCTTTGGCTCTTGCATCATCATTAGCCTTTACCTTTTCATCTACCACCCTAGTTGTGTTCGTTAAGTGATCTTGGACACCTTGACCTTTACACCATAACTCAACCGAGGAAGTTCAAGCTAGATAATTTGAACTTCCCATTAATGGTTCGGAAGTGATCATAGTGCTTGAACTTCCAATTCCTGTATTTTTTATGCCAAAAGTGTCAGCCCCAAAAGACATCCTGTGAATCAGAAGTTTTCACCAAAAAAATTGGAAAAAGGGAGCAAAGGTCCAGCAGCCGGCAATACGATCTGGTTGCTGGAAACTGGTCGAAATCAACAAAGAACTATATGGTCAGGCTCGGAATGGAGAGGCGACCAAACCGGTAAAAAAAATTGCCGAAAAAACTGGCCGGAAATAGTCGCACGCGCCGGCGCGTGAGGCGCAGATCTGGAACTCTTGGCGGCGCGTGGGGAATTAAAATTCAGACGAGCTCGCCAGAGTGTTTCGCACCTCGTGGTGGTATTGGTTTTCACATAATTGTGAATAATTATTATTATTATTACATAGAGAACCCTATTTGTAGAGACTATAATACAATTCTTTACCAAGTAGGAGACTATAAACTATTCCTATTCTGAGTAGGATTTGTGTAAACCTATTCTTATTCTAACAACAAGTACTGGTGTGGGGGGGGGGGAGGAGGAGTATTGGTTCTAGCTTAGCAGATTGGAGACCGACAGAAGTTGAGATGGACTCATTAAGCATATTTCTAAAATTCTCTCTAAAAGGTTACTTTTAGATTTTGGTGTTTCCTATATACTTATTTGTATCAGTGGTATCATTTGCATCTCCCTGCATCCTATAGAAAATAGTTGAGTATGTCATGAGTTGCAACTTCTCTGTGCAAGGCTGCACTTAACATAGTTGAAAGGAAAACTTGATCAAACATAAAAAATAAAAAGTATGCGGTCACAAGGAAAAAAGCAAAACTTAAAAATAGTTGGGCATGTGATGAATTGCTACTCCATATATTGCTGAGTGATATAGCCCTCTACGTGGCTTGGGAGGGGGGAAAATGAAACTAAGATGATCTCTTAAGCGAGAACAAATTTACATCTAGAAATTGACATAGTTAATAATGATCATAGTATGTAAAGTGGGAAGAGAGTAGAACTTCAAAGGAAAAAACTCTTTTCTGTTACAAGTGAACACAAAAATGCCCTTGGTACCTATCACGGCCAAACGGATGAAATAATAATTTTGTGGAAGTCTAGCTGCCATAATTCCCTTTTCTCCTATATGTTTAATTCGGAAATTTATTCTGTAAATCTTTTTTTGTTTGTTTGTGGAGAAAAGAGAGCCCCTGCATCAAATATTGTGTATGCCGTTTTTTTGGTCATTTTTTTACATGAAAGTTGTGCACAGTGTTTTCTGTTTGTGAGGAAATGTTTGTCCTATCTAGGCTATGGGTAAACATGCTTCCTGGTGGTTCTGTGTTTGGATGCAGAGCGGGTGACAGCCCTGCTATTCACTGAAGAGGAAACTAAAGAACTATGATAGCACAGATAGTGAAGTTTTGTTGTCAGTTTAATGTGACTGTCTTATTTGTGCAATTAAATAAAAGAAAAATCTGAAGCGTGGAACCTGCATTTCAGTCATTAAAGCTCCGTGCTAATGGAAGTTGCAAAGGCTTACTTACGGCCCTGTTCCAAACGATTTACAAGTAATTGCTTTTTGTTATTGCTATTGAACAGAAATGATAAACATCATGATGTGTTAATAATCAGCTAGGATCGCACCAAGATACGTCCTGTTGTTGCACCTACTAGACTACTTCTTCTGAGGTTCCATACTCTTATATTAAGTGCAAGAATGTGTTGGATGATCTTAATAGACTTCATATAATTAAGCGTTGATAAACATCCTGCCAAAGATGGAGAGAACATCGCAACAAATGAAGAAAAATAGAAAAATGTGGATCAGGACAAGAAAGGGAAAGATGTTATCATACTGTTTCATTTTGGGCCAATGTTGCTCGGACTCTCCAAATTTGTTACCGCATTCGTGTTGGATCCTCTAAAATGCACTACTTTTGGAGGATATTATTGAAGAGTCCGTGCAACATAGTTTTGGGCTATATATGAGTGTAAATGCTAAAGCTTCTGAGGAGAAGTGCTACCATCACTTCTTTAGTGGGTAATGGATACTGAGTTGATTTCTCGGCCTGCATGAATTGACATTGTACTTTATATACTGGTATTGCTTTCAAATGATGTGCATGAGTTTGAATAACACATTTTCCTGGTATTCAGTGTTTAGCTTTTTTCATTGGTTAATAATGATTATTTCTTTCCATGCTTACAAATTAGATGGCCTCTCTGCATCCATCAGGTCTTCTCTTTAATACTTATATATCTAATTGGTCCAAAAAACTGATCCCTTTTCTGTACTCTGGTTCTTTTCAGTTGAAGACGCACTTGCACATCCTTACCTAACATCGCTCCATGATATTAGTGACGAGCCCGTTTGTATGACTCCTTTTAGCTTCGACTTTGAACAACATGCCCTTACAGAGGAGCAGATGAAAGAGCTGATTTACAGGGAGTCCATTGCATTTAATCCTGAATACCAGCGCATGTGAATAATCGCTCACTGATTGTTGCAGGTTTGATCTACATGTTATCTGTAACTGACAATTTATCCCCCCATGTATATATGTGTGCATTCTGTCCGGGAACATGGATGAGTTTCTTATGCAAACACTTAGTTGTGAAGCTGACTTATGTATGGAGAGTTGTTTGATGTATCTTATGGGGTGGATCGTTTGAATCGTTTCTGTTTTATTTCGACTGAAATCAAATTCTGGTGGACAATGTCTGTCAGATGTTTCTATTGTCATTGACATTCTTATTTCATTGCCAGCTTGCTTTTGTTTCATTTTATTTTATACAGGAGCTCGTGCTAGAACAGGCCCATTATATATTATTCTTTTGTTTCAATTTATGTGATACAAGAGCTCGTGCTAGCACGACCATAAAAATGTCTCCCCAACCAACTCCACCACAAATATCTATTTATTCCACCACTGATCAGCGACCATTCAATTTCCATCACCATAGTCTACATCTATGCCCCAAACAATCAGCTCCCATCTCACATCTACAGCTACCGTAGTCAGGGCACCTCCGGTGGCTGCAACTGGAACTTCGACTAGTTAATAACAATCGATCACCCCATAACCCTGCTCCTCCGAGAAGTTATCAATATTGACGTATAGCTTGTTTGGTCATATGCTTATAGGAGGTTAAAAGTGCTTTTCTGTGTTTTTTAAAGTAAATTGTTTTTAAAAAGTGAGTTTGGCAGAAAATAAGTGCTGGAAAGCAGCAGGAGTAGTTTTTCAAAAGTTAAAAAAGTAGTCTTGCTCTAGAAGCACTTTGTTGGAACACTTATAAGATAAATACACTTTTTAAAAGCTTGAGTAAATGCTAATTATTGCTCAAAAGTACTTTTTAAATTTACTAGTCAAACACAAATGGCTTCTCACCAAAAATATTTTTTAAAAAAAACACTTTCAACTAATTTTAAAAATTTAATCGAAGAAGCTATCAAGCTACATCATCCGGATGACCATCTTTGCACACAACCAGTTCACAAGTCGTGAACTACTAGGAATAAGAGATACAAATCTAGCATGAATAATACATCATCTATTTGGAATACAAAATAGAAACAAATGACTCTAAGTACCATGAACTAGATAACACAATATTGAAACAACAGTAAATCTCCAAAGCTTTCTCACCAACTCTACATCATCTGAAACTCATACTTGCAAATAGGGGTACAACAAGAATAGTTAAATACAACACATATTCGACTCTCCCCTCCTAACTTTTCTTCTTAAGACAATATGATATTGAAGTCCCCTCCTACTATCTAGGGGGGTTATATGTTCATAGTAATTTGTTAATAGAATTTCACTACTCCAATATCAAGGAGCGTTTGGTAGAATGTATTAATAAAATTAATGCATGCATTAGTTTTATGTATCAGTAATATCTTGTTTGGTGCACTTTTTCATGCGTTGTATAACTAATGTTTGCATTAGTTATACACTCTATTGTATATTGGGGACAGTATTACTAATACCATGGATTTCTAGGTATTAGTAATGCAAATGGATTTAGCGAATGCATTAGCATGGTTAAAGATTCAATTACCCCTCAAAATCCCTTTTACATCTTTTTCACTGTAATTGTGGAGGATATTTTTGTAAATAATTTTTTTTATACAATGCATGCTATTTTTAATACACCAAACCAAACAATGCATAAGAAATAATCTATATATAACTAATGCAAACAGAACTAATACAAACATTATTAATACACTATATTTAACATTATTTTAATATACTCTACCAACTACCCTTAGTGTTATGCACTTAACATAGATCGTAATAACTACCACCTTATTTTAAATTCTTTGACAAACCTTAGTAAATGCCCATTTTAGTTATAAACCCAAGAAAGACAAGTAACGGAAGGATAAAGTGTTTATATCAAATTTTGTGAATTTATTATAATTAACTAATTAATGAGGTGAGAACACACGTTAATTAATTAACTAGTAAAAGTTAATATGCAAACATACGTCATGTATTTATTAATTTGGTATAAAATATGAGATCCTAAGTTTTTATCGTAATGAAAAGGGGGGAATTTTAATTTTTTTCTTATCTATTTTTGTGATTTTTTTTATTAAAAAAGAGAGGAACTTTCACATATAGCCACTCAAAATATTTTAATTATGCTCCATAGCTATAGTTTGCTAATTATGATTCATAGCTACATGTTATAAGGAGGAGGGTGGCGAGCGAGACTAGGAGAGAGAGGAGAGAGGTGAGCGAGAGAGGGAGTGGAGAGAGGCGAATTGTATATGTATATCTGTCAAAATAATTGTATATATGTAATTGTTATACATATGTATTTGTATATCTGGCGAGCGAGATTGGGAGAGGGGTGAGAGAGGCGAGTGAGATTGGGAGAGGGAGGAGACAGGCGAGTGAGAGAGGGCAATTATTTGTATATTTCGCATCTCGTTTGTATAATTCGCGGGTACGTTTGAATAATTTGCGTGTTTTTGTATAATTGAGCAATACAAAGTCTGGAATTATACAAATATGATAAAACTCGAAATAAGTAATTGATACAAACATAAACATATGAACTTTAAACAGTTATACAAATTATATTATACAAATTACATTATATAAATTATATTATACAAAATTCAAAAACTACACGTTTATACAAACTTTAAAAAGTTATACAAAAAAATACTGAATGTATATGGTGATAAAACTGAAAACCCAAAGGAAATCATCGTCATATACAAATACAAATCATCGTATACAAATACAAATCAAACGACGAATTGTTAGTTGCGAATTATACAAATGTGGCTAATTATACAAACCTGAAGTCAGCCCATGTAATTAATGGTTAATGTTAGTCGCGAGTGGTAATTATAGCAAACTATAGGTATGATGACTAATTAAGTAGTATAAGCTTGCTTAACAGCGTAATTTTTCCTTAAAAAATTATTAATCAAATAATGATAACCACAGGTTTCATAAGTGTAATTTGCGCGCTCTTTTGCCATATACTATGCCGCCACTAAAAAAAAGAAAGAATTTTAAATTTGGTACACTGTCAGTGTATTTTTTTTACACCATCAAGTAAAATTAACTAGCTACAACAGGTCATCAATCTTTTTCTAATCAATTTTCCTTTTTAAAAAATCATAAAATGATATTTCATTGCCGCCCTCGGAAAGAAATGAAGAACAATGTAGAAAATTTTCTTCTTGTATTTTTGAATGACTAAAGCTATACAATTAGGTTGTATTTATACAAGTAAGATGACATCTAATTGTAAACCCTAAGTATGTGCAGAATATATGAAAATTCAACACCCTCCCTCAAGTTGGAGGGGAGGAAGAAATGCCCAACTTGTCTAAAAGCACTGTAAGTACTGCTCCCTCTATTCCCTATGGAGGGTTCCGTAAAAATTTCACAAAGAAATCGCCCAGAAGTCATATTCATAGGCTAACACACAAAAAAAATTGAGAAAATCGCTTAATTCCTATAAATTGCCCCCTAAATGCATAAAATGGACTCTGAAAATGGTGAGACTATACGTACTTCTCTCCCAACTCCCTAATGATGCACGGGTCCGGTCAAAGACTTGGTAAAGATGTCAGCCAGCTGTGTAGAAGAGCTCACATAAGATAAAGAAATTAAGCCAGTGAGATACTGTAGACGGACGAAGTGACAGTCAATCTCGACGTGCTTTATCCGTTCATGGAAGACTGGATTTTTGGAGGTGTGAATCGCAGCAACACTGTCAGAGTGGAGAGGTACTGGCAAGGAGATCAGAACTAAGAGATCATCGAATAGGCAAACCAACCATGCAAGCTTGGCTACAACCCTCCTCATAGATCTATACTCAGCTTCAGCAAAACTGAGAGAAATTGATGTTTGTTTCTTAGATTTTCACGAAATAGGTGAAGACCCGAGAAAAATATAAAATTTATTCACTGATCTTCGTGAATCTGGACAAGTACCCCAGTCGGAGTCACAAAAGGTCATCAATTTGAAAGAATCAGATACAGATATAAATAGACCAAGACCAGGATAATTGAGAAAATAATGAAGAACCCGCAGAGCAGCTGCAAGATGAGGTTCTCGAGGATCCTGCATATATTGACTCAGATGTTGCACGGTAAAGGATAAATTAGGCCTTGTATGTGTGAGATAATTGAGCTTACCTAACAAATGCCTTTATAAAGTAGGATCTTTTATGGGAAATCCTTGATTTGCTAGTAACTTGACATTAGGATCCAAAGGTGAAGAAACAGGAGATAAATGTAGAGAATCAAACTCCTGTAGCAAGTCCAATGTGAATTTCCTTTGGAAATAATCATACCAGTAGGTTCTCTCACAACCTCCATCCCAAGAAAATATTGCAACCGATCAAGATCTTTAATTTTAAATTCTTTATCCAAAAAGAGTTTTCAAACCTACAATTCAGCTTCACTGTTTCTTGTCAACAATATGTCATCCACATATACTTCCACAATAGAAATAGAATTGATTGATTTCTTAAAAAAAAAGAGAGTAGTCATTCATAGAATGACTAAAACCTTTAAAATTGAGAGCAGAAGTGAGTTTAGCATACCATTGTCTAGATGCTTGCTTAAGGCCATAAATGAATTTTCTAAGTAAGCAGACAGGGTTAGGAGAAGGAGGTGTAAGACCATGAGGAAATTTCATGTAAACCTCTTCATTTAAATCACCATATAGAAAAGCATTGTTCACATCTAATTGAAAAACAACCCATTCATTCTTCAGTGCAATAGCTAAAATACACCTGATGGTAATCATCTTGACTACTGGAGAATTTTTTTAATTATAATCAATACCTTCTCTCTGCACATCACCTCTAATGACTAATATAGCTTTTAGTCTTTCAATACTTTCATCATAGTGATTCTTTACTTTATAAATCCATTTAGATGGCAGATCCTTCTTACCAGTGAGCAGCACAACAACATCCCATGTGTTGTTAAGTTTTAGAGCTGCAAGTTCTTCATCCATGGCTTCCTGCCAACCTGAATAGTGGGCTGCCTGAATATAGCTAACAGGTTCCTGTATACTAGTAATGGAATTGAGCATGACTTGATTATTAGAAGATGAATCACTAAAAGATAAAGACTCAGGAGTAACAGAACTTAGAAAACAGGAAGAAGTCAAATCAGTAAGGTGAAGAGCATTGCAAATATAGTCTTCCAAGTAATCAGATTTCTTGTGATTTCTAGAAGATTTTCTGAGTATAGTTTGAACAATAGGTAAGGGAGAATAAGTTATAGGGGACATATCAGGAGAGAAAATGATATGTGAAGTAACATTAGAAGAAGACGGAGGTTTAGAAGGAGTAGTAGATATAGGGACAGTATCAAAATCAAAAGAACAATCAGAATTTGAATTTGATGTGGGAAAAGGAGATTCTAAGGGATAATCAGAAGAAATGGTAGTAGTAGAAGGAAATAAAGTAGAAGGTAAATTAGATTGTGAAGAGAAAGGAAAATACTCTTCATGGAAAATAATATTTCTAGAAACTGAAATTTTCTTGGTTTGTAGATCCAACACTTTGTAGATTTTTTTTTTCATATGGATATCCTATAAACACACAAGGTGAAGCTTTAGGATCAAATTTAACTCTATGTAAAGGAAGAGTAGAGACAAAGCACAAGCAACCAAAACACTTTAGATGAGAATAAGATGGTTTAACTTTGAACAGAACCTCAAAAGGAGTTTTTGAATTCAAAACACTGGAAGGAAATCTATTTATAAGATAAGTAGTTGTTAACGAGCATCCCCAATAACTAATAGGAAGGTGAGATTGATATAAAAGAGCTCTTGATGTTTCCAATAAATGCTTGTGTTTTCTCTTCACTACTCCATTTTATTGTGGAGTGTGGACACAAGTAGTTTGATGAATAATTTCTTTGGAAAGAAAAAAATTAGATTGAATTTTCCCACAACCTAATTCAAAGGCATTGTCAGTTCATATAATTTTGACTTTGGAATTGAATTGTCTTTCTACCATAGAAATAAAAGATTGAAGGACAAAGAAGGCATTTGATTTAGTGCCAAGTAGATGCATCCATGTAGGTCATCAACAATTGTAAGAAAATATCTATATCCATCATGTGTAGTAGATTTATAAGTACCCCAAGTATCCACATGAATTAAGTCAAAAGCAGCCTTAGTACGAATAGCACTAGAAGGAAAAGATAACTTTGATTGCCTTGTCACAGGACAAATAAGACAAGGAGAAGATAACTTTGAACAAGATTTAGAGACATGAAAAACTTTCTTCATATTACTCATTGGCATATGGCCTAACCTATAGTGCCATAGCTTCTCTTTTACATTGGAATCAAAGAAACTAGAACAAGAAGTAAACACATTTATTAAAGAACTTGAAAACGATAGACTATGAAGATTGGAACTAGGTAGGCTCTTTGTAGAAACTGTTGGCTGACTTGACTTGAAGATATATAGACCTATTTATTCTTTACCAAGCACCAGAGGACTCTTCATTGAAGAGCCCTGCAACATGAAACAAGCGTTAGGGGTAAAAAGCACATATTTTTTAAGTTGTTTACATAATTTGTGAATAGAGATAAGATTGAATCTGAAAGAAGGAATATAGAGAACATTTTGTAGAACTAGATTGGATAAAAGAGAAACAGATCCTGAATGAGTAACCTTTACTTTATGAGAATTAGATAGAGTTACTATGATAAGTTTAGGCAAAATATTGAAATTAGTAAAAAAAACTTCTATCAAAAGTCATATGCTCAGATGCTCCACTATCTAATATCCAAGAATAATTGTCAACTTTAAACATGTAAGCATAAGAATTAAAGAACTTGGTCATACCTGCACAAGTAAGGTTTGCAGATGCATTATTAGACCCATCATTCTTTTGATTCAGTTTCTGCAAAAGTTACAGAAGTTGTACTACATTTTCTTGACGGAGAGAATTCACATCTAAATCATTTTCCATTTGTTGATGATTACCTTCTCCTGTACTAAAGACATTGCTGGCAATAGTACCCATTTGATACTTCTTAAATTTAGTGAACTTGAAATCAGAGGGAAAATCATGAAGTTTATAGCAATGGTCAATAGTATGTCCAATCTTCTTACAATAGTTGCACACCAGAGAAGTTTTCTTAATGAGATTTCTTTGTTGAGTTTTGTAATCATTGAACCTCTTTTTTCCTGCATTACCAAAAAGAAAGGATGTTGATTCTCCTGGATAAGCAGGAGTAGCCTGAATTTTTCTTTGTTTTTCATCTTGAATAACAAGAGAATAAGCCTGACCAATAGTGGGAAGAGGAGAAGATAACAAAATATTACTCCTAACCCCTATGAAAGTGTCACATAGACCCATAAGAAACTAAAGCAACCTTTCATCTTGATGAGCTTTTACACTTCTTTTCTTTTGCTCCACACACACTCACAACTACAAGCAAAAAAAGTGTTTTGTGCATCTAACTCATTCCACAGACTCTTCATTTTTGTGAAATATGCAGAAATACTAGAATTTCCTTGAACTCCAACATTTAAATCTTTTTGAAGTTGAAACAATTTGACACCATTAACCTGACCAAATCTATCTTATAGGTCAGACCATAAGACTTTGGCGCTTTGAGAGTACAAGACAGATTCAACAATTTCTTTCGAGAGGGAATTGAGTAACCAGGACAAAATCATGTCATTACATCTTGATCAAGACTTTTGAAGAGTTATATCAGTAGGAACAACTAGGGAACCATCAATGAATCCTAGCTTGTTCTTCGCTGAAAAAGCTATAATAACAGCCCTTCTCCAGCCACCATAACTCCTACCGTCAAAAATAGTTGGGACAAGATTCATGTCAGATAATCAGAAGGATGAATGTAGAAAGCATGTGATGAATCCATTGCATTAATTGCAGGAACTCTCTCACTGTTTTCTGTTATTTGAGTATTGGATGATTCAACTTCAACCAATTTAGAAAATAGAGAAAAAAAAATGAGAGCGGAAGGATAAATAAAATAAAATAAATACTACTCTGATACCATGAAAGAAATAGAGAACAATATAGAATATTTTCTTCTTGTATTTGTGAATGACTAAAGCTATACAATTAGGTTGTATTTATACAAGTAAGATGGCATCTAATTGTAAACCCTAAAAGAATATTCACAAGATCAAATGGAAAAGGAAAAAATATCAAAAGAATATTTATATGACAAAATTAGAAAGGGAAAAAGATTATCCTCCATATCTCCTATGTATGTGCAGAATATATGAAAATTCCACACCCTCTCTCATCCATTTCTCTCTTTCGCCTCTTCTCCCCAAGGACACTCCTCTTTCTCCTTCAAGCCCTCCGTCTTTCCTCTCGATGATTGCCTTATAGAATGGTACAAATAATCTTTTGATATTTTACAATGGTGCATATGAACTTAAATTACTTATATGTTAATAATATAAAAATATATTTTTATGTACGTTTTTTGGTGATGAATTATTCTTTGATCTTGTTTGATTAGATGATGCATATAAATTTAAAAACTTCATTGATATGGAAGATGAATTGATAGGAAAACAATGAAAATGTCATAATTTGATGATCTGATGTTAATAGAAAATCGTGAAATTAGAAAAAAAAAATGAATTTGAATAAGAGGACGAATCAAAATTAATTTTGGTTAGACAATGAATAGCACTCTAACTTGCCTTTACTGTCTTTTTAAAAAAAAAATATATAATTATATTTTAAAAGGTACTATTAATTACTTAAGAAAATTACTACTTATTTTACTTTAAAATTACTTGATGGTGTAAAAAAAGGATACACCTATAGTGCACCAAACTTAAACTCAGAAAGAAATATTCCTTCAAAAAAATTCTCTCTAGAAGACCTCTCAGCTCCTAGAAACTCGTAAATGTCTCTCAATTTGAGCAGTAAGACACCATCTCCAAAACCGCCAAACCCGTCGAAACTACTATATAATACAAATGCAATGGATGAAGATCCCGTGAGGGAGATACCTTCAGATTCTACATCTTCACATGACTTAATAGGAGAGAAAGATTCAACTTCTAAGAAATGATTTTTCTAAATTTATTCGAAATTTAAAAAATTTCCTTTTCGATATCGAAGGCATACTCTTAAACAAAGGGAAGGACCTCAAAAACACTTACCCAGTAGAGGAGAATATTGTTAGTCACGTAGACTTATCATCAGACCCAATCATCTTTTTTTATGAGAAAAAGGTAAGAATTTACCAACCATGAAAATACTCAATAATAGTGAAACTATTTGGAAAAGTTCTCCCTCAATTATCTGAGAAACAAATTGACCGATATGTGCAAACCATCAAAGCCCCTCACCCTCATAGACTTGGGTTGAGATTTCTATATTGCGAAATTCAATCAAGAGTAAAATATGACCAAAATATTACATAAAGGGCCTTGGTTCATAGCAGATAGCTCCTTGTATGTAAAAAGATGAGAACCAAATTTTGTCCTGAACTGTCATGGTCACCCATATTGCAATTTAGATCAGGCTCCCCCAACTCCCAACTAAATTCTGTGATAGGAAAATACTTGAAAAAATTAGGAAAAAACTAGGCCTACTACTGAAAATCAATACTTGTACATCGGGGACGCTAAGAACGAATATATGCATCCAAGTTCCATTAGAAAATTTGATTAAAAAATGAGGTCATGATGAAAAATCACATTGAAAGAGTAACCTATGAAAGGGAAGGAATTTTGTGCACAAGTTGTTAGGGCACATTTTAAGAAACCGTTTGAACTCTAACAGAATATTAGCAAATTTATAGGCAACCTCTGCCTCCAAAATGCACATATCAGAAGATGGATGAAAAATCATATATTTTCCTAAAAGGAAAAAAAGACTAACAAATCAGCACACTTACAATGCTGGTAAGAAAATATGCACGATGGAACATAACACCACGCAGGTAAAGTTCACTAAAGCAATATCAGATAAGTGCTCAAACCTAAATTAAAATAATATTTCTCTTCTCAAGCGCTAACCTGATATTGTAGTAAGCTGGAGCAATCTCCAGAATATTCTTGATAAAAAGAAAAGAAAAAAAATTCACAAAATCAACTTCGCTAGGACCCAACCATCAAAATCTGTAGTATCTAAGCTGCCACAAACTACCTTAAAAAAACCATTAATTTGCATCCTATTTCTTTCAACTCTTTAATTACTGGATCTCTCGAGAGATCTGAAATATCTCCCCAAGATTATGCCATTAATGGAGAAGGACCCGTTGGGGATAACAACACGCCCCATTCATATCATGATTTACTCGAAGCTACTCCCATGGAAGCCACCACCACCCCAATTCCTTACCGGAATAATCCCTACTCTATAGAGAGTAATCATCACTCCCGCTCAAATAAAATGATAAGGGATGTCACTTCAATTAACTCTCCACCCAGCCCCTTTACTAGGGGGAGTGGATTTTCTCCTCATCCTCATTCTCTGGCTATCACTATAACTTCACCTACTCCAAAAAATGGTCAACTCACAGTCGAACACCCAACAAGACAAGATACCACTTTTAGTGCTAGTCATAACATTGCAACCATCAGACCACTCCCCTTCGTCGTGGTTGAAACTTAGTCAACATCAGAGACCTATCGATCACTTTGTTGATCCTAGGCCACCTGATTTGGACTTTAATGTTGCTTCACTCCCAACTGATGGGGATCCAAAATCTAATATCGATGCTAACAATTAACAACCTCATGTCACAGATCTTTCACAACATCCATTTCTTCCTAATGACACCACCGTTAGAGTCAACATTGAACCCCTCCTTTGTCCCATGGACACAATAAGAACCACAATCAAGACGGGATCAAATAGAGGTAGAAGGCCAAAAAGAGGAAGAAAAGGCTGGCCATAGAAATCCTAAATAAAAATAATAAGGAGCTAGACCTTCTCTTAGCCTCATTTTGGAAACAAAGAGGTCAAGTTGTTGTCTTGGAAAGACTATTTCTCAAAGAGTTCGAAGAGCTTACAAGCGAAGATATTATAGTGTATTGTCCCAGGGAGATGATGCTATGTACTCTGAAGCTAAGAAGTGATAAGGGTGCCACTCTGATAGTCGTAGACCTGAAACCAGTGAAAGACTTACAAAGGCATTGCCATATGGAGAAAGGGAAGAGCCCCATGGAACAACCACCAACTCGGTTAAGTCTAATGAACTTCTTTATTTGGAATGTGAGGAGAGACAATATATAGCGCCAACTTTAGATGCCAATGTGAAGCTATGGTTAAGATGTATAACCCAAAAATGCTAGTTCTCCTTAAGACTAGAATGGTTGAGCACAAGTGCTTTGACTGAGGCCCTCAAATTTGACACTTAGATCCAGTCTTCCGTTGAGGAACTATTCGGGAGCATAGTCATTCTGTGGAAAAAGGACTCTCTAAAGCTTAGTGACATCTCCATCACTGCCCAAAGCATTTATGTGATGGTCCAAGAATTCCATACTTTAGATCTTGGTATTTCAATATCATTTAAGCTAGTAATGACTTTCAAACTAGAACTAGACTCTGGGATAAACTCATTAACTTATCTAAAACCTTTGTAGGCTGGATTATTGAGGGGGGACTTCCATGAAATCCTTAAGGTCAGTGAAAAATATGGAGGGAGATACATTAATAATTCTAGATCCAATAGTTCTAGACATTGTCTGGACCAATGTAATATGGTAGACCTTGGATTTAAATGGTGCAAGTACACCTGGACAAATAGGACGTACAGAAATAAGCAGAACCTTATCCTTGAAAGACTAGAAAAATGTGTTTCCATTGACTCTTGGATACTTACATATCCTCAGGCCACATTAGCACACCTGCCTAAAATTAAATTTGATCATTGCCAACTTCAGTCAACTTTTGGACCCCTCAAGCTAACAATTAGAAAAGTCCCTTTAGACTTGAACCAATGTGGTGTGACCACCCAACCTTCACGAGCCTGGTCCAAAGCTTCTTTAACCAATCCCCTAACCTCTCTAGAGCCATCCATACTTTCAAAATTGAGGCCCCAAAATGGAGTAGGCTTGTCTTTGCCAACATCATTCATAAAATGAAACAAATCTTGTTAGGTTAAATGGTATCTAAAGATCTAATGGTTACAATCTCAGCACCCTTTTGCACAAATTAGTATCTGAACTTTTTGAAAAATATAGCACCCCCTTCAAGTTCGAAGAAGATTTTTGAAAGACTAAATCCAGAATCAACTGCTTAGTGAGGGAGATTCTAATAGCAAATTCTTTCATACCTCCATCATCAATACAATAAGGAAAAACATAATCTTCAATCTTAAGGATGATATTGGCAACTTGTTAATAGACAAGAAGAAAATCTCTGGCCATATTCTCTCCTACTTCTCCAATTTGTTCACTACTAAATATCCCCATTTTGTCTTTAACAAAATAATTGTAGTCAATGCTCTTGACACCATTCTCCTGAATGTTAGTATGGACTTAGTTTGGGTAGGGGGGGAGGGGGGGTGAAACAACTGCCTTCTGTAAAGATGTCTTCTCCAAAAGCACTATGCCTACCCACATGAATGCCACTCTCTTATGCCTCATTCCCAAATGTTCTAATGCCACTACTCTCAAGAATTATAGACCCATTGGCTTTTGTGGTACTGGTTATACGCTAGTGACCAAAATCATTGTTAATAGGATCTAATCTCTTCTCTCCATCATCATTGGGCCTTGTCAAGCTAAATTCCTTTCCAATAGAAGACTTGCTGACAAATTGTACGTAGTACAACTCCCATTTTACAAAAATGAAATAGAAGAACCCAAACATGGTCCTTAAGATAGACCTAGAAAGCCTTTGACAAATTTGAATGGTCTTACATCAGGGACATCTTGCTCTACTTCAACTTTTTTTGTAATTTGACCAAACTCATTATGTCTTGTTTCAGCAGCAGCTGTATATTCATTCTTGTTAATACAGAGAAGGTTGACTTTTTCAACTCTTCTAGGGGTATTAGATAAAGTGATCTCATGTCTGCCTACATGTTTATTCAATGTATAGAAAGGTTTTCTAGAAGCACTGACAAAAAGGTTGCTAACAAAAGTTGGTACCCCATTAAGATTACCACTAGAGGTTCCAAAATATCCACTTGCTCTTTGCTGATGATTTAACACTCTTTTCCACAGCCAATTTCCAAAACTACACCATAATCATCAATACCCTTAAAGACTTCTATACCAAGTTTGGATAGAGGATCAACCACAGTAAATCTAGAGTTCTTTTTTTCCTCTAACCGTACAAGTAAGTCTGTCAGTATTTTCACCAGCCTCCTCAACATTAATGTCACTACCACATTTGGTTAATATCTAGGCTTTTCATATTCCACAAAAAGCCTGTCAATGAAGACTTTCAATTCATTATTGACAACATAAACAACAAGCTAGTTGGATGGAAGAAAAAGTTCCTAAATATGATTGGGAGAATTGTGCTAGCTAAGGCCTCTCTAGGAAGCATCCCTTCCCACATCATTCAATACATAAAAATTCCTTGCAAAGCTAATAATATAATTGACAGGATTCAAAGGAATTTCATCTAGGGCACAACTGTACAAGAAGGAAACTTCTTCTAGTGAATTGGGACACCCTTACTAGCACTAAAGAAAAAAGAGGTATGAGAATTCAGAAGAGTGAAATCAAGAATAAATACATCTACACCATCCTCTCTTGGAGATTATACCATAACCCTGATATTCTATGAGGAAAAGTTCTCACCAGTAAATACTCTAACTCTAATTGCAATTAGAGTGAGAAACTTGCGTCCAAAATTTGGAATTGTATCATAGATGGTTGGAAAGACACAAGGAATGTCACAGATTGGTGGTCCACAAAGGGAATATGGTGAATTTTTTCAATGATATTTGTCTTTCCCACCAAGGCACCATTAGAAGTATGATCCAGGGACCTCTACAAAGAGAGAAGACACCTGGATTTATTTTTTTGGACTTTTTTTGACACTCCATAAATATCTAAAGGCTTGTATTGAAACCAATCAATTCCTCCATAATAACTCTAGAGAAGACAGTTTAGTATGGGGACTTACCAGGAATGGTAGCTTCTCCACCAACAATGCCTATTCTCTCATCCATAGTCAATCTATTAGCAGCCATCAGGACAATAACATCAGAAAATTTGATTAGATTTTGGAGAAATTAGTGTCCAAATAAATTAAAACCTTCATTTGGCTCATGTATCATGCTAGACTCCTACATCAAATTATCTCCATAGGAGGAGATTTGGAGTGAACCATGCTTGCAACTTTTGTGGACAAATAACTAAAGGTATCACTCGTATCTTCTTCAGATGTCCCAATGCCACTATTTTCTAGGCAACTATCTCTACCAATAGCTCCTCTACGCCTACGATTGATACCACCCTCTTCTCCCTTGAAAACTGGAAGGAACTTAGGAAAAACCCTACAACACCATGTTTCCTTGGGATGTAATGCTCCTTTACAGTTTTTGGAATATTTGGCTACAAAGGAATGACTTCTTCAACATTAAGAAGGATACCATCTCCTTTAATCAAACCTTTACCAAGCTTCTGAATACCACCTCCTTATTGAGCCCTCCACAACTCCCAAGAGGCAACCCATTACGATCTTGATCAAAAGGAACCTCTTCCACCCTCCCCCCCCCCCTAGAAACATTCATGCTATACATTGATGATTCAGTCAAATCAATCTTGGGAATTTGTGGAGTTGAAGGGATCATTAGAAACCATAAAGGAGAACGGGTCCTGAGCTTTAGGGCCAAGGACCCTCATGTGAACTCTATGATGGCTAAACTTCAATTATTATTATTATTGTTGAGTGCAGATTTTTGATACAACAATTGGGAGAAGCACCACCATCCCACATCTTCAAGGAGTAGAATAAAGTGGCTAACACGCTCAGTAAGGAGGGCGCAAAGTGCACAACTTTTGGGACCCCAACTATTTTGTTGGTTACACCAATGTTTGCGACTAAAGCAACTTGGGCAAACATTCTTGGAGCTATGTATTCTCAAAAATTAAATATTTGTAATAGCTACTCATCGGATCATATGATGACACATACATCTATTTCTCCTGATGCGTGAAGCAGGTCCTGACCAATATATAATATTTCCCTTTGATAGGAAAAAGAAAAAAAAACTACGCCACCTCTCTATCAGAATGGATTACAGTCACATGTAGGGGTGGACGTTCAAGTCTTTGGTTCGATTTTATCAAATTCTGGTTCGATTCTTCGATGTTTGGTTTTGAAAAAGTGTGCACCGAATTCCGAACCAAACTAGATCGATTCGGTTTGATTGTTTTAACTACAATTCGATTTAGTTTGGTGTTTTTAAAACAGTTTTTCGGTGAAAATGAGAAATAAAATTAGACAAAATTATCAAAATGTTTAACTAAACATAAAAATTAAAATAATCAAATAAATATATGAACCCACCCAGCAGGCCAGCATAGTGGATTCATGAGCTATCTTCTGGAAAATAATGTGCTAGGTTGTTCAACGTATAACATGAAACATTATCAACCCGGAAATTGTCAACGTATAACATGAAACATTAATAACATAGTCGCTAGAGGGTGGTGAAGACAGAGGAAGCTGTGAGTTTTGTTTAATTTAGAAATTAGGGGCAAGGGTTCCAAAATTTAAAATGAATTGGGTCAAAATATAAGTAATATAATTTAAAATTTTACTTTAAATTTATTTAATAAAATTTTGATTCTTCAATGCACCAAAATTCCAAGACCCTTACACCGAACACCACACCGAAGTTTCCAAAAGAAAACATGGACACCAAACCGAAGAACCGAATTAGTTCAGTTCAGTCCGATTTTTCAATTTTCCAACATTTATGCCACCCCTAGACTTGCATGTTTGTTCAATGCTTGACAATTTTGTGAACTTTTCTTGTAGCTTGACTAAAAGTTGAGATATAACTACATGGTTCTTGTTCCACTTCATTTTATTTTTTTTATGACAAGAGAAACCCGCAGCCGCTACCCTTTGGGTGCGCACAGGGTAAAACCTCCGCTCCTATGCAATAGCTCACAAACCACATAAGAGAGGTAACCCGCACTAGGCAAGCCCGGTGCGACAAGCTCGACCCAGAAGGCAAACCCCTTGCTTTCACCGGCAAGGGGTTTCAAACTTGAGACCTCCAACATGGAAGTCCCAAGCTCAAACCACTGGGCCACCCCGAAGGGTTGTTCCACGTCATTATGAGTCTGCAAGTAGAAAAGAAGCCTTTTCAAAAAATTAGTTTGGTAGGAAATAAGTACAAGGGCTTTGATCCAATGATCCTTGATTACATTTTATAATAATAAATAAAAAGGATCCATCACATCCAATATCATCATCAGAAGAAGAAGACGAAGAAAAAGTAGAATTACATATCAAATGAGGCATTAGCTTTTTTTCTTTTTAATGACCAGGCATTAGCTTTTTATGCTGCCAAAGAATCTAGAAAGTGGCAAAGGACCATCAGCTTCATCATCACTTGTAGACTGCTTCAACCTCGATCTCGACTGGTGCTTCTTTTCTTTCTTCCTTCTCTTAGACTTGGATCTTGATTTTCTTGATTCTCTATCTTCATCGTCAGAACTTGAAGATTCAGATGATGAGCTTGAAGAGCTGGAATCGGAATATCTCCTTGAACGCTGAATCAGTTTAGGTAATATATATGTGTCATTCAAATGTAGTACTCAATCACACAAGTCCATTTCTGAAGATCTTCAAATATGAACTGACAGTCCAGAGAAACAACTTATAAATTCTTAACACAATATGTACAAGTAATTAAGCAAAAGGTTATTGCATTCTCTCTAACAAACAATAGTCTCTAGTCTCTACAAACTAAAAGCACAGTAGATGTTTTGCCTTACCTACTGTGGAATAAAACATTAGGTTTAATTTCTTGTACTAATACCACCTACAAGAGTTTTAGACTAAGAATCTCTCCGACCCAACTACCCTAAAGAATCTCTCCGACCCAACTACCCTATGTATAATACTTTAGTTTTCCTTTGTAATTCTTGAAGGTCATTACTTGTGAGAATATGAAAAATGGAAAATACATCTGACATTTCCTCAAGTTAGATGCATACTGGGAAAATAGATATCTGCCTCACGCAGAACTTTCAAGAAAGGAAAAACAAACACTCAAAAATCCAAAATTCAGTTCTGATCGAAAGTCCTCTATTTCTACTTATCTACTAGGTCTTTTCAATGTGTTCTTACTGGTCGTAAAGGTACCTTAAAGCAAAATGAATTTCAGATGAAAGAAATGATGGGCAGCTATATCAGTTACATGCAGAGCAAGTAATGAATAGTTGCCAGAGGGGGATGTTGTGCAGAGGGCGAAATGGAGATGAGTAAGATACTGGATGAAAGGGAAGAGTCGGGGACAAAACAGGGAAAATAAGAAAATGCTTGACAGGAGGGAGAAGAAAGGAATTTATCAAAGATTCTTGGGTCCAGAAAGATCTTGGGGAATTCGAATGTGAAAGTGGGAAGGATATTGCAGAGATTTGACAAATTTCTTATCTAGACACAGTGGGAGGAGACATTTCCAGAGGGCACCCAGATTCCTCTTCCCTGGCTCACATTAAACCATATACCCATCTTGCTAGATGGTAGTAGGATGGAAGAGGTTGAAAGATTTTTCAGATCAGAAAATATGTGGTAGAAGGCATGCAACTTAGACGAACTAGTGGATAACGGGTGGAGAACTTGATCAAGTCCATGGACACCCACACTTCTCTTTAGCAGGAAGTTGAATCTGTTAGAAATGACTAAAGATCGAATAATAAAGTGTTTCAGAGGGTAGAAATAAAGTTGAGGGATATAATGAACGAGCTGTAAGAGTTAGCAATGAAATAGGTGAGATGGATTTAAGCAAGCAAGAGATAATTAAAAGGTGAAGGGAGAGTTAGTAAATATGACAATTGGCCAAGAGATCAAAATTAATGGTGTTGCGGCTATAAAGGGTGATAATGTCTACCATATTAACTTTCCACTGATTAACTAAAGCTAAGAGAAGAAATATTTTTGGACATAATTGAGGTGGAGAGACAAAGCATGAGGAAAAAGAGGAAGTAAGAGGGCTATTAAGGGCTTCCATATACAATTGTATAAGGAATTGGAGAGGAGACCAAAATTGGGAGAGAAGTTTAGCAACATTGGGGAAAATACGAGAGTGCCCCGGATAAAGTTCTTGGAGGAGGAATCATCGATGGCAATTAGTAGCTATGCAGAGGACAAAGGGAAAAGTACCAGGCACTGACAGCTTCACAAGTTCTTTTGTCAATGTTGGAGACTAATTAAAGAAGACATCATGAGTGCAATAAGGCATTGCATTCTACAAGAAAATTTGAAAAGGATACTAATTCTTCTTTAATTGCAATTATTGGACACAGCAAATAATATAAAGGATTTCAGAGCTATAAGCGTTTTTCGTTTAACTTAAGGTCTTCGACAGCACCATGTCAATGACACAGATACTTAGAAGGAAAAAAGACTGGATGTTCTTTTGATTGCAAATGAAATAGTGAACTCAAGAACGAAAAATAGGAAGCAGAGCTTTGCAAGCTGAATTTAGACAAGGCATATGGCCGTGTCAAAATGGAGTTCCTTGGCTGCGTAAAGAAAAAATTAATTTCAGGGACAAATGAAGACCATGCATTCAGTTTTCAAGTTCTCAGCTTTGGTCAACGAAATCCCAGAGTTTCCTTCAAAAGTTCAAAGGTTTATAACAAGGAGATCCTTTATTCTCTAGGTTGTTCATATTAGTTTGTTGCAAATTCCAAGTTACCCAATTGTACACTATTTGTCAAATATAAACCTACATCAATGGTTTGCCAGAACTAGAAAGATTGAAATCTAAAAATAATTAAAGTTATTTGAAAAAGATAGTAGAAGATTGATGTCCCTCATAGTGGTGTTTAAGCTTATCTTCTGTTTCGCTTTTCGAAGGCTGATGTGGTGTTATGGGAAGGTTTGGAATTTTGGTCAACTCAAATTTGGGGTTGGTAGGTGTTGTATATAGGCTCCACTATTTGAGATTCCCTCCTTTTGCTTCCCTTGTACAAGGGAGAACTTCGTTCCTATTAGGTACAATTTTTTTAGTTTACATTCATGATTCAACACGAGAAAAAAGTATATAGACTATTTGGCAATTGCTAAGCTATTTTTCATGGAAATTAATTTCGGTCACCTGCTATTGCGTATTCAACATTAGACAGATATATCAATTAAAATTAGGACATCTTGATAACTGATAGCTAACAGATTTAATAAGTTCAAATTTTTGGTCAACCAATTACCTGTTCAGACACTTATTGAAGTACATATGAAGCTCTCAATTGTGAGTTTGAAGATTAGCATGCCATTTTTATCTCATCTACTCAAATATAAGTTGTCTTATTTTAATTATTTTATTCTTTTCAGGTTGTTAATCTCTTCTGGCATGTTTTGTTACAACAACATAGTCAGTACCTTTAAGACAAGAGAAAAAACAATCAAGAAATCAGGGCCAATTCATTTTTTCGGGTGATTTTGTAAACCCAAAACCCCCTCCCTTAGGGCCAAGTAGCCAAAAGTTTTGTTTCCCCACTTCCCCTATGTTGACACAAACTCCCAACATTTTGGTTGGAAGAAGAGGGCTTAACCGCAAGAATTACTCTCTTAGTTTTTATAACCGTGAAATCCAGCCAACTTATGCACACGTCGACTAATTCCACAGGATACCTGTCACCTCCGACCCGCAACAGGTACCAGCTTTAACTCTTTCTACCAAGGCTAGGACAAATGAGAAGAATCACCAAATGGTTTCGTCTCTGCTGGGATCTAAACCTAGGACCTCATGATTCTCAATCCACTTCATTGACCACTAGGACACACCCTTGGGTGTAAAATTACTCTCTTATCAAATGGGACCAATTCAACATTCAGTCTATCACTTTGAAATTTCATCATGCCATATATAGGTGGAATTGTAAGCATTTATACCTAAATCAATGGTTTACTGGTATAATTGATAGTGTACTATGTTAATTATAAACCTAAATCAACAGTATACTCGTATATTAAATAGTATACTATTTGTTAAATATAAACCTAAATCAAAGGTACAGTGATAAAAGAAATTAGCAAGAACTAGAAAGATTGAAATCTAAAAATAATTAAAGAGATTTGAGAAAGAAAGTAGAAGATTGTTGTCCCTCATAGTGGTGTTTAAGCTTATCTTCTGTTTAGCTTTTCGAAGGCCATTGACTTGTGGTGGTATAGGAAGGTATATAATTTTGGTTAACTCAAATTTGGGGTGGGTAGGTTCTGTATATAGGTTCCACTATTAGAGAATTCCCTCCTTTTTGCTTTCCTTGTACAAGGGAGAGCTTCATTCCTTCTCAGTACAATTTTTTCGTTTACATTCATGATTCAACACGAGAAAAAAGTATATAGACTATTTGACAATTGCTAAGCTATTTTTCATGGAAATTCATTTAGGTCAACTTCTATAACATATTCAACATTTGACAGACATATTAATTAAAATTAGGACATCTTGATAACGATGGCTGACAGATTTAATAAGTTCAAATTTTTGGTCAACAAATCACCCAGATGCTTATTGAAGTGCATACCTATTGAAGTACATATGAAGCTCTCAATGGTGAGTTTGAAGTTTAGCATGTGTCAATTTTCATCTCATATACTCAAATATAAGTTACTTATTTTAATTATTTTATTCTTTTCGAGTTGTTAAATGTTTTTGATATTTCTTTCATTCCAAGATCATCTAATAATTACCTTGTCTTACTTATTATCACATCCTTTCATCTGACATGTTATGTTACTACAACATAGTCCGTACCTTTAAGACGAGAAATAACAATCAAGAAATCAGGGCCAACTCGCTTTTGTGGGTGATTTTGTAAACCCCAAATCCCCTCCATTAGGGTCAATTAGCCAGAAGTTTTGTCTCCCACTTCCTCGATGTGGACACAAACTCCCAACATTTTGGAAGAGGGCTTAACGGCAAGAATTACTCTCTGTTTTTATAACTCCGAAATCCAGCCAACTTGTGTGCACCTCAACTAATTCCACAAGACACATGTCACCTCCCACCCACTATAGGTACCAACTAACTCTTTCCACCAAGGCCAGGAGAAATGAGAAGAATCACCTAGCGGTTTCGTCTCAGCTGGGATCTAAACTTAACACCTCGTAATTCTTAACCCACTTCATTGACCAATAGGACACACCCTTGGGTGTAAAATTACACTCTTATCAAATGGGACCAGTTCAACATTCAATCTATCACTTTGAAATTTCATCATGCCATATATATGTGGAATTGTAAACATTTATACCAATTACAATGAACTGCAGAATGAATCCTTGAGCAAACTTACTAATGAGATTTAAAGGATTCTTGAGTCTGCCTATTATCATGTTAACTTGAGCAGTGTTCATGTTATAAGCATATCCAATATTTACTAGCACAAAACAAAGCAATGAGGAAAGAAGTCAAATCTTTATTTTTTGACAATTAAGAAGACAAATCTTTATCTCACCTGAAACTAAAATTTCTTACTCTTTGGTCTTCATTGGCTACAGTATACTTACGTTAAAGGGCTTAGTGAAAACAAAAAGGTGCTACTAGAAAGCTCGAGACTAGCAGGAAGATCTGGACATAACATGGAAGTAAAAGACCCCAAGCACCAATGCCCCCACCCCCAAACCCTTAATTAAAGACTTCAAATCTAACACTAGCGGAACCCCTAATCGACCAAAAGTGGGATCAACTGATTCTTACTGAAGATACAAGCGGGTATTTGCACCTCTTTGACTAGGGGTTTCACTGTTTTCAGTTACATAAACTACTACTTTTTTTGAAACTGGTAATGTTGAAGTTACATATATTATTTTTCTTTTAGAATAATTACAGATTAAGTTCTGATCCCAAAAATAGCATTTGGCTTCATTATTTATGCATGCAAACTATACAGTGTCAAGCAAGACAATTCAGGTTAGCTAGAAACTTGCAAGTTTAGGATAGCAAAACCAATAGAATTCAAAACTCCTTAAGCATTGGTGTTTCTTTCATGGTATAAAAAGACAACCATGCATAATCCAACAAAGATTGTAGTAAACTTTTTTCATTCTCACAAGCAAAGAAAAGAAAGAGTCTAGATTGAAAGAATCTTCACCTTTCTCTTTTTGCTTCTCTGTTTCTTTGTATCTTTGTCCTTCTTATCTGCAAGAATGCATTTCACCATCAAGAAAGAACTTATCTAAGTCAACTAGAAATTTGACACACACTAAGAATAAAGTAACAAAAAGAACTAGAAGAATTGACTCTGCAGCAATTTCAGAACATTTTACCCTTTTTGCGACTCTGTTTACCGCTGGAATGATTCCTTCCCTGAGAGAGCTTGCTGGCCCTTTCAGCATCTAGCTGAGCCCTGTATTCCCTCATCATTTTATCTTTGTCGGCTTCTAGCTCTCCTTTTCTCACTTCTTCTTCCTAAAAGAGTATCATTAGTATTATGCATCTCCAAAATAAGACACGGAGCAGGAAGAGAAAAAACTTCAATATCAGGAAACGATAGTAACAGGCAATTTGTATGATCTACGTGGATCCACACAAGAGCCAATTTATAATTGATAGTCCAAAATTAGTATCCCTCGACCCCAAAAAAGGAAATGGAGCTTCAAATATGCAAATTTGGGGAAAAATAAGTCATTCGCAAAATGCAGAACTTCTCCAACGACCAGTTGCTAGTAACAGCTAAAAAATAGCATCCAAGGGTCTCGTCCAATGGTCAATGTAGTAGGTGCAAATCCTGGAGTCCAATGTTCAAATACTAGCAGAAAAGTTTATGTGATTACTTGCTAGTTGTACCTAACCACCTAGTGACAAAAGTAAGGCCATCTAAATGCATCGCATCTTAAAATTGTTACTCTTTATGCAGGCCTAGTGGTGTTTGCAAAAATATCAAGTATTATATACCATAACCAAGCATACTTAGTTCCTCTTTTCCTATAATTCTCCGAGGTTCACTTCTTAAGTGTTGTCATTCTATCTTCACATATCTCTACAATCATTTAAGACAATCACAATGGTGTTTATGAAACAAATTCAACCGTGTTTTCTTATATAACTGTAATTCGATGTAACAAATACATCGACCAACATTTTCTTTAGCTTCAGGAAGAAACAAACTGATCAAGAATGAAATCATGCAGTCCAAGTAGCAAAACCTGGAAAAGCAAACCAAGATTACGTACACCCATATATGACCATCAAGGTGGTTGAGTATATTACCTTCTGTTTCTGTTTGAACTCTTCCCAGGTAACTGTATGAGAAGTTTTGAGGCTTGCCAAACGAGCCGCATGCCACTCTGGTGTATGAAAAGAACCATCCACCTGCGACAGTCCTCATCAGACGAAGCACAAGAAACAAAGAAAAAGACAACTCTTGCCTACTCCAATGTACTAAATAGAAAAAGTTAGCTCAATTATATCAACTCCAAGAAAAAGTATAAGAAAACCATAAGTACCACCTAAGTTGCTCGGACTCGGGTGCGGGTGTCCGATACGGGTGCAAATCTAGAGGTCGGATCCTTCATGATCTAATTTTTAAGATTCGAGGATATGGATCCATGTATGGATACGGGTGCGAAGATTAGCCTAAAAATAATTAAAATATCTAAAAAATAGAGTTATAAAACCTTAATTATGAGATATTATATAGAGAACTTGAGGAGAATCCTAGAAGGTGATTAACAGAAGCGAATTGATATAAAATTTTATATATAAAAGGTATTCAATTTTCTTTAATTTCACCTTAGTTTTTGTATTGATTATAGAAATCATTAAAACTGTCCAGACTTTCCCCATCGATTTTGGTCAAAGTACCCAAAATCGGTTGACCAAATCGGACACGGATTCCACACCCATGTCGTGTCGACACGGGTGCAGCACCAAAAGTGAAGAGTCCGAGCAACTTAGAATACCACAAACACAAACAAAGAGAATTCAACTTAACCCTACTCAGAATTAATTAGACTTTAATTGTCTTAAACAATCAATGAAATAATTATTTTTCCTATCTATAACCATCATGAAGCTTAATCAAAGACTTCCACTTGCATTTTTCACATAGAGTTTGTGTTTGTTCGATATGGTTGTTTCCTCACATTATCAATGGTTGGTTATCTTGAACTGGGGAAGATGCTCTTTCCAAAAAAACAAGATCATTTTTTTGACCAAAATCGAGAAAATGTTCTCTGCATTTATTGGCAGAAGTAATTTTCCTATAAAAGTATTCCAACTCTTTCTCCATATCACTTACTCCAATCAACACTAAAACATTGTTGACAACCTTCATATCCAAAAATATTTTCAAAAGACTATCCTACAAATCATATGCTTAAAATATGTGATATGTCACCAACTTCTAAACCAACCAAACACTGGAAATAGAAAATGATTTTCCAAAGTAACATACTTTCCACCAAAAACATGTCGAACATTTTCTGCCACACCAACCAACTTGAAGCAGATAATTTTACACAATTAACCACCAAGTACACTTTGGAGCAAAAAATGATAAAATACGATCATACCCATGTGCTAAAACAGCACATATACATTCCCAAATGGACAAACATTCCTATCTTACAACCAAATAAAAGTTTAAAACAAAAAAAAAAAAGAATGAACTTTAACTCAAATAGTATTAATAATTAAAGAATAGTGTGAAAAGGGACGAACCATTCCATCATCAACTTCATCAGGTCCACCTGAGCTAGAACCCAACCTGGCTCGTTGCATAGCTTTGTAAGCTTGATTTTTTCCCATTCTTTTTACTTTTGGGTTCAAAATCAAAAGGGAGAAAAACCCAGTTCACAAAAAAAAAAACAATTTCAAAAGACTTATTGATAAAAAAGAGAGAGTAGTTGTCGATCTTGAGGAAACTTTATAGGTTTTGGTGCAAGCGTGGAAGAAAAAGGGGTGGACTTTGAGATGAAAGGGTTATCAAAACACAGGATGATAACAGATTGGTATAGATCTTCTTTACCAAGAGGAGGAAAAAACAAGAATTTGGGAATTGGGGACCCGAAAGATAGATTTTATTTTGACTGTTTTCAGCTATGGTGTTTTTGGGCTTTTTGTGGCCCATATGTTTGCAGGGGAAGTGCGTCGCTATTTAATTGACACCCAAATACTTTTCAGGAATGACTATTGATGTACGTGATTGAAATTGAAAATTGGTATATAATTTTAGATATTTTTATCAAAAATATGATCTTATGTGTCACGCTTCTCACCTGATCTTGGCGCAACAGACATATAATGCTATAGAAACCACATTGAAAGCACACAATAAAAAGAGAATATTGTATTAATGATTCGTTATTATTAATGTGATCGAGATTATATATAATTAAGTCTTAATCGACTTATATAAATTAAATTTAAACAATAAGTGTATGTGTTAGTTAAGCATGGTAACATGCCCAATAGTTATACAATGATTATATCAAGTACTATTCATTATAGAGCATTTATCTTTGTATCTTTTGTGAAAAGATTGCAATTAATTTAGGACATAACTTACTAATTTAGGACATAACTTAAAATTTACTATAAAGCAATAATGACTCAATGGATCCCCAAGAACAAGGTTGTGGGTTCACTAACAAATGGAAAACAATAAGTACTCTTAGTCTACGTGTCTTTCTGTACGTGAGATCTCCTTTGTTATCTAACATAGCATAAAGAAAAATAATGATACGCTTGGATAATGATATTCAATGAGTGTCTTAGGGCAAGGACTAGGGGTGGGCATGGTATGGTATATACCGAATTATCATACCATATTAAAATTTTCATTACCGTTATTTTGGTATTATGGTATTTGGTATGGTATATGATATACATTTTAATTTTTTTTGGTATTCGGTACGGTATTTGGTATTTAGAAATAACATATCGAAATACCGAATATCATGCCGAAGTATATAATTACATAAATTGCATATATATATTATTAAAATACCAACAAATATGCAACCTAGTATTAGTATAAACTAAATGTGTGGATGTTAAAACTTTGACTACTCTATTTTGATTGAAATGTAATTTATTAAAAAAAAGAGTTGTTTGTACTTTATTATGAATATATATTTCTATATGTGTAATGTGTTAGTATGATACAATTGAGACCTTTTTTTAATTGTCGAAGTCATATTACTCTATTAGACGAGTATATATTAGTTGAAGTTGAACAAACTATGGTTACCGATTTACCATACCGTAGAATACCGAAATCGAACTTCAAATTACCGAACCATACCGAATTAAATTGGTATGGTAATGGTATAATGTTTTAAATACCGAATATCGAAATTACGGTATCAAAATTTTCAAATACCATACCATGCCCACCCCTAGCAAGGACTAGCAAAAGTAATGATAATACTCAATTCTTGTTCATTATGTTCAGAAACATTAAGGGCATCTCCAATCCTAATCTCTATTTTACTCTCCAAATATAGAGTTCTCTATTTTTTCAGACAACCAACTCCAACTCAATTCTCTATTTTACTCTCTAAAAAAGAATCTTCTTCTCTCTCCTCAATATTATATTATTTTTTCCAAATAATCACTTTATATAATTTTCAAGTAATATAAAATTATATTTTATTTTTAATTTCTAAATAACATAAATTGCAAGCTATTATTATATAATATACTAATTAATAGATAATTCAAATAAAAGTAAAATCATTAATGAAATACAATTATATAAACATTGCATAAATACTCAACTTTCTAGATTATTACGTTGCTTTCATAAATGCTTTGTTAATGCATTACGGAGTTCAAAATGAGCATTTTTGTCCTTAGTTTTTTTTTGTCACTAAAAATTGTTCAAATTGGAGATTTTCATGTAACAAGAACAATTACAAATAATTGAAAAAAGAAATCAACAAGCAAAACCACAATCACAACCACAACAATTCTCTGGATCATACACTAATTTTTCTCGGATATTGTTAAATCTGGAAACGACCTACCGGATTACTAAATTATTGTTGTGATAAAATTATTATGTTATGTATTGTATTGTTATCTTGTATTCAAATTATTATGTTTTGTATTGTATTTTTAAATTAAAATTTGCATCTTATCATTTTAATTTTGTGCATTCTTCATAGTGAAAAACAATAATAATATCAAATTATATTAAAGTGACGAAAATATTTTTTTTTAAATATTATTAATTCGGGATGAAAATAGTATATATTAAATAATATATTTTTTAAAATGTTATATTACATTTAAAAAGAATTACTAATATTAGAGACTTAATTAATAGTCTTATATGAAAAATAATATGTTAATTATAAAATAATAAAAATAATAATAAAATAATGAAAAAGTGAAATAGAGAGTGAATTAGAGAATGGTTGGAGAGAACTCATTCTCTATTTTACTCTCCAAATATAGAGAAGAGATAGTAAAATAAAGGTGGGTTGGAGATGGTCTAAGTCATGTCAATCAAAGTCGCAATTAAATAAGTAGATTGTTATCAAGCGAGTCGAGCACAAACCAATCAATAGCAATGAAGGAGAAACATTTTAGGGTTCCTTATGCTTGAATGTCACACATCAATAGTAAATAAAGGATAAGTCAATGTACGATCCTTTGTCCACTTGAACGTCATGAAGGAAAATCGATTTAAGGTCCCTTGTATGCCCAAAGGTCATACATGAAGGGAAAACCAATGTAGGGTCCTTGTTCACTTGAAGGCCATGGAGGAAAACCAATTTAAGGTCTCTTTTTTCCTCATACATGTCCAAACATAATTAATAGCAATCATGATATTTCTTTAGCCAAAATCATTCTTAGTCATCTCTCATTGATAGAGGTATTTCAAGGTCAAAGAAAATCGAGTTAAAACTCATGTTCAAATTATCTTTGTAGTCAATAATATGTCCAAAAAGAGACATTCATCAAGTCTAGTGATATTCACATATATTAAGATAGTATTGTATGTGGATCTATAAATTCATATTAAATGTCTAAAACTCTCTAAACGAGTTTTTTTATATTCAATAATAGATCTATAATAAGCTATTATGATAAAGTTTAAAATTATGATCAATTCCCGTGAATTTTCACTCTTTTTAAAAACTAAGGTTTTCAATCAAGTTCAAGTTCATAACAATTTTTTTAGAATCATTGTGTGATTACATGACTTTCAAATGCTACACGAACTTCAATTATTCCTCTAACTATTGTAGTTAGGCTTAAGCCATCGACGACTCCTTAAAGTTGTCTGCATATTTCGCTTAGACACGTGATTCAATTTTATATATATTGAGCACCTCTATCACTTAAAATTGATTATCTATTTGACATTTTTCTGACAATCAACCGAAATATATGAAACGTGTGCAATACACCGTGGTGATGTCACTCCCCGAGCCTACACCCTGGACGTAGCTGGCACTCGAGAACCATTGTTGGTCTCCAAGCGAATCCTTGGTCTGGCGGACTACTTAGTGAAAGACTGACTCAAGCATTTTAAGGTTTAAAACATAAGTAAATCCTCAAATTTTTAAAACACTCAACTCATACTGTCTGGAAAAAAAACTCAATGCAATAATGATCGTTTGCAAAACATCTCAAAGGAAAAGAAAGTATGGAGAGACTCCTCAACTCTATCTATCTATGAAGCCTCTACTATTAAAGAAGGATGTCGGGGCAAGACCAACGACATCTCAAAACTACTAACTAGAAAGTAAATGTGAAGTCCTTCGGAATGCAAGAAGGCTCACCAAAAGCTACCCGGAGGATAGAGTGATCTCAACGAAGCGCCTATTGATGATCCTGAACACTTGTATCTGCATCATAAAAAGATGCAGGTCGAATGACATCAGTACATTGAATGTACGAGTATGTAATATAGCCGAAGCGAAATAACTGAATGAAAGGACTGCAGTAGATAATAAGTGATATATTAAAATACAATTTATCTCTATTGAGAGATTCTCTAACTGACAACTATCACTATAAGCTACGTGATGATACAACGTCTCGCCCACGCTGTCAAAACTGTCTTATACCCTGCCGGAGTATAGAACCTCTCAACTAAGTGGATCCACAAAGCAATAAAGATTCATCTAAAAAGTATGATCATGTACCCATGTTGGCAAGACATGGTTTATGAGGATTTTGAGTTGTCTGAACTCATCCCCATATCGGTGCTCAATGCTACTCCCAATAATATATATACTCATACTCAAATATATAAAATATACTCTTTCTCTGGTTTGAGATAATTGCTCAAACTATCCTCTTAAAAGAGGTAAGTTCTTTGAAATATCTCTGAACTCATTGCTCACTTAGAAAGCAAGGTTTCTCTTTGCTCAATGTTAAAATACTTTCTCTAGGTTGAGATAATTACTCAAAAAAGCCTCTTTAGAGGTAATTGCTCTGTACTCAATTTTTCTGAAAACTCTTTTACTTTTCTCAAAATAATACTCTCTTTCTTCATGTAAAAATGAAACATTTGGGAAATACTTAGTTCCCTTATACTCTTGCTCAAATCTTGATTAAAACTCTTTCTCAAACTCTTCTTTACTTTCTTAAAAACTCAGTTTAAAACAAAAATGCTGGCTAGCTTTAAAAGATTCTCAAAATAGGGTTCATGCTGAAATATAGACATGAACAACTTAACTCAAGGATCTCAATAACAATATAGAAAAACTCAATACTTAAAACTCAAGAACTCAGAACTCAATGATACTACTCATCTCAATAATACTCAATTAATAGGGTTCATGCTGAAATATAAACATGAACTAATCAACTAAAGAGTCTCAATGCATAACATATGACAATTCAATAATTAGGAATAGAATTTCAAAATGAATCAGGAACTCAAGAACTCATAACTCAACATCAACTCATCTCAAGAATACTCAAATCTAAGGATAGAACCCTAGATTACTCTTTTACTGATTTGAAAGTAGATGTAGGGTATGAAGACGAACTAGTCCAATACTATGATAGCCTTACATACCTGGAAGAATAAAAATTTTAGTGAAATCGACGAAGCTCGAAGAACGCTCGAAAACCCTAGCTTATTCTCCTCTTAGAACCTTGCTTTAAAGACTTGAAGTGTTAATGAACGTAAAAGAACTTATTAACACCTTCTAAGCCCCTAACTAGGTGTAAAACGTCGTGGTTTAGGCTTAAAATAGGGATTAAAACGATGTAACTTAGGTACCAAACACATAGGGAAAAGACCAAAATGATCCTAACTTAAAAACTGACGAAGTGCCCTAAAAAGAAGGCTTCACAGACCGTTTAGGGCTCCACGGTCCGTGAAACACTTCACCGTCCGTATAGCCATCCGTGAAACTTCGACTGTCTGACAGGGTCTTACTAAAATGAGCATAACTTTTTACTCCAAACTCGAAATGAAGCAAACTTGGTGGCGTTGGAAAGAAGACTCATAGACCTTTAATTTGATAAGTCATGGGCCACTTAATTCGTTATGTGTTGAGAGATATGGTCATTTGAAGTTGACCTAAGTAAAATCTCATATTGAAACTCAATCGGTAAGAAAGCTTTCAACTCAACCTTGTGGTAGGGGATTCTAGTGACCTTAATTCATATCCAAAATCACTCCCACATTTTAAAGAATTGACCTTAACTTAAAAGTTGATGGGTGACCTGTAAGGACCCCCTAAACGGGTCGTACAAGTCACCACGGGCCGTCTAGGGTCACATCCAGGTGACTCAAATCCTGGCAGCCTTGGACAGTTGTGCTACCTCCCCTAAACGAGTCATGGACCCCTAAACGGGCTGTTTAGGATTCCGTGAGGGTCCATGGTCCATTTTGAGTTCGTAGACTTGTCTGTTAGCCCTCTTTAGCCTTTCTCAAAGTTCGAAGTGTTACAGGTGACTTGGCAAAGTGATGAATTAAATGATGACATATGGAATTTGAGTTCAAAAATTTATTTTAAAAATTTAAGCTCTAAAATTTTTTATTTTAATCTATTTAACTAATTAAAGAAAATATTATCTAAAAAACACACACACTCAAACCCCTCCCTCTCCCTCTACAGTCAAATTCCATGACAACCCCCAACGACAACTCTCCGGCTTCCTCATCCTATTTTTCAAACGTAACATTCTTCTCTATGTCTTTTTGGGAAGAGGAAGATGAATAAAGTTTCACCAAAAAAATTAATGAATTCGTATCGATATCGTCGGAGAAAATGAAGTTATGTCAGATATTTTTTAGAGTTTCATAGCTGATTTTTTTTTATTGAAGAACTCTTCGTTTCTTTTTATTTACCAAATTTAATTAATTGATGTGATTCTTTATTATTGAGTTACATTGATATAAGTTTATGTTGGGGTTGAATCTTGCTGGAAAAAAAATGAAACTTCACCAAAAAATTATAGTACTCAAATATGAATTTTCTTTTATTTAGAGAGATAACAAAAGCACTATCTTTAGTTTAAAAATATTACTGATAGGCTTTGCAACTATTTTAATGACATCGACGATGAAGACAAGTTAATGATTTTCATAAAATCAAAAATGTAAAAATGATAAATACAAAAGTTATCAAGTATGAAGCTGTGAGTATCTCTTTAAAACAAGTGATATCATTTGAAGCATGTAATAAATCATATGCTAAATATTAAAGGCACCAATCATCAACTATCAAATTAAATCAACAATAATAATGTTGGGGATCGACTGGTATGTATGGTGATAGAGTTAAGAATGGAGAAAAAGGTGAAAATGTCAAAAAATTATATTAAAAATCATTGTTCATGTGCCTTTGATAGGTGTATTACGCACATTGTTTCATATCAACAAAAAATGTCAAATAGGTATTAATTTTTGGCACTTGAGGTGTTCAATAGGTACAAATCTGAGTTAAGGTGTCTAAACAAAATATGCGGACAACTTTAAAGGGTTATTGATGACTTAAGCCTTGAAATTAAGTAAGAGACCGCTCGAAGAATTTCCAAAAATTCTCCCTTCAATGACCTCAAATCAAATTGTTGACATCAAGATATTAAGATGTTGAATTTTGCGTTAATCCATGTTAAATTGATATATAGATAAATGAAATTGAAGAAATGAGTAGACACTCACCTTGGATAATTTGGGGAAGCCAAGGATCTTTTCTCTCTCAACAATCGACCAAAAGTTAAGTGTAACAATTTTTTTTATCTAAATCTGTATTTATAATTTTCTATTAAATTTCACATATTTATAGTTAGTAATTCAAATAAATGTGGTCTATGCCCACTTCCATCTCACAAGTGTAATTTTGTTAATCTCATTATCGACTTAATACATTATAAGACTCGTGTATCAAACATACAGATGTACACACATGATAAGTGACTCATTTATCCCATTCTAGTCATACCCAGCAAGGGACCAACTTTGTCCTTGTATCATATCCTACTCACCTAAAACCTCATCTTGGACATGAGCCACTTATCAATAAGAAGGTTATAATTCTCCTTACCTCTTTCACACATTATAATAAATGATTAGTTTCACAATCACTCAAGGGACAATGAATTAAGGGTGATAGAAAAGTTTCAAATTTAGGTGTAGGTGACTCAAGTTTTAATTATTGAGTGGGGGTGACAACTTTAAGATTAAGGATTAAGGGAATGAATTTCTCATCCCCAAGTTTTTTATTTTACACTTTGACCCATCATATGTAAAACCTAATAATAAGAAAAGGAGGGGAAAAAAGGGCACCCACCCACAGCTCCAACGGCTCCTTTCTTTTTCCTTTTTCTCTCTCTTCACTATTCTTCCATTATTGTTGCTTTTCTGTTGCTGCTTTTCTTCTTGTTGTTGTTCATCATCTTCTTCTTGTTGTTGTTCATCATCTTCTTCTTCTTGTTGTTCATCATCATCTTGTTGTTGTTGTTCATAATTTTTTTCTTCTTCTTCTGTTGCCTGTTGTGACATTGGTACTGCTGCAATCGGACCAAATTTCATTCCTATATCACTGGGCATTACTTCATAGGTGATTTTGGTAAGTAAAATAATGATTCATAGTCTAATTTTTCATCTAGACATTTTGAGTGTTTCTTTAATAATTTACAGTATCGAACAGGTAAGTCATCTGTTGCAACATATGGCTTACCTGTTGGATACATATTACATACCAGGCCAAACTGGGACAGAACCAAAAGCTTGTCCCAACAGATAAGTTATATATTGCAACAGATGGCTTAACCGTTGGCTATATGTTATAGTATCAAGCCAAACTGGGATAGAATCAGAAGTTTGTCCCAACAGATAAGTCATTTATTGCTATAGATGAGTCATATGCTGCACCAGATGACTCATCTGTTGCAACAACAGGCTTACCTATATGTTACAGTACCAGGCCAAACTAGGACAAAACCAAAAGTTTGTCCAGACAGGTAAGTCATCTACTGCAATAGTTGAGTTACCTGTTGCAACAAATGATTCAGCTGTTACAACAATTGACTTACATGTTGGATAAGCTTCTGATTCTGGACATGTATCCAACAAGTGAGTCATCAGTTGCAACAAGTGAGTCATCTGCTGCAACAGATGACCTACTTGTTGCAACAGACGACTGACTTGTTAGGACAATGATTGTGCATCTGATTTTTTTTACTGTATATAGCCACTCAACTTTATTATACAATCATTATTAAATATTTTAAATAAATTTCTTTAGGTACCCTTAACGGAAGAAACAATAATAATAGTTGTTGATTGTTATGGTGAATGGATCGAGAAGAACAATCGATTTATTTGGCATTGGAAGGATGGTGACATGTTAGAGTCAATATTGATGACAGTCCAAAGGGATATTTTGTATGATGATTTTGTGAACTCAATCATTAGCTATTGTGGACTAAATTACCAACCAAATGGTCTTGTCATTAGTTACATGCACAAGTCTTTCGAAAATCAGAGGGCCCTACTTTTTAAGATAAGCAATCAACTTCGTTTGTGTGCTTATCTGAGTGATGCAGCTAGGCCCATTTTAAGGGTGTACGTTGTTGAAAAATCGATAGAGAATGAAAATGTAGAACAAGACCAACAAAATATGTTAAATGATGAATTGAATAGGATGGACATGAATATTCTAGATGATGAGAGTGGACATGATGTGGAAGAGGACCAAACACCTACACCCATTATTGATATAGTGGGCAATTCTCAATCAAAACAGTTGAACAATCTTCAAGATGATGAAACAGGTTTTTACATAGGAATGACATTCAAGAACAAAGAAGAACTAGTCACTTCATTGCATATTGTTTGCTTGAAAAAAGATTTCAGACTCGCTAAGGTGATTAATTCGCATAGTGTGTATTGTTTTAAATGTGCACATCCAGAGTGCAAGTGGTGGTTGAGAGCTGTGAAATTCATAAGTTGTGACAGATTTTGTATTAAAACTTATAAAAAGTATCACACATGTGGTTCGGAGCATATTACGAGTCATAATCCACATGCCACAGCAAAGGTCCTTGGTAAATACTTCAAAAATAGCTTCCCCAATGGTAAAGGTCCATTTATAAGAGATATGGCCAATCAAATCCGTACAGAATTGGGTTGTAAGGTGAGATATTGGAAGATATATAAGGGTAGAAAGATTGCAAAGTCTTTTGTTAGGGGAACACATGACCATGGGTATGGAGTGCTTGATGCATACCGTTATATGCTTGAGTCCACAAATCGAGGAAGTAACACGGCATTACAGGTTGATGAAAATGGAAAGTTCAAGTACTTTTTTGTAGCCTATGCGGCTTGGATTCAAGGTTTTCAACAATTGAGAAAAGTCATAGCCGTTGACGGAACATTCTTGAAGAGCAAATATGAAAGAGTTTTGCTATCGGTGATAGCGCAAGATGCGGAGAATCATATTTTTCCGGTGGCTTTTTGTGTAGTGGATAAAGAATGTGATGCCTCATATCAATATTTTTCGAACAAATGAGAAGCTATGTAGATGATACTGATGAGCTGTGCATAATTTCTGATAGGCATCCAAGTATTCGAAAGATGGTTTCACTTGTGTTTCCTTCAACTCATTATGGTTGTTTCATGAGGCACCTTGGAGAAAATATTCGAAACAATTTTCACAATTCAAAGGTCGTATCTCATTTTTATAATGTAGCGAAAGCGTATAGTAGAGTTGAGTTCTATGACCATTTCAATCAAATAAGGGATATGGTACCCAAGGCAGCCGAATATCTCGAATCTGTTGGATTTCATAGATGGAGCAGGGCATTTTGCCCGGGAAATAGGTACAATATTATAAATTGGGTATCTTGTTTGAGTTTATTATAATTATATATCTTATTAAGTGATTTTTCTTGTATAGGTATAATATTATGACATCAAACATTGCTGAATCTGTGAATTCAATGTTTGAAGTTGAAAGAGAATTTTCCATCGTCGCTTTATTTGACGAAATAAATATGAGATTTGCAAAATTATTTCGCGAGAGGCGTATGGAGTTGGTCAACTCACCAACATACTTGTTCCTTCAATGGAAAAATAAATATCAAAGTACATCAATTTGGGAAACAAGTTATTGGCCCATCAAATAGCCAATTACAAGTTCAGCATCAATGGTCATGGTGACGTTGCCATGGCCGATCTTCAAAGAAGAACGTGCACATGTAGAGTTTTTGACTTGGACAAAATACCTTGTCCACATGCTATGGCAGCGCTTCGAGCCCAATATGATGCACAATTCAGACATCAAATTTACGAGTACTCATCTTCATATTATTCGGTGGAAAAATACATAATTGCATATTGTGAGAAAATTAATCCGGTGCCTCTTGAAGATTCTTAGGTTGTTCCTTTAGAGATTTTGGAGAGAGAAATACCTCATCCATATGTTGACCCAAGCAAACCGGGAAGAAGGCACACGAAGAGGAGGCGTGGAGTCGGAGAATCATTTCCAACAAGAAAAAATATGTGTTCCATATATAAAAATATTGGTCACAAAAGAACTACATGTCCGGTTCGAAATGCTCCATAATTATTGTAATAATGAAATAGTTTTATTGTTGACTTAGTTATGAATCTGTTAATTTTAACTCATTTTAGTTGATTATGTATGTTCATATTTATTATATAAAATATATTAGTTATGCTCATTTGTTTCAACAGACTCTGCATATGTTGCAATAGACTTTGCATATGTTGCAACAAATGCATTATCTATTGCATTGTTTGTTGTAACAGATGCATTATCTATTGCAACAAATAGCTCATTTGTTGAAAATAATCAAACAGATATGATCATCTATTGCAACAAATATAGAAATCTATTGCAGCAAATGTCTAATATGTTTGATCATTTCAATTTAACTCTGGATATGTTGCAACAAGTAATGTATATGTTGCAATACATGCATTATCTGTTGCAACAGATGATCAATCTGTTGAAAATAATCAAGCATATATGCTCATTTGTTGGAACAGATGAATCATCTGTTGCAACAGATGAGCATCTATTGCAATAAATGTCTAATATATTTGAACAATTCCAATCGACTCTACATATATTTGATGTGAAATGATTCATTAACCCATGTTTAGTAATAAATAAAGTTATTTAATTATAATTATGTGTCAATTAATAAGTTCAATTACAATCACAATGAATTATAGAGTAATTACATGATCAAATAACAGTGTTTGTCTTAAATAGAGTGATCAATTGATTAATTTAATGTGAAATGCTTCATTAACTCATGATTAGTAATAGACAAAGTTATTTAATTATAATTATCTATCAATTAAGAAGTTCAATTACAATCATAATGAATTATAGAGTAATTACATGATCAAATAACAATATTTGTATTAAATAGAGTGATCAATTGATTAATTTAATGTGAAATGTTTCATTAACCCATGTTTAGTAATAAACAAAGTTATTTAATTATAATTATCTGTCAATTAATAAGTTCAATTACAATCGCAATGAATTATAAAGTAATTACATGATCAAATAACATTATTTGTCTTAAATAGAGTGATCAATTGATTAATTTAATGTGAAATGCTTCATTAACCCATGTTTAGTAATAAATAAAGTTATTTAATTATAATTATCTGTCAATTAATAAGTTCAATTACAATCACAATGAATTATAGAGTAATTACATGATCAAATAATAGTATTTGTCTTAAATAGAGTGATCAATTGATTAATTTAATGTGAAATGCTTCATTAACCCATGTTTAGTAATAAACAAAGTTATTTAATTATAATTATCTGTCAATTAATAAGTTCAATTACAATTACAATGAATTATAGAGTAATCACATGATCAAATAACAGTATTTGTCTTAAATAGAGTGATCAATTAATTAATTTAATGTGAAATGCTTCATTAACTCATGATTAGTAATAAACAAATTTATTTAATTATAATTATCTTTCAATTAATAAGTTCAATTACAATCACAATGAATTGTAGAGTAATTACATGATCAAATAACAGTATTTGTTTTAACTAGAGTGATCAATTGATTAATTTAATATTAAATATTTCATTAACTCATGATTAGTAATAAATAAAGTTATTTAATTATAATTATCTGTCTATTAATAAGTTCAATTACAATCACAATGAATTATAGAGTAATTACATAATCAAGTAACTGTAACATGTTGCAACAGATTATAACCTGATGTGATATATGTGTATATTTTGTTGATTATTTCTAACAGATGAGTCATCCATTGCAACAGGTTATAGTCTATTGCAATAGATGTTGATTGTTTCCAATAGATATGTTATATGTTGCTACAAGTAACTCATAAACTATTGCAATAGATTATAACCTGTTGTAACAGATGTGTATATCTATTTATTTAATTCCAACAGATGACATATTTGTTACAACAGTTTATAATTATTTGATTATTTTCAATTGTTTTCAACAAATGAGTCAATAGATATATCTACCTGTTGCAACAAATACCTATTTTCAATAGTAATAATTTAAACATTTTACAAATCTAAGAATAAAATAGATTCATAATAAAATAACTGGACATCTATTAGATATAAATATTGTCATCAACAATTACAAAATATGATTAACTAAATATAATAAGTGTTCATAAATTACAATCCACATCAAGTTCTTCAGCTTACAAAATAGGGCTTCAGTAGCTTATACCTTCTACAGCTTCTGATGTTCTTCTATGGCCCCTGGAGATGGCTCAACATTGCAAGGAAGAGGAGTAGTTGCAATTTGTCTCTTTTTCATATTTGATAGTATCTTGAAAATTGACTTTTTTCTCCTCTTTAACTTCAATGGAGTGTATGGCACTGAAAGTTTTCTTGATGGAATAACACCTCTCTTAGATATCAATTCCTTAACAACACTAGTAAGAGCATCAAGAGACTTCTTCACATCTTTACCATTAGATATTAACTCATCATATTTGTTCTTACATTCTTCACATTTACATGTAGAACATGAGCTAAAAGAAGGAGCAAAAGAGGTGGTATACCCACTGAAAGGGGTGAATCCACCATATATACCACCAATATCATCAATATGCTCGCCACCACTTTTGGCACCAGCAACATCAATATCAACACCAACATTAACATCAACATCAACACCAACATTTGTTGCAACATCACCAGCATCACCAAAAACAAAAGGTGCTTCCCTTTTGATGGTTGTTGCTCCAGTCAATTCCTTTTTTATCAGATCCATCTTAGGGTCTGATTTGGTGTCAATGATTCCTAGAGTTAAAAAGAATGGCATTCGCAACTCTTACTCAGTGGGGACAAGTCAGGGATGCACAATCTATAAATAAAAATAATTTATATTAAAACTAATCTATAAATTATCCATCTAATAGCAATAGATGGATCATCGGTTGAAAAAAGTAAAACAGTAGCAATTGATTAAGTTTTCTTCCATCAGATTATCCATCTGTTGCAACAGATGGGTCATATGTTGGAAGAAAGCAAAACAGCAGCAACCAATTAAACTTTCCTCCAATAGATTATCCATTTGTTGCAACTGATTGCAACAGATGGGTCATCTGTTAGAAGAAAGCAAAACAACAACAAACATTAAGTTTTTTTTCCAACAGATCATCCATCTATTGCAACAGATGGATCATCTGTTGGACGAAAGCAAAATAGTAGCAAACTCTTATGTTTTCTTCTAACAGATGAGTCATCTATTGCAATGAATGGGTCATCTATTATAAGAAAATTAAAAGAAAGAAAAATAGATAATCAATTAATTTTAGTAAAAATTATTCTATAGAAGACTTACTATATCATGAGGAGGATTGAAGAGATCAATTGAATTTATTTTTGTGTTGTTCTTGGCAGACAGCCACCTAAGAATTTTTGGTTGAGAAATCTCTTCCGAGTAATCCTTGACTTGCTGCCGGAGGTAAGGTATTGCTTCAAATGACCAAGCCTAAAAATATAAGATGATGAAAATAAAAAATTAGAATAATTATTCAACAACATAAATAAATAAAACACTAAAATTAGAGGTGAAGTTTACCATGAAAGCCCAAGAAAAGCCATACAAATTGTTCGTCTTCAATAATAACTTTGCCAACAAATATTTGACAGTTAAGAAATAACTCTTATTACCCCATGGATAATTGTTGAATGCATTCAAATCCTAAGCAAGCACAAACAATTCAAGATCTATGACATTGTTGATGTCTTTAGCCCATAAGATGGCATGCACAAACCAAACTAAGCATAATCGCTCTTTGTGCTTCTTCAAAACCTTTTTGCTTTGGAGATCTCCTAACAAATCCTTGGCTTTATAACTAGGTCCAATAATGGTCAACAACTCATTCTCATTATTCATTTTTTCTTTGCCTTTGTTGCTTTTGGTGTTGATTGTCTCAGTTGCCTTTTTGCCTTTCTTTCTAGCCTTTACTGATTTATATATCTTTTTTTCTCTTGGCTTTTTTAAGGGTGTAACTTTGGGAAGATGTTCAGAAGGAGGATGGCATCTCAGTCCAGTCACTATGGCAAATTCTTTCATGCCAAAACAAACTGGCATGCCACAGTAGTTTATCAAAATCCCATCTATCTTCTTGTTCTCATCCTCCGAAGCATCATCATCATCACCCTTACACTTGATCCTGCGCTTGAGAAGATCATACACCATGTTCATTTTAAAACGGGCATTGTTAACCTTCAGCAGATCAACAAAGTATCCAAAACAGCTGGACTTAAAGAAATCCTCCAAGTTTTCATCCACCAATATTGTTCTAAATTCATCAAATTTGGCGCTCATGACTGATTTTACAACAAAATCACTAGTCAAATTTGTAGGGTCATCTATAGGCATCTCCACCTGAAACTTGTCAATACTAAAAGTTTTGACAACATCGTCATCATCAATATTATCTTCAACTCTTTCCTCTTCTTCATCTTTTTCAGTTTCCTCTTCAACATCTTTCCCACTTTCAATATTATCCTCTTCATCACTTTCATTTTCATCTTTTTCCTCTTCATCTCTTTTCTCACTTTCTTTTTCACTTTCCTCCTCATCTTCTTTATTATTTTCAGTTTCTTCATCATTTATTTCCTTTTCTTCTTCATTTTATTTTCATCTTCCTCCTATATAGTTTTTACATTTTCATTCTCTTCCTGTACATCTACAGAAGGTAACTCATCATCTGTTTGTGAAAGAACTTGTTCAGCAAGTTCTTCCAATGGAACGTAATTTAGGTATTTTACTTAATTTATCAGAGATTGATTCACTTTCTTTTCATTTGGAAGTCATTTTATCTACAAATAAAAAAATAGAAAAAATTTGCAATCAATTTGTCCATCATTAAAAATTAATCAACAGGTAACCCACATGTTGTAACAAATAACCGTTTTGTTGTGACAAATAAGTCATCTATTGCAACAGACAAGTCATCTGTTGGAAGAAATCAAATCAGTAGTGTTGGAAGAAATCAAAAGAGTCTTCTGATTTGATTTCTTCCAACAGATGACTTGTCTGTTGCAATAGATGATTCATCTATTGCAACAGATGGGTCATCTATTGCAACAGATGAATCATATGTTGAAAGAAATCAAAAAGGTCTTGCTACTGATTTAATTTCTTTCAACCTATGACCCATCTGTAGCAACAGATAGGGCATCTATTGAAAATAACATAACAATAAAATAAGTTTTTCACAACACTAATGTTTTTACCAATACTACTAACAACACCAACAAAATCAAGAACACCAAAAACACTACACAAGCTATATCACCAGTTAAACAACTTCAAACTCATGTTTTTACCAATACATTAAGAACAACAACAAAACAAAGAATACCAAGAATATGGATTCAAAAGTTTTTGAAAACAACTACTCGTTAACAACAAGCAGATCGAAATGTGAACCCAAATTGAGGCCCCTCTTCTATGCAGGGAATGCGTATCTGAACACCAAAAATACTACCTAACTACCTCAAGATACCTTAAGATTTGCTTCTTAAATAACCTAACGTCCATACAGTAAGTGCAATTGTAACAAGAAAACTATTGATGGGCGACACAAACTAGTAAAAATGAAGATTAAGAGAGAATTCGTGTCAAGTTTGATGGAGGAATTCTTTTAGTTGTTGTTGAAATAGAGTGAGAAAATTATTGAATTAGGCTAAAGATTTATGGCTCGCTCAAAATTCCCTTGCAACATACACATACCGGAAGAGACTGGCAATTTGATTCTCTAAAACAGTTTGTAAGCTTTAAACATGAAGCTTAACTCTGAAATTAGTAGTTTTAAATTCCAACAAATGTAAGTCCAACCAAGCCCTATTAGGTTATTAGTATTTGAGATAGTTTAAACTTTGCAATGCAGATATATTCCTATGCCGGTCTCCATATTAGAACATACAATCATCAGTACAAGCATTTCCATCACTCTCTCCATTTTTAGTTTATCATCCAACAAACAACATTCTTTTCTTCATTCTTTCTAACAAAATCAAGAATACCAACAACACCAATAAATTAAACACCAATTGATTCAATACAACAACAACTAGTCAATATATCAATAGTTGTTCGAGAAATACAAATAATAGATATGTCTCTGAAAATTGATTCAATACAACAACAACTAGTCAATATATCAATAGTTGTTCGAGAAATACAAATAATAGATATGTCTCTGAAAAACTCAAAATTCATAATAATTATTACACAACAATGTTGGAGAACAACGAAAAAAAATCATATTTCACTTCTTATTGGATTTTTCAAGAGCAACAACAACAACAAATTAGGGTTTTTTCGGGTTTGTCTTCTTTTTTTTCAAGCATCAAATTCTAAAATTGCTAACGAATCCATAAAGAGAAGAAAACTCAAGTTCTTCTTTTTCTTTATAACTAAAAAGCCCTAATTTTTTTCAAAAATAAAAGCCTTTACCTGCAAAGAGAGAAAATTGATGGTTAGGAGTGATGCCGAAAGTTGAAAAGTTGCCGGAGGAACTTGGTTGGGAGTGACGCGAGAGACGCTGGAGCAGATTTGAGAGAAGAGATGTCTGAGTCGGGAGAGAGGAAGAGCAATGAAGAAACCATGGAGAGAAGTTGAAGAAAGTGGAGAAAAGTTTGGGGAGAAAAGGAATTGTTTTGTATTTAAAATTTGAACTGTTTTGTATTTTTAAAAAGATTAAAAGTTTTTAAAATATTAATTCAGTCCTCAATTAACTTAATCTAATATTTAAGTGTCTTTGACTCTTTTTTGGTCAAAATAGTCACCAATATTTAACTGAAGACTTAAGGGACACCTTTTGTTCAATTTTCTCATCACTCAAGATATAACACAGTGTACAACAATTATAAGTACACTGACAACACAAAGTAAATCAATCTACTTCACATTTAATGGCATATGCATTTTAAGTATCAACAACTATGTCATTAATTGCATGCATGTATGAAGAGCAATCAACAAGTATTCAATTTAGGAGCATACATGGATCTAAATCAAGTTTATACTCCAATTAAACTATAACCTACCTCAATCGAAGAATTCGAATGGAAGCTAATCCGCAAGAGTCTTGTTTTTTCATTTTCACGGTCTAAAATAAATAATAACACAATATTTAATTACTTACTCCACAATTCTAGGCCTTAGGGATTAAACTCCATTGATGTACCATTGTTCATAGTCTAAATCATCAAGTTAGGATTTTCCAACCATTAAATTTGTCCCAATTCTCCATAATTCCTGTTGAAGAAAAGTAATTCTATGTTAGGAAGTAAAACCTAACAACCTGGAATCATTATTACATCGATTCAGGACTACTCATACGTATTTCTTATCAATTCATAAACTTAGGGTCTAAACCAAAGAATTCCACCATAAATCTCCATTCTAACTATCATGAAAATTAAATAGAGTAATCGATATTAGAAGGGAGAAAATATATTTCCTTAATAATGAAAAAATGCTAGATTATGCAAAATTGCCTCTCTCAAGCCTAAGGACGAACTTAGGCTTGAGAATCAAGACTATAGCATGAGACTCCTACAAGAATCAAGAAACAAAGGTTACTGTTTTATTAAGTGATACTTTATTTCCCTTAAATAGTCAGAGTTTAAGTCTGAGACCATTACAGACTCTAGAGTAAAGGTTATTGTTTTATTAAGTGAAGGTTCAATGCAAAACACACCTTCTGTAATACCTCCGATTCAAAAGGGAGGAAATTTCTGGTTTTTTTCAGGTCTGGTGTCAGTACCAACAGAAGCCATCTACGGACCGTAGGTCAACTTACGGGCCGTAGGTAGGAACCGTATGTGGCAAGGTGAACTTTTGAAAATGTAAAGTTTCAGGATCCTTTCTACGACTCAACAGGACAGTCCGTCACTGTTTCTACGGACCGTAGGTAGGACTCGTAGGTCTCTCCAGACTTAGTGAAATTTTAAGAGTTCAAGGTTGGACTGATGGTTGGCATGTATGGGTTGTCAATGGACCTACAAACCATACATGGGGTCCCGTCATTTGAAGGTCCAAAACAATTATCTTTGAACTTTTCTACGGTTGACCAGAACGGTCCGTTGAGCAACGGACCGTTGGTCCAAATCGTAGATCTCAATCCGGCAGTTATTTTTAAGGGCTTTTTGGACTTTTCCCTAGATGTTTAATTCCTAATCTAAGTCGGTTTGGCCCTTAACATAGGCCCTATATAAACCTTTTCAACCTAATTCTACCCATTCTTAATCATTCCCAAATTCACTCCAAATCTTTCCTCCTAAAATATTTCTCTCTCTAGAAGCAAGGAAGAAGAATAAGAAGAAAGCTAGGGTTTGAAGGTCAAGACCCCTAATCTTCCATTGATTTCAAGCATTTGGCATTGAGGTATGATGGCCTTCACCTATGGAGTCCTTTCCTCCATACGGTTCCTAAATTCCCCCAATTTTCAAAGTAAAACTTCTCAATTGAATTTAGAGATTTCTTCTATCATGTGGGTTCTTATCAATTATGATCAAATTGCTTTAAGTATGACCTCTTATGCATGAAATTGAATTGAATTGCATGTTTTAAGATGAATTCTCATGAGCCGATGTGAAATCCATGATTTCTAGATTATGATTTATTGATGGGGTTTTGGACTATGAAAAGATGAAATTTATGAAGTTATATGAACCTATGCATGATTTATGATTTCTAAGTTATGATTCTATGATGAAGTTACGAATGGTCAAAATATGTATTTTATGACAATATGCATGTTCAATTATGAAATTGATGATGATTTAAGGATGCTTTGAGATTGAAGTATCAATGTTGTTATTGTTTAATTGTGAAAGGACTTTTCTCACATAAAGGATCCATAAGATCATAAGGGTTTAAAGGTTTTCTTAACTAAACTTGAATCATAGATTAAGGAACTATTCTAATGAAAGGGACAAGAGTCGATTACCCATGTTCCCTAATGATAGATAAGAGGCGATTACTCATGTCTACTAATGATAAGATGAACTATGATTTATGATTAATCCGTGGGAACTATGCTTAGCACCGAGTGGACAAGAGGCGATTACCCATGTCCCGTAAACTATGTGCCGCCATAGGATTAGCTAGTGGATCCACTTAAGCTAGAAGTTATGGTTCTTACCTTGGCAAGTAAGGACACCTCTTTTCAGTGAAGGGTAGACACCGAATTCCATGTTATAGCTCACATGGTCTATGTTGGTTAAGGCTCATTTCCCATAATAATGAACTAAAGTTACTTTCAAGGTATCTCACAAGTGTTTTAAAGATGATTAGCTTGCATTGACCATGGTTTTATGACTTATGTTTCTAACCCTTTTATCCCATGTTTTAACTTGGTATTTGCATGTTCATGGAAATGTCCCCTTTTTAGCATGATTTTATGATTTTTGTGCATAGTTATCATACTTGGTACATGTCTGTACTAACGCATACTCTTGCCTACATTGATTCATTAATGTAGGGCATGACGACTCCTCTCTATTCACTCGTGGCTAGAGCTTGTAGTAGAAGAACCTGGAAGACTTGGTGAGTCCTCACATTTTGAGGATAAGACCACGTTTATCTTTCATGTCATTTAATTTATGTGAACTTTGTATGGGTTACGTCCCAACCTTTCATTCTATGATGTTTAGATGGATTTGAGACTGTTTAAACTTCCGCTACTATTGATTAAACTCTTTGGATATGAAATTGTCATTTGAATTCTTTAATTTCCATGATCTTGTATGCATGCTAAGTGGCTTGTATGAGGCCTTTCGAGGTCTTGTACGCCATGTCACATCTAGGGGGTACTTTAGGTCGTGACAAACTTGGTATTCAAAGCACAAGGTTTTAGAAAGGTCCTACGATGTCTCATAAGCCACGTCGAGTAGAATCTTGTTCATGAGTGTGAAGCGCGCCACACTTATGAATGAGAGGCTATAAGATGTTTAGGAAACTCCACTTTTTTTATCATTCTAAAGTCATGCGATAGAGTTTAACTCTACATGTCTCTCTTCTAATCCTTATTCGATGCTTTTCAGGATATGGCCACCCGAAGGGAATATGCTAGGAGGAATGCTAGAGAGAATATGGAACAAGGATCTCCCCAAGCCCTGGTGGATCCTTTGGCCGAGCAAGTGAATAATGCGGAGTTTAGCTGATTTTCAAGTGTTGGCCCAAGCTGTGACTGCCCAAGCCAATAGGGAAGTTGTGGCACTCGTGAACCTAAATGTGGGTACGACGGCATCTAGAGTGAGGGACTTCACTAGAATGAATCCTCCGGAGTTTCATGGCTCTAAGGTTGAGGAAGATCCTCAAGAGTTCATTGATGAGGTGTACAAGGTGCTAATGATCATGGGTTCGACGCCGATGGAAAAGGCGGAGCTGGCTGCTTATAAACTTAAGGGTGTAGCTCAAGTGTGGTTTGAGCAATGGAAGAGCGAGAGGGCGGTTGATGCGGGTCCTCTTGATTGGGAGAAGTTTAAGGTTGCCTTCCTTGATAGGTTCTTTCCCCTTGAGATGAGGGAGGCAAGGGTACTTGAGTTCATTAACCTTCGTCAAGGAAACATGAGTGTGAAAGAGTATGCTTTGAAGTTTACGCAATTGTCTAGGTATGCTCCTACTATGGTTGCTGATCCTAGGGCAAGAATGAGTAAGTTTGTTTCGGGGGTGTCCGAAATGGTGGTCAAAGAGTGTCGTACCGCCATGCTTATCAATGATATGGACATTTCTTGTCTAATGGTTCATGCTAAAAAAATAGAAGAGTAGAAACTCAAGGAAAAGTCTAGGGAAGCAAAGAGGGCTAAGACCGGCGATGGTGACTTTTCACGCTCAAGGTCCGATGGGTATGGTCGATCTAAGTTTCGACAAAGGTTCTCCGGTCAAGGTCCCTCCAATGCTCCGGCTCCTAAGTTCAACAAGGAAAGGGTGTCTAACCCTAAGCCTCAAGAAAGGAATGGTGGTGGATCTCTATTATCTACTTGTGTTAAATGTGGAAAGAAATATGAGGGCAAATGTCTAGCTAGTTCTAATGCTTGCTTTGGTTGTGGCAAGATGGATCATAAGATTAGGGATTGTCCCGCCATGGCTAACAAAGGAGGAGACGACCGTCGAAGGGCTCAACCTTATCCTCATACGGGTTCAAGTGGAAATTCAAAGCAAAATAGATTATATGCACTCCAAACTTGTCATGAGCAAGAGGGCTCTCCCAATGTGGTTACGGGTATGTTGAAAATCTTCCATCTTGATGTTTACGCTTTACTCGACCCCAGTGCTACCTTGTCTTTTGTGATGCCATATGTGGCTATGAGGTTTGATATTCTTCCGGATGTGTTGTTAGATCCTTTTTCTGTCTCTACTCCTATTGGTGAATCTATAGTGGCTAAGAGAGTCTATAGAGATTGCCCCATCTCCTTATCTCATAGAGTCACTCATGTTGATCTTGTAGAGCTCGATATGTTAGATTTTGATGTTATTCTTGGGATGGATTGGTTGCATTCATGCTATGCTTCTATCGATTGTAGAACCCGAGGGGTCAAGTTCCAGTTTCCAAATGAACCTATCCTAGAGTGGAAAGGGGGAAATTATATGCTTAAGAGTCGGGTTGTTTCTTGTCTTAAAGCTAGGAAGATGATTTCCAAAGGTTGCATATACCATCTTGTTCGGGTCAAGGATATGAATTCTGAAACCCCTATCTTTGAGTTGGTCCCCTTTGTTAATGAGTTTCTGGAAGTATTTCCCGATGATCTACCCGGTGTTCCTCTCGAAAGAGAAATAGACTTCGGTTTTGACCTTCTCCCAGATACGCAACCTATCTCTATTCCTCCTTACCGAATGGCTCCGGTAGAACTTAAGGAATTGAAGGAGAAATTGAAAGATTTGTTAGATAAAGGCTTCATCCGATCGAGTACTTCTCCATGGGGTGCCCCAATATTGTTTGTTCGAAAGAAGGATGGTTCACTTGGTATGTGTATTGATTATCGGCAATTGAATAAGGTTACTATCAAGAACAAGTATCCTCTTCCAAGGATAGATGATTTGTTTGATCAACTTCAGGGAGCGAGTTACTTCTCTAAGATTGACCTTCGGTCGGGCTATCACCAATTAAGGGTGAAGGAAGATGACATCCCAAAGACAGCTTTCCGGACTAGATATGGCCATTATGAATTCTTTGTGATGTCATTTGGTTTGACAAATGCTCCGACTGCATTTATGGATTTGATAAATAGGGTGTTTAGACAATACCTAGATATGTTTGTGATTGTGTTCATCGATGACATTCTCATTTACTCAAGGAGTGAGGGTGAGCACACTGATCATTTGAGGATTGTGTTGCAAGTCCTCAAGGACCAACAACTCTTTACGAAGTTTAGTAAATGTGAGTTTTGATTAAGGTCTGTGGCTTTTCTTGGTCACATTGTTTCTGGAAAGGGTATTGAGGTAGATCCTAAGAGAACAAATGTGGTTAAGAGTTGACCTAGACCTCTATCCCTTTCAGATATTCGAAGTTTCTTGGGTTTGGCTGGTTACTATAGAAGGTTTGTTGAGGGGTTCTCTTCGATTTCCTCTCCATTGACGGCATTGACCCAAAAAAAGCTAAGTTTGTATGGTCTGAAGCATGTGAGAAGAGCTTCCAAGAATTGAAGGACAGACTTACCTCCGCTCCGATATTGACCTTACCGGAAGGGTCCGATGGGTTTATGGTTTATTGTGATGCCTCAAGAATTGGTCTAGGATGTGTCCTTATGCAAAATGGAAAAGTCATTGCTTATGCTTCAAGACAACTTAAAATGTGTTCACGTGGATGTCTTTACCGACCACAAGAGTTTACAATATGTGTTTAAGCAGAAAGATCTAAATCTTCGCCAAATGAGGTGGCTTGAATTGCTAAAGGACTACGATATGAGTGTCCTCTATCGCCCCGATAAGGCGAATGTGGTGGCGGATGCTCTTAGTCGAGTATCCATGGGTAGTGTTACTCATGTTGAGGATAGTAAGAAGGAATTGGTTCGAGATGTGCATAGATTGGCCCGTTTGGGTGTTCGGTTGATTGATTCTAGTGAAGGTGGGATTGTTGTTCATAATGGTGTTGAATCGTCCCTTGTGTCGGATGTGAAAGCAAAGCAAGGTCTGGATCCAATTTTGATGGAATTAAGGGAAACGGTGCTTACGAAGTCCGTTGACGCTTTCTCCCAAGGGGGAGATGATGTACTCCGATATCAAGGTCATTTGTGTGTTCCGAATGTTGATAACTTAAGGGAGTAGATTTTATCATAAGCCCATAATTCACGATATTCCATTCACCTGGGAGCCACCAAGATGTACCGTGATTTGCGGGAAGTCTACAGATGGAATGGGATGAAGAAGGATATTGTGGAATTTGTGGCAAAGTGTCCAAATTGTCAACAAGTGAAATTGAGCACCAAAGGCCGGGAGGTTTTTCCCAAGATATTAGTATTCCTACTTGGAAGTGGGAAGATTTGAATATGGACTTTATTGTTGGTTTACCATGCACCCAGTGACAATATGACTCGATTTGGGTTATTGTGGAGCGTATGACGAAATCAACTCATTTTATTCCCGTCAAGGTATCTTATTCGACGGAAGACTATGCTAAGTTGTTCCTAAAGGAAATGGTTAGGCTGCATGGAGTGCCCCTATCCATTATATCCAATCGTGGTACACAATTCACTTCTCAATTTTAGAAATCTTTCCAAAATGACCTTGGTACCCGTGTTAAGATTAATACGGCTTTTCATCCTCAAATCGATGGGCAAGCGGAACGTACATTCAAACTTTGGAAGATATGTTGAGAGCTTGTGTGATCGATTTCAAGGGTAATTGGGATGATCATTTGCCTTTGATTGAGTTTGCTTACAACAATAGCTATCATTCTAGTATTGGTATGGCTCCATTTGAGGCTCTTTATGGTAGGAGATGTAGATCTCCTATAGGTTGGTTTGAAGTGGGCTAGGTTTCTTTGATAGGTCCCGAATTGGTACATGAGGCTATGGAGAAAGTTCGGCTTATTAGAGAAAGGTTGAAAACGGCTCAAAGTCGACAAAAGTCCTATGCCGATGTTAGAAGGAGAGATCTAGAATTTGATGTCAACGATTGGGTTTACTTGAAAATTTCACCCATGAAAGGTGTAATGAGGTTTGGGAAGAAAGGGAAGCTTAGTCCCCGTTATGTGAGCCCATATCAGATTTTGAGGCTAATTGGCAAGGTTGCTTATGAACTTGACTTGCCTAATGATTTGGCATTGATTCGCCCGGTTTTCCATGTCTCCTTGTTGAAGAAATGTGTTGGTGATCCGGCATCTATAGTGCCATTGGAGAGTCTTAGTGTAAAGGAGAGTCTTTCTTATGAAGATGTCCCGGTTGAGATTTTAGACCGGCAAGTACGGAAGTTTAGAAATAAAGAGGTTGCTTCTGTTAAGGTATTTTGGAGGAATCAGTTAGTTGAGGGTGCTACTTAGGAGGTTGAGGCCGATATAATGTCCCATTATCCTCATCTGTTTCCCTTTACTCCTACTCTAGCTTGAGGTATTTAGTTCCTCATGGTTCACTCTTTTGGTTTCATGTGTCTTAGATATTCCCCTGATTCTTCATATATGCATGTTCATGAAAAGGCTTAGTTTTGAGAAAATGAGTTAACTTGATTAAATTTTTCATGTTTATGTGCATTTAAGTATATGTTGCATATAGACCTTATGAAATGATGTTTTGAATATGCTTTAGCTTGAAGTTGATGTTTCCTCCTCAGATATGTGCATTTATGTGATTGCATGCATGTTGGGCTGTTAGGTTTAGTTCATATCCTCCATATGATGTCTTGATTCTCATTCGAGAACGAATGTTTCCAAGGGGGAGATATTGTAACACTTCGGATTCAAAAGGGAGGAAATTTCTAGTTTTTTTCAGGTGTGGTGCAAGTACCAACCGAATCATTCCCAAATGCACTCCAAATCTTCCCTCCCAAAATATTTCTCTCTCTAGAAGCAAGGAAGAAGAAGAAGAAAGCTAGGGTTTGAAGGTCAAGACCCTAATCCTCCATTGATTCCAAGCTTTTGGCATTGAGGTGATGGCTTTCACCTATGGAGTCCTTACCTCCATAGGGTTCCTAAATTCCCCCAATATTCAAAGTAAGAATTCTCAATTGAATTTAGGGTTTTCTTCTATCATGTGGGTTCTTATCAATTATGATCAAATTGTTTTAAGTATGACTTCTTATGCATGAAATTGAATTGAATTGCATGTTTTAAGATGAATTCCCATGAGCCCATGTGAAATCCATGATTTCTAGATTATGATTTATTGATGGGGTTTTGGACTATGAAAAGATGAAATTTATGAAGTTATATGAACCTATGCATGATTTATGATTTCTAAGTTATGATTATATGATGAAGTTATGAATGGTCAAAAGATGTATTTTATGAAAATATGCATGTTCAATTATGAAATTGATGATGATTTAAGGATGCTTTGAGATTGAAGTATCAATGTTGTTATTGTTGAATTGTGAAAGGACATTTTTCACATAAAGGATTCATAAGGGTTGAAAGGTTTTCACAACTAAACTTGAATCAAAGATTAAGGAGCTATTCTAATGAAAGGGACAAAAGGCAATTACCCATGTTCCCTAATGATATACAAGAGGCGCTTACCTATATCTACTAATGATAAGATGAACTATGATTTATGATTAATCCGTGGGAACTATGCTTAGCACCGAGTGGACAAGAGGCGATTACCCATGTCCCATAAACTATGTGCCACCATAGGATTAGCTAGTAGATCTACTTAAGCTAGAAGTTATGGTTCTTACCTTGGCAAGTAAGGACACCTCTTTTCGGTGTGGGGTAGACACCGGATTCCATGTTATAGCTCACATGGTCTATGTCGGTTAAGGCTCATTTCCCACAATAATGAACTAAAGTTACTTTCAAGGTATCTCACAAGCATTTTAAAGATGATTAGCTTGCTTTGACCATGGTTTTATGACTTATGTTTCTAACCCTTTTATCCCATGTTTTAGCTTGGTATTTGCATGTTCATGGAAATGTCCCCTTTTTAGCATGATTTTATGATTTTTGTGCATAGTTATCATACTTGGTACATGTCTGTACTAACGCATATTCTTGCCTACATTGATTCATTAATGTAGGGCGTGACGACTCCTCTGCATCCACTCGTGGCTAGAGCTTGTAGTAGAAGGACCTAGAAGACTTGGTGAGTCCTCACATTTCGAGGACAAGACCACGTTTATCTTTCATGTCATTTACTTTCTTTGAAATTTGTATGGGCTACGTCCCAACCTTTCATTCTATGATGTTTAGATGGCTTTGAAACTATGTTTAGACTTCCACGACTATTGATTAAACTCTTTGGATATGAAATTATCTTTTGAATTCTTTAATTTCTATGATCTTGTATTAAGCATGCTATGTGGCTTGTATGAGGCCTTTCGGGGTCTTGTACGCCATGTCACGTCTAGGGGGTACTTTATGTCGTGACACCTTCATTATGCATAATAGTCTTCTTCAACTAAAGTGGTGAACTCTCTTATTTTAATATTAATATGAGTGGGGTAATGTTGGTGTATATACATCTTATTATTAAGTGCATATGTTAGTGGATATAAATTGTGGTAGAAGATGACTATTAGTTCTTGTAACTTATATGACTATTAGTTCTTGTAACTCTCATGGTCTGTAGTTTCTTGTAACTTATATGACCATTAGTTTTTTATAACTTATGTAACTGTAGACAATAAAATTCGCGTCGAGAAAATAAAAATCAAGAACGAAAAATAATGCAACAATCGTTTTATTGATTTCAAAGTGTGAGTGTTACAATCTCTATGATTCCTCTGTATTCGTCTTTTCAGATATAAATTCAAGGGCTCTTGAGCTTGATCTTGAATTTGACTTGAACTTGATCTTGGATTCTAGGGCTTTAAAGCTTGTTCTTGAATCTTCGATTAACTTTAACTTTAACTTTATCTTTATCTTGACTTTTACTTGAATTCAAGGGCTTCGAGCTTGTTCTTGAATCCGATGGTCTTGATCTTGATCGTTCTTGAACTTGAATGCTTGAATTTTTAAACTTGTAGCTTATAGAGAAATTTATGGCGTTTGTACCACGATTTCTCTAGTTTCTTGCTTAGAATTTTCGATCTCTTTTCTGAATTATGAGGACCCCTATTTATAGTTTTAGAATGGAGGAGTTGTGATTGGAATAGGATTCCCTCTGGCCAATCAGATTTAAGTGACATGGCATATGGGCTTTATGGAGCGGGCTTGTCATTTTTGACACATGGCATGATCCCATTGGCTCCTTTGTTTTACTTGGCATGCCACGTCATTTGCCACGTGACCCCAAAATGGGCCTCTAGGATGAGATGAAATTGGGCTTAGCAAATTGGGCTCATCTATTGTAACCCAAATCAATTAATTTTGACTTTAATTAAATCCATATTTATTAGACTTAAATAATTAACCGATTTATATTAATCCATAATATCTATTTGTACTAATATATTCAGAATTTAATATAATTTGAATCATTTTATAAATTTATATTTAATAAATTTTAAATGATTACAAATGCCCCTGCTTCAAGTTTTGTCAAAATAGTTTATCTTTTAAAGACTAGGCTTGAAGTATTAAATACACGATAATTGTATATCGTGTATTTTGGAGTTCACCATAAATATATTTAATTAATACATTACTCCACCATAATTAGAGTAATATATATATATTCGAATAAACAATAAGACTCCACTTAGGCCTTTGATTCACATGGCTAGTGCCACTTTTCACTAGATTTGCACAATTAGAATGGGAGCAAAGATGCTCTCATTTTCCCAATTCAAAAAGGTCAAGTTTTTGTCCCTTTCAATTCTCACAGAATTCAACCTAAAGTCCTAACTAAAGGTGAATTATAATTAACATAGAAAAAGGATTTCCTTCCTAGCAGTATTCCACTAGAATCCTTGCTAAGGAAGAATTATAGTTAACATAGGAAAAGGATATTCTCACCGCCACTTATCATCTATAAAAGGAGGGTTGCTATTATTATTTTTTTTATTCTCAACATCAGCAATTACGAGCTTCTTTTTGCAGGTCTTCGGAACGTGATCATCATCAAGGTACGCATTTTTTTTTGCTTTGTTCCTTTTTTTCTTTTTTTTTTTGTGTGTGTTCTTCTTCTTTTTTTCCAGATCAAAGCAATATTTATATTTTGTGGAAGCCACACAATGAAGAGCTTTATCACACAAGAATTTGATCTTGAGGTGTGAAAAGATGTGTTTAACGTCCCCACCTTGAGATCAATATAAGCAATATTTACATTTTGCAGAGGCTACACAATGGAGAGATTTATCACACAATAATTTTATCTTGAGGTGTGAAAGTATGTGTTGAACATCTCCACCTTGAGATCACTAACTTGAGGCTTTATAAGATCCCGAATACTTAAGCACAAGGTGTGAAAGGATGTGTTTAACGTCCCCACCTTGTGATCGCTAACTTGTGGCTTTATAAGATCCCGAATACTTAAACACAAGGTGTGAAAGAATGTGTTTAACTTTCCCGCCTTGAAATCGCTAACTTGTGGCTTTATAAGGTCCCGAATACTTAAGCATAATGTGTGAAAGGATGTTTTAAATTCTCGCCTTGTGATCACTAACTTGAGGCCTTATGAGATCCCGAATACTTAAGCACAAGGTGTGAATGGATGTGTTTAACGTCCCCGCCTTGTGATCACTAACTTGAGGCTTTATGAGATCCTGAATACTTAAGCACAAGGTGTGAAAGGATGTGTTTAACGTCCCCGCTTTGTGATCACTAACTTGAGGCTTTTTGAGATCACGAATACTTAAGCATAAGGTGTGAAACGACAATTTTTTTCCACCTTAAGGCATGAAAATTTAAAGATCCTTTTAAGGATAAATTCGTGGAAAGGCCCCCTTAAGATGCAAAGGGACAAATCTCGTCCACCTTAAGGCATGAAAATTTAAAGATCCTTTTAAGGATAAATCCGTGAAAAAAGCTTAAGGCGCAAAGGGATAATTTTTTGACCACCTTAAGGCATAGGAATTTAAAGATCTTTTTAAGGATAAATCTGTGAAAAGGCCAGCTTAAGGTGTAACGGGACAAATCTCATCCACCTTAAGGCAAGGGAATTTAAAGATCCATTTAAGGATAAATCAGCGAAAAGACCTGCTTAAGGTGTAAAGGGACAAATCTCGTCCACCTTAAAGCATGGGAATTTAAAGATCCATTTAAGGATAAATTCACAAAAAGGCCAGCTTAAGGTGCGAAGGGACAAAATTCGTTCACCTTAAGGCATGGGAATTTAAAGATCCATTTAAGGATAAATTCACGAAAAGACTAGCTTAAGGTGTAAAGGAAAAAATCTCATCCACCTTAAGGCATGGAAATTTAAATATTCATTTAAAGATAAATCCGCGAAAAGGCCAGCTTAAGGTGTAAAGGGACAATCTCGTCCATCTTAAGGCATGTAAATTTAAAGATCCATTTAAGGATAAATCCGTGAAAAGGCCAGCTTAAGGTGTAAAGGGACAAATCTCGTCCACCTTAAGGCATGAGAATTCAACAACTTGCATATTTGGAGGATTTCAAGACTTTTACTAGCACTCTTGAAGAATTTGAAGACTTCAACTTGCATACTTGAAGGATTTGAAGACTTTAACTTGCATACTTGAAGGATTTGAAGACTTCAAGCATACTGTTAAAGAAGCTCATATTTTATAAGGGTTTGCCCTCTATCAACCCATCAATACTTCGTGCAAGTCTGAAGTTTGATGAAATAAAATAAAATACTTATAGCCTTAACTTTCATGTGATGGATCAAGTGGGAACATGTGGTTTTTTGACACTCATGCAACTGAACTTAGAATATGGTTCTAAGCGCCTACGTACCTCAGTTAAGAGGATCAAGTCACAACGTAGTTCTAGGGTTTGACTCAAATTCGAGATCTTTGATATTTGAAGATTAACTTGATTTTGACAAGTTTCACGACTCGAAGATTTAGTTCGAATTTGATGAGCTTTATGACATATGGTTTAGGGCTTCATGTCTAGAAGCATTTCAACTTGAAGATTTAACTCTAATTTGAAGAGCTTTGTGACATATAGTTTAAGCTCGTGTTTCGCGAAGCATTTCAACTTGAAGATTTAACTCCAATTTGAAGAGCTTTGTGACATACAGTTTAAGCTCGTGTTTCGAGGAGCATTTTCACTTGAAGATTTATCTTGAATTTAAAGAGCTTCATGATATGAAGGTTTAGCTCAAATTTGAAGAGCTTTCCAGCTTAGAGATTTAGCTCAAATTTGAAGATCTTAAAACTTCGAGGTTTAGCTCAAACTTTAAGAGCTTTGTGATATGCAGTTTAGGCTTATGCGTCTAGGAGCATTTCAACTTGAAGATTTAACTTTAATTTGAAGAACTTTGTGACATACAGTTTAAACTCATGTTTCATAGAGCATTTAAACTTAAAATTTTAACTCCAATTTGAAGAGCTTTGTGACATACAGTTTAAGCTTGTGTTTCAATGGGCATTTCAGCTTGAATATTTAACTCAAATTTGAAGATCCTTGTGATACAAAGTTTAAACTCGTGTTTTAAGGAGAATTTTAACTTGAAGATTTAACTCAAATTTAAAGAGCTTTATGACATTTAGTTTAAGCTCGTCTTTCCAGGAGTATTTTAACTTGCAGTTTAGGCTTATGCGATGAGAAGCATTGTAACTTGCAGCTTAGACTTATGCTTTAAGGAGCATAATAACTTGCAGTTTAGGCTCATGCAATGAGGAGCATTATAACTTGCAGTTTAGGCTCATGCGTTAAGGAGCATTATAACTTGCAATTTAGGCTCGTGCGATGAGGATCGTAATAACTTGCAGTTTAGGCTCATGCGATGAGGAGCATTATAACTTGCAGTTTAGGCTCATGAGTTAAGGAGCTTAATAACTTGCAGTTTAGGCTCATGCTATGAGAAGCATTATAACTTGCAGTTTAGGCTCATGCGATGAGAAGCATTATAACTTGCAGTTTAGGCTCATGCATTAAGGAGCGTAATAACTTGCAGTTTAGGCTCATGCATTAAGGAGCGTAATAACTTGCAGTTTAGGCTCATGCAATGAGGAGCATTATAACTTGCAGTTTAGGCTCATGCATTAAGGAGCGTCTAGATATACATTGACTCTTCAAAGTCATCTTCGGATGCGAACTTACCCCCACTTTGGAGTTCTTTTATACCTTCATCTTCATGAGGCCCATAGACAGGAGATCGTTGATCTTCTCTTGAAGTCATGCTTAATTCCATGTCATGCACACGAGTTGCCAACTCTTTGAATGTATTGGGCTTTAATCCATGCAAGATGTAGTGAAGACCCAAATTCATGCCTTGAATGCACATTTCAATGCTAGAAGTTTCACTAAGGCGATCTTTGCAGTTGAGTCTCAAACTATTACAGCCATTGATAAACTCAACAACTAGCTCATCTTCACCTTGACGAGCCTTTGTAAGTTCAATCATACTAATGACACGTCTTGTGCTATAGAAACGATTGAGGAACTCTTGTTGTAACTGCTCCCAACAATCTATAGAACTAGATTCGAGATCTGTGTACCAATCAAAGGCATTTTCTTTGAGAGATCGAACGAACTCTTTAATGAGATAATCACCATACGTCCCAGCATATTTGCAAGTATCGATAAAGTGAGCTATATGTTGTTTGGGATTTCCTTTGCCATCATATTGTTGAAGCATAGGAGGTTGATAGCCCTCATGCATTTTCAAGTTATCAATCCTTTGTGTATATGGCTTTACATATGTGGGAGAAAATTTGGATGAAGACTCAGATTTGTCTTCGATATCCTCTATGTTAAAGCTCTTTAATTGATCAATGGAAATCAAACCTTCAACGGAGAGATGAATCTCTTTGATCTTTGTTTGCTTTATGCAGGTCTCTCCTTCTTCTTGGATTTTAGGAAGCTTCAGAGGTGCTTGACTCGATCTTCTCTCAATCATGTTATCTATCTTATTTGTTAGCTTGGAAAGTTTAGCATCTTGGTCGTGTGCGCATTTTGTCAAGCCTTCAATTGCTTTAGTCAAGCTTGCTAGTTGTTCTTCTATAGTGGAAGCCATTTTGATATTCTTTAATATTTGAAAAGTTGAGATAAGAGGTAGAGATTGTCCCACTGGACGTGCCAGAATTTGTAAACAATAAAATTCGCATCGAGAAAACAATAATCAAGAACGGAAAATAATGCAACAATCGTTTTATTGATTTCAAAGTGCGAGTATTACAATCTCTATGATTCCTCTGAATTCGTCTTTTCAGATATAAATTCAAGGGCTCTTGAGCTTGATCTTGAATTTTACTTGAACTTGATCTTGGATTCAAGGGCTTTAAAGCTTGTTCTTGAATCTTCGATGAACTTTATCTTAATCTTGACTTTTACTTGAATTCAAGGGCTTCGAGCTTGTTCTTGAATCCGATGGTCTTGATCTTGATCGTTCTTGAACTTGAATGCTTGAATTTTTAAACTTGTAGCTTATAGAGAAATTTATGGCGTTTGTACCACGATTTCTCTAGTTTCTTGCTTAGAATTTTCGATCTCTTTTCTGAATTATGAGGACCCCTATTTATAGTTTTAGAATGGAGGAGTTGTGATTGGAATAGGATTCCCTCTGGCCAATCAGATTTAAGTGACATGGCATATGGGCTTTATGGAGCGGGCTTGTCATTTTTGACACATGGCATGATCCCATTGGCTCCTTTGTTTTACTTGGCGTGCCACGTGGCACCAAAATGGGCCTCTAGGAAGAGATGAAATTGGGCTCATCTATTGTAACCCAAATCAATTAATTTGGACTTTAATTAAATTCATATTTATTGGACTTAAATAATTAACCGAATTATATTAATCCATAATATCTATTTAGACTAATATATTCATGAATTTAATATAATTCGAATCATTTTATAAATTTATATTTAATAAATTTTAAATGATTACAGTGACATCTATCACATTTATCTACCTACATTACTGCCCCTTATTCTACCTATTGATTACATTGAAAACTTCTTCACCTATAAATAATGGTGCATCTTCCTTTGTGTTGGGAATGAGATGAAATATGTCAAGTGTGAAAAAATATTATATTATGTAGTAGTGAAAGAGAGAGTTGAGAGTAAGAAAATATTTTAAGTCTTCAACTAATTCACTATACAAAAAAGAGAAATTATATGTTGAAAGAAGGTGTTTCTTTTGTGGAGCTTCTCAACTAATCTGGAGTTGTTTGAGTTATACGACGTTGTTGGACTGTTGTATCTTAAAGAGAACAAGTAAAGAATGATACTGCTGAATCGGTGTAGATTATGTCGCAGTGGGCTTGAATCTTCTTAAGAGAGCGAGATATCCGCGCCTCAGCCTGCATAATAATTTATTCATTTTTTGTTAAATTTTTTTAAATGGTAATTTATTATATTTGTGGTATATTACACAAACAACATTGAATTTAAACCCACTCCGTTCCACATATTTTTTATTAAAAAAGATTTAAACCCGCTACGCCTTGCCCTGCAAAGAGTGTAATCCGCTCCACCCCGCACTCACCTTGCCCCGCCCCGCCCCGCCCCTTGCCATCCCTACCTTGATAAGAAATAAAATATAACTCAGTTGTATAGGGTCATTGACGTGAGGCCAGAAATATATATTCCTTGCGCGACCACGTACACTTGCATGTGCTATTGGGAGCAACAAGTTTTTGGCACCATTGCCGTGGACTTAGAAATTAACTATTCTTCTAGGTTATAATTTTTCTTTTTATTTATTTATTTTTTTGTTTTATTTTTTAAATTAATTTTTTTCTTCTGAACAATTAATTTTTTTCCTTTGAATAATTTGGTACTCTTATTGATATGGTTGATTGGGATAAATCGTGGTTGGTTGACGGTTGTCCTAACTCTTATTCCCCTCCCCTAAACACCTATTATGATTCTTCTGTTATTTGTAACGTTGGCAGGGGTGAGGAAGTAGAGAATGCAAAACAAGAGGCTCTCAATGTGAACTCATTTATGGAATGTAAGGACATGCTGGACAAAGTTAATTTAAAAATCACGGAACAAATGTTTGAATGCGTGGAAGAGCAATCAACAATCATGAAACCGCAGGCTAAACTTGACGCTATTCAATTGCAAATTACAGACCAAGCTAAATTAGAGGAAGAGATTGAATCCCAACAAGGAGAAAGTTATGAAGAAGCAGAGATAGTGAGCCAATCTTGGCTACAAGAACAAACTCAACTTCTAAAGTTTCAAGAGTCTATCCGTGATGGTATGACTACATGACAACCTAACTGATTAAAGGAAGAGTTGACCTCACACAAGAAATAGATCAATTTGGCTCAGATATTCATGACTTGGAGGCTCACTTGAACAAAAAGGTTGAGGCGTCTGATGCCCAATCACCAATTGTTGTGGATGATGACCAACTAGTGGAGCAAAAAAGAGGAATTTTAACCATTCAACTACACCTTATTCCTTAATATTGATGGTGAGAAGGAGTACAAAAGTGAGAATGTTGTTTTGGATTTGAGGCATCTTGGACCTCATTCTAAACATTTTTCTACATTATGCTTGGATGATGACATGAAATTTGAGTCATCTGAACTAATAGAGGAGTGTCTAGATGAGGAACAAGGCCCCTACATTCTAAAGTTTTGTAACCCACATAGACAAAATGGCATTCCTCACATAAGGGCCACGAAGTGCAGGATGCGACATTTATTAGTTGGTTCATTTATTTTTATACCACTACCCCTAGAGAGGAGTAGAAAAATTGATGCAAAGTTCGGGGTACAATTCATAAGTTCAAAGTGGAAAGAAAAGTAGTGAATTTACATGCGTCGTGCCACGACGTTAAATTAGACTCTTATTGGGAGGCAACCCAATTTATAGTATAGCTTCTTATTTTTTTAGTGTCATTTTTTTGTGTTGTTTTTACAGGTTTTGAAGAAGTCTGAGTATCCAAAATTTGGAGCTAAGGAGCACTTTGAGCTTAAGTGTGGGGTAACGACCCTTGATGAAAATTGAGAGAACATGCTACTAGATAGGCCTAGAGGCCTCAGGGAGTATTCCTAACCCTTGTTTTAAATTTTATTTGATGCTTTTGGGACATAACATTTTTTTAAGTGTGGGGTAGAGGAATAAATTCCTAGTTTTTACTGTTTTATTGAGTCTTCTCTTTTTTAGGATGAGTTCCTTGGCTTTTGTTTTCGATTCTTTTCCTGAGGATAGTCCCTTTGAACCGATAGGGAGTAAATTTTTTCTTTTCTTTTTTTTTAGAGAAAAGAAAAGACCCTTTTGATGTGTGATACTTGCTATTTAGGCCTAATTTTGAGTAGTACTTTCCTGTGAATGCTGGATTGCTAATGAAATTGCAGACTCTTTGACTCCGAGATTCATGGTTGTGACTTTGTTTATAGCTTATTTTATTTTATAAGTTTGTTATGATCCTGTCTCTCTTAGAAGTGAAATTGATCCACCTTTATTGATACTTGTGCCATTTGTGGTGAAAATTTGTTTATTCCATGTTTTGCATCTTTGTCTAGAACTTGCCCTGCATGTTTTTGAAGGGAAATAAAAAGTGTTGCTTTGTTTGGGAGATGATAATAAGCTTTCTTTGATTTGTTTTGTGAATTTTAGCATTTTCAGATATTATATCACTAGTTAGCCCTTTTGAACATGTAACATTTTGTTGGTAGCCATATTTTGCCCTTAACTATTTTGTTGAATCCCTAGTTTTTGCACCTTACTTCCTTGAGCATTGTAGCATAGACCGATTATAATTGGTAAATCTAAAGAAAAGGGATGGTTGAGAAAAAAAATCAATGATAGCTACAAAGTGATGAAAAAGCCCTATTCAAAAGAATGTGACATGAAAAAGAAGAAAAAAAAGAGAAGAAGAAAAAATTCTTTGAGAAAAAAAAAATTGTGAAAGAAAAAAAAATGATTGAAGCATTCTTGAGATGATGAGAATTACTTGTGAAATAATTATTGAGAGAGGACTGAAAATATAGAGAAGAAGATAATGGGTGTTGAAGTCTAAAATAGCAAAGTGCTTAAGGAAGTGTAAGTCACTATTATATAGTTTTTCTATCCGTCCCCTAGCCTACATTACCACCCGTTAAAGTCTTATTTGATTATATTCGAGCATGTTTAATTAGTGGAGATGTATATAATGGGCAAACATATGGTTCTTTGTGCATACATGTGAATTTTATTTGTGAGTGTGAGAGTTGTTCTTTGATGTGAAGTCCTTAATTTATATTCAATCTTTTGAATTGAGTGTGTGGACTATTTCTTCTTGTGAGGGCACTTGTTTCATGATGGATAGGTGATTTTATTAGCTTTCTTTGATCAGAGTAAGTGAGCAAGCTTAAATTTGATGAGTTCAAAGTCCTTCCTTGAGGTTAGGAGGTTAGAGGTTTGTTGATTATTTGTATATCTTGCATAATGAGCAGAAATTGTACTTGATGTTTTGAAATTTGAATATGGCCTAATTGTTTGTATCAACCAAAGTGATGACGTTCCAAGTATGATTTTTTTAGATGAGCTTTACTGCTTGCTCGAGGACGAGCAAAAGTTTAAGTGTGGGGTGTTGATGTGAGACCAAAAATATATATTTTTAATCATTATTTGTCTCCCATTTATTATTTGTATTTGTCCTTTTTGAGCATGAATTTTATGGATTGTGCTAAATAGTGTATTTTATTTATAGAAGTAAATTGGTGTAAAGTTGAAGAAGTTAGGAGCTAAAACGAATTAAAGATGGAAGATTATAGAAGAAATCAAACAGATAACTTAATGAATTAAATTTAATATAATAATGCATAATAAATAAGAAGTGCAGATTGCAGAAATACTGCATATTGCATATGGCGAATTGCGAAGAGGACTGCTGCCACGTGGCAACTAATGAAGGCCCCTCAAATTTTGAGGCAGTTTCACGCGTATCGGATTCTAATTCCTTTTGATTTTGGATTCTTAATTTGTTTTGGACTCGGTTACTTTTATTTAGGGTTTTCTACATCTATAAATAGTCCAAGAATAATTATTATGGAGGAAGAGAATATATTTTGGATTGTTTTGGACTCAGTTACTTTTATTTAGGGTTTCTACGTCTATAAATAGTCCAAGAATAATTATTATGGGGGAAGAGAATATATTTTGGAAGGAAAAGTTGTCAATACTTTTTAGGGTTCTTTTCTTGGTCTTCTTTTCTTAGACATTAGTAGCTAAAGACCCTTGTTCTGGGGCTGCGGCTACGGGTTATTGTTGAACATCGAGTATTTTTGAATTAATTATTGGTTATCGCTTAAATTACTTTTGTATTCTTATTTTATTATTTCATGATTAGTCACCATAGAGATAAATATCTTATCTATTCTTGGACTCGAGAGATGAAGAGGTAGATAGACCAAAGAATATAAAGAGCATGATCTAACTTACATATCACTTGTCTAGATTCGTATTTAGGAGTGACGCCCGGACGAACACCAAGCTTTGTTACGAAACAGGATGAAATATAAATGCTCTCCAATTAGGACTCTCTATCCCCGCTCAACGATTAGTTAGACGGCTAGTTAGAGTAGGCGATTAGAGGTCGAGAGATCATGATCATAACATTAACCTTGTAAATCAGTAATTTGATAACCGTAATTGATTCATTGCATGAGATGTGATACATGAAACCCAAAGTATGCTGCAACCCTGGAATTTTCCAATCATTGTAAGTAAGTTTATTATTTATTTCGTGCATTCTTTTATTTATAATTCGCTTTTTTGACACCCTTGAATAAATAATTAGACTAGTATAATTTAGTAAAATAGTTAATCGACAAGTCCCTTGGATTCGATAATTCGGCTCTTTTAGAACGACTATATTACTTGCGCGACCACGTACACTTGCGTGTGCAATTGGGAGCAACAGTCATCCAAGTGCACCCTTGCTTTCAAGTTCAAATATGACCAACCACATTATATTTTATATTTAGCTTTTGTTAGGTATATTATTTCATTTAATTTCCAAGATAATGATGAGCCCACTGCCACTATAATCAGTGGCGTAGCTACATGATAGTCAATACCATATATACAATTAAAATGATACATGAAATTATTAAATAACATATTTTGGACACCCTTAATATAACAAGTTGTTATAGCCCAATGGTTTCAGATGCTTAGAATGAGGCAGTGCTCGGGTGTTTGAATCTCACTAGCCCACTGACTATAATTATTATTATTTTTCATTTTTTTTTATAAAAAGAAAGTGTTGGAATAGTAAAATAAGGGATTTTTAATCTCAAAAATCAAAAAAAATTTACCTATAAACAATAGCATGAATTTTCATCCCCAATTTTACTTTTTAAAACCAAACTTCCCTTTCAACTTTGAACAATAATCAAACTCCCTATTTTAAAGTAATTAAATCTTTAAAATAACTATCATACCCTTTCATTATCATTTTTTTACTTATTTAAAAAATCAAACCCTTTTATCCTATGCATTATCTAATGAAAGGGTATAATAAAAAATTTAAATCAAAGTTGGAGGGTGAAATCCATAAAATACATACTATGCCTCCCTTGAAATCAGGGGTGGAACCACGTGTGCATCGTGTGCATCGGGTGCTCGAGTACCCATTGATCCCGACAAAAATTTTGTATATGTATAAAGAAAATTTGTGAAATTGATATAACTTATTCATGAGCACCTATAAACCAAAAGTTCTCATGGGTGCTTTGGTTCTAAAGTTGAAGTTAGAGTGCCCTGATGGGTTTTTGTTGAGGGTTCGAATCCTAGGTGCTAACTATTTATCTTATTTTTGCGGGAAAAAAATATAAGGAGACTAGCCTAGGCAACATAGGGCCTATTCCATCCCTTTCAAATGCAGAAATAACAATAGAGGCTTTTTTTGCTCATTTTTTCTTTATTGTCTCCTATTATGTATTTATTTTTCATTTACTAACTAAACTATAAAAACATTACAAAGCTTCTAGAAAGAAACCTTTCTAGGCTAGCAACTTTATGTTAAAGAGAACAAGTACCCATCATTTTCAAATCCTGAATCCACCACTGTTTGAGATTATGTTTATTTGCTTTATTCACACATTTATACTTTTATTTTTCGAACCATAATCATGTGCCTCAAATTCCTATCCTGCCATATCAATACCTCTGATTTATCTATCTTGCTACTCATTTTCTGGACATCTCACTTAGAGCCCTTTGGATTGATTTAAAAAAAGTAGCTTTTAAGTCAAAAATAAAAAGTTAAAGTAAAATGACTTTTAAATCAAAAAATAAAAAGTAGAGCGAGACCTACTTTTGGTTTTTGACTTATTTTAAGTCACTTTTAAGTTATTTTAAGTTATTTTTGACCTTGCCAAATACTTCCTAACTTATTTTAAGTCATTTTTGATTTATTTTAAGTTATTTTTAATATTTGTCAAACACTTTCAGAAGTCAAAAACTAACTTAAAAAAATATTTTTGACCAACTTTTAAGTCAATCCAAATATCCTCTTAATCTCCTCCTACCATACTAAGCTCCTCTATATCTGCTGCCATTTCGACACTCTATCCGAAATCTTCTTGGAGAATTTGCATTTAAAGAATCAATGATTATAAGTCTCTATCTGCTCTGTACAAAGATAGCAGTCTATATATATACATGTCACAATGGCCTATTTTTCCAGCATATCAAGAGTAGTACTCAATCTCTATTGTAATGCTACATTCAGGATAAAGGTCAACTTAACTTTTTCTTTTTTGTTTTCTTGTTTGGTGTCCGATATTTATATTGAAGTCCAACTACTTTGGATTTACGCCACACAGAGCCCCATTCGGGGGAAGCGCTCCCTATCAAGAAATTTTTCATACTCACAGTTCTAACACGAAACCTCTTATTAAGGGACGAGTAGTCTCATCCACTTCACCGCATCCTTTCTTTGTCAGTGATAAAGGTCCAATTCAGTAAACCGATATTATTACAATTAGTTTTTTCCATATAACCTTTGGAAAATCAACCCTCACTCCTGGTTAAGCTTATTGACGGAGACCATTGTCATCTGCATTTGCATCCCTGCACTTTGCGCTTTTAAAAAATACTCCTTTCGTCTCATTTTAAGTGGTTAACTTGACAAGATATTTAAGAGGAAAAAAGACTTTTGAAATTTATGGTGTAAAACAATTTTTAGATATTTGTTTAGTTGAGATTCATTTCCTTAAAGATAAAAAGAGAATTTTAAAGTTAAATTGTTTCTAATTATAGTAAGATGACGCTTTTTTGGGATGGACAAAAAAGAAAAGAGCGTCACATAAAATGGAACAAAGGCACTAATGTTTTTTCCATTATTTTCTTAATGAATGAATCAAGCCAAATATGACAAGTATAAATGAATAGAGAAACTGATTAGTATATTCGTATCAAGTAATTTGTGCTCATTTTCTATTTAAGAGTTTAAAAGTACACATTTCGAAAAATATTTATTTGCTTTAATCAAAGACATTAATAAAGATTTTCATCCAAAAAAAATTCATGAAAAATATGACTCTTTTTCTGTAATTTTAATAATAATATTTTAATTATAAACTATTGTAAAAGAAAGCTCAGAATAATATAATATAATAAGAAGAAGACAAGAAGTATAGATGGAAGAGAGAATTTTTCTTATATTCAAGTGTGTCTTCCAAATGGTGAATGATCTCTATTTATAGTGTTGAGATATCACTCCCAAAGGTCACCAAACTAGTAGATACATGATTATCCAAAAAGGTTCTTTTCACCTTGGAAGCACTCATACATGAATTGAATTAATTCTTGAATAAATCTAATGGACAATTCACACAACTCAATGGATTTATAACACTCCCCCTTAGATGTCCATAGATAATGTGCCTCGTCAAAACCTTACTAAGAAAAACCCAATGGGAAAAAGTCTAGTGAAGAAAAAAGAGTACACACATCTCATAATACGCTTTAAATGTTGTCTCATTAAAAACCTTACCAGGAAAACCCAACTTAGAACAAAATCATGGTTAAGGAAAAGAGTACAACACGTATTTCACTCCCCCTGATGAAAGCTTCACTTGATATCTTGGATACGACGTATTCCAACATTGTATCTCAACTTCTCAAACGTTGATGTTAACAATGCCTTAGTGAATAAATCAGCAAGATTATCACTTGAACTGATCTGTTGAACTTCTATCTCACCATTTTGTTGAAGATCATGTGTGAAAAAAAACTTTGGTGAAATGTGCTTTGTCTGGTTTCCTTTGATGTATCCTTCTTTCAATTGAGCTATACATGCAACATTATATTCGTCTATTGTGGTTGGTATATTTTTTTTCAAAGAAAAACCACACATTTCCTGAATATGGTGGGTCATTGATCTTAACCACACGCACTCCCAACTTGTTTTATGGATGGCTATTATTTCTGCATGATTTGAAGAAGTGGCTACCAACGTTTGCTTCATTGATCGCCAAGATATTGTTGTGTCTCCATATGTAAAAAAAATAGCTTGTTTGAGACCGAGCTTTATGCAGATCAGATAAATATTATGCATCTGCGTAACCAATCAGCTCCGACTTGGATTCATTGGAATAGAATAAACCCATGTTCATGGTCCCCCAAAGATATCTAAGTATGTGTTTAACACCACTCAAATGTCTCTTTGTTGGGGAGAAACTGAATCTTGCCAGTAAACTCACTGCAAAATAGATATCTGGTCGAGTATAGTTAGCAAGGTATATTAGTGTCCCGATTGCACTAAGATATGGAGTCTCATCACCAAGAAGCTCTTCATCCTTCTCTTGAGGTCGAAATGGATCTGTATTGACGTCAAGCGATCTTACCACTATTCGGGTACTCAATGGATGTGATTTATCCATGTAAAATCGCTTTAAAATCTTTTCTGTGTATATTGATTGATGGACAAGTATTCCATTTGACAAATTCTCAATCTGTAGGCCAAGACAAAATTTCGTCTTGCCTAGATCTTTCATTTCAAATTTCCTTTTCAAACACTCAATAGCTTCTAAAAGCTCTTTACGAGTGACAATGATGTTCAAGTCATCAACAGGCTATTATAACAAATTCAGATTCCGATAGTTTTATGAAAAAACAAGGACAAATTGGGTCATTTTTGTACTCTTCCTTTAGCAAATATTCACTCAGACGATTGTACCACATCCTCCCTGACTGTTTCAATTCATATAAAGATTTTTTAAGCTTTATTGAACAGGTTTCTCTTGAACCTTTGTATACATCAGGCACTATGAATGATTCAAGAATTTTCATAAAAATGTTGTGGTTCAATGAGCCATATAGATAAGCTGTGACAACGTCCATCAGGCGCATTTCATGCTTTTCATGAACTGCCAGATTTGTTAGATACCTGAAGGTGATTGCATCCACCACAAGACAATATGTTTTCGTGTAATCAATGTCAGGTATTTGAGAAAAACCTTAAGCCACAAGTCGGGCTTTATATCTCACGACTTCACCTTTTTCATTTCTTTTTCGCACAAAAATCCATTTGTACCCCATAGGCTTGAAACCTTCAGGAGCCATAGAGATAGGTTGTGACAACGTCCATCAGGTGCATTTCAAGCTTTTCATGAACTGCCAAATTTATTAGATACCTGAAGGTGATTGCATCCACCACAGGAAAATATGTTTCCATGTAATCAATGCCAGGTCTTTGAGAAAAACTTTGAGCCACAAGTCGGGCTTTATATCTCATGACTTCACCTTTTTCATTTTTTTTGCACAAAAACCCAGTCGTACCCCCACTGGCTTGATACCTTCAGGTATTCAAATTATTGATTTGAAAACTTCGCGTTTTTTTAGTGAAATCAATTCTACTTGAATTGCGTCCATCCATTTAAGCCAATCATTTCTCTGTCTACACTCGTCGACAGATTTTGACTCAAAATCTTCATCTTGTTACATTATTTCAACAGCAACATTATAGACAAAGATGTTGTCAATCACAACGTTATTTTGGTTACGCAACTTTCTCATCTAGACATAATTCATTGAAATTTCTTTATTCTCATTATTTTCAGAAATTTGAACCTCCTCGGAGGTTTCATCATTCGTTATGAATCGGGTCTCTTCTTGCAAAATTTCCTTCACATCATGATCATCTTGATCATTTGTTCCTTTTCTCATTCGAGAATTTTTATCCTTGGAACCAATTGGTCTACCAAGCTTCAAATGTGGTCTAGACTCATTTGCCTTAACAATTTGCTCAGTCGGGACATCAACTCGAACTGGAGCATTAGCAGCTGGAATATGCGATCTAGTAATTCTTGGAAGATTAGTAAAAGCATCTGGCAATTGATTCGCAATATTCTGTAAATAATTTTTTTTCTTAACTTTTTGCTCACATTCATTTGTTTGAGGATCAAGATAAGATAGTGATGATAAGTTTCAATCTATCTCTTTTCCCAACTGTTTGTGTTCTCCCCCTAATGTTGGGTATACTGATTCATCAAAATGACATTCAACAAATCTTGCCTTAAATAAATCTTCAGTCATAGGCTCCAAATATTTTATGATTGAGGGAGATTCATATTCAACATATATCCCCAACCTTCTTAGGGTCCCATCTTTGTGCGTTGTGGTGGAGCAATCGGAACATATACCGCACATTCAAAAATTGTAAGATGAGAAATATTTGGCTCTTGACCAAAAGTCAATTGTAATGGGGAGAATTCAGGATAATTGGTCGGCCTTATGCGCAAAAGTGCTGCTGCATGCAAAATAACATGTCCCCACATAGACATAGACAACTTTATTCTCATTAGCAATGGTCTAGCTATCAATTACAGACGTTTAATCAATGATTCTGCTAGATCCTTCTGAGTATGACCATGAGCAATTGGATGTTCAACTGTTATTTCAATAGACATACAATAATCATTAAATGCCTGAGATGTAAACTCACCAGCATTATCTAGACGAATTGTCTTTATTGCATAGTCTAGAAATTGTGCTTTTAATCTTATTATTTGAGCCAACAATCGCGCAAAAGTCATGTTGTGAGTTGATAATAAGCATACATGTGACCATCTTGTAGAAGCATCTATCAAGACCATATAATATTTAAATGGTCCACATGCAGGGTGAATTGGCCCACATATATCACCCTATATATGTTCTAGAAACGCAAGGAATCCAATATCAACCTTGATTAATGAAGGTTTAATGATCAACTTTCCTTGAGAACAAGCAGCACAAGAGAATTCCTTTGACTGAAGTATATTTGGTCTCTTTAAGGTGTGCCCATGTGAATTCTCAATTATTTTGCTCATCATATTAAAATCAGGATGGCCCAAACGGTCATGCCAAATGATAAAATCATTAAATTTAGTAAACCTTTTGTTTACTGCGGCGTGTGATTCAACTGTACTTATACTTGTATAGTACAACCAAGAAGAAAGTGCAGGTAATTTTTCATGCACAATTTTCTTCTCTGTATTAATTGTAGTAATGTAAAGGTACTCAACCTTTCCTTCATTAGCAGTCTCAACATGATAGTCATTTTGACGAATAACTTTGAAACTTAATAAGTTTCTTTGAGACTTACTACAATATAATGCATTATCAATGGCCAGTATTGTCCCTCGAAGTAGTAATAAGGTCGCTCTTCTAGAGCCCTCAATTAATTTTGTACTACCTGATATTGTGTTAACATATGTCATTTTCATAACCAAATTAGAAAAATATTTCTTTTCTCTTAATATAGTATGCGTTGTAGCACTATCAAGAAGGCACACATCTCCATTACTCATCTTGAATCCAATTGAAAACTGGGGATTTCAATTAATTTTCATAAAAATAAAAATACATCAAAAGAAGTACGAAACAAAACTAACAACGGAAATTTAAATATTTCAACATAAAGAAGAACATGATAATTAAAAAACACATAATAAAAGTAGCAATAAAATGCATTCCTCAGCTAAAAGATCAAACTTCAGTTTCGATCTCCAAAGAAGTCATCAACTTCCATATGAGTAATATCATCAAGGCCATCAAAAACATCATCCTTTAAAGCCAAATTTGCTTCAATATCCTTATCATATTTCTGAGATGTTCTCGCCTTATCATCATCTTTAAGATTCAAATGTGACTCTGCTCGAGCATTGGAAGAGGAAGCACCACCTTTATTTCCTTTTCTTTTGAAGGAATTTTGGTAGAGTCTGACAAAATTCTCAGGTGTCTGACGTTCACTCTTCCAATGGTCTTTCATGCCACAACGATGACAATTACTTTTTGAGGAGTTATTTTGAGAACTCATGTTGTTCTCCCTTTTATTATGACCACCACCTCAACGATTGTTGTATCGTCTCTTGTCTTAGCCACGCCCCCGCGCATTATTATAGTCCCGATGATCATCTCTTTTTACTTCAGATTGATCACGTGCTTCTACCACATTTGCTTCTGGTAACAGAGCAGTTCCAGTGGGACGAGCTTCATGATTTTTCATTAAAAAGGCATTATGTTGCTCAGCCACCAGAAGACACATGAGATCAGTTCAGAGTATTTCTGAAAACCCTTTTCACGATATTGCTGCTGCAATATCATATTTGAGGCATGAAAAGTAGAAAGTGTCTTTCCCAACATGTCCTCATCTTTTATAGTCTCCCCACATAATTTTAATTGGGAGGTTATCCTGAATACAACAGAGTTATATTCAATTACAATCTTAAAATCTTGAAACTGTAAGTCCATCCACTCATAACGAGCTCTTGGCAATACTATGGCGTTTAGATGGACATACCCCCCCCTAAATCAGTCCACAATTCAAGTGGATCTTTTACCGTTATATATTCAATCTTTAAGCCCTCATCAAGATGATGACAAAGAAAAATCATAGCATTCACCTTATCTTGGCTCGATGCTTCATTTCCCTGAGTAATGGTGGCATCAAGACCTTTAGCAGCTAAGTGAATCTCAGCATCGAGTACCCATAATAGGTAATTTTTTCCAAAAATATCTAGTGTCATAAACTCAAGTTTGGATAAATTCAACATGATGAGATTATAAGAAGAATAGGCGGATTAGATAAGAATATTTATATAATACCTTTGTAATTAGCAACTTCGTGCTGATAACTATTGTAAAAGAAAGCTCAGAATAATATAATATAATATAAGAAGAAGAAGACAAGAAGTATAGATGGAAGAGAGAACTTTTCTTATATTCAAGTGTGTCTTCTAAATGGTGAATGATCTCTATTTATAGTGTTGAGATATCACTCCCAAAGGTCACCAAACGAGTAGATACATAGTTATCCAAAAAGGTTCTTATCACCTTGAAAGCATACATACATAAATTGAATTAATTCTTGAATAAATCTAATGGACAATCCATACAACTCAATGGATTTATAACATACACAATATTAAATATAAGGGTATTAGTGTTTTATTTTAAAATATAGAAAGTATTATTTAAATTAAGTTGTATTATACAAATATTTAACATCATTAACACTTTAATTATTTGACTTTTTATAGCATGAAAAAACAATTTAGCTAGATAGACTACTTTTTCAAAGTCTCAACTAGACATATAAATTCCAAACAAAAAATATATTTGGCACGACAAGAAATTGGCACGAATGGCACGGAAGTCACTTTTTGGGGGGTAAAATCATAATTATAGGGGGCTAGGAAGGGTGTGGTTGTAAATTCAATATTTTCTTTTACCCAAAATACCCTCTAAAGTAAAACTACTTTGAAAAGTCTTAAACCACTAGATAGTTTCAAGAAATTACATTGCCCAATAATTTTTTTCTTTCCAATAAAAAACACTGCCCAAAAAAGCATTTATTACTCTTATTTATATCTACTTCAATACTTTATTCACTCTCTTTCTTCCAATTTTTTGATCTTTCATTGTTGTTTATTCTTCCATTCTTCTTCCTTTTCAATATCTTACTATTTTCGTTCATAAATTTCATCTCATGAGCAAGTATGTCTATGTTGTTTTTAAGAGAAAAAAAAGGCATATTCATTAAATTTTATAAACATTCTTTAAATTAATATTTATTGATTAATTAATACCTCTACAAAATAATAATATTTTACAATTTCAATAATTATATTCCACGTTGAGGATAGCACTACTAGTTTTCATGAAATTCAAAATATTTAATGAATTCATTATTTTTTAGTTAAATTAATTTTTTTGTAATATTTTCTCAAGAGTATTAATTGTAGGGATAAAATGAGAAAAAAATTAATTAATTTTATCTTAATTTAATAAATAAACAAGTAATTTAATATATGTATATATATATATATAAACGCGACCAACTAATACAACTAATATGGGATGGAGAAAGTATTGAATTGCGATGTAAAAAAATTTGGGCGCAAATTCCTTTGATAGTCATCCATGTTTGGAAATTTGCCTTGTAATATCACTTTTGTTTATTTTAGGATCACAATATTACTGAGTTATTCCTATTTTTCTCAAAATATATACCTCACTCCTAATGAAATGTCATGCCACATTATTATTATTTTTAACAAAAAATATTTTTAACAATAGAATAAAAACATTTACCTCACTCTTGAATTTTATAAAAAGTAATAAAATTTAAAATGTAAAATTAACTAATATTTATTATTTATATGTAAATATTTTTAAAATTAATTATAAAAAGTTATTATCTTATTTAGTTGAGTACATTAATTTAATATTGTTGGTACATTTTTTTTGTTATGATATAAAAATAAATAAAAATAATATATATATATATATATATATATATATATATTTCTTTTTTCTTCTTTTTTGACATTTTTCTTTATTTTCCCCTATTTTCTTAATTAAAGTAGAATAATTGAATGTAATTAAGAAAGGAGAATGCATGATTGGAATTTGAAGTGGCTTCTCAATTCTTCATTAATAAATATAATAATTAATATAATAACTTATACACAATAACTTAATATGATTGTTTAAAAAATTTCAATTTCATTCATCTTTTTATTCAAATTTTTTACATTTTTCTTAATTTTTTCTATCTTTATAATTTATTAGAAAATCTAAAACTATTTCTTGATATCCCTTTAAACAACAAAGGTTGATATCCATTTTCATAAAATAGTTCTCACGTAACTATAGACATTAAACACTATTTCCTCTCTTCTTTATTTGTTTTTATTCCTCCTTTATTTGCTTTATTAAAAGTCTTACATTCACAACTCATTTATTCCATTTTTACTCTTAATAATATTCATAACTCCTAAATATCTAATTTAAAATTTAAAACACCTTATGGTATTCCATCATTTTATCTATATGAATTCATATTTTTTGTTTCACAAGTCTCCATCCAAGATCATTCTATTATTTCATATTTGAAGTAGTAATATTGTTATATATATATATATGTATATGTATATGTATGTATGTATGTATTTATCCTTTGCCAATCATTTTTCTTTTTATCATCCTAATATCTTTCCTTCAATTATTCTATTTCTGACTATGGGTAATCAGTGAATTTTTTTTGAAATATTGGATATTTTGATAGCAAAGGAGTTCTTTCATCTCAAAATCTGAATAATATTTATTACTTAAAGTGGTTCTTTCGATCATTCATCGAAAGGAGACACTTGATTTTGAATTTGACCAATTGAGATACCAGGAAACAATATTCTTAATTTCTTTATTCGAAGTGAATTCTTAGCCTATTTCTATATATATGTATATATATTTCATGTGGTACTATATATATTCATGTTTTAATCTTGAAGAATAAGATTCTTCAATGAAGACCGGCTTGTGAAGTGAATATCGATAACGATAAGGGTTCGAAGAATTATGAATTGATGAATTGATTTATTGAATTCATATTTTTTTGATAATGGAAGTTGTAAAAATGATATTTGTATTGCATTACTTTCTCCTTTATTTATTGTATGTTTTCTTGATATCTTTTTAGCTTGATTTTTACATTATTCATGTAATTGTTGTTACTAAGAGCATGTATAAGGTAGTTAAATTTATGCTCAAGTTATATGGCACTTTTTTTTGGTCAAGATTTTCTTTGTGGCCTTTTTCTAATTATAAAATGACAAATAACTTTTAATATTTTAAGTTTTTCTAATTTAATATATTTATAAATAATAACTACTCATAACTTATATCCTTTAATTTTAGTCTTAATAATTTCATAACTTACGAGTATAGTTTAGATTAATTTTTCTTTTTTGATATAATTATTTTTTTATTTGGCATGATAGGAATATAAATATTATAAATACCTTACATAAAACAGTATCATATTAACAATTGTTTATATTTTTTTTGTGTTTTATATCATTATAATTAAATATTTTATTTTGAATTGATTTATTGAATTTATACTTTTTGATAATGAAAATTGTAAAAAGGATGCTTGTATTGTATATTTGTATTACTTTCTCCTTTATTTATTTATTTATTGTATGTTTTCTTGATACCCTTTTAGCTTGATTTTTATATTATTCATGTAATTGTTGTTACTGAGAGTATGTATAAGGTAGTTAAATTTATGCTCAAGTTATATGACACTTTTTTTTTGTCAAGATTTTCTTTGTGGCCTTTTTCTAATTATAAAATGACAAATATAACTTCTAATATTTTAAGTTTTGCTAATTTAATATATTTATAAATAATAACTACTCATAACTCATACCCTTTAATTTTAGTCTTAATAATTTCATAACTTAGAATTATAGTTTAGATTACTTTCCCTTTTTGATGTAATTATTTTTTTATTTGGCATGATGGGGATATAAATGTTATAAATACCATACATAAAACAATACTATATTATCAATTGTTTATATTTTTTTGTGTTTTATATTATTATAATTAAATATTTTATTTTATTTATTATTAATTGTGTTTTAAAAAAATTGATAACATATAATAATGGCTTTAACATAGCTTTAGGGAGTGGAACATAGTGGTGGATCTATGATTATTACTCATTTAGTCCTCTATGATCCTACTAATTATTATTAAACTTAATTAATATAACTATCTTATTTCAATCAAAAGAATTATGAGAATAAGTTATATTTGATTTTTCTCTCAAAGAAAATCAAAGATAAAATAAATTATAATATGATATCATTGCTTAATCTTCTACACATGTAACAATTTGTTTTTCTCGCTATACTTTTCTTGCTTAAAATATATTTAGAAGTTTTTTTCTTTTTATTACTTTGTGAATATAATAATGTAGGTTATTTTTAATATGCCTTAGCTACATAATTATGAAAATCTATGTCTATATATTATTTAATTGTGATTTTTGAGATTGTAATATGACACGTCTCTTATGCAATTAAGTTAGTATCTTTTTTCTTATTTTTGTGATTTTTACCCCTTATATTTTTCAGTCATTTATTTATTTTTACAAATAAAATCAATGCATAACGATTAATGTATTTAATGTCATAATCTATATATATAATAAAGGAGAAATATAGACAAGGTGATGTGGCACCTCTCTATGATCTCCATTCTTATTTATCTTTTTTCTCCTTTTTTTTGACCTTTTTTTTAATTTCTTCAATTTTTTTACTTTGTAAAATCATCCCCTTAACTCATAGTTCTTTAATAAATAAATTCATAACTTTCAAGCTTTTCATATTCATAACTTTCAATTATTTAATGTAAAAATTAGTAACATCTTAAAATCATCTTAATAGAAATTTATTTTAAGGTATATGTACCTCCCACTATAATTATCTTTTTTATTAGAGTTTATAATATATATTCATGTATTCTTTCACCTTCAATTTTTATAATTCTTAATTAATTTTATTGATGTGGATTAATAATATGTTAAAAGATGGGAGAAAAAATTATTTATTTTATTTTTTATAATTAAAAAAATGTTTATTCAATTAAATCAACTTTTCATCTCCCATTATAATTACCTTCTTTATTAGAGATTTTAATATATATTCATGTATTCATCCACCTTCAAATTTTATTATTCTTAATTAATTTTATTAATGTGGAGTAATAATGTATTAAAAGATGGGAGATTAAAAGGCAAAAATTAACCTATATATATATCTTTCACTATCAAACTATGCATACATGAATCATTTTAGTTTTAGTTGTGCTTAGGAAATGCTTCAACATAATTTTTAATGTATTTTAATTTTTTTTGAGTAGTAGAAATTTGTCTAATGAGATCATGTATTGATAGATATTTATCTTGATTACACTTCTTATATGTGTTCTATTCTTTGTAAAATTTCTTTTCATGCTAAGATTTCTCATCTTATTGGTTGAAATTTTTATATTTTTGCTTCATTACTATTTTTTGTTCAACATTTGCTAAATTTTAATGATTCATGCTATGTCATCTATATCGAGAAGCTTGGTACATACAGTAGATTTCTTCTAAGGTGATTTTATGCGTTCAAATTTTAAATTCATAATAACAATTCTGCTCCTATTTTATTTCAATTTCTTTTATGATGTATAGTTTTCTTTTATTAACTTTGTTCAAGAATATGATTAATGATTGATATTGTGTAACTTTGAAAATTATTTTAAAGTTTATGACTAAAAAATAGAGGCAAAAGTTAATTTCATAACAAGAAATTAAAAGGAAAATAAGAAATCTACTATTACAAATAATTCATGTGTATTGGTTCATAAAATTAATTACATGCATTATACTTTATATATGTTAATGCATTTGAAATAATTGTTATGAGTAGTGCAAGAGTAAAACTATTCACGTCTAAGTAACTGTAATTTTTTAATTTTTCTTAATAAAGATAGCATTCAAGTACATTAGTAACTTCTTTCTATATTAATGAAAGTTAGAAGCTGGATAATTCATCTCTTTTCTTTTTTTTATCATAAGCTTATACATGTATATAATACCTTTTGCTTGGAAAAAAAAGAAGAAAGTGCATTATCCATAAAAGTGGAAGTGTTCAATTTTATATTTATTCTATATAATAGATAACTCAATATTATTAATTGATGGTCCATCAATTATTTTTATTTTCTTATATTTTTTTAATTATCTATATCGTATATACACATAATTTTAAGCATATATAAGACGATATGATACTTTTCTATAACAAACATTCATAAAAAGAATTTCTTATTTTCTATTGACATTATTCACAATTATTTTCATTGAATTATTTTAAAGAATCTAATATCCATTATTAGTAATAAAAAAAATCAGCTAAAGAATAAAAAATCTGATGTGACACCTTTTTATGGTCAGTATTTTTATTTATTTATTTCGTATTTTTTTGGTATTTTTTCCATTTACTTATTGTGTTAAAAAACTATTGAAGAAGATAAAAGAAAAAATAATGTGCAGTATATTAGCGACAGTTATGCATATCCATAACTATAACACATAAATGTTAGAATTAAAAGAAAAACAAATTATTGTTTAAGAGGAAAAACAAGTCTCAAAATGAAAATTTTCTCTTTATTTCTACTTAATTTATAAAAAGTTCATTCTAAATTATTGTTATACCGCGCGAAGTGCAGACAAGTTTCCTAGTGATATTATATATAAAAGTTATGATAACTCATGTCTCTTATCTTCTTTATAACTTCTACTCTTAAATATTATTGGGTTGAACCCATAGGTGACCCCTTAAAGTTGGCATCCATTTTCACTTATACATCTTAACTAGGCTTTGTTCATTTTAGACACCTCATGTCATGCCCCGCTGTGTCATTTTGACACATTTTGCTGACTTGGCACAAAGTGTGTGTTGCACTAACTCTAAGCGCGTGAAGAGCTTTTTTTCCGTGAAATAATATTTTTTCCTTCTTTTTTCTGGACTCTTTCTTCTTTCCACAATCCACCTACTCCACCACCATCATATTCATCCATTTTCTTCATCCACCCCTTCTCTGTTACAAGTTACAACCCAGATCATCCATCTTCATATCTTTTTTCTTCCTCCACCATAAAAATCATCAAATCTTCACCTTTATAATCATTTGTAGTAGCAGGTATAGTAAATAAAAAAATGGGTTCTAAAATAATTTTCAATGAAACTCCATTTTTGCATATTCAAAATTTGAAAATCCTTCGTGAATTAAAGGTATGTGTTAGGATATGTAATTGTTCTTTTGCGTATTTATTTAACATTCTAACGATAGATCTGGGTTTTCAAAATAAAGAAATAGTTTTGCTGCAACAATAAAAAGAGATTGGAACAACGAGATTGGTATTAAGCACCCATTTGTGCTGAAATTCTTGTCAATAAAAACAATTACATAAATAAGCACTCAAAAGTTATGTATTACGATACATAATTGTTCTTATTGAATTTGTTGGATGAAAACCCAGATTTGAAATTTGAATTTATGGTGAAATTTTGATTGAAATGAATAATAAATATGGATTTGTGCTAAAAAAATTATATCAAAACACTATTTTATTACTTTGGATTGAAGAAATTGAGATGAAATTTGAAGACTCCATTAAAGGTCTTTTGAAGCTTCTTCAAAACAAAAAAGAAACAACCCTGGTTAAAATAATTTTTATTTTTTCTTAACTCAAAATTCATTATTTAATAATTGTTTTGAACATAAATAACAAGTGTCATCAGTTAATTCGACACTTTACACGTGTCATTCCCGAGTAAATACACACACCTAACAGTTTTGCTGGTTGAAAAAAAAAAAGTCAAAATGACATAGCGGGGCATGACATGAGGTGTCTAAAATGAACAAAGCCTAGTTAAGATGTCTAAGTGAAAATTTGTGCCAATTTTAGATGGTCACCGATGGATTCAGCCATATTATTGATAACTCCTGTTTATTTCATTTTTATAATTTTTAGAAATATTTCTTTAATATGTAAATAGTAAACAAATTTGATAATAAAGACGTAACATAGAAGTTCAAAAAAAAATTTAATACCAAAATTGATGTTTTCATAAATGATCAAGTACTCAAAAGATAGATAAGATTTAAACAAAAGATATTGTTTTCAACTTAATACATAGATTGTTGTTTCAAAATATGACCTCTTATTTTATTTACTTCTTCATTTATGCACTCTAAATTGTTTTTTCTACCATATGCATATAAAGTCTATTTAGCATATTGAAAAGACATATCATGTTTCAGACGAAGACAAAGATTTACATTGTCTTTTATGTCACTTACTTGAACATAAATATTCCATACTACTTCATTACAATTAAAAATTATCAATTCATAGAATTATTTTTTATAAACTATAAAATAAATTAATTTATTATTTTTCAGTAGAACCACGCGAAGCACGAATAGTTTCACTAGTGTGTGTGTGTGTGTATATATATATATATATTTTTTTTAAAACAAAATTTTAATTATTCTTTGGGGGGGGAGGGGGCTGGTAGGTGTTTGGGGTAGGTGTCGACTAAGAAAATTAAATTTTAATTATTTTTTTTAAAAAAATAAGCTTTCAATTTTTTTTTCTGAAAAGCGGAAGTAGGGATAGTCAAGAGTTGAGTGGGGTAAAAAATAAAAAAAATCTAAATTTGAACTATTTTTCAAAAATAAAATTTTAAGTTGTTAATTTTCTTTTGTTGGGGGAGGGGCTAGTTTGGGTGTGGGGGGGGGGGGTGAGGGGTAAGGACAAAATAAATTGATTTTTTTTTTAAAAAAAGGAAATTTTAAAATTTTAATTTTTTTGAATGGGAAGGTAAGGAAAAAAAATTATAATTTGAGGAAAATAAATTTCTTTGAAAAGCATTTTTCAAAACATTTAAGCCAACCAAACATGAGAAAATTGAGAAACATTTTCTATAATCTATATATAATAGGAGAGGTGATAGCGCTTACGTGTCAGTACCACAAAAAAGCAGTATTTTTAAAAAATAAAAATTACAAAATATAGATTTGCAAAAAAAAAAACCAAAGACACGTTAATGGCAGTTAAATATTTTAAAATTAATGGGATCAATTTAATATTTGTGTAAATGTTGTTATCTTTTAATTGATTTACGAAAATAGGATATTTTTAATAAAAAATTAACTATTTAAACATGAAAAAATAAAAACAATGACAATTGATCAAGAATAAAAAAATAAAATTTTAAAAATTACTATTTAAAACATAAAAAAAATTACCAATTGACAAAAAAAATAAAATAATGCATCTTCTATATCTATTAAAAATTATTAATTACATGTATTCTTTTTAAAAGTTACCACACTTAATATTAGTTAGTTATTTTCAAATTAAATTTAAAAATGTTAGAAAATCCATAAATTTTTTACACGTATTCTTTTTAAAAGTTACCACACTTAATATGATTGTTTTCTATTCCTTTTATTTTAAAATAATTAACTGATTGTACAAGTGTGGCTAATGTTTAAGTTTCTTTAGACTTTTATTTTAATTATTTTTAATATATATATATATATATATATAATATTTTAAAAAATTAAATATTTCAAAATTGTATTTTGCAAATAAAAATTAAAAAAATTGTAGTTAATTATTTTTAAATTAGTGGGATAAGTTTAATAAAGAAAGAGAGACTCACGTCCCTTGCCCCTATTTTCCAGTAACTCAAAACACAATTCTTCAACCGTTTATAAAAAAAGAATACATAAAAATTAAATGTAAAGCAATTATAACTTCTCTAGTGAGAAATAAAATGAGTAAAGTAAAGGAGAAAGTAAATATAGTGAAAGAAAATAAAAATGAAAAGTCAAAGGTAATTTTTTTTTGGAGGAAAATTAAAATAGCATTAGAGCCAACAAAGATATTATTATATTTTCTTCATGTTGTGTCATTCGTGCCAATTGACTATCGTGCCAAATAACACTACTCAATTCCAAATAGTGTATGAAACTTTATTTAGTAAAAAAAAAGTATAGGGGGTGTAAAAGATAAAAAAGATGGATATCCTTTTCTATGCCACTCAAAATCCGACAAAAAGTACAGTCCTTTACGAGTATACCGATAATAAAGGCCAAAGATTGAGCAGGATATCCTCTTATTACTTTATTTTCAATCAAATCAGGTTGTGTGTGAAAAGAAATGTTTGTCATCATTCTCTTTTTTCTATATTTCAATTTAATTTGCAGTTTTACTGCTATTTTCATGTGGCCACCTGACTTTTGACCGCACAGTATGACTTTGTTGTGAGAATATAATCTTTAGGGGTCATTTGGTTAATGGTTAGAGTTGCATGTATTAATTATTTAAGTATAAATTAGGTAGTTATTAGTTATATAAGTATTAATTATACAGATATTAGTTAAGCACAAATTTATAAAATCATATAATACACTATTATAAAGATATTCTTAAAAATACAATATTTATTGATCAAGCTTTAATTCAATAAAAAAAAATTAAACATAAGTTGTGGTGTACTAAACTTTAATATAATCCTCCTACATAGTACGAACAATCTTCTCACATTGAACTTGCATTTCTTGTTCATATGACTGAGAAGATGAACCAACATTGTTTCTTTGAGCCATTTGTTGGCCAATTTGGTTGATAAATATATTTGATAAAAAATAATGAATCTGGTGAATATAAATGGTAAAGTAGAAATTGATTTGAAGTAATAATAAATTCTATGTTAGTGAGAATAATCATTATATGAGATATAAATGATTTAAAAAGTAATGATATGAATTATAAATTTTATTTACATATGAAATAAATGGTTAATAGATATATATGTGGGGTTGTTTTTACAAAATATAAACTTGTACGTAAATTTTTATATTTAAAAAATCTCAAATCAAGATTTTTGGAGAATTTGAGATTTCATCTCATCATATGAAATCAACATGAAATTGCATATTCAAACACTGATTTTCATATCGCAATTTCATATCACATGTTCAAACGGCTACTTAGTTTTAGTGCTAATTAAGAACCTTAAATTTTAAACCCGTCAAATTTAAATTTTGAATCTGAACTCTAATTTGAATTAATGCAAGATAGCATAAAGTTATCCGCTCTAGTTAGAATGAAATGAGAGAGATGAGAAATTTCTAAATATTGATGTTAGATCGATGTTAACTCATGAAAGGTTACCATGGGAAGAGAGTGTCTCATATTATATTCAATCAGTGACATGAATATACAAAATTGAGCTCGAAACAAGCTGAAAGAACAACAAAAGTAAAAGTCTCCCTTAAAATTCTAATAACCTTGAAGCTTAAATGGTTAAAAGAAGATACTGAATAAAAAAGAAAGAGGCAGAAGAAGAGGTATATACCAGAAGAAAACAAATAAAGTGTGAAAAATGATGTATTAATGAGCTTTACTTTTCATTTTATTTACCGAAATATCTAGGACGACGTGGAGGTTATTAATTGGTTTGGTAGTACTGAGGGCACTCCCTCATATTTAGAACTAAGTTACAAGAGCCCATGTTAGCACGGGCCCAATAAATATTATTTTTTTGTATCAATTTATGTGATATAAATAGAATTTGAAGAATATTTTTTTAGATATTTAAAGTTGTTAATTATTGTAATTTATAGTATTTTTTTTATGTAACTTTCAATAATATATGTAATCTTTTTGTCCCAATTTATGTGGCACTGATAGATTTTTTATGTCTTTTAAATTATTAAGTTATTAATTATTGTAACTTAAAGTACATTTTATATCATTTTTAAATAACATATGTTACTTACTTTGTTCCAATTTATGTTGCACATGTAAAATTTTCATAATCAATCAAAGTTTTATGTCTTTTAAATATTTTAAACGGTTAATTATTGTGATTTATATACCTTTTACATAAATTTCAAATAATATATGTTACTCTTTCTGTCGCAATTTATGTGCACTGATAAAATTTCAAGAACCATTTAAATTCTTTAAATGTCTTTTAAATTTTTAAATTGATAACTATTGTAATTTATAGTACCCTTTACGTTAATTTCAAATTTTTAATTCAAAATAAGTTTTATATATTTATGTGACGGTAAATTATCTTCTTCTTTTTTTTCTTCATAAACTTGATATTAGTGTAGATACATAAATTATTTAATAACTAATTCTTACATTACTAATATCATATAATTCTAATCAACTATGAAATGATGCCTAATTAATTTGATGATTTATTCATTATTAATTTTATCAAACACAAATAATTTTTTACCAAAAAATAAATGGATTCACATTTTAAGTGGCCCCCACATATATTGATAAGTTTTTAAAATTGCTGCAAAAATGATAATGTCAAAGAGCTTGGAAAAGTACACGTGTTGCAATCTACAAAAGAGTAACTTGTGTGGGTCCCTAGAACGATCCGAAGCTCCTCTCGGTAGCCTCTTATTATATAAGAGAATGATGATAAAATACGTTATCATATTGACGACGCTAAAAATTAGTACGTTGTAAATGTATAATTGTATATCCATTACTTATACATGGAAAACCTTTATCTTTAAAGAGGAATACTTGTAAAAGGAAGAAGTCATATATAGTAGTAACAAAATGGTACAGAGTAAAAATGCAATATCATTACTAAAATTCTGATATTTATGATGTGAATATGTAAAATAAGAAAAAAGATTTTTGAAAGTAAATTGATAGGGGTAAATATATAATTTTATTATTTTAATTCATGTATAACTAATACGCATATAACTTGTTTCATCTTCTACTCCGTATAAAACTATACATAAATTCTCTAATAAGTTACGTGAGTATTAGTTATGTTGAATTACTAAAACACAATCAAACACCATATAAAAGTAATATATGAACAACTATTATACAACATTTGAAACATACCAATCAAATATTGTATAAAATTAATATATAAATAATCAAGTTATTCATGTATTAGATTGAGCCTTAACCAATTACCAAACGACCCCTTAAAAGGTTTGTTCGAAGAAGTAAAATTCACAAAAGAAAGTGTTCCTTACATGATTGGAGTTCTTCATCCAAATGAGGTAAATTTTTTCCTTACATATACTATATATACATAAAATAAAATTTTAATTATATATAAACAATGTAATTTTTTCGTTAAAGAGAGGGTTCAATCCTACTAAGCTTCGGGCCCTCTCCACTTAAATCGACTCAGACTCTATTTATACCTAGTTTTTCAGGTTTATCATTTGTTTTTCTTTCGTCCTTCTAAGAATTTTGGAAAATTAGTTGTCTCAGGCATTAGAAAGCTCAATGCTATCTATAGGATTTAATATTTATTTAATGGGATAATACTATATGCTGAAGACCTCAACGACTCCAAGAAATCTTGTGACTTAGCTAGCGTTTGGTCATAAATTTCCAAATATTCTGGCAAATTATTTTTGGGTGAAGTTTCAGCACGCGTTTGGTCACAAATTTTCTCAAGAATATTTGACTCTTTCAAAAAAATATGATTTATACCCATAAGTTCTAAAAATTATTTAAAATATCCATAAGTTTGTATTATCATTTTATAATGAGCATGTTTCGTTAAATAATAACCTTATAACAAAACTAGTGAAATTGCCCGCGCTTCGCGCGACTATATGAAATATTTATAAGACCATAATATATAGCATTTATATTCAGATTAGTATTAGATATAATAGACAATATTGATATTTTTCTTCATCTGTGACATGATAGATTTTCTCATCTTTTTTTAAACATATAAAATATATCAAAAAAAATTATATTTTCTTATTTTTTTAAATGCAAACTATTCATATGTATATAATAGAATAAAATATTTACCGCGGTGAAGTAAATTGAACAAAAGATCATATTTTGAAATAACAATATATTGTATTACGTTGGAAATATTTTTTATGTTTTCATTTCCTTTATCTTTTATAGAAGTACTGATTCTCTAAACAAATTCTTATTTCGTAAAAAATAAAATTGAAGTTCTTTATTGTGTTTTTACTATTACATATGTCTATTGTAATTTTTTTAACATTAACTAAATATTTATAAAGATTATGAAAATGAAACGTACGAAAGTTATGAATAATATTTAAGAGTAGAAGTTACAAGTAAGATGAAAAGACATGAGTTAGAAATGCATTAATAATTATGCATTGATTTTATTTGTACAATAAATAAATGAATATGAAAATCAAGAGTGAAAATACAAAACTAAACTAAAAAATAAAATAGTTGGTGACTGCATAAAAATTGTAAATATATTTCAAACTAAAAAGAATAGTGACAAAAATAGATTGTTACATACCAAAGAAAATGACATCATAGAATTAATAATTTTTTATTTTTTTTTGCAAGCATAATAAAAATGAAGTTCTTGATCATCATAATATTTTTTTGTTGAAATGAGATAATTATATTAACTATGCTTCATAACCAAAAAAATAAGTAGAATAGTAAAGAACTAAATGAGTAGCATTGTCAATAAATGTAGCTTAGTTATTTATACAAATTAAAGTTTGAAAAAATTCTAACAAAAGTAGCTAAGTGTCATGACCCAAAACCTGTTGTGATGACACTTATCCTATCCCACCAGGACAAGTTAGCCTAAACCCACTAAAGACAGAAATAAATGCGGAAATAAGCAAATTAAATAAGAATTACAAAAGCGGAAGTCTTTCAAAACTTAAATAACCTCCAAGGACTGGTTGTCACATGTACAAGCCGCTAATAACAGAACTGGAATGAAAAATACAAGTCTCAAGTATGTCTTTGTTTCTCAAGTAGAACAAAGCATAAAAACAGGAATAAGAGAGCCCGCCTGATGACAATAGCTACCTCTCTTAGTCTCCTGGAAAGCCTCGGATGATCAAGAAAAGAGAAACTCACTTTCCGGGCTCGGAACCTACACAAGTGTAGAAGCAAGGAGTGAGTACCAAACAACACGGTACCCAGCAAGCCAACTAACAAAACTAGGTAAATCTAATAAAATACGCGAACTCCTTTCATCCTAACCGAACCTCCATAACTACTACCTGCACAGAAAATCAACCCAACCTAACAATTATCAGTACACAGTTCAAACAGTCTCCACAATCACAGTTCAAAATCATAAGTCACAACTCGCAAGTAATCACACAGTCAATCACAAGAATCATGCTCACCACACAATAATATGCAAGAATGCTGATGCACAATCCATGATCACGCATGCTCACAATCGCCGACAATGACCTCGGCATCACACACTCGCCGAAAATGACCTCGGCTCGCCGGAAAAAACCTCGACATCACAATCTCGCCGGAAAAGACCTTGGCATCAAAATCTCGCCGGAAGAGACCTTGGCATCACAATCAATCATCTCATCATAGTGTTCAAGATCAAAATGCAATCGGCATGTTCACACAAATAATGAGGAAATGACAAGTTCAAGCAATTCACAATCACAATTAAGCTATCAAAGCATTTCACCAATTACACATCGATATCAAGATCACGGCATATCACACTTTGATTCACAACATTAGCACACATTGCCTTTTATTAACCCCGTCGATCTATTAAAATTTTGGTTCACGAAAGATTTCAACCCGTATCCTCATTCCCATTACTCCCCAACACATACAAGAAAGGAAATTTGAGATTCTACTAGATTTACGGAGTTTTAGAAGTTCACTTGCCTTAGCCAAAATCACGATCAATCAATAACTTGAGCCTTCCCTTTCCGAATATAGTCCGAAACACCACAATCTATTCATATAATGATTCACAATCAAATTCCGGAACTATCGACACCAAAATCACAAAATTCGAGAAAAAGGGTAAAAACTACTCAAAAATTCAATTCCAAAAATGGGATTTAAATTTGAAAATTTTTACATGAAAACGTTCCTCAAAGCATTAGGAATTCATTGATGAAAACCGTTTCGAAAATGGAGCTCAAATCAGTCCATAATCATCATTTAATCAAAAATTCCAAGTTCAAGAAAAACCCCAATTTCTTCACTTTAAAATTCCCAATTTCAAATAAAAATCAAGATATAATCAATGTGTTATGGGTTAGAATCGCTTATCCAATAGGTTCCCACGAAAAATCTCTTTGAAAATCGCCTCTTCTGAGCTTCCCAAGTCCAAGAATGGTGGAAATGAGTGTTTTCCCAAATTTTGAAATTAAACATTGTTCAGGAAAAAATAATCCTCCGCAAACGCGGCTCACTCAGCCCGCGAACGCGGAGCACAACATCCAATTAGTGGGGTAGCATATTTGTTCGAAATTCCGTGCACACAAACCAAATATGCTACCCCACTAAATTCGACGCTCTGGACTCAATGGAACCATCGGAATTTGAATTCAAGGTCTCCTTGACCCGGAACTTGATAAGACGCAACGAAACTAACTTTAAGCCTCAAAATACCAAATCAAGCTCGGGACCTCCAAAAATTCAACCAAGACCACGACTAGGCCTAAAAGCATCCCCCGAATCTAACGGAGTAGTCGAAAATCCATTCCGAGCCCCGAAACTCCGAATGACCTCAAATACCACCTTTTGACAACTTAAGCTTCCAAAACTCAAAACTTTCCAAAAATCTTAACTTGACAAGAAAATTCACAAAACCAACTTCGGATACTGATCAAACATGACTTGTGGCAACTCTTGGGAGGGGTAAAACGGTTATTTTGTGAAAATTACCAAAAATGACCTTCGGGGTCATTACACTAAGTTACTAATACAACTCAAAGTAAAAAAAAATTGTAGCAAAAATAATCTCTAATTATGCTTTAAATAAAATTTCTTCTACCATCTTCCTTTGCAAGTAGATCCGCCACCATATTCTACTCCATATATCAAACTCTTTATTATATGCTAACCAATTGGATAAAAAAATAATTATGAATAAATAAAATATCATACCAATTAGAAAATAATTATATCAAAAGAAAGAAAGAAATCTAAACTATATGTAATATTTATGTAAATTATTTTTTCAATTGTACCAACAATAAATAATAATCATCTTTTGAAATCTAGCAAATATTGTAATCAAACTACATTATATCCCAGCAAACTGACTAATAGAGCGAACAATCACATACTAACAACACATTATTCCTTAGGACAAAGATATTCTTTATTATACTTGCTTGGAGAATGATAATACATACATAAATAAAATATTAAGAAATCATGTCCAAGTACATAAAAATAAAAATAAAAATAAAATTTTGAGAGTAAAATATTTCTTACCTTCATGTACTTCTTTTTTGTTACATATTAGTTAATTCACAAACTAATTTAATGAAGAAGAGAAAATGTATTCTTGAATGTGAATCTTCATGAAATTAAATATAAATTTATATAGATGAAATAAAAGAAATGAAAAAAAAAAAAACTTGAGAATAAATATTTCTTACCTTCATGTACTTCTTTTTTGTTACATGTTAGTTAATTCACAAATCAATTTGATGAATAAGAGAAAGAATAATCTTGAATGTGAATCTTCATGAAACTAAATATGAATTTATATAGGCAAAATAGAGGAATACCATAAGACATTATAAACTGACAAATTAAAGTTTGAACGTCATGGACATGAAAATTATGAGAGTCATGAATATTATTAAAAGTAAAAATTACAGAGGTGTAAGTCATGGGTAATAAAAAGAATATGAAGAGTTTTTGTTGTAAATGTTCCTCCATTAATAAAATATTTATTTGTAACAAATTAAGTAATTTACTTTTATAACACAATAATTAATTTAAATAAGAAATAATACCAAAAAAAGGAGAAAAAAGATAAATGCAAATGGAGAACACAGAGAGAAAAAAGTTGTGTATATATCACCCTTCCAATCTCACTTATGAGGTTATACTAGATATGTTATTATTGTACAGAAACATCATAGCAACAATTGTGCTGATTCCCCTTTCATTCAAGAGTTTAAATAATATTTCACTCGGTTCAATTTATTTGTCATATATGTTTTAGTCTATTTTAAAAAAATGTCTTTTTTAGATAATCTTTTAATTTTAACTTTCTACATGAAATGTTTAATATCATAAAATTAAACAATATTTTGATATATTTTATATATCATTAGTTTAATATTAAAATATTTAAAAAATTTCTTTAATTTCGTAAACTTCGCATTAAGTCAAAAACAGACAAACAAATTGAAACGTAGGGAGTATATATCATTTGCGTAAATAACTTTTATTTCATTAAATTAAAAGACATAATATATTTTGTTTTTAAGCTTTTAAATTTCATATTATTATAAGGAAGCTCATCTTTTTATTTATTTAACTGAAAAGGGTCAAATGCCATCAACGTATTAGAAATGGTTTTAAAATGCTCTCCTTCCACTTATTGGATCATATGTACCTCTGTTTCCACCTATTGGGTCTAAAATAATCCTTAACAAATTGGAAAATATTCAAATTTACCCTCCTTCTACCTAAAAAAATGCTTCTCAACTATTAAGTAAGCCCGCACTTTGTGCAGTTTTAAAATATCTTATTAGAATTTATAAATAATATTTTTAGAATATCAAAATAGTTTTGATTTTTTTAGCCTTCAAATTCGAATAAATTAGGCCTTAGTTTTTAATCTATTTTACCACTATTAGCATCTTAGTAAAATATTTTCCCTCGTTACCTGGCAATTTTAATCTTTTAAAGCTATTGAGATTTTTGTATAATTTACGTTAAATGATATTGTTACATTCTTTCTTAAATAATAAAAGAAAAAAATCTCAACAAAAATTATCTTTTTGTCGACATACATAATGAACTTTCTCTTTCTTTGTGACTAAGACAATACTTTTAAATAACATATATTCGAGTTAGTTCACATATTAGTTATATTTTATTTATAGAAAACAAATACTTCTATTAGACAAGACAAACATTTAGACAAACACCCAAGAACTTTCCCAAAAAACATGTTTACAAATCAAAAGGAAACTAAATAGTTTTCAAAGTATAGTATTTTGTTTTCTTTGACATATATAATTAAATTAGGAAATATGTTTGAGTTATTTTATAATATGTTAAGGTCATTTTTTTTATCCAGTATAGAGGAAAAGGATAAATTTGATCCAATAACGGTTGTTTGGTAGTGCGTATTGGTGAAAAAATGCATACATTAATTTTGTGTATTGCTAGTTGTAATTTGATACATTTTTTTAGTTTATGTATAATTTATGCTTGCTTTACTAATAAACTCTATATTGTATTGAGGTGTGTATTACTAATACCATGAATTTCTATGTATTAGTAATACAATGAGTTCTAATGCATGCATTAACATGGTTAAAAACACAACTATCTCTCAAAACTTTTTCTACACCCTTTCCATCATATTTGAGGATGATATTTTTGTAAATAAATATTTCTTAAAAAAATTATGCAATGCATGTTATTTTTAATACATCAAATCAAACACATCATAAGAAAAATCTCAGTATAAGTAATGGAAGCATAACTAATATAAACATTACTAATATACTATTTTTTACATTATTCTTAGACTCCCTACCAAATAACCCCTGAGTGAAAGAAAGTCAATTTTGAACTATTTCTAAATAGGGGTGGCGTCCGGTTCTTCGATTCGATTTTATCAAATTTTGGTTCTATTCTTCAATTTTGAAAAAGTGTGTACCAAATACCTCATCGAATTAATTCGATTAGATTAGATTTTTTCAACTTTGGTTTAGTGTTTTTAAAATAAATTTTCAATGCGAATGAAAAATAAAAAAATGAGGATAAAATCAAAGTATAAGACACTTAGAATTTTAAAACCATGTTAAGTGATGATGTGTGTCACCATGAAATACGTATTAGAGAAAATAATGCTTGCATTAGCTAGATGTATTACTAATACTTTGTTTGGTATACTTTTCTAACCTATGCATAACTAATGCTTGTATTAGTAATACACTCTATTGTGTATTGAAGAGTGTATTACTAATACCACAGATTTCCATGCATTAATAATTGAATGGATTTTAATGCATGCATTTGCATCATTAAAGACAAAATTGTCCTTTAAAAACTTTTTCACATCCTTTCCACTATATTTGTGGAGGGTATTTTTGTAAAAAAACTATTTCTTTTAAAAAAGTTATGCAATGCATAATATTTTAGGGGTCGTTTGGTACAAAAATTAATAATGTAGGGATAAGTAACGCAGGGATTGGTAATGCTGGGATTAGTAGTGCAGAGTTTATTTTTATCAAGTGTTTGGTTCATTGTTTCCCACCAAATCTTGTGTTTGGATTAAAACTTTATAAAAACTTTCTTTCCAATTATACCCTTGAGTTATTATGTAAGTGAGTCAAGGTAAATAATTCCCGGACAATATTATTTTTTCATGGCCTTCTAACTAGCTATGAGAAGAACAATTTTGTTGTCATGTTTGCTATTTTTTCACTTAAATTTTTTGAGGATAAATAATTGTCATCTTAGTAAATTGATCACTTACAAAATGTCAATTTTCAATTTTAAAAAGATAAACTATCTACTTTTAAAATCGAAAAGACGGTAAACAATAGTAAAATTGAATAAATCATCTACATTTACACATAAAAATTGTAAGTTGTAGTCTTAATATGCATGCAATTTTATAAATTGTTCAAAGTACAAATAATTAGAAAACCACACAAATATATATATATCAACAAATAATACATTCAATTAAGATCACAAACGTCATGGGGTGATATATTTGTCTTTTTAATTAATAAATGTTAAACAATTCACATCTATTTGTATTGGACGTATTTAGTAACAAACAACACTCTCTAAATAATTTGTAAGTTAATTTATTTAAATAAATTTACTAGTACAAATATAAAACATAAAATCAAGAAAACAAACAAAATAATTAAAATGATTTGAGGGATATTTTTGTCTTTATATAGACTTATCCCATGGTATTATATCCAATATATTACTAATACCTCCAAATGGAAGGTATTAGTAATACATCTTATAATACCATGTTTGAGGTATAACTAATCCATGGATTAGCTATACATAGACACAAAATCCTACCAAACATAATATTAAATAATATCACACATAATACAAGGATTATTTCTCCTAATACTCCCTACCAAACGACCCCTTAGTATACCAAATCAAACACTGCATAAAAAAATCTCAGCATAACTAATGCAAGCATTACTAATACACTATATTTTGCATTATTTTTATACACTCTACCAAACGACCCTATTGTGCGTAAAGATCACATTTGTCTCTGTAAAAAATATCGTGCCTCCAACTAATGCTCAAGGAAAACAAGAATAAAGAAGAATTCATTTACATGACATACATCAATAAAAATACATTTGGATTCCTCTTGAGAATTAATATTTGAAATTAACCATCTGAATTGTAAATCTATTGCTACTTTGATTTGTTCATGAATAGTTTAATTGATAGTTAACTTTTATTTTTAGGTTAAGAAAATGTTCATATATACATATATTTTTTAATTTTTAATTTTTTTTAATGATAATTCAATTCTTCGATGAACCAAAGTTCTGAGACCCTTACCCTAAACATCGAACGGAAAGAACCAATCTTTTGAAAAAAAAACATCAACATCAAACCAAAGAACTAATTAATTCGATTCGATTTTTGATTATTTATTTCCACCCGTATTTCTAATAGAGGCATTTTAAAACCTTTTCTATTTATTTAATTGTGAAATTTTAAAGTTTTGATTGTATTGAAATGTAAAAACAAGAAAGAACCGGACCACCTTCTCGAGGGTGAAAAAGTTGAAAATCCCAATGGTCAAATATCTCTGTTTCTGTCAGAGATTTTTTTGTTTGTTTTTTTCCATCTGTAATCCATCAACACCTTCATTTTTCTACCCTTTGAATCATAGGTATTACTATTACTCCACTTCAGTACATTGCATTATTGATTTGCACAGTAACAATCTTTCTTTTCCTCTTTTTTATGGTCATTTCTTTTTAGGGAGAGTAAAAGCAAGAAATTAAAGCTACTTTCTTGTATGGTAGGGTCCTTCTGTTTTGAATTTCTTCAACTTACCCTAAAATTTCTCTTGTTTGTTTGCACTTTCCACTTTCTCTTTTCTTGTTATTTTAATTTTTATCTGGTATCCGATACTCACATTAAAAAATAATAATTCTATTTTGAATGATAAAACGTTATTTAATAAAGATGACTCCACATCAAGAGACTCGAACCAGAGTGAAAATCCTATATTGAACGATAAAATGCTTCTTAACCAAGATGTGCTTTTCAACTAAGATGACTCTACACTAAGAAACTCGAACTCAAAGAAGTCTTATATTAAATAGAAAGCGCTCACAAAGACGAGTCTAAGGATTGACTTGAACCCAACCTCTTTCTTCATTCTAATTCTAATGTAAACATTCTCTTCCCTCCTCATTCATGGCTTATTCTTCACCAACCAACCATTGATACCCATCACTTGTAATCAAAACTCAAAATCATTGTCTTCTTCATAATCATTTTTGTCTCTTATCCAACTATAACTAAACATTTTGCTTACTTATTGCTACTCTTCAACAACAGAGCTTTTCATTTTTTTCACTACTCACACAAAAATGCTTTCTTTATTACATATCATCACTATCCTTCTATTTACACTTTTCTCCTCCACAACTTCCACAGTCGCCGCCGGCGCCGACGACTACCACCGGCACCGGCGGATTCTCCATCAACCCTTTTTTCCAGTTGTTGATTCTCTCCCACCAACTTCACTTCCTTCCATAACTTACCCACCTCTCTCTTCTCCTCAACCTCAGCCTCAACTTGAGCCTAAGTTCCCATTTTCTTCTGTATCACCGCCGGATACGCCATTAACGCAAAACCCATTTTTCCCAGTCTTCCTTTCACCGCCACCACCACCACCACCTCCTCCACCGCCTTCTGACAGTTATGCAACCTTTCCGGCGAATATCTCCTCACTTATTTTACCACAAACTTCCTCTCATTCTTCCGCAAAACCCATTTCTGGCAAACTCATTGCTATTATTATCTCAGTTTCTGTTCTCTCTGCAGCTTTTCTCACTTCTCTTATCGCCTTTTTCCTTCATTACTATCGCCAAGGAAAAGTTGAAGAGAAAAGCTACTATCAACGAACAGATAGTCTCCGACTTGTCCCTCCTAATGCCACTCCATCAGACGGTGGTGTCATCAAAAAACACCATTCTCCGCCTCCGCCGGCGATGGAGATGCCGCGTCACACTCCCACTTCCAATAGCTCGGAATTTCTTTACCTCGGAACACTAGTGAGCTCAAGAGAAGTTGATTCACCGGAGGTCCGAGCAGCTGACTGTGTTGCAATAAACAACCAAAGACTTGGATCACCGGAGCTCCGACCAACTGACGGCGTTGCAATAAACTACCAAAGACTTGGCTCACCGGAGCTCCTGCCACTCCCCCCGTTGCCACGTCAGCATTTCCGGCAGACCCGCAATAATGGTGCTACTGAAATGGGGTACAGCGGTGAAGATGATGAGAATGATGAAGAGTTTTTCTCTCCTAGAGGGTCTTCAGGGGATAAAGGTAGTCCGAGTCATACTGTATCAAGCTCCCATGCAACACCCTATGAAGCTCCATTACAAACCCAGAATAGTTTTCCTTACTCAAATTCGAATTCTCCGTCGGAATCTTCATTGTTGAATAGTCCTTCACTAGAGTTCAATTTAAGCCCAAGAAGCTTAACGTCCAGATCACCGGATTCGTTGGTGAATTTTCTGGCTCCGCCACGGTTTAATCCTACACAGACGTTTAGGGGATTTTCATCACCTCCGTTATCTTCCGGTGATACCCATAATTCCCCTTCAATAGTTTCAGATTCATCAGCACGGATTTCTGAGTCTTCGCTGAGGAATCTGGGTGGTTTCGGGAGCTATGTGTCAATGAAAGTGCCACCACCACCGCCTCCGGCCCCACCACCTAGGTTTTGGGAAGCTCCTCAAGTGCCAAAATCGGTGGAGGCGGAAAATGGTGGACCACCAGTGCTAGTGGCACCATCTATGCCTGTTTTAGGTCATCATGTTAGCGGCATTATTATTAGATCAGAGGCTGTGGATAGGAGGAATGATGAGATTATAAAGCCAAAGTTGAAACCTTTGCATTGGGATAAAGTTAGAGCTACCTCAGATAGAGCAATGGTTTGGGATCAATTGAAATCTAGCTCTTTTCAGTAAGATTTGTATTGTTAATTCTTTCCGGTCGTCGTTGAAAATCGAGTACATTCTTGTTTCCTAATTTTTGAAGGGTGTGATTTCCGTTGTAGGTTGAATGAGGAAATGATAGAGACTTTATTCACTGCGAATTGTTCAAATTCGAACCCAAAATATGGGATAACACGGCTGGTACAGCCAGTGTTGAATCAAGAAAACCGGGTGCTTGATACGAAGAAGTCTCAAAATATTGCAATATTGTTGAGGGCACTTAATGTCACTAATGAAGAAGTTTGTGAAGCACTTTTAGAGGGTAATATCATGCACTTTTGTCTTTTGAACTTTTCGTAAATTCTCTTGAATGTTCACAAGTTGCAGTCATTAGTTAGGATTATGGTTAGTATAAACTTCCCAATGCATTGCATTAATTTTGATCCACTTGCTTTGGTCTAGATATCTAGCTTAATATGGTAAATTGCCTTGTTTGGATAATCTCCTAAATACGTTTGGTTTTTGAACTTATATGTTTATTATTTAAATGTGTCATTGCTTTTACTAGAAATGTTGAAGTTTGTTGACTCTGATTGCTTGCCATGGATATGTTACTCCTGTTATAGAAATTTAGCCTCAGAAGTGTTTATTCTCTAGCTGAATGTCCGATTCTTAAAATCTACTGTATATAATCCTTGTGGGTGGTGGTTATTAGATTTTTGCATGAGGGCACTGATTCGACTTCTTTTTGCTAAAACAAAATCAGGGAATGCTGATACTCTGGGAAGTGAGTTACTTGAGAGTTTATTGAAGATGGCTCCCACTAAAGAAGAAGAGCGGAAGCTGAAAGAGTTTAAAGATGAATCACCATTCAAGTTAGGCCCAGCTGAAAAGTTTCTCAAGGCCGTGCTTTATATCCCTTTTGCATTTAATAGGGTGGAGGCAATGCTATATATTGCAAACTTTGATTCAGAGATTGAATATCTTAAGAGGTCATTTGAAACACTAGAGGTAAATTGTGTTTATCTGTTCTTGAACGGTACACTTCATTTTACTCGACAGTATTACCTGTCATGATGGCAATACCCCTATACCCCGTCACTTCTTGAAATTGATTTTAGCTTCCTCCTATTGTGACCTTGTTATGCTATAGTTTTTTTTCTCTTCTGGTTTCAATGTTCTCCCCAACCTGCTCAATCCATTATGCAACGTCAACATGTTGGATAAGTCATAACTTTGGTCTGAGATTGCCTTTCTTTCTCTATGTACATGTACCATTGTCCTACCTTGTTCGTGCATGAGTTTCCATTCAACATCATTACCATGCCATACTTCTTTTATGAAGATTCGTTCTTAGTAGGATCATCTGAAACACTGAAGTTTCTATATGTTGACTGTCTAGACACAATCTCATCGGCTTAACGTTGAAGAACACTGATGAAATTTTTATCAATGTAGAGAGTACTTGGGTTCAGGCCCAATTACCGTGGTTGTGCACTGTTCATCAATATACTTTCACTCTAGATATGCTATGTTTGAACTTTGATGACATCAAGATGTCTTAGTTCCTTTAGATTCAGTTAGTAGCTTTGATTTGATGAGCTGAATTTTGGATGTCCACCTCCTTGAAAACTAATATATTCATCCTTTCAGACTGCTTGTGAAGAATTAAGGAATAGTAGGATGTTTCTAAAGCTACTAGAGGCTGTACTCAAAACTGGGAACCGCATGAATGTTGGAACTAACAGAGGAGATGCCCATGCATTCAAGCTCGACACACTTCTTAAGCTTGTAGATATTAAAGGTGCTGATGGGAAGACCACACTACTGCATTTCGTTGTTCAGGAAATCATCAGAGCAGAAGGGTCTCGTCTTTCTGGTGCTGATGATCAGAATCCAATTGTAGAAAAGACACTACAGGATGAGGTTGAATTCAGAAAAATTGGCCTTCAAGTTGTTTCTCGCCTAAGTGGTGAGCTTACAAATGTGAAGAAAGCTGCTGCTATGGACTTTGATATTGTTAGCAATGAAGTTACAAAACTAGCTGCAGGAATTGCTAAGAACACTAATGTTCTTAAGCTGAACGAAGAGTTGGTGCCGAGTGAGAATAGCAGAAAATTTTCTGAGTCGATGAATGGGTTCTTGAAGACGGCAGAGCAAGAAATTATCAACATCCAAGCTAAAGAGGGTGTTGCCCTCTCAATGGTGAGGGAGGTGACAGTATATTTCCATGGTGACTCGGCCAAGGAAGAAGCTCGACCACTTAGGATATTCATGGTAGTAAGGGACTTCCTCTCTATCCTCGATCAGGTGTGCAAAGATGTCGGGAGAATGACTGACCGAACCATAATCAGCTCAGGTAGACAATTTCCATTAACAGTCGATGCAGTTCTCCCCCAAGTTTTCCCTGGATACAACGTAAGGCAACACGATAGCTCCTCTGAGGATGAAACAACCCCACCTGCATCATGACATAGTGTTATCAGATGACTTCCTTCTTCGTAATAGGCTGGTTCATTTCCACTGTATAGTCTGCTGGAGCTTATGGATTGGTCTTTTTGATGTCCCAAGTGTAGTAGATATCAGTCTTGCTTTTCTTATTATAATTTTATTGGTAACCCACTCTTCTTTTAATGGTTGTAATATAAGAAAGTACAAGTATATCAGGGAATATCATTCGTGAGATTTGATCACGAGACAAGTAGTTTGTTAATGTATCAGGATTTGCTTTTGAAATGTAGTTCAAGATAGCAGCCAGCATTGCATTTTTTAAGAATAGCAGGCCATAATATAAACACAAGCAACGTCATAAATCGTAATTGATGGGAGAAATGATGTTGAAACACAGCTGGTTGAATTCCTTAAAGGACCAACATGAATAGATTTGAAGAGGAACCCTGTTAACACAGAGCATTAGGCTCTCTATACTTGCAAATCTAAGTGGCTTTGGTATATACAACTTTAAATTTGCCTAAGATTTTTGTTTTGCAGAGCAGTGAATGGCTGCTTTAAATAACTGCGATGTATCTTGGGTTTGCTTCAAGTTTGGAACTCAAAATCAGGTATCCTCAGTCCTTGTCTTGCTTTACCTCACAATCTGCCAATTGATGCTAGTCAAGAACTAAGACTTGATGAATTTTCAGCATCCATCCGTTCAATCACACGACGTGCTTCTTCCTCTGTACCAGGGACAACGTTCCTAATCCGTGTACCATTTTTCAGTGAATCTTGTTGGACAGTGAAAGTGAAATAGAAATTGTTTGAAACCTGTTTAACAGAAGATAAAAAAAAAACTGCAACTTATCAGCAGAGGGCAAAACAAAGAAATAAATCTATCTACTGTTTGGGGTAAACAGTTTAGATTCTTCTTTTATTCACAACAATGACTTCTGTGTGGTTTCTCCATCTCCCCATCCTACCTTTTTCTTTTATCCTTCTTACCTTTTCTTTTTCCTTTTTTGCCATCAACTCTTCCCAGATTTCGGTTTTCATATGGGCAATTTGAGGGAATAATTATGTAATACTTGCTACTTCTCAACCCGAATGGTCCAGCCATTCATTTCCCAGTTAAAATCCAATGAACTTTTTAACCATCATAGTCCATCTACTCTTGCAATATTTTAGTTTTTAGTCTGCTAATCATCGTGGTAAAATATAGTTCATTAACCAAAAAGCTTCCAAACAGAATTGGTCATCCATTAAATATATTCCCCAAACTCAACATAACCACTCATTCGAATTATCGAAAAGGTAATCCGGTAAACAATCAATTCAAACTCTTTAGGATATTTCAACATGATCCTAACATCTAGACGAAACAAATAACAATCACACTAGTTTTGAATTTTTAAGCAAAGCTCCAAGTTTCTTCAATGATTTCCAAGAGACTTTACTTCATCATCTTCGCTTTCTAAATTATTTTACTAAGTAACGGTATAAGAATACTCACATTTATGATATTCATTTATTTCTTCTACTTGAGTTTCTATCATTAACTTGCAAGTCTCTTTGCCTCTCTTTTACGGCATTGGTCTATATAAAAGTATGCAATAGTTTTTGCAATTGTCCAGACTTGATTCTGGATAAGCTATAGAATGTTGAATTATTTTTATGTTGTTCCCAGCTGTTCTTGCCCCCTTTTTCCCTAGGATTATCGGGAAGAATTGCAAAAGCAACAAGGTTACATATTTGTTGATAGTAAAAAGGAGAAGAAAGAAGAAAAATCAACATGTAAACACTCTGTCGATCCGGAAAGTACCCTTTCTAGCATCGTATCAGCAAGATCTAGTATGTCAAAAGTTATTCCGAAGAAAGTATTTTCCATAAGGAAGTCATTTTCTCGTGTTTGGTTACTGGAAATGTTTCTGAGGAAAACCAACTTCCCTCACTTATAGGTGAAAGAAATTTTCTTTACAACTATTTTAACTTTTAATTTCATATTATTTGCTCCAACTAACGTTTAGACATTATTATAATCATTAAACTTTAAAATTTTCATCAAAACTCTGATTTATTAATATTTATCTTTTATATTTTTTTCATAAAAATATTTCTATTCATCAAACAAACATCAAAAAGAAATTCACAAAAAACATATTTTCCAGCAGAGAATAACTTCCATCATACCAAACACACATTAGTGTTGATTTTACTTGTTAATTTTTAATTAATAATCAAAATAATACGAAAATAAACCATGGAGCTACCACACAGTTGACTTATGAGATGATAATTCATAACTATAGAAAAAGACAATAGTAGATTCTCTAAAACAATGTGAGACACTCTAACAACCCCTACATGCTGAGGCCTGGACAACTAAAACATATATATATATATATATATATATATATATATATATATATATATATCATAATATAGGGTCCAATACTGGGAAACACAACTGCAGTAATGGGAGAGCTCCGATACCATGTAAAGAAAATGGAGTTAATTCCACCAGATAGCCAGTTTCTACCCTACTATTTAAGTTATATTCAGTTTTCTAAATTATTTAACTGATAGTCCATGTTCACAAACTTCAGACAAGATTTTGTCTGACCTACTTCACTACTTTTTTTCTCCTACTTCTCCTTCTCCTTCAATTTCTTCAAATATTAGCAATTTGTATGTTGTGCCTTCGGGTCTCTTCAGGGCCTCAGGAAACTAACTGCCACTCTTTATCCTCTTTTTGTAGTTGCTCAAATAAACACCTAGAATCCAATAAGAGCGGTACTCCAATTTTGCATCAAACTTTTAGCTAATTATATCCACTGGTTTTTCATATTCAGGTTGCAAACATAAACAAATTCTTGGTTGATACTCACAATAAACCAATTCCAGCCATTCTTGAGATCGCTAGGACCATCCATACGATTTTGCTCAGAACTCTAATTCTTTTACAAGTGAAGTACCTTTTTTTTTTTTTTTGAGAAAAGGGTGACTTTATATTCACACCAAAAAAATCATCATCCAAAAATGATATTGGAAACTTACATCCCACATCCAATGGGTATTCTTTACAAGTTTCTTATAAAATCTACTAAATCTACTATCTCCACTATCAGATTCTGTTTACACAAAAAAAAAAAACAAAAGGCTTATACAATTCATTCTAATCTTCTGTAGATTAGTCTTTTGTCCATCAAAACACCTCGAATTCCTTTCTTTCCAAAGAGTCCACCATATGCATCCTGGGATAGTTCTCCACTAGTGTTCTTTTCTTCCTCTATTACCAATACCTTTCCAATTGTTTAGGAGTTCCTTTGTTGTACTGGGGATCACCCACTTGACTCCTAACAAACAAAAAAACATGTTCCATAGGCTCATAGTTGCCTTACAATGAAGGAATAGATGATCATTAACTTCTGCTTCCTGCTCACACATGACACATCTTGAGCAAAATTGCCAGCCCCTTTTCTGTAAAGCCTCATGAGTTAGGCAGGCCTTCCTGCATACCAACCAGGTTAAACAAGCTACCTTTGGAGGGCATTTGGTCTTCCAAACTAGCTTCCAGGGACATTTTCTTGCTATGTCTGCAGTGTGTTGAGCTCCCAATAGCTTGATTTCGCTGTGAACACCCCCTTACTGTGTAGTTTCCATCTAGGTCTATCCTGTCTCATAGATAAAGCTGGATGTGAATTTAGTACTTCCAGTAGGAATGGCAACTTCTCCTATTTCCCAGTCATTCATTGCTCTTCTAAATAAGAGGTCCCAACCCTGTTGACTCCAAACTTGGGATACCTTGGCATTCCTCTGCAAACTTAGGGGCCGTTTGGTTATTGGATAAGGCTCGAGTTATTCAAGTATAAAATGTTGCATAAGCTTTACCATGTTTGGTAGCATTTTTATGTCAAGTTATAAAATTCAACACACATAATACTATGTTTGGTTAGAAAATTAGAAAATCACATAACTAATACATGTATAAGTTATGAGTCAATCTATGTATTATTTTATGCGGGGTAGAAGATGGAATAAGTTATACCTCAATAACTAATACATGAATATCAATATAAATTGACAACTTTACCCTTCACTCTCAATCAAGTATACACCACTTCTTTTAGATAAACATTCAGATCCTCTCTCCATATTTGTAGATCTAGAATGGTTCTTCATCTTTCCGGAGGCAAATAGATTGAAGAAACTTCCAATCTTGCGTTCTTTCTTTGAGGTTAGAAGTTCTGAAACTCTAAACTTAGCTTATCTTTTTTTATTTTCTTCTTCTTCTTCTTCTCCTCTTGTTTTTTCCTCTTGTTAATCTGGCGAGAGACGAATGAAATTCTACATCTTCTCAACATTTTCTAGTTAAGTTGATGTTTGAGTACACCCAAATTTCATGTGGGTTTTGTTTGTTTGTTCAAAAATGGTGGGGGTTCATTAAGTTTAGTTTCTTTAGCTTCTAAAACTGCAAAAAATGAAGATGTATCTGAAGTGTGACAAAATAGTATTAGTATTCTAGTTATTGAAGCCAAACAAAAATACGACATTTTACCCCCTTTTCAATATTACTTTTCCTTTTTTATAACATTGAACATTCTAGTATGAAACCATCTACTACCTTCCTACTATACATATTTAATGTGCCTGCAATAAATAGTTAAGTAACATGTTTGATACTTTTTTTTCTACTGGAATTCAATTTGATAATGATGTTGCAAACTTTAAATGGAAAATAGGTGTCTATGGATTCTCAGCAATTGTGCGATGTTGAATGCTTTATCATCCTTGAGGAGATTGTGGTGCATTCGTATATTGTCCTTATTTACTTTTTAATGGCTATTTACAGCATGTTATTAAGAAAACAATATAGAAATAGACGGGTCATTCGATATTGTATGAGTGCTAGAATTCCTAAAATTTTGTCTCATCTAAATGTTCTCATTCGTGACAATGATATTGTATGTATTGATAAGCTTAGGATGGATAGAAATGCCTTTCACATTTTAGCCTCCTTAGCCAAGAATATTGGAGGGTTGACTGACACTAAAAATATGTCGACTACTGAAAAATTAGCAATGTTCTTAAATATTTTAGCTCATCACGAGAAGAACAGGTCTGTCAAAGTTGATTATATCAGATCGGGGTGAAGTGTAAGTCGAGCCTTTAATGAATGTCTAAGAGCTATTCTTAAACTAAGTGTTACTTTTTAAACCTAATCCGATGCTCGAAGATGATACTGATGATTGATGGAAATGGTTTAAGGTAGGTAAATTTCAATCTAACATTTGATTTACTACAAACAGACTTGAAATATTATGATAAAAGTATTTTTATTTTTAATCTTCCTTTAGTATTTAGAGTTGAATTTATCTTATAGGGTTGTCTTGGTGCATTGGATGGTACTTACATTTCCATTAGAGTTGAAGCAATATAAAAGCCAAGATACAGAACATGAAAAGGAGATATAGAAACTAATGTCTTGGGGGTTTGTGATAGAAATCTCAACTTCATTTATGTATTACCTGGTTGGGAAGGATCAGCTGCTGATGGTCGCGTATTGCGAGATGCTGTTGCACGAAGATATGGGTTGAAAGTACCTCAGGGTATGGTAAATACACAAACACATCTATTTCTACTACATCAAAAATAGAATAATATTTTAAAGTAATTATATTATTGTTTACATTTTTAGGCAATTACTATTTATGCGATGGAGGATATACAAATGGAAATGGTTTTTTGTCTCCCTACCGAGGATATAGATATTGGCTAAAGGATTGGCAGGGTGACAACCCATCACCTCAATGTCGAGAAGTGCTCTTTAATATGAAGCATGCTAGGGCGCACAATGTTATTGAAAGAGCATTTGGTCTATTAAAAGGACGTTGGGGAATTCTTAGAAGTCCTTCGTGGTACTCGGTTAAGGTTCATTATAGAATTATTAGTTCATGTTGTTTGATACACAACTTCATTCGAAGAGAGATGGAAGCTGACCCCTTAGATGTGGAAATGGAATTCCACATGGAGAATCAACATGAACAAGAAAATATTAACACGGTTGAAGCATCTGATGAGTGGACCACTTGGAGGGATGAACTAGCTCAGTCTATGTGGAATGAAAGATTTGGAAATCAATCTTTATAATTTTAAACTATGTGGTTACTTTTGTTGTGCTCATGCACTTTTGTTTTTGGTTTTTCGTTCACTGTAAAATGTAATAACTTCAATTATTTTGTGAAAATGAATGGTCAATCTTTTTGTATGTTTCACATTGTTGTTTGTAGAGACAAATAGTGAATCCCAATGTATATCTATATATTTTTGAATATAAGTAGTGAATTTGCATATATGTCTTCACATTATCTTTTTGCCAGAACAATCTAGTTGTATTACAGTTTTTTTGGTTATAATTAAAATAATTTACTAGTAAGTTGGAAGTTAGTATTAATTGTGATCTCATTTATAATTGTACAGATTGAAATGGCTAGTTCCACAACTGCAACATCTAACACGTCTAAAAAGAGGGCAAGAAAATCAGCACCTTTGTCTCGAAGGATATGGACTCCAGAAGAGGAACTCACTCTTGTAGATGGATTAAAAGAATTGTGTGTTAATTGTTGGAGAGGAGATAATGGAACCTTTAAACATGGATATTTAATGGAATTGGAACACTACATGAATGCTTGTCATCCTAATTGTGGATTGAAATCTCTACCACATGTTGATTTTAAAATAAGAGCATGGAAAAAGAGTTATGCAACCATATCGCTACTAAAGAGTCGAAGTGGTTTAGGATTCCAATACAGTGATGGAAGTATCTTAGTTGATGATCCAAAAGCTTGGGATGACTTGATGAAGGTGATTTATATTTATTTTAAATCATTAGAGAATTGCTACTTACTTATATTTTCTCTTGGCGAATATGATCTCTGCCTTTGGAATATTATCAGTTACTTCATGTACTTGTTTTTTATTTTCTTAGGTTGATCCAAATTCCAAGTCGACGAACTTGAAAAAATGGCCATTGTATGCTGATTGGGAAGAGATATTTGGCAAGGATAGAGCTACTGGACAGTTTGCCGAAGGGCCAGAAGATGCTGTTGAAGAAATAGAAAGAACTGAAGCTCAAGAAATTGCTAATCACACGTCTGTGGGATTTCCTATTGTTGTTGTCGACGTAGATGATGCTTCAGGCACAAGAGAAGATCAAGCTGCTCAAGAGGAACCTAATATATCAACTGAAGCAACACAAAGTCCATTTACTGCTCAAGATGAGCCTAATGAATCAACTGGAGCAGCACAAAGTTCATTGACAACTCAAAAAGGTGAAACCCATCAATCTCAGAAACAAGGTAATAATTTTAAAGCATCGTCTTCTAAAGTCAACGAAAAAGGTAGATGTAAAAAAAGAAAAAAAACTGAGGATGAGAATGAGACTGTTCTTAAAGGTTTAATGGAGCTGATGAAACAATTTACTGAAAGTCATGTTAAGAGGATGGCTTCTTTAATTGACAAGCTAGGAGAGCGTGATCTATCTGAGATATGTGGTAAGATATTTTCTATTATTGGATCCCCTGCATTTAAAAATATACAACTCGGATGAACGAATCAAGGCAGCAATGGGAATTACTCAAGAAATAAAGAGGATGGAGTTCTTTTTAAGCAGCAGTGAACTTGAACGTCACAGTATGATGTGGATGATTATTAATGATAAGCTTTAAAGAACTGAATCGTTTTTGTGTAGCTATTTTGTAAGGTCTAACCATAATGGAACTTTTTGTTACCTAGTAGAATGTCCACAAATGTACATATATGTGAATGTTGTGGGTACATATATGTGAATGTTGTGGGCTTAAAGTCGGTTGTTTTTGTATAACAAATGCATGATTAGGTTCAACATTAGTGGTTTTGTAAGCAGCCAACTCAGATGCTCTTCAGATTGCTCGCTGACCCTGACGGTAAGTTCATCATCTTCTCCAAGGTGTTTTTAGTTCCTTCTTCTCTGAGATTGTATCCAACTTTTCTTTTCTCGAAGATTATTCAACAGTTGGAGTAATCACAAAGGTCCAGTCGGAAATACAAAGTACTCGGATGCTATTATTTCAACTGATTATATGTTGTTGGGGATGGTATTCAACTTTTGAAGCTTGGAATTTTACTCATGGAAGGATAATGTTGCAAAAATAGGACTTCTTTTGGAAAAAATGCAATTGTATGTCTTCGTTGTATGCATCAGTTTTTGAAATTCAACAATGAATTATGTAAGTTTCATTCATATTAAATGAAGATGGGTCTAGTATTTTAACAATGAATTATGAGTGAATGAATTCTTTTATCGATTTAACTGTGATCATCTCTCCAATTTCCTCATCAATGCTTTCTACTTTGCTAAATCTGTAGTCACCTAGTTGAGCATAAGGTGCTCTAAAATAAAGCACATCACATCAAGAAAGTTAAACCAGGCTGGAAGTGGCAGGTAATTGTGATAAATGCAGGATTTGGATCCTTTGGAATGATAGTCTGGTGAATATAAAGGGATTAAATCTGTTTCACTTTGAAGACCAACTAATGCACTGTCTAGTAGAGGATGGAAATAAAGGCATTATGGTTGAATTCACAGCTATCTATGGTCTACACCTAAGTTGCTCGGACTCGAGTGCGGATCCGCATGTCGGATCCATCATGATCTAATTTTAAAGATTCGGGGATATGGATCTACATACGGATACGGGGACTCAGCAAAAAAAACCTTAAAACCTAAAAATATACATAAATATGAGACATTGTGGAAAACTTAAAATGTACCTTCGAAGGGACCTGGTCTAATTTTGATTTAAATAATACTCTAATTTGAACCAAAATTATTTTTCATTTAAATAATACTCTAATTTTGATTTTATTTTTGATAAGAAGACTCCAAGGGACCTAGTCTCATTCATGTTGTGGACCATTATCCATGTCCAAATATTCAACCAAATTTATCCCAATGTTCAAAATCAAATCTGGCCCAAAACCATGACCAACCCGGCCCACCACTATTTCTCCTAATCCCCACGCTCCCCTCTTCTCCATCACGCCTAGAACAAAGCAGCCAAAGAATCAAAATGATGAAGAACCCTAGTGGCGCCGCATCTCTTCTCTCTTGCGAATTCATACACCAATGCGTGCTTAGCACGAGCTCTGGTACCACGCGAAGATTCTAGAAACTCCTCGAAACCTTCGAAGGAGACAAAGGACTAGTATAAATCACTATATAGCAGAAAGATTGAAGGTATTTTGTTTTTGATCTATTCAAATCTTTACTTTGAGATATCAAGATTTCAATTTTTCTCTGAATTGTTGGTCAACACATCCGATCTCGTTTGACCCGATCCGACACAGATCCCACACCCTTACCTGTGTCAGTGTCGTGTTGACACGGGTGCGGCACCAAAATTGCCGAGTTCGAGTAACTTAGGTCTACACACCATTAAAATGGTCAGCGCTGCAGGTAATAAATTCATCTGTCCAATACCCTTGGTTAGTAATGGAGATCTTAATGCAATTCTAAAGAGTGAAGACTAATTGAATAGTAGTCTTGTTATGGATTCTAAAGTTAGAGAGTATAAGCAACTAATGACACAAATAGGCTTGGCAGATTTGAGAACACTTGGAAAATTATGTGGTCAAAATTTCAAAGTTAAAATGCCTAATGACACAAATTCGAAACGAAAGCCTCGAAACCTGAACCAACTATCCTACTTGACCAAAAAGGACCTTCCGAATCTAACGGCACTACGGAATTCTCATCCGAGCACGTTTTCTCAAGAATATTGACCGAAGTCAAACTTTGACTAAAATTCAAAGTTAAAACGCCCAATGACACAAACTCAAAATGAAAGCTTCAAAACCTAAACCAACCATCCTACTAGACCAAAAAGGACCTTCCAAATCTAACTGCACTGACGAAATTCTCATCCGAGCACATTTTATCAAGAATATTGACCGAAGTCAAACTTTAGCTAAAATTCAAAGTTAAAACGCTTGATGAGACAAACTCAAAACGAAACCTAAACCAACCATCCTACTAGACCAAAAAGGACCTTCCGAATCTAAAGCACGCTGAAGGAATTCTCATCCAAGCACGTTTTATCAAGAATATTGACCGAAGTAAAACTTAGTTGACGATCCAAAAGCTTGGGATGACTTGATAAAGGTGATTTATAATTGTTTAAATTATTAGTAAACTAAAGCTAGTTACTTATATTTTCTCTTGGTGAAAATGATCTCTGTCTTTGGAATATTGTCAGTTACTTCATGTACTTGTTTCTTTTTTTCTTAGGTTGATCCAAATGCCAAGTCAATGAACTTTAAGAAATGGCCAAGGATGGAGCTACTGGACAATTTGCCGAGGGGCCAGAAGATGGTGTTGAAGAAATAGAAAGAACTGAAGCTCAAGAAGTTGCTAATGACATGTCTTTGAAATTTCCTATTATTGTTGTCGATGAAGATGATGTTCCTGCTGAAGGAGAAGATCAAATTGCTCAAGAGGAACCTAGTGTATCAACTGGAACAACACAAAGTTCATGGAGTGCTTTTTAAGCATCAATGAACTTGATCGTTACACTATGGTATGAATGATTATTAATGATAAACTTTAAACCTTTGAATGATTTTTGGTGTAGCTACTTTGTAAGGTTTAACCATGGCCTAGTTCACTTTTATTTTGTCTATTTCTATGTGCCAGTTTATGTAATTTAACAATGACTTATGTAAGATTCATTCACTTTTAATGAAGATGGGTCTAGTTTGATTCCTTGAGGCCACGATACTTGAATTTCAAGTTTGTCTCAATGGTGTGTGTTATATTTGTTGTATTCTTCATCTTATGAAATCTATTTTGTCACTACTTTGTTGCTTGAATACTGGACTCTCAATTTTAGGATAAGGCAGTATGTGAAAATTGTGAGTGAATGAATTATTTAGTATGGCAAAACTGAAGTTTTGATTTAATGTACTCTATTATTATTTTGAAAATTAAGTAAACATTCAAATTGTTGAGGATAGTGTCTATGGGTGAGGACAACGCCGATGAATTGTTGACGATAGTGTCCAGCAACTAGAGTGGCTCTGCTGGAAGTAAGCATCCTCTATCAATGGTTCTTGCCATTGGAAGTAAGCTATATCTATCAACGTGTATATCAATGGCTCTGCTAAAAGTAAGCTCTGCTGGAGCTTCCACTAGTTCTTGCCATGACTTTTGTAAATATGATATCAAATAGAAAAAACAAACTTCCTCATTTCTATATTATAGATTATTGAAAGTAAAGGCTCCAAAAATCAGTGCAGAAATGGGAAGTTCTTTAACTGAGCATATTTAGCTCTATCGGCACTTGGATTTGCATATTGAATCCTAAGGTAAGCCTGATGATCATATATCCACTGATTGTTATTTCTTATTTTTTAAAAATAAAATAAAATTGGTGCATATGAATACAGATATAAGATGATATGTTATCCTAAAATAAAATTGGTGCATATGAATACAGATATATAACCTTTTATGTTTTTGGCTAAATGCAATTGTTTAGGAGTAGTTTCCTTTCTCTTAGAATTGAAATATTTGTCTTACTTTCTATCTGTGGCTTCTCTTTTGACAGAAAAAATAAAATTCATGTTATTGCACTCTATTGTGCTCACATTGATACACGAGGTAATAGTTTTTCTCTCAGGATGCATTGAGAATGGTAGTGCTTTCTTAGTACCATTTTCATGCGTTTGTATTTACTTTTGATATCGTATAGCAGTGTAACAGGACATATATGATATTGGCATCTTTACACTCTGTCAACTAATAATCAAGAACCATAAAGTACACCCTCAGATAAAGGATTTCAAATGGATATGGGATTAAAAATGCCCCAATAAAATCAAATTTTCCTATGGTTATGCCATCATGATAGGCTGCCTACTCGTCACTATTTGAACAAAATAGGAATGGATGTGGATCCAAGATGCAATGCCTGAGGGGAGTTAGAAACAATTCAACATATATTCATGGAATGTTATATAGTAAGGAACTACTGGAAACAAATTGGAATCACAAATAAGATCACTAGCATAGCAAATACAGGGGACCAATAGTGGCTCCACTACATTAGGAAAATACAAAACTTCCCGATTAAATATATGATCGACTGGGAAATAGATTTTCCGTTCTACATATGGAATATATGGCTAAACAGAAACAATAACCTCCATAGCAACAGTAAGTTGGAAACACCAATCAATACTCCTTTCCAACGTGTAATAGAATATCATCTCATGACGAGTCTTGTTAAAAATAACGACCAGGAAAATCACGAAAGGATTCAAAGATATGATAATAAAGGTTATAGGCTTAACATAGATGGATCCTACAATCCAAACACATTTAGGGGAGGAGCAGGAGGTGTTCTGAGAGACCAACAGGGGAACTGGATATTAGGATTCTCTGCAAGAATTACAGCAATGAGCGCTGTCCACGCGGAAATCATGGCCATCTATCACGGCCTAAGACAATCTCACACCCTTCAACTCACGGATATTGTATTAATATCGGATTCAAAGAAAGCCATTAAGGCAATACGTGAGGGTCATGAAACCTTTACTAACATTATTCTTGATTGCAGGGCATTAATCCAAGGGATGAAGGACTTAACAATCAGGCACAGCCTTAGAAAATACAACCAAGTGGCAGACATACTAGCAAAGAAAGGGGCTAATATGGAAGGTGAAGAAGTTTTTGTGAAATGGTCAACAACCCCATCTTTTGTCCAACAAGCAGTAGGGGAAGATATCATGGTTCCATGTTATGCTAAAACGCAGGAAGAACATTATGTATCTAGTACTAGTATAAGTAATATAGAAATTACTAGACTAAGTAACAATATAGGTTCTACCATTATGGATGAACCTAGTATTAACTCAAGTTTGTTCTGTACTCACCTGGTTTGTAATGATGCATAAGTAAATATAATATAAGTCTACCTTTTCACCAAAAAAATGAAAAACTAATGAATATCATCAATGAGTGAATATTTTGATTCAAAATGCATGTAAATAATATCTAGCATTAGTACGCGGTGTTGCTCAGATGTTAACTTACATGTATCGATTTTTGTTATATGTACACATAATTATATGTACTTGCATATCAATAAGTTTCAACTATTGCAGCGTTGGTCCCGTGTTGACACGTGCCATATATATACGTCGGTTCAACTATATGAGAAAGTTAAAAAATGTGGCATTCAAGTTTCTGTCTAAAGCTTTGCCTAAACAAAATGCAAAAAATAAATAAACATACAAAGGTAAGAAAAGTCAAGGATATAACGGTAACAAATAATTAACTTTTTAAGAAGTATATAATGTTTATTAATTTTTAATATAACAAACCAACACCCAAAGAAATTATTAAACCCTGCATAATAAATAAACCCTATACCCTTCGGGGTGGCCTAGTGGTTTGGGCTTGGAACTTCCATGTTGGAGGTCTCAAGTTCGAAACCCCTTGCCAGCGAAAGCAAGGGGTTTGCCTTCTGGGTCAAGCTCGTCGCACCGGGCTTGCCTAGTGCGGGTTACCTCTCCTATGTGGTTTGCGAGCTATTGCATAGGAGCGGGGGTTTTACCTTGTGCGCACCCAAAGGGTAGCGGCTGCGGGTTTTCCTTGTCATAAGAAAAAATAAAAAAATAAAAAAACCCTACATAACTAATACCTGCATAACTTTAACTAGCAACCAAACGACCCCTTAAGGTATAAAGATACGGGAAGGCATTTCTAAGACTGTCTTCTCCAATCTACACCTCATTCCAGAAGTTTGTTTTTAATCCATTACCAACAGTGAGTGAAGTACCTCGTCTCTACTAAATCAGAGGATCTGGAAGATGATGGGGAGAATATGGTTTATATATGCCCCAATCAATAGTTCACCATTTTATCATAGATAACTTGTTCAACTATGTTTAAGACAGTTTTGGACATACATATCTCAAACTTCAAACATACATGTTTGAAGTCTGAGACTTCCAAACCAAACTTCAAACAGGTATGTCGGAAGGTTGGCCTTGGCAAGCCAATCTTCTGAATCTTGAAGTTTGAAACTTCCAAGCCAAATCAGACGATATGTCAAAAGTTTGAATGCACAAGAAATATTCCAAACTTCAGGCAAATTTTATAAATTCCAACACAGATTTTTGCAACTTCAGTCCATATGGAAATTGATTCTAAAGTGGCTAAACTTACAAAAGAAATTTACACAGCAGCTATGACTTAAATGGGGTGCCAAAGCCGTCTATCTATACACTTCCCCGGATAAATGGACCTTTGGCTTGTTAGAATAGGAATAGAATTTGCATATAGTATCCTACGTAGAAAATGATTGTCGTTTAGTGTCTATAAATAGGCTCAGTGCAATAATATAGATAAACGATTTCAATAATATTCCTCTCTTTCCATTCTCACAGGGTATCAGAGCTTCCATGAGAAACCTCCAGGACAGAGAAGTCAGTCACTAAGCATTTATTCCGGTGACTTTCAGATCTGACTAGCACCACCTTCACCTATGATAGTAGTTTGTGAGAATTTAACATCACCACAAGGCCCAACAAGTACCAGTGACTAAACCCCACAAAAAGATCTCTGACAGAAAATCAACGACGCGCCATCATGCACCAATCGGAGTTGACACCGGTAGTGCGTCTGTCACATGCATCGGGGCATGAGCTGTCTCCAACCACTTTTTTCTGAGAAGTTTTTTTTCAGTCAGGTCGTGCTGAAATTCCAAACCTTGTTCATATAATTTATCCAGATTCCGAGCACTTCCCGATGAGGAAGTCACTTTTCTGGTGATCTGCGCAGAGTTTCCGACGAGTTTCTTTTTCCAGAAACTCAATATCGAACATATCCATAGTGTTTACACCAGCTTCCGACAAAGTTTCCAGCGGAGAAGCCCACTTTCCGGCTACACAATCAAATTTCGGCAACTTTCCTAGTTTTGGGCAAGTATTTCAAATTCTTTGTTCTTGGGGGTGTTTCAAACATTTGAAGAGTGTAACCCTTCGAGATCCAATCATGTCTTTCGGACGCAGCTCATCGAGACTGCTCGCACTCTTCTCATTCAATCCTATGTTCCACTGCATTTTTGGGGAGATGCAACTCTCACATCTTGCTATTAATTAATCATATGCTCTCAACTTCCATTCAGAATCAAATTCCTTATTAAGAACCTGTTCGCATTGGCTTTTATTTTTTGACTTAATTCCTAACTTATGGCTTTTGACGTACTTTTAACATTTTAACTTAAAACCAAGTGATTATAAGCTCTTTTTTAATTTACCCAAATACTCTAAATGTGCTTAAAAACTACTTTGTCTGAAAAACACTTAAAATAAGCCAATCCAAATAGGCTCTAAGTATTGTTTCCTTGGTCACCTCTATACTTACTTCCTCTCGTATCTACAGGAGTACATGTTTTGTTCATAAATTAGCCCCTAACCCCTGGGAAAAACAAATTAGCAGCTTATGCTCTCAAATGTATCTTTCTTGGTTATTCTAGGGTACAAAAGGGGTATCGTTGCTACGCACATGATCTTCATCGGTACCTTATGTCAGCTCCTATCACATTCTTTGAGTCTTGACCTTACTTTACATCTTTTGATCATCCCGACATATTTGAGGTATTACCTATACCGACTTTTGAGGAATCTACGATTACTTCTATATCTCCATCAGTCTTACCATGCCAATTTTTGAGGAACCTACACTTACACCTACATCTCTATCCATAATGCCACCGCGCCTGACTTATCATCGTTGTTCACGTCCACCATCAACCCCAAATGATTCACGTCCTACATTGGACCCTGCACCTATTGCGGACTTGTTTCCTCCTATTCAATCTATTGCACTTCGAAAGGTATACAGTCCACTCACAATACTAACCCCCATTATATCCTTTTAAGTTGTCATCATTTGTCATCACCCCACTATGCATTTGTATCATCTTTGTCCTTTGCCTCCATCCCTAAGTCTATAGGTGAAACACTTTCTCATCCCGGGTGGCGACAAGCTATGATTGATGAGATGTCTGCTTTACATACGAGGGTACTGGGGAGCTTGTCATTCTTCCTTCAGGTAAACCTACTATTAGTTGTCATTGGGTATATGCAGTCAAAGTTGGTCCAGATGGCCAAGTTGATCGGCTTAAGGTTCGCCTTATTGCCAAGGGGTATACTAAGATATTTAGGTTTGATTACAGTGATACTTTCTCTCAATTGGACATTAAAAATGTTTTTCCCATGATGACCTTTTGGAGGAAGTTTATATGGAGCAACCATCTGATTTTGTTGCTCAAGGGAGTCTAGCCCGCTGTGTAAATTGCACGATCACTTTAAGGTCTGAAACAATCTCCTTGAGCTTGATTTGGAAAGTTCAACACAATAATTCAGGAGCTAGGCATGACTCATAGTGAAGCTGATCACTATGTGTTTTATCGGCATGTTGCTTCAAATCTGTGTATTTATTTGGTAGTTTATGTTGACGATATTGTTATTACAACGATCAAGATGGTATCATTAATTTAAAGTAACATCTCTTTCAATGTCTTCTGACTAAAGACCTCTGCAAACTGAAGTATTTTCTAGGTGTTGAGGTTGCTTAGTCTAGATTATGTATTGTTATTTTGCAACACAAGTATTCCACAAACATTCTTGAGGAGACAAGAATGATTGGAATTGGGATGTAGACCCATTGACATTCCTATAAAATCAAACGCAAAGCTCCTGCAAAGACAGCAGGAGTCACTCATTGATCCAGGAAGATAGAGGCAACTAGTTGGTAAGTTGAATTATCTCAGAGTGACTAGACATGACATTTCTTTTCCTATGAGTATTGTAAGTCACTTTATGGATTCTCCCTATGATAGTCATTGGGATGCAGTTGTTTGCATTCTCCGACATATAAAGTCAACTCCAAGTAAAGGATTTCTCTACAAGGATCGAGGTAACGTTGCATATACAAACGCTGATTGGGCAAGATCACCTTCTAATAGACGTTCTATGTCCAGATATTGTGTTTTAATAGGAAGTAATTTGGTATCCTGAAAGAGTAAGAAAATGTGTGTGGTTGCTCGATCTAGTGCAGAAGTAGAATATCAAGCAACAACTATAACTTGTGGCTAGTTTGGATTAAACAGTTGCTCAGAGAACAAAAATTTGGAGAAATCAGTTAGATGGAACTTGTGTATGATAGCCAAACAGCCCTTCATATCGCATCAAATCCGATATTTCATGAGAGAACTAAATACATTGAGATTGACTATTACTTTGTCGGAGGAAAAATCTTCTCTGACATATTGTTCCAAAATTTGTGAAGTCAAGTGATCAACTTGCATATATTTTCACCAAGTCTCTCACTGGTCCTCATACTATTTACATCTATAATAAGCTCAGCACATATGACTTATAAGCTTGAGGGGGAGTGTTAGAATAGGAATAGGAATAAGATTTGTAAATAGTATCCTACATGGAAAAGGATTGTCATGTAGTGTCTATTTATAGGGCTCAATGTAATAATGTAGAAACACGATTTCAATAATATTCTTCTATTTTATTTCTAAAAGGCTAAATCAATCTCAAAAGCTAGTTTATGAGTGATGATTGTCCAAGACCATATAAGAAAATAATAACACATTTCCTCAACAATGTGGGACACTCTAACACAAGAAAAATACACATTTCTTCCAAAGGTAAAACAGTTTTACTAATCATATTACCAGAAAAGAAACTTCAAGCATTTGGAGACTATATTAGCTAAACCTAAAAGCTGGTAAACTAAAAACAATATATCAAAATTTCCTCGCAAGTAAGTCAAATGAGAGGTTTCATTTGGTATTTAATCGAATATTTACCAGATATATCCCTTTCTCAAAAAAAATATTTACCAGATATATCCATTTTTGTCAGAAAGTAGAATAGTTTACATGACTGGATTTGCTAATAACAAAAATTGACGGAAAAAAATAAAATTGTGTAAGCATTATTAGATGATTTTGAAGAAAAACTCAATGAATGAGAACAAACATTTTCTCCAATAAGAGCTAATTGTATGCATGAGACAAGTTGATGGTTCACCGTAAACTAAAAATAAATATTGAAAAACCTTTAGATGATCCATTAAGCACTATTATCAATAATATCAATGATGCAATATGTTATGCTTTAGAGTGCACATGCTCACCTCGCTAGAGCGCAACTCAGGCCGCATAACATGAGCTATCACTTCTACGTTGATCATAGGCTTAGATAAATTCTCGAGTTCTGTATACAAAACACATGATTTGAGGCGGAGGAAATTTCCAACATCAACCTGCATCAACAGATTAAGACTTAAATCTCAGCAATATATTTATATTTGAGCGCAAAAACATAGCTTAAAGCATACTGCTTCTTTGCTTATAATGAAGTTGAGATGATTACTGCCAGGCTGCAAGTTGGCTGAAACAGCCTCATACACTCTAGAAATTGTAAAAGATCGGTAAAAACCCTACTTAATACCTTCTTTACTTCCACTTCTAAGTGGCTGTAAAAAATTAAACAACTTCTAAAATGCTCTATTAGTACACTTTGGCCCAGATAAATAGAGTACTGTTCACGCATCAAACAGAGGAAAAAGAATGCCTCAATGCTGGAGATTCACTTATTTAAAGATATAAACTAGAGTTAGAAATCACAAGGAATATCATGAATTCCAAGAAAATAGATGTTTTCTCAATTTTAAAAATATTATTTGATCTCTTAAGATATTACAATTCAGTAGCACCATGATTTTTGAATTCCAATATGATCCAATAACCTCAGCATCTTAGCGTGAAAGGAAGAACTTGAATAGATAATGCTCAATCCCGTAAAGAGTAAACAGTAAACCTCATGTATCACCAACAATTAAACAAATCGGAGGCCTTCACTACTTCACCACTCAACATATGCCACAACTCAAATTACCAATTCCCCGATTAATGATATTATGTATTTTGTTAGTAGGATTCACATGGTATATCATTAATGATTCTAATTCACTTTCACACTCGATATGCATCAACATTTTAAACTTTAGATATTTGTATGGCTATAAATCATCTCATTAAAGGTAAAGTGACATTTTAAAGTTAAATTGTTATTACTAAATATAGTAAGTCATTCTTTTTGGACGGATTAGAAGGAAAGAGTGTCACATATATTGGTACGATGAGAGTAACATTAATCCAATGAATATGTCTCATGCAACATTAACTACACATACTAGTAAACCGTAAATTATCACCACAAGGTACTCATTCTGTCCCTCCCCCCCTCCCCCTCCCCCTCCCCCTCCCCAAACACACACACACACAAAAAATATATATATATATATATATATATATATAAATGAAGAGAGTAAATTATTACAAGGTAAAAGGTTTAATCAAATATTGTAAATAGTTATGTACCATTAGCCAAACATTACTATATGTCATGGAAGTTAATCAATGATGAAAATGTGTTTCCTTTTGCAAGTGTGAGATGGATATGCAAGGTTATATTCATCTTTAGTGTTCTGCAAAGAAGAATGACCAAGGTGTAGAACTAATGCAAAGCCTATTCAAAATATGACCCATGAAGCCTAGTCAAGCTGACTAGGTATATGTTGTATAGGGGATTAAAGATTTGACAATGTCTGACTTAATATAGAAACTTAATAAACTCATAATTTAGATGATCATGCAGCTAACCAAAAATAGTTTGGGATTGTGTAGATTAAAACTATTCTTTCTTGGTTTTATGCATTAGGTTGAAACTGACACCAGGTTAAGTGCAAGGTCAATTTAAATTAATATTACGTATTACTCTGTTCAATTTTCTGTGGCGGAATTTGGAGTGTAGAGGTGAAACTACTTAATTTCCAGTGTAAATTAGATTTTTCGAGATTTTTGAAATAAAATTTATATATTTGGAGATTTACATAAAAGGTACTATAAGTCGCACTAATTCAAAACAATCAAAAATAATATTTAAAACATTGTGGTCAAAGGAAAGCCTTCTTCACTCTCTACATGGTAATAATGCCACATAAAATGGAACAAAGATATTATTCAATTTGATTAACTTAGAAACCATATTTTAGGAAAGGGTGGACCTTCAGAGGAGAAAGAATGAACAGTTTACAAACTTTTGCTCCTGTTAGAACGAAACAGAAATTGAATTGCCAGAACTTTGTTAGTCATGTATTTTTTGCTGGATTTAGAATCAAAGTTACTGTTTTACACTATCCTCCCTCCCCTCAATCTTCCAAATCAGAACCAAGAGAATTTCAATGTAAATAATATGGTGACTATATGCTAAAAGGTAATCCTCAAACTCACAGGTTTCAAGAAGTCAACATGATCAACTTCCACAAAGCAAGGTGCACTGCCTGCAAATGCATAAGCTGTTGCATAAGCCAGCTCAAAAGCTCTCCGCATCAAGAATCCTCCAAAGATTCGACCATGGATATTTCGCTGCTGTGGCTGGCAAATCAAAGAGTTCTGAAGACATGTATCTTTTATTAAAATGCTGTCTCTATCTGCTAAAGCAGGCATATCACAAAAGATTCGGCTCTCAACCAACAATTCGTTTAGCCTATTCACTTCCTCACCCTGAATTTCCTTCTTCCGTTCTCCCCTTTTAATCTTTCTCATTTTGTTTCTTTCTTCAGCTTCTTCCCAGAGAAGCTTTTCTGTTTCAGTTTCAGGAGAAATCTGATTAATTGGAGCTGATTTTCCGGTCTTAGAATCTCGGGCCACAAAAGTGAAGTTTGCAGTTAGAGCTAATGACTCCGATGTACTGGATGCTTCTGCAAGAAAATATTCCGTGTCATAGGACCCATCAACCACCAAATATGGAGGCAATGAAGCATGGGCACAGAGATAAAAGCCTATCAAAACTCGGGCTTCTGTGAAAGCAGAAGTTTCCCCATAAAAATACTCTGAGAAACTTACCTTTCCCAGGAAAATCTTGTATCACAATTAAATAAAGTTTTTGTTAAATTTCCAGAAATGATAACAAGCTCAAAGTCATGTAGGCGTATAATTCTGTTTTCCATTACTGCATTTTCCATTAGAATGTGGTTTTGTGAAACAAATTACTTCTTATTTATGAATACCAGAGTGTTTTTAAAAGTGAAGGGCACAAAACAAGGATATGCGCTATGGTGTTTTAAGAGAAACACAAATCACACACTTCTTCAAAGTGAAGGGCACAATTTACGAAAAAATATATACTCCCTCCATTGCACACCCCTTAAGAAAACTACTCATTCCAAGAAAGTAACATGTATTTTTACTAACTTACCCTTAAATAAATACCTTGAAAAAAGATGTAGCTCTTTAGTAGTTTCTTGGTTATGTAAAACTTCCTTTATTTAAAGGGAAAAGGGCCTGATATACCCCTCAACTTTGCCTTTTTAGGACATGCAAAACTTAGCTATTTAAACTCTTAATAGCTTGTTTTTTTGAAATAGTAAACTCTAATAGCTTGTGGGAATAATCAAGCTGAGTTCTCTCTCAAACTCTTGTCATCTCACAGTAACTAATACGAGGACCAGTGAGAGACTTGGTGAAAATATATGCAAGTTGATCATTAGACTTCACAAACTTTGTAACAATATCTTCCGAGAGTATCTTTTCTGTAATAAAATGTCAGTCAATCTCAATGTGCTTATTCCTCTCATGAAATACTGGATTTGACAAAATATGAAGGGCTGCTTGATTATCGCATGGTGGTTGGCTAAAGGCAACAGTCCAATTCCGGAATTATCATATATGCCACATATGGAAAGCAAGATTTAAGCCCATGTTTGAGAATGTCAAAATGTCCTCTAACAAAATCATATTTCAAACAAATCAGCAGCTTATTATGATTGCTCAAAAACTGTTTCCAAAGACACCTCCTTTAATACAATGGGAACATCTCTATGAAATTTTGGAGATGGCAAAACCTGATTTCTCTTCTGTTACAGTTAAATGGATACCTCCCAAATCTGATTTTTTGAAAATTGATTCAGATGGATGTTCAAAAGACAACCCTGACCCAGTGGAGGTGGTGGAATCATTAGGGAGGAAGGAGGGAAAACAATAGCTGCATATGCAATCCCTTCAGGAAATGATACTAAAACCATGGCAGAGGCTTTGGCTCTTAAAACAGGACTTGTGACTGGTGCATAGGAAAGGGATCAAAAAACTGGAAGTGGAAAGTGACCCAAAATTGCTGATTGACTGGATTTTGGATAAAATTAATCCTCCATGGAACATATGGAATACAGTGATGGAGATTAGAAGCTAGTTGAATTTAATTGAGAATTGGAAGGCACAGCAATGTTTCAGAGAAGGTAACAGAGTGGCAAATAGCTTATCAAACTGGGGACTGAAGTGCAAAAAGCTCACATGGATTACAGTTTACCAGCAACTTCCCAATGAAGCCAAAGGAGAGTTAAACATGGATAGATTGCAATTTCCATCTGTTACAATGAAGCATCTGCAGAATTCCTTTGCTTGGATAGAAACATGTATATACTGTATCAACATTGTTTGACCTCTCAACATTGTTTGACATTTTGGAAGAATCAGTATAGAAGGGAGCTTGTTCCATTCTGAGTAGGTGCAGGGAGTATTATCTCCTTCGTTTTGTACTTAATTGATATCAACATATTCTCCTCCATGCTCTAAGCAATAGAGATGGTTACTTTAACCAAAAATATATATATTAAAGAACTATAAGTATCTCCCAAGTGTTCCCCAGTGAATATATACCACTTGTATGCAGGCTTTAGTCTTGTGTATAGAGTCTGTTAATTTCAAACCGTTCCTGAATTGCTACGTGGCTCAATAAAGTCAATCAACTGGTACAAGTTCATCTTCCATCGTTCCCTTTAAGAATTCATTTCTGATTCATAAATTTTCTTCACAAAGCAGATATTAAGAACAGAGAAACCAACAACATACCGAGTGTAATCCCACAAGTGGGGTCTGGGGAGGGTGGTGTGTATGCAGATCTTACCCCTACCTTGTGTAGAGGTTGTTTCTGATAGACCCTTAGCTCAAGTAAAGAATTTCAAAGCAGTGAAACAGAAAAACCATCACACCATAATATTATGAGTGGTTTTGCAAGCATCTCAGCATCCTTTTCACATGGGTCCGGATTCCCTCCGGTGAAAAACCCTCTAATAACTCTCAATACACTTTTTGACTAAAAGTATCCCCAAAAAAGATAAAGGTTTGATTCCCCATTCTCTATTCTGTGAAACCGTCTTTCTCTATCATCACCCACCTCCCAAAACTCTTCTACCCATTACATTTCGTTTCTTTCTAAGGATTACAGTAAGTGTGGTAATAATAATATTAAAGGCCAGCATAGTCTCCCGGAGTGTTTTGAGGCGTAGATTATAGTACTCTCCATTCTCCAAGAATCTTATACGCCGATATATTTCCGCCTCATTCTCTGTGGCCATAACATTTCGAAAAGTATTGGGTGATTCCAAACTAGATTCTGATTCCAGGCGCTAGGTGCTCCTGTGGTTTGCGAGAAGGAAAAAGTATGTTGTATTTGGCACGAGATGATAAAGAGAGAGCTTCGTCTATCGCTTATGTACTCTGCCTCACCAAAGAATTTTAACCCAAACTCCTTTGATCCAATCTTCAAGACCCACCAAGCAATTTCATCATTTTCATCGTTTTGGGAGGAATCACGCTGATCAATTTAACGAATAAATATGTAGTAAGCTTTTTAAAAATGACGTATTTGGACTTTGGAGTATTGCTGCCAACAAGCAGATACAGTTTGAGGAGTTTCAATTTTGGAGTGGGTTTGGGGAGTGCCATGGTAGAGCATCAAGGCTTTAAGCTATGCTTCAGTTTTGTCCAAAGAAGATGAGTTATGTGGTCATTTTGAGTCAAAGAAATATTTATTCTTGTCTTCCTCTTCTTGCCGTCTGACTTGGGTTATAACTCTTCGACTAATTCTAACTAGGGTGTCGAAGACCTCCAGTCATTTCGTTTCTTCAACTACAAATGCATTGAATTGTTACTTGAGTTTCTGAAAAAGACTTTAAAGGAGGATAAATGGTTCTTCTCCTTTCTCACATTGCTTGGTTTACCAAAGAATGGAGACTTGGTTATTGGAGAAGGGGGAAATCTAACCCTTCAATTTTTGGGAGACACGTGGCTTTAATTAAAAAGTGTATTCAGAGTTATCAGAGTGCTGTTTACTGGAGGGGATCCTTTTCACATAGCATTAGTGTTTCCAAAAAAGAGGTCATTCTTACAGTTTTACAATGTGACATCCTTTGTGGATTAACCTTAAATCAGCACTAGGATAATGTAAACATAAGTTGAAGAAAGAGAACTGCAGCACATCAAAAGGTTCACAGAGAATTTCAATACATGGAAAATGTTACAAAATATTGTAGGATATTATAAAGATATTCTCTTACCTTATATAGCTAGCTAAATCATAGAGAGATGTGTAGGATATTTACTTACCTTTGATAGAACCTCTAGTGATTGTATATATACATGTACTTCTTAACATAGTGAAATACAAGTTCTTCTATTCTCATATTTCAAATAACATGGTATCAGAGCCAGACCTTTGGCTTCGTCGGAGTTAGGCTTGCTGCCTCACCAGACTCCGTTTCGGTCCAACCTTCTTCTCCTCTCCGACGTTTCCCTGCCTTTTCCTGCTTATATACTTTGTGGTGCTCTTGATCAGATTTGGTGAGATCATTCATTTTTGCTTCAGTTCTCTGATATGTAAGTGGTTATTTCTCTCGAAGGATCTACTATTTTGTATTAGACTACTATTTTGATTTGGGTGAGCAAAACTTTAATTGAGGGATCAGATTAGTCCTTTGTTTGTTTGAGAAGAACCTGTTTGAGCCCTTTGTTTTTATTTGAGAAGATTCGTCCTTTCAAGTGAAGTGTTGGAATTAATTCTCCGGTTGTCATCTTGTGTTTCATATTTGTTGGCTGATATTTGCTCGTTATGGCTTCAACTTTGTGAAGTTCAGTTATTCTTTTCCGGTGGTGAAAGTTTTTGATTAAAATAAAAAAAAATCTTGGTCAAGGTTTCAAGCTCCTTAGGTTGCCTTGGCTTTTTTGGTTGATTTTGTGATAGTTCTGTGATTTGTTTAATTTACTGGATTGCTTAACTGTGTCCAGCAGAGACCACCTGGTTTGGGTAATCTTTTAGTTTTGGAGGATTCTTTATCAATTTATTTTGATACAGTGAATATATTAGTTGGGAAAATGATTGCTTCTAGTCCATTAGCTGATAAAATAGTTTTGGTTTCGGCTAAAGAGTTCGCTAAATTCTCTCAATATCAGAAATCATTGAAGGAATCTACTTCAGTTAATGCCTTCACTGAGTGGGATAAAACATGTCTTATTACCTCATCAAATAAATGGGTGATTGATTCAGGGGCCACAAATCACATGACAGGTAATCCTAATATTTTTTCTAGTTTTCGATCACACAAAGCACCCTCTCCCGTTACTGTAGCTAATGGATCAACTTGTAACAGTGTTGGATTTGGGATTGTTAAGCCAACCTCGTCTATTACTCTGTCATCTGTATTAAGTCTACCAAAGTTAGCCTTTAATTTGATTTCTGTTAGCAAAGTTACCAACTGTTATATCTCGTTCTTTCCCGATCATTGTTTGTTTCGTGATCTAACGACAAATCAGGTTATTGGTAAAGGACATATATCTGATGATCTCTACATCCTTGATGAATGGGAGTCTCGGTCGGTTGCCTGCTCTAGTGTCATGTCTCCATTTGAAGCACATTGTCGATTGGGACATCCTTCTCTACCTCTGTTGAAGAAGCTCTGCCCTCAATTCCAGAATATTCCATCATTGGAGTGTGAGTCATACCGGTTTGCAAAACATCATTGTCACTCAATTGGTCCAAGGGTTAATAAGCGAGCTGAGTTGGCTTTCGAGTTAGTTCATTGTGATGTTTGGGGATCGTGTCCTGTCGTCTCCAAAACTAGACACAAGTACTTTGTCACTTTCGTGGATGACTTCTCTCGAATGACTTGGATTTATTTTATGAAGAGCCGCTCTGAAGTGTTTACTCACTTTAGTGCCTTCTGTGCTGAAATCAAGACTCAATTCAATGCTTCTGTGCATATCCTAAGGAGTGATAATGCTAAAGAATACATATCAGAATTATTTTGGTCCTACATGAGACAACACGGTATTCTCCATCAGTCTTCGTGTGTTGATACACCCTCTCAAAATGGAGTTGCTGAGAGGAAGAATAGACATTTACTTGTGACAACTCGGGCTCTCTTATTCCAAATGAAGGTGCCTAAACAGTTTTGGGCTGATGCAGTCTCAACGGCTTGTTTTCTGATTAATCGCATGCCATCTACTGTGCTTAATGGTGATATGCCTTATAGTGTTCTTTTTCTAAACAAGAGATTATTTCCGATGGAACCTAAGGTATTTGGAAGCACATGTTATGTTCGAGATGTTCGACCATCCGTTACCAAGTTGGACCCCAAGGCATTGAAGTGTGTTTCTTCTAGGATATTCTCGCCTTTAGAAGGGGTATCGGTGTTATTCTATTGAACTTCGCAAATATATGGTATCAAGTGATATGGTATTTTCAGAGACCACCAATTTTCTATGCACCTCCCATTTTACGAGTCAGGAGGAAGAAGATGAATGGTTAGTCTATCAGGTTACCCATTCTGTTTCTCATCTCCCAGTTCTCCTATTGAACACCAATCGACTATTGTGCATTTACCACCTGCTCCATCTGCGCTAGCAAGACCACCAATTATTCAAGTTTATTCGAGAAGAAGAGATACCGGTGATACATGTCCTGCACCAGTTCCTTCATCATCAAATCATCCTTTGCTTGATCCTCCTGAAAACATTGACCTCCCTATTGCTCTCCGTAAAGGTACACGTACTTGCAAATCCCCATATTCAATTGCTAATTTTGTTTCCTATGACCGTTGGTCCTCCACTTCTAGATATTTGATTGCTTCTATAGACTCCATCTCTGTACCCAAAATAGTGAAAGAGGCTTTGAGTCATCTGGGATGGTCTAATGCAATGCTTGAGGAAATACATGCCTTAGAGGAAAACCACACGTGGGATTTGGTGGATTCACCCAAAGGGAAGAAATCAGTAGGACGTAAATGGGTCTTTACCGTTAAAGTTAATCCTGATGGTTCTGTGGCAAGACTTAAGGCAAGACTTATGGCTAAAGGGTATGCTCAGACTTATGGGGTGGATTATTTAGACACCTTCTCTTCTGTTGCCAAACTCACCTCAATTCGCTTGTTCATTTCTCTAGCTGCTTCCAAGAATTGGCCTTTACATCAATTGGATATCAAGAATGCATTCCTTCATGGTGATCTTCAAGAGGAAGTGTATATGGAGCAACCACCCGGTTTTGTTGCTCAGGGAGAGTATGGAAAAGTCTGTCATTTGAAGAAGTCTTTATATGGCTTGAAACAGAGCCCTCGGGCTTGGTTTGGAAAGTTTAGTGAGGTGGTTCAAGAGTTTGGTTTGAATATGAGCAAATGTGATCACTCAGTCTTCTATCAACAATCAGCAGTTGGAATCGTCCTCCTTGTTGTATATGTTGTATATGCATGGATCTCATCCCTCAAGTCTTTCCTGCATACGAGATTTCATAAGAAGGACTTGGGTCAGTTAAAATACTTTCTAGGAGTAGAAGTAAATCGAAGCAAGAATGGAATTCTTCTATCTCAGAGAAAGTATATTCTTGACCTACTTGCAGAAACTAGAAAGTTGGCAGCCAAACCCTGCAATACCCCAATGATTCCCAATGTGCATCTTATGAAAGATGATGGTGATCCCTTTGATGATCCAGAAAGATATAGGAGGGTAGTTGGGAAGTTAAACTACCTCATTGTGACTTGTCCAGATATTGCATTTACTGTAAGTACTGTCAGCCAATTCATGTCCGCACCTACGGTCAAACATGGGGCAGCTTTGAAACAAATTCTATGTTACTTGAAAGGAGCTCCTGGACTTCCCTTATTGTGTAATAATCATGGACATACTCATGTTGAGTGTTTTGCAGATGCTGATTGGGCTGGATCCAAAATTGATAGAAGATCTACAACAGGCTATTGTGTCTTCGTTGGAGGAAACTTAATATCATGGAGGAGCAAGAAGCAAAATGTTGTATCTCGATCCAGTGCTGAATCTGAGTACAGAGCTATGTCACAGTCTACATGTGAAATTATGTGGATACATAATCTTTTAACTGAAATTAGATTGAAACATCATACACCAGCAAAACTTTGGTGTGATAATCAAGCTGCTCTTCATATTGCCTCGAATTCGGTGTATCATGAAAGAACTAAACATATTGAGGTTGACTGTCATTTCATTCGTGAGAAGATTCAGGAAAACTTGATTTCCACTGGCTATGTGAAGACCGGAGAACAACTAGCTGATTTGTTCACAAAGGCACTGAATGGAGCTCGAGTTAATTATCTATGTAACAAGCTGGGCATGATCAATATCTATGCTCCAGCTTGAGGGGGAGTGTTACATAATATTGTAGGATATTGTAAAGATATTCTCTTACCTTATATAGCTAGCTAAATCATAGAAAGATGTGTAGGATATTTACTTACCTTTGATAGAACCTCTAGTGATTGTACATATACATGTACTTCTTAACATAGTGAAATACAAGTTCTTCTTCTATTCTCATATTTCAAATAACAGAAAAGAACACCCTTTTACTGTGGCTAATATGAAAATCCTGAAAATAGTCCAGCCAGATGTATCTCACTTGACTCTCACTCAATGTACACAGTATTGAAAAGTATCAAGATATGTGGGGGATTTAGGGGAAATACAATTAAAGCATTCGATTTTAGTGAAGAGAAATGCATAAGAAAAAAAAACTATAAATGGTGTACGTATAGTATAGACTATAGATGAATTGAAAAGATTACAGTTGAGGGAAACATTTGAGGTAGAAGACATGTCAATGAAGGTCAAAATTCAACTTAAGTTTCTGCTTCAGATGCAAAGATAGAATTTCAAATAATTCAAATTTATAATTGCTAGTTTATTCTTATGTATTTAATAGTGATTTGCTGATAAAACCCCGCATACATGGTGTATATAGATAATCTGGTATCCAATTGCTGGAAGCAAGCTGATGCACTGCTAAGCTCTATGTCAACATGACAGCTATTTTTTTTATGTTAGTTTCTGCACTTTGAGAATCTCATGTTTAATTGGTGGTATTATCCTTGCAGCGGTGAAATATTAACTTATAAACACCTAGTAGAGAGATAGTATAGCACTAAACCACTTTAATTAACATGAAAGCAATGATGTCAAATCATTTAGACATGGGCACAATTCTCATTTTTTAATGACTCTGCATGAAAGTAGGAATAACCTCCCACGATCCACGGAAATCACATCTTCAAAACTAGACAAAGCAAATTATGAGTAGTGGAATTTACCTGGTGAAGATTGCATTACTTCCAGTTGAATCTCCATAGATGACCGACCAACCCATGTAACAGCACCCTCTATTTTCAGATCCGTATCAATACGAATAGGTTTCTTCAAAAGCATCTTGTCCACAGAAGCAGTAACTAGTATCAAGGGCCTAGTAGTACCATCATTACTGGAACAATGCTGGTTTGAAAAGAGAAAGAATATGAGGATGATACTTCAAAAAGAGGAAATTCCTTGGTGCATGATCAGCCAAATAATTCAAGTATGGCCAAGCAGGCAACAAATGCTAAACATTTCTTCTCTTGTGAAGGACAACAACAAACACAAATACATGACTAGTACAACTGCAGCAGTAAGAAACAACAACGCTAGTACCAAGAACAAATTAATGTGATCACAATTTGATGCAACTTACGACCAACACAAACATATTCAAACATATGTATGCAAAGAAAATACCCTAAGTCCTCAAGGAGTCAAAACGATTTAACTGTAAAGATAATGGCAGCTCAATGAGTATTCTCTAACATATGTATCTGATCAAGTCTTAAATGAATCTGATACAAGAACATTATTACCTTGAAGGATATAGTTCCTGCCAAAGCATCAAGATCTTCCAGCAACTTCCCCATCCTAATCTCACTCCAGGGGTTCCTATACTGCTCTCTCAGCACATAATCAGAAGAGAATTTGTAAAGAACACTAGTCCTACTCTTAGATGGGGTTTTACTAATCAAATCAGTTTGTGGAGTAGGATCAACTGGGGCATCTGAAAGCCTCTCAAAAATACTTGATCTTGCTTCCCACAATGCATTTGTCACAGGCGAATGGTACATACCTGGCCACAAACTAATTGGCTTTCTAATTGAAGAACCTGCATCTATTGTAGGAGAGCTATCTAGCGGTGACCTAGTAGTAGCCACCACTGGGATTGGATCACTAAATGTATCGTTTGCTCCAACTGAAAATTGCTTAGTTTGAGAAAAAAGGGACAAAATCTGATCGCAAAATGCAGTCTTGATAATGGGTTTTTCATCCTTGGCTAAACTAAACAAGAAATGGGGTTTTCTAGAAAAATTGGGACAACTTCTGATCAAACAATGCAATCTTGATGATGGGTTACCCATTCTTGGTGTAAGGAATGGGGATTTTGAGATGAAAAGTTCAATATGAGAGTTGTTGTTGGGTTCTGGAGATGAAAATTGCACCAAAAAGATAGCTTTTGAGGAGAAAACCAAAATTATGGTCTTACAAGTTATGTTTGGAGGGAAAAAGCATAAGCAAATGGGTGATTCGGAAGTCCATGGTTCCTTTTGGCCACACGTGAGATAATGGGAGGATGATTGGTTGATGAGTAGAAATGGCAAGAAATTAGTGTTTTTAAAAAAATAAATGAATAGTGGTATTATAATTTCTTTTCTATATTATAATTATAATAATATCTATTTCTTTTATTTTATTTTTCTTTTCTTTTCTATGAAGAAAAAAAGAGGAGAGCTTCACATGTGTGCTTTTAGTTATTCAATTGAAACATAAGGGCATTTTCGTTATTTCAGCTTACGAAGTGATAATCCTTTTACATTCTATGATGTATATGTGTCTCTCTATCTAAAGTTGAGCAAACATGTAGGAGTCGTTTCATAGAGTGTATAAGAATAATATCAAATAAATTGTATTAATAATTTTTGTATTAGTAATGCTTGTATTAGTTATGCTTGCATTAATTATGCAAAGATTATTTTTTATGCATTGTTTGATTTGGTGTATTAAGAATAACATTCATTGCATAATTCATTTTAAAAAAAATTATTTACAAACATACCCTCCACAAATATGGTGGGAAAGATGTTTAAAAAGATTTTGAGAATCAATTGATTTTTTAACCATACTAATGCATAATAGAGCTTGCATTAGTTATATGTAAGCTAAAAAATGTATCAAAAAAGATATTATTAATACACAAAGCTAACATGTAATATTTCTTCTAATACACTCTACCAAATGATCTCATAGTGTTTTTCAATTCAAATATAATCTCAAAACTTTTGGAGTCACACTCTTTTCTTTTATATGACCATTTCTTGTTCCTTTGCTCTTCCTTCTTGCTTCCCTGTATAGAAATGCTTCTATAATATAGAAAAAAAAGTGTGTATTGTATATATAGATTTTGTCGTTTTGGTGCAACCAGTGTTATTTTACAGGTATGCTTTCGGTTATTATCTTTTCCTTTTGGATTAATTCTAGAGAACTTTTGATGGAAGAAGACCCAATTTCATTTTGGTATCTCTCACTATGCTAGATTGGATTGTAAAATCTGTAGGGTTTACTTTCATGCTATAAGAAAAATTTTGGCATGTTTTTGCTTTGGGGTTTCAAGTCTGTAGGATTTTGCTTTGAACTATAAGAAATTTCAATTTTAGGATTCCTTTTGAGATGTAAGAAATTACTTCATTTTGAGGTAAAAAAACCTTGCAGATTAAAAGGGGTTGAAATTGATTGCCTCAATCAAAATGCACAAGCTAAAGAGAATGATAATTTTAGTTAACATTTCCAAATTTTTTGAGGCTCAAGAAAAATAGGAAACTTTCTTTCGATTTCAATGAAAATTTCAGGTACTTGAGAATCAAGGGCTAAACACATAGGCTCAAAGCTTGGCAAAACGAGAAATTGTAAAAAAAAAAGATTGAAACTTTCAAAAGATCTAGCTTTTATCTCTCAAATTTAAATTTTTTGTCAAATCAATAAAAGTTCTCATTGGCTGCGCCATATACGTATAGATTTCTGGGGAAAAGAGACAAGGGCTAGCATTTTTGATATAAAAAAAGTTAACAAATCTTAATTTGCCTCGTGATTTTATTTACACCCGTTGGCGGTATCTTATTTTTTCGTAAATTTTATTATTTTAAAAATATTTTATTGCTGCGATTTTTGGATTGATAAATGAAAAGTACCTCGATTTACTTATCGCGTTGATTATTAATAATTTGTTGTTTTCCTTTTTTTTCTCTTTTTTTGTAAGTTTTGTGTGCTATCTCTTTGTTCGTCATTAAGGTCTGAGCATATAAATAGAAAAATAGTCTTGACGAGAGACTATAAAAAAATCTAGCATTTTTTATGAAGAAAGCTAACAAAACTTTATTTCTCATGTGATTTTGTTTGCATCTATTGGCGATTTCCTATTTTATCATAACTCACTTAAGATTCATGCCCTAAAATTCAATAAATTACTTTGTTTTGTCGTCCTGTTAGTTGCTTTCTCTCAAAGCCACTGCTTTTGTTCCTTATAAGAGGTAACAACATTTTTTCATTTCATTATATTCTTCTATTTGTTTTTGCTTTTGGAATTTATGATTGTTGCATTGCAATTCCAAAAGCTTTAATTTTTTTTATGATTATGGTGTCCGAGCTAGCTTTCGCGCACCTCAACTAATTTCACGGCTGCCACCTCCCACCAGCAACAAGTACCAGGTAACTCTCCAAGGCTAGGACAGATGGGAAGAATCACCTAATGCTTTTTGTTTCCACTGAGTTTTGAACTTGAGACTCAGGGTTCTCGGTTCTCAATCACTTCATTGACCAGTAGACCACACCAAACCTCTGTTGGATATTTTATAATATATAGAGGTCTTAAATTGAACAGACACATATGTTTGTGAAAGAACATAACTGTTATGAAAAATCATTTGTTCATGAAAGAACTTGACCTTTATGAAAAGTCATATGTTCATGAAAGAACATGACTCTTATGAAAAGACACATCTGTTTATGAAAGAACATGACTCTTATGAAGAGTCATCTCTTATGTTCTATAAATATAAAGACTCTCTAGAAGTAGCCTAAGAAAATCTGCATATATAAACAAAGGGCTTTGTTGTATCCTTGAAGAGAATTGTTTGTATTTACCCACCAATTTGTATATGGCAATATCTCTTTAAAGAAAGTGATTACACGCCTCAAAGCCATCTTCTTCTTCAATTATATTTCCTACTAATTTTTAAAACAATTTTAAAGAGATATTTGATTTGGAGAAGATGTTGGATCTGATCCAAAATTATATTATTGAAGTTAAGTTGGAAAAGAGACTTCAATCCTCTTTGTTGTTGAGGATAAAATTTTTTATGATGCAAGAGATTCAAAGATAAGCACTTCTGAAGATTGCAGGTTGCAAAAGGAAATGGTGAAGGTAATTGATTTAGCAGTGATGTGTTTGCAGAACAATCTTGGAAGAATTACCATATATGGATGGACAGTTGATAGAGGTCTCATCAATACAATCTTCTTCATTGAATTGACGGTGGTCACTTTTATTCTTGTAAAGACCATAGTTTTTACAAGTCACTAGGTTCTCAATGGTTTGCGAAGATACCTTTCAGATGATTATATCGGATTCTACTTCTTAACTTCTCTTATTATTTATTTATGGAATTTTATTCTTTGAATTTTTTGAGAAATGATTTTCCATAAATGTTAGGATAAATATTTCACTTGTGATGATCTTGAAATGCATTTTAAATAAGTTTAGGAATAACATATTTGGTATGCTTATCATAAAGTGAAAATTTTATAATTGACATCTATAGGATTAATAATTATAAGTTATGACATTATTCTTTATCTTTCAAGTTTTAACAATAAATAATTATGGGTTATAACATTTTACTAAATTAATTTATTTTTAAAAAAACGTTATTTATCATTTTTTTAAACAAATAAAATAAATTAAAAAAACGAAAATTCAAGTAACATATCTTTTGAAAATATTAATGATAATTAATTGGGCATAAATTTAGGAGAGCCATAACAAAAAGAATATTTATTTTCCTTGTTTAACTCAAGACAGTTACTGACGTTTTTTCTCACTTGTTAGTTGTTTTTCAAACAGATTTTTTTTGTTAGTCAATATTCGTCACTTTCTCTCTCTTCTCAATATTCTATCTTCTTAGTCGTCACTTTCTTCTATCCAGAAATTTTTTATAGTTTGTATTGTCGTGGAAGATTTCTTATTAATATTAGTAAAACATGGCGGTAGATGGGATCCTTCAGGTTAGTGTTTATTTTGAATTTATTTTTGTATTGACTATATAAATAATACTGTGTAATTGTCTTCTATTTAGTGAAAATGCAATGAATTTGTGAATGAAAAATATATAATTGTATACCAACAAAACGTTAAAAAATGATATGAAAAAAGGTTACTAGACAAAAAATTAATTTCATTTTTTTTATGTATACTGATTAAATATAGATTTTGTATAATGTTTATATAAGGAGTGGTTTTGGCGTTATTTTTTTTTATGTATACTGTTAGTTTTTGGTATGAACATTAAAAATGTCTACAATTAAATTTGTTCATTCTTTGTATGAACCAATGTTTATTTTTGGTATGACTCTAGTATAAAAAGTGTCATAAAATTTGTATGAAATTGGTATAATATTTATATAAAACTTGTATGAAAATTGAAATTTCTTTTGGTACGAATCTGGTATGATTCAATTTTTAAATATTGACATCATTTTAGTATAGAATTGTGCATAATAATGAAATGAAATTGGTATACTGTATAAATAATTAAAGACAATTACTTGTTTAAAATGGTTTGATTTTGATATTCTTTTTGGTATGAATCAATGTAACATTAAAAAATTACGGGCTTTAACATTTGTTAAATAAAAAAAAAGTAAAAAAAATGGAATATAAATTAACAAACAAATTAATAATAGCAATGATAATTAATAATAAGCATAAAATTAGGAGAGCCATAACACTTATAATATTTGTTTTCCTTGTTTAGCTCAAAATAGTTATTGACCTTTTCTCTTACCTGTTAATTGTCTATCAAAACGTAATTCAATTATTTTTTACTCAATATTCGTATCTTTCTCTATCATCGCTCAAAAAGTAGTCGTCATTGTCTTCTCTCACGATTTTTTTATTTCGCCGTTATCTTTCTCTGTGATGAAAGGTTTTGTATCAATATTAATAAATCATGGTGGTAGATGGGATTGTTCAGGTTAGTGTTTATTTCAAATGTGTTTTTATATTGTGTATATCAATAAAACTATGTAATTTTGTTCAATTTAATGAATAGTAATCAATTTTTATTTCAACAAATATGTTAATGTATACTGTTCAATTTTTAAATGCGAATTGTTTACTTTTGGCATGAATTTCATATAGAAGTTTGAATATAATTGCAATGGAATTGATATACTGTTAGTTTATAATTGAAGAATGTTTATAATTAACTTGTTTGAATTTGGTATTCTTCTTGGTATGATTATTGTATGAATTAGTGTTTAGTCTTGGTATGAAATGCCTATAAAAATGTTCATGTTATTGTTTATTTGGAATGTGTTTATTTCAAATATTCAGGTTAGTGTTTATTTTAAATTTGATACTCTTTTTGGTATGAATTTTGTATGAATCAGTGGTTAGTCTTGGTATGAAATTGGTATAGAAATGTTCATGTTAGTGTTTAAATAATGTTTAGGTCAGTGTTTATTTCGAATGTGTTTTTGTATTGTGTGTATCGATAATTTTATGTAATTTTGTTAGATTTAGTGAATAGTATTCAATTTTGATTTCAATTGATTGCTCTCCCTTTTATAGCTTGAAAATTTTTGAAGACGCATATGCAATTCCTGTTGAACCTCTCCAATGTGAGAGTAGATGAGACATATCAAGTTATGTCTCGTAACCTAAATTGTTATCGCCTGGTTCTAAAAGAAAGGTAGAAAGACCACAACTTGAATGCTAGAAGGGATTTGTTGATGTGAAATTCAAGAGATCTAAAGTTATGTGCAGCATATGTCGTCGCGAGGGACACAACAGGAAGACATGTTCAAATTACCCTGCTAAAAATTAGTCATAATTTGTTTTAAATTTAATTTTGTTGTTTAATTGTGCCAAACACATCCATTTGAATATATTGATCTTTTAACTTAAAGAATTTTGGTTTCAGAACATTTATTATGTGTACTACTTACTCTTATGTGTATGTAGTATTTTTCAAATGTAAACTCAAAAATTAAAACTGATTACTGGTGGTAACCATTTGGTATCCACTGGGAAAAAATTAAGTCCACCAGTGTAGGCAATTGGTATCCATTTGGTATTCAACTGATATCCAATTGGAATTATTAAGTCTAACCATGTATGCAATTGGTATCTAATTGGTATCAAGTTGAAAATACAACTGTATGCTATTTGTATCCCATTGGTATCAAACGGGTATCCAACTGAAAAAATTAAGTCTATTTGTATCCAATTGATATCTAATTGGTATCAAACTGGAGAAATTAAGTTATTTGTATCAAAATGGTATCCAGCTGAAAATACAGCATATAATTAAGATTTCAATTGAGTAAGTCAATCTAAACTAATTAATGTTGTATCCAATTGGTATCCATTTCGAAAATCTAATTGTAACAATGTATGCAATTGGTATCTAAATAGAATTTCAAGATATTTAATTCTTACTACTTTGTATATGCAGTGTTTTTCAAAACTAAAATCCAAATCTAAAATTGGTTACTGCTGATATCCAATTTGTATCCAAGTTGAAAAATTAAGACTAATACTGTATGAAATTGGTTTCCAACTGGTGTCCAATTTTTATCCATCTGGGTTTAATTAAGCCTAACAATGTATGTTTTTAAACTCAACATAAAATATACTTTTGAATTTCAAATATCATGAACGAAAATCAATAAAATTTGTTTAATACTGCATAGTAACAATAATGCATAGTATATATTCTTGTAAAAAACTGAAGAAAAAGTTAAACAACATCCTAAAATCAAAACATGGAATGAAAGTCTAAGCCAATCATCTATCTGACAACTAATCTCCTTGATCTTGGTATAGGATAATTGGTAGTATCCGGAGCATGTTCTTTTTCTATGCTCGGTTCACCAAATTTGCTAGCAATAGTGCCAGTTACTTCGCTCTCACTAATTGCGCCATCAGCGTTCTTGCTTCTTCCATACTGCCATAGAATTGTGGCGTACCTTTAACGATGGTATTTTGCATCAATGTCAATGTGAACCATATCAAAACTCCATTGCTAATATATTCAACAAATAAACATGTTTACATGCCACAATCACTGAAAAATATTGATAAAAATTATTTTGAGAAAGAAAGTGAATTAACTATTATGAAAAAATTACAATAATTTAGGAATACATACTTTGATCTTGGATCTTGTTGAGGTACATCATTGATAAATTCAACTTTGATAGGATCAACTTGAGGCTTGTCAATATATGCGGCAGTTTTCGTTGACTGGAAAAGAAGAACAATGGAGAAGTTGGAAGAGAAAGAAAAATCGGCATGGATGGAAAGAGAACGTGGGTATGTGGGAGTGGGGGTGGGGTGTGTCATGTGATAAGGTAAAAGAAATCCCTTGAAAGGTGTAATTGATAATTATGAACTTATTCTCTCTCATAATTTTCTCTTTCTCTCACCTATTAACATTATATAAATTAATTAATTTATAAAGTAAAATTGATTTGTTAATACTTGTAATTTAAACTTTATAAGTAGTAATAAAATAAAGTACATATAAAGGCTGTAATATTAATCCTTAAATATATATGTGGGGTGATTTTTCCTATTATAAATTTGTTATTTGGAACAAAAAAAATTATTATGACATAATTGTGTTGCATAAAGATCATGTGGATTTTATTTTCAAGTTATGAGATGATATATATAAATTCCTTTATTTTGATGGCAAAATATCAATACTTGAAAGTTATTAGAATAATTTGAAATTAAGAGAAATAATAATTTTTATTAGATCATTTTGCGTTCATTAAAGGTTGAAGATTTTGTCTTCTTATTAAATGCTCATGTGTAACACCTCAATTTTCGAAAGAGAATTTTTTTTAGTTTTTCGCCCAGAGTTACTTTCTACGAACGCAATCTACGGGTCGTAGACCAGTTGACGGACCGAATAATGCACATGTAGAAAGAGGGTAAAATGTTTTGAAAATCAAGTCTTTGAAGTCGAGTCTACGGGCTAACAAGACGGACAGCAGGTCTTTCCACGGACCGTAGAAAGGTCTCGTCAAAGTGTTCCAGACTTAGTCAAGTTCTGAGGCACAAGTTGGGTTCTACGGGTTGGACCTACGGACTGTAGAATGACCTACGGGCTGTAGATCGAAGTCGTAGAAAGTATCCTGAACTTTGGTTTTATGAAGTTTTCTACGGTCCAATAGGACGGTCCGTAGAAATTCTTACGAACCGTAGGTTGGGACCGTAGACTTCATCCGACAGTTATTTTTCAGGGGTTTTTATGTCTTTTCCAAATTCTTTTAAGTCTTTTTAATTATGAATTTGCCCCTAAATTGACCCACTATATAAGTCTTTCTTCCCAAATTTTCCTTCATTAATTACATTCTCAAATTCCAAACTTCCCAAATAATTTTCTCTCTGGAAAGTTCTCTCACTTCTCAAGGAAGAAGAAGGCCTAGGATCCTCCATTGAAGGTCATCAATTTTTAGCAATTTCTTGTGGGCTTTGTTGAGGTATGTTAGCATTCACCATTGGAACCCTTTCCTCCAATGGATCCCTAGTTTTCTTGAATTTTCAAGGTTTAATTCCCCAAATTGAGTTAGGGTTTTGATATATTCTTATGGGTTCTTCAATTATGATTCCAATCGTTGATTTTATGATTCTTAGTGCACGATCTAGCATGATAAAGTAATTTAGTGCACGATCTAGCGTGATTTATATGATTTGAGTAGAAATTGTATGAACCCATGCATGAGCTATGATTCCTAGTTATGAATTCATGATGAAGTAAGATCCATGAATTTATGAATTTATGAAATTGATGAGAACATGCATGATTCTAGTTTATTGTATGATTCTAAGATGAATTGACATGTACCCATACTAGATCATGATTTATGAACATATGAATAGCTTGCATAAGAGATGCATGTATATGGATAGCTTGCATAAGAGATGCATGTTTCATGAGAATTATGCTTATAATTGCTAGGGTGCATATAGATGATGGCATCCATGAGCCGTGAAAAGGTTTTCTTCACAATAAGCTAAGAATATGAATGTGAAAGGTTTTCTCACATAAATTAGGGTTCATATGGTTGAAAGGCTTCCTCACCTATGAATCGATTAGGAGCTATTCTTATAACGTAAGCTCGGGGCAAGCCCATGGTAGTTGAAACATCTTGACGTGATCTTAGCTTGGACTTGGTAACCCTAGATGTACCTCTTCCTTGGTTAAAATATGAATAAGCTTAATTGACTATTCCTTGGGATTTTACTTAGCACCGAGCGGGCTTTTGGGATGAAGGTTTCCTTTTAGCGTCCGTGGTCCTTTAGTAGCAATCCCTAAGTCCCATAACTACGTGCCTTGTAGGTTTTGTCTCAGATAGACACATAGCTAGTGGATCCACGTAAGCTACAAATTTATGGTCCTTACCTTGGCAAGTAGGACATTCACCCCTTCTAGTGGTGTGGGGTAGACATCACTCCCCTTTTCGGTGTGGGGAAGACACTGGATTCCATGTTATAGCTCACATGGTCTATGTCGGTTAAACGTAAAAATCACATAATAATGAGCTAGGGCAATAGAGTTATCTCACGAGACAAAACTTATGATATGACTAGCTTGCCTTGACCATGTTTATGCATTGAGTTTCTAACCTTATTGTCATATGATTTAGTTTGGTCATAGCATGTTCATGATGATATCTCACTAGCATGATTTCCTATATGAAAGCATCTCATTGGCATGATTTATGTGATTATATGCATTTGCTTCAAACTTAGTACATTCCACATACTAATGCATACTTGTGCCTACATTCTCTTATAATGTAGGGTCAGACAGTCATCCTTCGCACTCTCGTGGTTAGTTGTTTTTCAGAGTTCGAGCTATCAGCCTTGGTGAGTCCTCATGCTTCGGGGATGAAGAGACTTTATTGCTTTTCTTTACTTTCAGTTTCAGACTTGTATATGATGTACGGGTTACGTCCCGATCATTCTATTGTGTTAGATGGCTTTGAGACATAGTCAAGACTTTCGCTTGTAAACGCTTTAGTTTTATGTGATTGTCTATCATTTTTGTCTTTACCTTATGTATATGTATGCTAAGTGGCTGTGTGGGGCCTCTCGGGGTCCGATACGCCATGTCACACCTAGGGGGTACTTTGGGTCGTGACAAATTTGGTATTCAGAGCGCAAGGTTTAGAAAGATCCTAGGATGTCTCAAAGCCACGTCTAGTAGAGTCTTGTTCACAAGTGTGAAGCGCGCCACATTTATGAATAAGAGGCTACAAGATGTTAGGAAATTCCACTTCTTTCATATTCTAGAATCGTGCCATAGAGTTTAACTCTATACGTTCCTTTCTTAATCCATGTCCTACGCTTTTCAGGATATGGCACCTAGAAAAGCTTTTGTAAGGAGGAATGCAAATGAGAATGTGGAACAAGAGGCTAACCAAGTTTCGGCCGCTCCTTTGGCCTAAGAGATTACTAATGCGGAGTTTCGGGCCACTTTCCACGCATTGGCCCAAGCCGTGACGGCCCAAGCCAATAGAGAAGTTGTGGTCCCCGTGAAACCACATGTGGGTATGGAGGCGGCAAGGGTAAGAGATTTCACAAGAATGAACCCTCCGGAATTCCATGGCTCCAAAGTGGAGGGGGATCCACAAGAGTTCATTGAAGAGGTTTACAAGATTCTGATAATCATGGGAGTGACGCCGGAAGAGAAAGCGGAGTTGGCCGCTTACCAATTAAAGGGTGTGGCCCAAGTGTGGTTTAACCAATGGAAAAGTTAGAGGGCTAGAGATGCGGGTCCTCTTGAATGGGAGAAATTTAAGGAAGCTTTTCTTGATCGATTCTTTCCTCTTGAGATGAGAGAGGCTAAGGTCCTCGAGTTCATTAACTTGAAGCAAGGTGGTGTGAGTGTCAAAGAGTATGCATTGAAGTTCACCCAATTGTCAAAATATGCGCCTTCTTTGGTGGCCGATTCAAGGGCCAAAATGAGTAAGTTTGTGTCGGGGGTGTCCGACTTGGTGGTCAAGGAGTGTAGGATTGCCATGCTTATTAAAGAAATGGATATTTCATGGTTGATGGTACATGCAAAACAAATTGAAGAAGAGAATCTAAAGGAGAGGTCCAAAGAGGCAAAAAGGGCTAGGACCGGTGATGGTGACTTCTCAAACCAAAGGACCGGAGGACATGGTCGTTCTAAGTTTCGACAAAGGTTTTCGAACCAAGGGTCTTCAAATGCTCCTATGCCTAAGTTTGACAAGAATAGGGTGTCTAACCCTAAGCCTCAAGGAGGCAATGGTGGTGGTGATAGAACTCCAATTTCCCCATCTCAAAAGTGTGGGAAAAAGCATGAGAGGAGATGGTTAGCCGGATCGGATGGTTGCTTCACGTGTGGAAAAAGTGGTTACAAAATAAGGGATTGTCCAATGAATGTTACAAAGGGGAAAGATAGTAAACAAGGTGCTCCTAGTGGTTCGGGTTCTAGTGCTTCCAAGCATAACCGATTTTATGCACTCCAAACTCGCCAGCAAGAAGGTTCTCCCGATGTGGTTACCGGTATGCTGAAAGTCTTCCATCTTGATGTATATGCTTTACTTGATCCCGGTGCTACTTTATCTTTTGTGACTCCATATGTAGCTATGAGATTTGATATTGCCCCGAATGTGTTGATAGACCCCTTTTGTGTCTCTACTCCTATTGGTGATTCTATTGTGGCTAAAAGAGTTTATAGAAAGTGTACCGTTTCCTTGTTCCATAGAGTCACCAATGTTGATCTTGTAGAGTTAGATATGATAGACTTTGATATCATTCTTAGGATGGATTGGCTCCATTCTTGTTATTCCTCGGTTGATTGTAGAACCCGAGTGGTTAAGTTTCAATTTCCTAATGAGTCCGTCCTAGAGTGGAAAGGGGGAAATTCTATGCCTAGATGTCGGTTTGTTTCTTGTCTTAAAGCTAGAAAGATGATCTCCAAGGGTTGTATTTATCATCTTATTTGGGTTAGGGATATACATTTCGAAACCCCTAGTCTTGAGTCGGTTCCCTTGGTAAATGAGTTTCTGGATATGTTTCCCGATGATCTACCCGGTGTTCCTCCCGACAGGGAAATAGACTGTGGTATTGACTTTCTTCCCGATACACAACCTATCTCTATTCCTCCTTACCGTATGGCTCCGGCGGAACTTAAGGAATTGAAAGAACCATTGAAGGATTTGTTGGATAAGGGTTTCATCCGACCAAGTATTTCTCCATGGGTCCTCCGGTGTTGTTTGTTCGTAAGAAAGATGGCTCTCTCCGTATGTGTATTGATTGCCGGTAATTGAATAACGTTACTATTAAGAATTAGTACCTGATTCCGAGGATAGATGATTTGTTTGACCAACTTTAAGGTACTAGTTTCTTCTCTAAGATTGATCTCCGGTCGGGTTATCACCAACTGAGGGTGAGAGATTGTGATATTCCAAAGACGGCTTTTCGAACTAGATATGGCCATTATGAGTGTGTGGTTATTTCGTTTGGATTGACTAATGCTCCAATGTCTTTTATGAATTTGATGAATAGGGTGTTTAGACAATACCTTGATATGTTCGTGATTGTATTCATTGATGATATTTTGATTTACTCTCGAAGTGAGGAAGAGCATGCCGATCATCTGAGGATTGTATTGCAAATTCTTAGGGATCGTGAGTTATATGCTAAGTTCAATAAGTGTGAGTTTTGGTTGTGATCCATGGCTTTCCTTGGTCACATTGTGTCCGGCAAGGGTATTGAGGTAGATTCTAAGAAGACAGATGTGGTTAAAAATTGACCTAGACCTCTATCTCCTTCGGATATTCATAGTTTCTTGGGCTTGGCCGGATATTATAGGAGGTTTGTGGAAGGGTTTTCTTCTATTGCCTCTCCATTGACCTCGTTGACTCAAAAGAAGACTAAGTTTGTATGGTCGGAGGCTTGTGAAAGAGCTTTCAAGAATTGAAAGATAGGCTTACTTCTGCTCCAATATTGACATTGCCGGAAGGTTCCGATGGCTTTGTGGTTTATTGTGATGCTTCAAGGGTTGGCTTAGGGTGTGTTCTTATGCAAAATGGAAAGGTGATTGCTTATGCTTCAAGGCAACTTAAGGTTCATGAAAAGAATTACCCTACCCATGATTTAGAACTTACGGTGGTTGTCTTTGCTCTAAAGATTTGGAGGCACTATTTGTATGGTGTCCATGTTGATGTATTTACCAACCACAAAAGTTTGCAATACGTGTTCAAGAAGAAGGATCTAAATCTTTAACAACGTAGATGGCTAGAGCTCTTAAAGGACTATGACATGAGTGTCCTCAATCACCCAGGCAAAGCTAATGTAGTGGCCGATTCCTTGAGTCAGTTGTCGATGAATAGTGTTGCACATATAGAAGATGATAAGAAAGAATTGGTTCGGGATGTTCATAGACTAGCTCGGCTAGGTGTTCAGGTGGTTGACTTTGATGAGGGAGGTGTGATTGTCCAAAATAGGTCAAAATCCTCCTTTGTGGTGGATGTTAAGGCTAAGCAAGCACTCGATCCAATATTAGTTGAGTCGAAAGAAGCGTTTCTAAAGAAGGGCAATGAGGCTTTCTCCCAAGGGGGAGATGGTGTCCTTAGATATCAAGGCCATTTGTGTGTGCCTAATGTTGATGGCCTAAGAGAGAAAATTCTAGAAGAAGCTCATAGTTCCCGATACTCTATTCATCTGGGAGCCACCAAGATGTACCGTGATTTGCGGAAAGTCTATTGGTGGAATGGAATGAAGAAATATATTGCAGAATTTGTGGCAAAGTGCCCAAATTGTCAACAAGTTAAGGTTGAACATCAAATGCCGGGAGGCTTATCCCAAGATATAGCTATTCCTACTTGGAAGTGGGAAGATGTTAATATGGACTTCATAGTGGGTTTACCCCGTACTCGCCAGCAGCATGATTCTATATGGGTTATAATAGAGCGTATGACGAAATCGGCTCATTTCATTCCCGTCAAGGTGTCCTTTTTGGCAGAAGATTATGCTAAGTTGTACATCAGGGAGATGGTTAGGTTGCATGGAGTACTCCTGTCCATTATCTCCGATAGAGGTACCCAATTCACTTCTCAATTTTGGAAGTCTTTCCAAAAGGGTCTTGGTACCAAGGTTAAGCTTAGCACGACTTTTCATCCCCAAACCAATGGGCAAGCGGAGCATACTATCCAAACCTTAGAGGATATGCTAAGAGCTTGTGTGATTGATTTCTAGGGTAATTGGGATGATAATTTGCCTTTGATTGAGTTTGCCTACAATAATAGTTACCATGCAAGTATTGATATGGCTCCATTTGAGGCTCTTTACGGTAGGAGATGTAGGTCTCCTATAGGATGGTTTGAGGTGGGTGAAGTTGCTATGACAGCTCCCAAATTAGTGCATGAGGCTATGGAGAAAGTTCGGCTTATTAGAGAAAGATTGAAAACGGCTCAAAGTCGACAAAAGTTCTATGTCGATGTTAGAAGAAGGGATCTTGAGTTTGAGGTTGATGATTGGGTATATTTGAAAATTTCACCCATGAAGGGTGTCTTGAGATTTGGTAAGAAGGGGAAGCTTAGTCCCCGGTATGTAGGCCCATATAAGATTTTGAGACGCATTGGCAAGGTTGCTTATGAGCTTGAGTTGCCTAATGAGTTAGCATCGGTTCATCCGGTTTTCCATGTGTCTCTTTTGAAGAAGTGTGTTGGAGATCCGACATCCATAGTGCCTTTAGAAAGTCTTGGAATCAAAGAGAGTTTATCTTATGAAGATGTTCCGGTTGAGATTCTAGACCGACAAGTTTGAAAGTTGAGAAACAAAGAAGTTTCTTCCGTTAAGGTATTATGGAGGAATCAATTAGTTGACGGTGCTACGTGGGAGGCCGAGGCCGATATGATGTACCATTATCCTCATCTCTTTCATTCTGAGTCTTCCCTAGCTTGAGGTATTTAGCTCCTCATGGTTTATTTCTAGGATTCATGCGTCTTAGTCATTCTCATGTTTCCTTATGCATGCATTCATTAAGTGTTTATGGCTTGGCATTTTGTGATGGAGCATGCTTTAACTTGGAGTCGATCTTCCTCCTCGGATATGTGCATTATGTAGTTGCAGTCATGATTGAAATCATAGAATTGTTGTTTCCCCTACTTTTGTTGGTACTAGCTGAGTTTCATTCGGGGACGAATGTTCCCAAGAGGGAGATATTGTAACACCTCAGTTTTTGAAAGATAATTTTTTTCAGTTTTTGGCCCAGAGTCACTTTCTACGGACGCAATCTACGGATTAAGACCAGTTGATGGACCGAAGAATGCATCTATAGAAAGCGGGTAAAATATTTTTAAAATCTAGTCTCTGAAGTCGAGTCTACGGGCTAACAAGACGGACCATAGGTCTTTCCTCAAACCGTAGAAAGGTCCCGTCAAAGTGTTCCAGACTTGGTCAAGTTCTGAGGGTGAAGTTGGGTTCTACGGGTTGGACTTACGGACTGTAGAATGGCCTACGGGCCGTAGATCGAAGTTGTGGAAAGTATCCTGAATTTTGGGTTTCTGAAGTTTTCTACGGTCCAATAGGACGGTCCGTAGAAATTCTTACGAACCGTAGGTTGGGACTGTAGACTTCATCCGGCAGTTATTTTCCAGGGGTTTTTATGTCTTTTCCCAATTCTTTTGAGTCTTTTTAATTACGAATTTGCCCCTAAATTGACCCCACTATATAAGTCTTTCTTCCCAAATTTTCCTTCATTAATTACATTCTCAAATTCTAAACTTCCCAAATAATTTTCTCTCTAGAAAGTTCTCTCACTTCTCAAGGAAGAATAAGGCCTAGGATCCTCCATTGAAGGTCATCAATTTTTAGAAATTTCTTGTGGGCTTTGTTGAGGTATGTTAGCATTCACCATTGGAGCCCTTTCCTCCAATGGATCCCTAGTTTTCTTGAATTTTCAAGGTTTAATTCCCCAAATTGACTTAGGGTTTTGATAAATTCTTATGTGTTCTTCAATTATGATTCCAATCGTTGATTTTATGATTCTTAGTGCACGATCTAGCGTGATAAAGTAATTTAGTGCACGATCTAGCATGATTTATATGATTTGAGTAGAAATTGTATGAACCCATGCATGAGCTATGATTCCTAGTTATGAATTCATGATGAAGTATGATCCATGCATTTATGAACTTATGAAATTGATGAGAACATGCATGATTCTAGTTTATTGTATGATTCTAAGATGAATTGACATATACCCATACTAGATCATGATTTATGAACATATGAATAGCTTGCATAAGAGATGTATGTATATGGAAAGCTTGCATAAGAGATGTATGTTTCATGAGAATTATGCTTATAATTTCTAGGGTGCATATAGATGATGGCATCCATGAGCCGTGAAAAGGTTTTCTTCACAATAAGCTAAGAATATGAGTGTGAAAGGTTTTCTCACATAAATTAGGGTTCATATGGTTGAAAGGCTTCCTCACCTATGAATCGATTAGGAGCTATTCTAATGACGTAAGGTCGGGGCAAGCCCATGGTAGTTGAAACATCTTGACGTGATCTTAGCTTGGACTTGGTAACCCTAGATGTACCTCTTCCTTGGTTAAAATATGAATAAGCTTAATTGACTATTCCTTGGGATTTTACTTAGCACCGAGCGGGCTTTTGGGATGAAGGTTTCCGTTTAGCGTCCGTGGTCCTTTAGTAGCAATCCCTAAGTCCCATAACTACGTGCCTTGTAGGTTTTTTCTCAGATAGACACATAGCTAGTGGATCCACGTAAGCTACAAATTTATGGTCCTTTCCTTGGCAAGTAGAACATTCACCCCTTCTAGTGGTGTGGGGTAGACATCACTCCCCTTTTCGGTGTGGGGAAGACACTGGATTCCATGCTATAGCTCACATGGTCTATGTCGATTAAACTAAAAAATCCCATAATAATAAACTAGGGCACTAGAGTTATCTCACAAGACAAGACTTATGATATGTTTAGCTTGCATTGACCATGTTTATGCATTGAGTTTCTAACCCTATTGTCATATGATTTAGTTTGGTCATAGCATGTTCATGATGATATCTCACTAGCATGATTTCCTATATGAAAGCATCTCATTGGCATGATTTATGTGATTATATGCATTTGCTTCAAACTTAGTACATTCCACATACTAATGCATACTTGTGCCTACATTCTCTTATAATGTAGGGTCAGACAGTCATCCTTCGCACTCTCGTGGTTAGTTGTTTTTCAGAATTCGAGCTATCAGCCTTGGTGAGTCCTCATGCTTCGGGGACGAAGAGACTTTATTGCTTTTCTTTACTTTCAGTTTCAGACTTGTATATGATGTACGGGTTACGTCCCGATCATTCTATTGTGTTAGATGGCTTTGAGACATAGTCAAGACTTTCGCTTGTAAACGCTTTAGTTTTATGTGATTGTCTATCATTTTTGTCTTTACCTTATGTATATGTATGCTAAGTGGCTGTGTGGGGCCTCTCGGGGTCCGATACGCCATGTCACACCTAGGGGATACTTTGGGTTGTGAAATCATGTGTTATAGTATTTGAATGTTATTAATTTGACAACATGATGATCTACTGATGTTAATTAGATGTCCATACAAGTTATGAAAAGGACATATGAAACATTTAAAGTGTGGGGGTGATTGGATTATGATTAACAATCAATAATATTTGTAGAAGTTTAAGATATAAATTATTTCTTGAATACCTACAAGATATATATGTGATAATTAGGCTATAAGCCTTGGTAGAAATATTGTGTAATTTCGAAATGTTATGTTTTTTTCATAAAAAGAAGTATCTTCTATAAGAGAACTTTTGTATAGACATGACCATTCATACATAGATGAATTGGTCTGTTGGTCTATAAATAGTGAATCTTCCAATGATAATGATAAAATCCATATAAGTTGAATTTGTAACATGTATGAAGGTGCCATAAGTTTTGCATCAAAATATGCTTGAATTTCATAGTGGAATGAGAATATATTTAGCATATAAATGCTTGAAAAGAAATGTAATGGTTGAAAAATATATATGATTTTGAAATATTGCGGCCACAACTGATGCAATTATTATAAGCTATTGAGATAATGATGATATCTGTGATATGCCTATGTAAAAGATTTGTTTATGATTTATATTAATCTTGTAAAATTTAGTTTCAAAAGATGTAATACAATAAATGTGTGAATGAATAAGGCTAAAATCCTTAAACTAAACACAAGTGATGGGAACCCAACTTTGAGTTAGTATACACTCTAGCTATACAAGTTAAACGGGTAATAACAAGTTACTTTGTGTTGCTAAAGCATGAGTCTTCGTTTTAGAGTCTTGATTCAATGGTAATGCATATTGTTATTTGAGAAGTGGAGGAGTTGTTAAATGCTTGAAATAACAGGGGCATAGTGACAAGCTCCATAGTGCAGACTGTTACACGGAGGTTGAATGAATTCTTAATGAAATTAGTAAATGTCTACAATAACAAGGACATAGTAGCTAATTTCACCTATATGTATATTAAAGTGGTGCCGCTTCAAGCAAGATCTAAAGGATTGGTCTTAATAAATATTCATGAAATCAGGATGAGCACATGGCCATAAATGTGCTAAAGCAAATACTGGGGTTTCTAAGCTATAAATAATATTATGTGTATGATATTTTCGATTTTGACACATAAAGTTGTGGTTCAAATATTTTAAGATACCAATAACTTCGTCAGAACTTTAAAGTACTTGCACTAACAAAAAGTTCAAATCTATTATAAGATACTCTCTGGTATGCGTGATATTATGAGAAATATTATAAACTAGTGATGGATTATTGAATATTTTGTAGTATATAGATGTATTAAATTGAACAGACACATATGTTTGTGAAAGAAAATAACTGTTATGAAAAGTCATTTGTTCATGAAAGAATATGACCTTTATGAAAAGACATTTGTTCATGAAAGAACATGACTCTTATGAAAAGATACATTTGTTCATGAAAGAACATGACTCTTATGAAGAGTCATCTCTTAGTTCTATAAATATAAAAACTCTCTAGAAGTTGCCTAAGAAAAATCTGCATGTACAAACAAAGGGCTTTGTTGTATCCTTGAAGGGAATTATTTGTATTAACCCCAATTTGTATATGGGAAATATCTCTTTTAAGAAAGTGATTACACACCTCAAAGCCATTTGCTTCTTCAATTATATTTCTTACTAATTTTCTTAACAACTTCAATCTTTTTCATGCGGCTATTATACTAATGACATGATCTATTTACTTTTTTTAAATTCAAAATCAAGTCCGTTGACCCATTTTATTAAAACAAAAGAAAAGTACTCAAAACATAAATGAAATGCACCATAACGTTTCCATCTCAGAAATAGAAAATATGAAAATACAATCAAAATAGGAAAATCTACAATGTTCTAGAAGGGTCTTTTAGAAACTAGGCTGACTTTTTCTCTTTTCCTCCTTGTTTGTTATCTTCACTTGTCCTCACTGACTTCCTCCTATGGTGGTGGTCTTTTGCTACTGTGAATGAGGGGAAAAAAATCTGGATTGAGATTAATCGGAGCTAAGTTGACTCCTCACCATTGTGAATCTCAATCTTATTTGATTTCTTTCTTCCTAGGTAAGGAATCGATCTTCTTCTATCTTAATCCACATTATACTGATTGCTTTATTTCTTCATGCTTTAGCTTGTTAGAAATAAGCCTGATGTGTAGCATTTAGATCTAATGCTAATTGAAATTAGTTTACCTTTTGTCAAGTCTTTTCTTTGATGGGTTAAATCTTACATGGAGATTGATACCATCTTCTAAAGATTAGACCTTCTAAAGTGTATACTAATTAATTCTTTTGCTTAACTAATATATGAACTTGAGAGGTGAGGAATACTTGGAGACAGTGTAAAATGAACATTCAGAAAGATTTGAGATCTCATACATACTGTGTCTTGGTCGATACCATTTTGGACACCTTTATGCTCTCACCAGGTGCGAAGTACTATACCAACTGAAATTACTTTAGAATTTAGTAGATTGCAATCGATCTTTACCTACAGATTACTCGTGTGCTTCATGTTGAAATTGTTCCTCCATTGATTACTTGCTTGTTGTAGATAAAGTGATTTAGATTATTGTGAATGTCTAGTTTCTCAAATCTGGAGGTCTATTTGTTTGAATCGGATGTAAGATGTAGCACTCTTGTCTAGATAAATAGTTCTCCTCCATGTTGTTGGGATTTCGTGAAATAAGTTGAACTCATAAGAACATGCAAAATCAAAAATCAAAAATCAAATAAGCAAAATAATTAGCAAGAGTATTACCCTCCATGAAGGAGTGTTGTACTCTTACTGATAGAGTTAGTCATGAATCTCTTGTGGAATTGACCTCTATTGTCACACATAATGGGATTTTTCGTTCCAGGTTATAATTTGAACCATAGAAAAAGAATCTAACTCCACAATGACTTGGTAATACGGATTACCTTGGCAGTATAGTAGACTTTCTCTAATTTTCCTTGCTTCAGACATAAGATTAATTGACTCGGGCATACTCATTCCTTTAGCCACTATTAAACTGCCCAAAGTGATTCCTTAAGCAGAAAATTGTTGAACTAGGACCGAGATTCCCTTTTGAAGCTCCATCAATATTACATTTAACCCAACCAATAGAAGGAGGCAACTATCTAACTATTTTGTGATAGATAGTTGGTCTATAGCTATCAAGCTTCTCAACTATCTGAGGCCAAGATATAAGATGATTCATAACCCAATTAAACCTAAGTTTCAAGAACTTTTGAATATTGGATATGATTTTCCATTTAACTTTGCCTCTAGAGTAAGTACCTCCATTGTGTTCCTTTTTTTATAAAGAAACCACATAAAAAGATTAGGGATGCCATGATACACTTCCCTCTGCCTAGAGTCACATTCAAAATCCCACCACACTTTCATAGCTTACCTCACTTGAATCAACACTGAAGTTATACTTTCTCCCCTAGTATAAACATTTCACATATTAGATGCTAAATAACCTTTTAAGAAAAGGTGCTCAACAATTTTCCTAGTAGGAATAGATCAATAGAAGCATAATTGAGAATTATTTATATTCTAATTAGCCATGATTGCTTCCACATGAACCTTATCAGACCAGACTCTTCATCCAAAGAAAGGAACCTTAAAAGGCAAACCTTTTGCTCACAAATGCTTAAAAGCTTCTGTAGATGTAACCTATTTTCTAATGATTTCCCATGCATTGTTCACAGTAAATTTCTTTGTACTTGTTTTCATCCACTAGGGAGAGTCTTCTTGATCAGCTAAATACACATGGTTCGAGGATAATCTCATATGGTCTACCACCTGTGGTGGTAAGATAGTCTTCATCCTATCATAGTTCCACCCTTCTTCAGTCATAAAAGACTCTATGTTTGTTAAAAGATGACATGTACGAATGTCAGATTGCTGCAAATATAAAGGTCCTAAGTCATGACCCTTGACTACAAAAAAGGAATGACAGGGTGAAAATAATGTCTAATGATATAATAAAAATGTATCGGTGAAACATCCTTACCTTGGTGTGGGCATGCATCACCTCATTAAATAAGCGGTGAAACATCCTTACTGATCTGAGGCCAAAAATATATTTTCTTATCATTAATTGCCTCATATTTATTATTTATATTTGTCTTTTTTTATTATGGATTTTATGGATTGTGCTAAATAGTGTATTTTATTTGTAGGATTAAATTGGTACAAAGTTGAAAAGTTTGAACTAAAATAAATTAATTATGAAAGATTGAAGAAGGAAAATCAAGCAGGCAGCTTAATGGATTAAATTGAATATTATATTAATATTTATATATATGGAAAGGTTGGGTGGCGGCACAGGCGAAATCCAATTCCTTTTGGTTTTGGATTCCTAATTTGTTTTGGACTCAGTTATTTTATTCAGGGTTTTCTACATCTATAAATAGTCCATAGAAATAATTATTGAAAAAAAACTTGGGAAGGAAGACACTTTGTAAGGAAAAGTTGTCAATACTTTTTAGGGTTCTTTTCTTCTTCTTTTTCTTAGGTATTAGTAGCTAAAGACCCTTGTTCTGGGGCTGCGGCTATGGGTAATTGTTGAATATCGATTGTTTTGAATTAATTATTGGTTATCGCTTAAATTACTTTTGTATTCTTGTTTTAGTATTTCATGCTAGACCACCATAGAAATAAATCTATTGTCTATTCTTGGACTCGAGAGATGAAGAGGTAGATAGACTAGAGAATGTAAAGAGATTGTTCTAACTTTGATTAGATTCGTGTTCAGGAGTGACGCCCGGACGAACACCTCGCTTGGTTACGAAACAGGATGAAATATAAATGCTCGCCAATTAGGACTGCCTATCCCCGCTCAACGATGTAGTTAGACAGCTAGTTGGAGTAGGCGATTAGAGGTCGAGAGATCATGATCATAAAATCAACCCTGTAAATCAGTAATTTGATAACCTTAGTTAATTCATTACATGAGATGCGATACATGAAACCCTATGCATGCTGCAGCCCTGGAATTGTCCCAATCACTATAAGTTAATCTTAGTATTTAATTCTTGCATTCTTTTATTTCTTTTGATACTCTTAAATAAATAATTAGACTAGTATAATTTAGTAAATAGTTAATTGACAAGTCCCTGTGGGTTCGATATTTCGGTTCTTAAAGAGCCACTTATTACTTCTGCGACCACGTACACTTGTGTGTGCATTTGGGAGCAACAAGTTTTTGGCGCCGCTGCCGGGGACTTAGAAATTAACTATTCTTCTAGGTTATACTTTTTTTTTTTATTTATTTATTTATTTTTAATTTTTTTAGTTAGGTTGTTTTTTTTTTCTTTCTACACAATTAATTTTTTTTTCCTTTGAATAATTTGGTACTCTTATTGATATGACTGATTGGGATAAATCGTGGTTGGGTGAGAAGTATCCTAATAATTATTGTAATGAACCCCACTTGGATATCGAGTGTCCTATTTGTCATATATGTGGTGGTCAATTTGGTCATTGGAATGGTTGTCCTAACTCTTATTCCCCTCCCCCTCCCCCCTATTATGATTCTTCTGTTATCTGTGATGTTGACAGGGGTGATGAAGTGGGGAATGCCCAAAAAGGTGGAGGTACGCAGAATTATGGGAACACTTATAACTCAAGTTGGTGGAACCACCCCAACTTCTCATGGGGTGGAAATCAGAATCAACACCAAAATCAGGCTCAAGGGCAGAACCAATACAGACCACAAGGTAATGGACAACAATTTCAACAGCCAAATAATCAAGGTGCGAAGCAAGGGGGCATGACTAAGGAGGAGTTGTTCCAAAAGCTAAGTACAGAAATCAGCAACAAGTTGGGAGAAGAGTTGAGAAGCACCCAATTAGCGCAGAAAAATTTGGAAAGGCAGTTCGCACAATTGGCTAATGCAGTCAATGTGCGTCCTCCTGGAGGTCTTGCGGGAGACACGGATCCTAACCCAAGGCAACTGAATGCGGTGAGCACAAGGAGTGGATTACAACTGGAAGAACTAGCTCCAAAGAAGAGAAGTTCTGAGGCGGTGAGAGAAGAAAAGAAACCCGAAGAAGTGGTTCAAGATGCGAATGTTGAGAGGATTGTTCCTCAAATAAAACCACCCCCTCCGTTTTCTCAAAAGTTCAAAAAGCAGAACGAGGACGAATGCTTCGGTAAGTTTTTGTCTCTCCTTAAACAAGTTCACATTAATCTCCCTTTGGTTGATATTTTGCAGGGAATTCCTAAGTACACCAAGTATGTGAAGGAGATAGTGGAGAAAAAAGAGGAATTCCAACCATTCAACTATACCTTATTCCTTAATGTCAATGTTGAGAAAGAGTACAAAAGTGAGAATGTTGTAAATAATGTTGCTTTGGAGTTGAGGCATCTTGGATCTCATTCAAAACAATTGACTATAGATGAGGAACAAGGCCCCGACATCCTAAAGTTTTCTAATCTACGTAGACAAAACGACATTCCTCACATAAGGGCCAAGAAGTGCAAGATACGACATTTGTTACTTGGTTCTTTTATCTTTATACCACCGCCCCTAGAGAGGAGCAGAAAAATTGATGCAAAGTTAGGGGTACAATTCATAATTTCAAAGTGGAAAGAAAAGTGGTGAACTTAATTAGGTCGTGCCGCGACATTAAATTAGGCGCTTATTGGGAGGCAACCCAATTGGTAGTGTAGCTTCTTATTTTATTTTATTTTTAATTTTATAGTGTCATTTTTTCTTTTGGTCTTGTGTTTATAGGTTTTGGAGAAGTCTGAGTATCCAAAATTTGGAGCTAAGGAGCACGTTTGAGCTTAAGGGTGGGGTGACGACCCTTGATAAAAATTAAGAGAACATGCTACTAGCTATGCCTAGAGGCCTCAGGAAGTTTTCCTAACCCTTGTTTTAAATTTTATTTGATGCTTTGGCGACATAGCATCTTTTTAAGTGTGGGGTGGAGGAATGAATTCCTAGTTTTTATTGCTTTATCGAGTCTTTTTGTATTTTTAGGTGGGTTCCTTAGCTTTTGTTTTCGGTACTTTTCCTGAGGATAGTCCCTTTGAACCGATAGGGAGTAAATTTTTTACTTTTTATTTTATTTTTTTAGAGAAAAGAAAAGACCCTTTTGAGTTGTGTGATACTTGCTATTTAGGCCTAATTTTAAGTAGTACGTTCTTTTGAATGCTTGATTGCTAATGAAATTGCAGACTCTTTGCACTTAGGCTCATGGTTGTGACTTTGTATATAACTTATTTTATTTTGTAGTTTGTTATGACCCTGTCTCTCTTAGAAGTGGAATTGATCCATCTTGATTGATACTTGTGCCATGTGTGGTGAGAATTTGTTTATTCCATGTTTTGCATCTTAGTCTAGAACTTGCCCTGCATGCTATTGAAGCGAAATAAAAAGTGTTGCTCAGTTTAGGAGATGATAATAGGGTTTCTTTGATTTGCCTTGTAAATTTTAGCCTTTTCAGATATTATATCACTAGTTCGCCCTTTTGAGCCTGTAGCCTTTTGTTGGTAGCCATATTTTGCCCTTAACTATTTTGTTGAATCCCTAGTTTTTGCACCTTGCTTCCTTGAGCACTGTAGCATAGACTGATTATAATTGTTATATCTGGAAAAAGAAAAGGGATGGTTGAATGAAAAAGAAATCAATGATGGCTACAAAGTGGTGAAAAAAGCCCTATTCGAAAGAATGTGACATGAAAAAAAAAAAAAAAATTCTTTGAAAAAAAAAAATATTATTGTGAAAGAAAAAAAAATGATTGAAGCATTCTTGAGATGATGAGAATTACTTGTGAAATAATTGTTGAAGAGAGGGCTGAAAATAAAGAGAAGAAAATAATGGGTGATGAAGTCTAAAAATACAAAGTGCTTAGGGAAGTGTAAGTCACTATTATATAGTTTTCCTACCCGTCCCCTAACCTACATTACAACCCTTAAAAGTCCTATTTGATTCTATTCGAGCATGCTTAATTAGTGGAGATGTACATAATGGGCAAGCATATGGTTCTTTGAGCATACATGTGAATTTTATTTGTGAGTGTGAGATTTGATCTTTGATGTGAAGTCCTTAATTTATATTCAATCTTTTGAATTGAGTGTGTGGACTATTTCTTCTTGTGAGGGCACCTGTTTCATGATAGATAGGTGATGTTATTAACTTTCTTTGATGAGAGTAGGTGAGCAAGCTTAAATTTGACGAGTTCAGAGTCTTTCCTTGAGATTAGGAGGTTAGAGGTTTGTTGTTTATTTGGATGTCTTGCATAATGAGCGGGAATTGTACTTGATGTTTTCAAATTTCAATATGGCCTAATTGTTTGTATCAACCAAAGTGATGGCTTCCTAATATGATTTTTGAGATGAGCTTTAATGTTTGCTCGAGGACGAAGAAAAGTTTAAGTGTGGGGTGTTAATACGAGGCTAAAAATATATTTTCTTTTCATTAATTGCCTCATATTTATTATTTATATTTGTCTTTTTTTAGCATGGATTTTATGAATTGTGCTAAATAGAGTATTTTATTTGTAGGATTAAATTGGTACAAAGTTGAAGAAGTTTGGAGCTAAAATAAATTAATTATGAAAGATTGAAGAAGGAAAATCAAGCAGGCAGCTTAATGGATTAAATTGAATATTATATTAATATTTATATATATGGAAAGGTTGGGCGGCGGCACAGAGGAAATCCAATTCCTTTTGGTTTTGGATTCCTAATTTGTTTTGGACTCAGTTATTTTATTCAGGGTTTTCTACATCTATAAATAGTCCATAGAAATAATTATTGAAAAAAAACTTGGGAAGGAAGACACTTTGTAAGGAAAAGTTGTCAATACTTTTTAGGGTTCTTTTCTTCTTCTTTTTCTTAGGTATTAGTAGCTAAAGACCCTTGTTCTGGGGCTGCGGCTATGGGTAATTGTTGAATATCGATTGTTTTGAATTAATTATTGGTTATCGCTTAAATTACTTTTGTGTTCTTGTTTTAGTATTTCATGCTAGGCCACCATAGAAATAAATCTATTGTCTATTCTTGGACTCGAGAGATGAAGAGGTAGATAGACCAGAGAATGTAAAGAGCTTGTTCTAACTTTGATTAGATTCGTGTTCAGGAGTGACGCCCGGACGAACACCTCGCTTGGTTACGAAACAGGATGAAATATAAATGCTCGCCAATTAGGACTGCCTATCCCCGCTCAACGATGTAGTTAGACAGCTAGTTGGAGTAGGCGATTAGAGGTCGAGAGATCATGATCATAAAATTAACCCTGTAAATCAGTAATTTGATAACCTTAGTTAATTCATTATATGAGATGCGATACATGAAACCCTATGCATGCTGCAGCCCTGGAATTGTCCCAATCACTATAAGTTAATCTTAGTATTTAATTCTTGCATTCTTTTATTTCTTTTGATACTCTTAAATAAATAATTAGACTAGTATAATTTAGTAAATAGTTAATTGACAAGTCCCTGTGGGTTCGATATTCCGGTTCTTAAAGAGCCACTTATTACTTCAGCGACCACGTACACTTGTGTGTGCATTTGGGAGCAACACTTACCTTGGTGTGGGCATGCATCACCTCATTAAATAAGCACTCGAGGGACCAATGTCTATCTTTTCCTAGTCTTTGGAGGCAATAAAGGGATTTAGATAGTTAGCCACCACAATAGACTTGGATAGAAGACCGGCTCCTCTGGAATCAGAAAAGTGGTAGAGCACGTTTGGGTAGGACACTGTATTGGAGCAGGAAAGCTGCCAAACAAAGTTTTTGAGCAATAAGTGTGGATGGGTCCTTAGAAATGGAAGCATGAATTGAGTAGTATATAAAGATATGGACGTTGGAGCATAAATATAAGTAACCCAAACTGTCTTTCATTCTGCTTTTCCATGGTGATGGAGGAACAAATGGCACTTGGTTTTTCGAGCCAAGTTCCTCATCAATTTCAGAATCCACAAAGAGCCTTTCAGCCTTACTAGGGATCATGGTCTGGACACCCAATATCTGGGTCCAAAGGGAGGTATCCTTTTCATCTTATTGCCCTTATCACTGAAAAATACCATGGGCGATGATGGTAGAATTAAAGACTCAGAAATAGGCCTATCAACTCTTCCACCACAAGAAGCGGCCCATTATGTTTTCTTGGTTGCATTATAAGAGCTTGAGGAGTTAGGGTGTCCACCCTCAATCAGAGAACCCCTAAGGGGACTCTTATTCCATTCATTTTCGCCAATATTTGGCGGACTGTTATCAGTTCAGTTGATACTGTCTCAAACAACGCTCTATAGTTGGCATAGATATGGTCAAAGACAATTGGGATAAATCTTGGGTCTCTAGGCTAGGGTAAGAAACCTTTGGCAAACTTTTCACAATGCACAAGTCAGTTATCAAAGAAAAAAGTTTTTTTTTTACAGAACATGAAAATAAGGTTGTAATAGGAAATACATTACCGTGGGTTTTGGCCTTTCGGCTTCTAGAAACTTCTTAACAAGTATTTTTACTCATCTAGGAGATGTCAAAAATCCCTGGACCTAGGCTAACATATCTGGCTTGTTGGTAGGTTTCAAAGGGCGTTTGGCCATCTACAAAGAAAATTTTTGGTTCAAATAAAAAAAAGTGCACAAGAAGGGAAAGTATTGAGGAATACAAGTACTTACGAGAATAATTCCAAGATTCTATGATATCACTACCTTAATATCCTCAAAGGTGATGACAATGAACCTCTCCATCTAGCCCTGATTGTGATCATCGTCCAAACTGGATATAAGGGCAGGGCCCTCGAACTCCGGTTGGATAAAGTCATAACTCCACCCCAAAAGAGCTTTGGGGAATCAATTAAGATAAAGTACTCCAAGATGAGAACTAGATTAGCCTTATCGTCCATGTGTCAGAAGCTCATCACCAACATTCACATGAAAGGACGACCTTGAGCCAACAAATCATCATAGGCCATGCAAAAGACAAGAATGAATGGGTTGATCTCAGGGTCTCCAAATCCAAGCATAAATAGGTATCTGTATATATACACATAATCTAGTCTTGTAAACGTGATTCAATCAGCCACATTGGGAGCTTCAATTTGGATTTTTTTCATACTATCCATAATATTTTTGGATTATAGGGATGTGCAAAGCCGTGATCACAAAAATATAATCCTCAATGTACTTATCTCAGAGGGTAAATCAGACTTGCAGGTGACCCTTGCAGGATAATTTTTAGGGCATGATGGAATCCATAGTATACTATGTAGTATCATTTTTGGTGTTCTTTTTGTAGGAACACTGTCGATTATGAATCCATTGAAAGGGGACAAATTATTTTTGACCATTAATGGGCAATTCTTAAAAGGAGGCATAACAATATATTTCCTTAGATGAAGAAGGTTGGAAGAAGGGTAAGAAATCAGGAATTTGGATGAAGAAATGAGAGAAATGCATGAAAAAAGAAAAATCTTAAAGGCTAGATATGGAAGAGAGAGAATGGTAAGTAGGAGAGAAAAAGGAAATTCATGATCACAACTTATATAGAGAAGGAAAAGGTGCGTCTTGGGTCGAGTTACATTTCCAATCCACTTACAACAAGACACATGTTTGGTGCATTGGGTGCGACAAGACATACATCGATCACTTGATGAAGAGGCGTCTTGTTTTCTTTCCCACAAAGAATAGGAAAAGCTTTTCCACTTCACAATTTTCTAGTACTTGGGAATTCGAAATGTCACGCCCCGAGGCTACCTCCTAGGCGTAAAACGGTGGTTAGGGTCACAAGTAACCCCAAGCTAATCCTGAATCTGGCATATCACAAACATACTGAAATAATTCTATATAAGTGGAAGCAAAACTGAAAGTAGAGTAAATCTAAAAGAGTTCGACTGAGAATATAACTAAGTTCAGATGTGGAACAACCCAAATCAACTGAGTTTGACTCTATGTTTGAAAGCCTCTAATACTGATGGGCTGCTGGGACAAGTCCCCAGCTAACTCTAAAATACTAAAAACAAAATAACGAACTAACTAAGTCAAAAGCATAAAGAAAAATCCTCGGATGATAAGGACTCACCCCTGACTATCGCTGATATGGCGCTGGTACGAGCTAATCACATGGCTGAACCTGAGAACCTGATCCTGCATCAGAATAGGATGCAACATAGAGTATGCGTCAATACTTCGAATGTGCTGAGCTTGAGACATGTGCAAAGCTCACTGAATATATAAACATGCTAAAAATACTGGTCAAGGATGTAAACTGAATGAAACTAAAGTACATAGGCCTAAGATACAATAATGCATAAAGACTAGAATGCAAGAGTAAACTGGAAACATGCTGAAAAACTGAGTAAATATAACTACGGGCCTGAAGTACCTTACTGAAGCTAATACTGTGAGAGAGTCTATTAATCGACATAAACCACGTGAGCTAAACGTGGAGTCTGATGTATACGCCCCATCGAGAGGACCCAATATACCTTGCCAGGGCATAGAGGCATGACTGTGACGTGATCACTAAAATTGATGCCCAACAGATGAGACATATAACCCTATGCTGGCACATAGTTTTGAGACTTGTAGGTGCGCTGAACCCTAGTCCATCTCGATGCTAAACACTATCCCAAACTGAATACTAGAGCTCATTTAAACTATTGTCCTGAATTCATGAAACAAAACTAAACTGATCTGAAGACAATTTCTGAGATAAACTGTGGACAGAAAACTGACTGAATTCTGTTTAAAACTATATGTGAATACCCTAAGCTAAGTTCTGGAGAAAATCCAATTCATGTGAAAATACTACACTTTCATGCTAAGTTCTTTTTCTTTCAAATCTCCATAAGAATTCATACAAATTCATTTAAATAAGTATAGAATATGAGTAGAAATCACGAGAATCAAATGGGGTAATGAATCTGCATAGTTGGGCAAAACCCTAGTTTCATAAATCATATTAATCGAAAAAGGAGTCTGAAGTTTTGGGCATAAGGGCGAACAAAACCCCTTATTGAATACCCACATACCTAGTGAAGAAAACTATGGAGAAATCATTCAGATTTCGGGGCTGAACTTGAAAGAGAGCTCTGCTTGTTCTTGAGAGAAAACTGTCGCCTTTTTCTCTTCTTTTCTTTCTAAGTCTGATGATTTTAGGAGAATGAAGGTTTTAGGTAGTTTTTGACTAGTTAAGTAGGCTTAGACGAAGTAAAATGACGTAGTTTAAGTACTAAATAACATAGTTTAAGTACTCAACGCATAGGGAAAAAGATCAATACGACCCTCACTAAAAACTGACGAGTTGACTGTCAAGAGAGGCTTCACGGGTTGTGATGTTTCATTAGACTGACAATGTTTGTAATGACCCTCCAGGTCATTTTTGTGTTAATGCCTTCTTTCTATCATTTAGAACATTCCTGTAGCGACCCCAAGTCACTTATGACTTGCTGGCACTGACTGTTCGGTCGCTTGGTCGTTCGTCTGGGTTTTATGCCTGTTTCCCTATTTTGGAGCTTTTGAAACTTGAAAAGTTGATTTCGGTCATAACCTCAGGTGAACGACCTAAGAATAGGATTTTGACAGTTCCATCTGCTCCGAAGCGGCCAAATTAGGCTAGAAGCATGGTTGACAAGAGTCCTGAGGCTTTCGGTGTGACTTTGGGGCCATTTGGAGCTTTAGCCTTTGAAATTTGGCTCAAGGTTGACTTTGGTGAACATTCTTGGTAAATATGCTCATATGAGGATTTCATTAGCGCAGCTAGTTCTGGAATGCCGAGTTTGGTCTAGAATGACCCTTCGTGCGCTTTTCGGGGTTTCTAATCTAATTCCAAGGCTCTTGGTGGAATTTGGCTAAAATGGCGCTTTGGGTGTGGGACCCACTTTTTGTCAAAACGAGCTCGTATGAAAATTTTTACTACGCCATTGAGTCTGGAACGTCGAATTTGATAGGGTAGCATGTCTCATTTGCGTGCACAGGGTTTTGAACGAATTCCGAGCACCCCATCGGAGTTTTTGGGAAAGCCAAACTCTACTTGTGCAACTGCTGAGTTGCAAACCCATTCCTTCTCCGCGTTCGCGAAGGTTTGGGAACCTTTCTCTTCGCGTTCATGGATAGGCCTTTGCGTTCGCGGAGGTGTGGATTCTTTCCCTCCGCATTTGCGGGCACCTGGCTGCGTTCGCGGAGGTTTGTTTTCTCTTCCTCCACGTTCACGGAGGTCAGCGTGGCTGGCAGTTTGTTTAAAAGGGGCAGTCGGGTTCCTTTTTGTGGGAAGTTGGAAAATTGAGATCTTTCTCGTTTTTAGTCAGTTTGCTATGATTCAAAGTCCCAGGTGTTCGAAATTGCGTAGGCTTTGTGGGTGTTGGTTCGGATAGCATTTGGTGAGCTCCGATTTAAGTGAATTTGAGGCGTAAGTGGTTGCCATAGGCTTGTTTTGTAAAGTTTTGCATGTTTTGTTTTCTTGGGTTGTCGGCTGTTTCGAGCCCCGAATTATGTTCTATTTTGGAACACAAATTTGGGGGAGGGTTTAGGACCTTTTCACGGAGTCAATTCTTGGATTTTCGGAACGGGTCTCACATCTTTCTATTTTGACTTCGAAATTGGTCCGTATTCAATTTTGATGATTTTTATGTGTAAACGACTGTTCTGATGCTGTGATTCTATTTTTGATAGCGTGGTAGCAGTCTGAGGCCGTTCGGAAGGGAAAAGCTCTAGCGGAGTGATTTGGAGCGTGTGCGGTCGGCCTTTTGGTAGGTTACGGCTTCCCTTTTTTTCAGATTGAGCTGGATTGTGTGAATGCATGCTGAATTGTGTGAATTTGGGGTGGGGTTTTAGTATTTCTTCTCTTCTTCTCAGAAATCTTGTGTTAGGTTTGATTTTCGGGCTGTTTTGGGGGCAGTACCATGTTATCGGAGGGGTTGTTTGGGTGTTGATGCATGTGGTTTATCTGGTTGGTTGTTTATTTTTGTTGGAGCATATTTCTTACCTTAGTCTAGTTTTGCCTTAGACCCATGCACCTGTTTGACTCTTATATGTTTGCGACATCGATTTGGATGGACTAGGTCCTTGTAGACCAGAATAGTAGACTTAGGTCTGATAGTATGAGCCTAGCTTTGGCTTTGTATTGTTGTGATCTTCTGGCTTCTCTCCCCATTTTTGTGGTGCCGATGTGTCGTCGGAGGCGTGGTGTTTTCTCGAGATTTTTGGTGTTTCAAGATCAATTCTTTGGTGATGTGGTTGGTGGTGGACGGTGATCCATATTGGGTTGGTACCTCAGATCCTCTTCGGAGTTGACACGCCCCGCGCACTCGTCTGGCTGGGACATGGCCCCCGGAGTGTTAGCTGATTGGGCGATTGGATATTAAGGCCTTTGGGAGAGTCTTTATGCCCCTTGGCACTCTGTTGGCTAGGGTAGGGCCCCCAGGAGTTTCCATGAGGATGGGCAGCCCGACTCGAAAGTCAGTCTTATGACTAGGTTGGAGTTGGCTGACTGTTTCGATTGAGTTGGTTGGTGGTTCGATTCACAATTGGGTTTTTCTGCGATCTCGTAGATTTTGGGTCTTATGTGGGCCCAGTTAGGTTTAGTTTAGGTATTCTTAAATCTACTGTCGGTTAGTTTTGTGCTTGTTTCTTTTGACCTCTGTTATTGTAGATTCTATCCTTTCAGTCTGTTTTTACCTTTCTTGCTCAGTCGGCCTATGATGCCTACTGGGTACCTATTGTGTTGGTACTCATGCTACACTCTGCATCTGTTTTCGTGATGCAGGTTCGAGCACCAGCTATCAGCATTTAGGTCGAGCTTGCTGCAGTCTGTTCCAGAGGCGAAGGTGAGCACATGACGTTCTGCGATTACCTGTTTCTTTATGTTTATATATTTTGGCTTGTGTTTTACATTTGAGACAGTCTTGTTAAGGTGTTCCACTTTTTGGACTTGTACTTATTTTGTAGTAGCTCTGTACTTGTGACTTCCGGGTTCTGGGAGGTATCGTTTGTTTGTGTATAGTTTGGGTTTGCTTCTGCCTTTCCCTTATGTGTTCCTTTATTTATGCTTTCGCTTAGTTGAGGCTAGTTTCCACCCTCAGTCACATTACTGTTATGTTTCGAGATAGGGTTTGGCTTGCCTACTAGGTAGGCGCCATCATGACTCGAGGAACCGGGTCGTTACAAGTTGGTATCAGAGCCCAGGTTCATCTGTCTCACTTGTATAGAGCTAGCATCTAGTAGAGTCCTACGGATTGGCGCGGAGACATCCGTTACTTATCTTCGGGAGGCTACAAGATGTCTTTAGAAGGTTTTGTTCTTTTGTATTCGTGCATTGCGGTTCGATTGGTTTCATGAAATCTTACTTGTTTCACTCTGTCACAGGATGGCTCGCACACGCGGTAGAGAGGTCGGGGGTGATGCACTCGGGCCCGCAGATAGAGCCCTAGCTAGGGGTAGAGGCCGACCCCGAGGTCGAGGTAGGGCTGCGGCACCAGCTCGAGGTAGAGTGAGGACTCCATAGCTAGAGGCGGAGCCTTAGATATATCAGATTCCTCCTCAGCCGGTGGGGCCAGGAGCAGCCCAGCCACCGCCCGCACCAGCTGCCGCCCCCGACCTTCAGGCTATGCTTGCGCAGATTTTGGCAGCGATAGGGGGTATGCAACAACAGGCCCAGCACCAGTTCCAGAGCTAGCTCCAACACCGCATGGTCAGCCTGTAGCAACGGCCCGAGAGGTTCAGCAGCTGCCTACACCGGTCGTCGTTCAACCGGATGTCTTAGATAGGGTTATGCCATTGCGGGAGCAGAAGATGCTCGGGGTGTTTCTAGGATTGTCACCATTGAGGTTTTCTGGGGCTATTGGGGAGGACACTCATGAGTTTATTACCTCCTACCAGGAGTGATTGCACGCTCTGGGGTTAGTGGAGTCGAGAGGAGCCGACTTCACTACTTATCAGTTGGATGGATCGGCCAGGAAATGGTGTCATTCTTTCATGGAGACCAGGTCAGCTGGGTCCCCATCGGTGTCATGGTTAGAGTTTTCCATGGCCTTCTTAGCTAGATTTATTCCACGGAGCATCAGAGATCGGCTTCGTGATGAGTTCTCGAGTTTGGAGCAGGGCTCTATGATGGTATTCGAGTATGAGGCTAGATTCCATGAGTTATCCCGTCAGCCACTATGATCTTGCCCACGGAGGAGGAGAGAGTAAGGTGCTTCGTTAGAGGTTTGAGGTTGCCGCTGCGTATTAAGTCATAACCTATGGTATCAGCGGGCTGCTCTTTTTTTGATGTGGTGGACTATGCCCGCACACTTGAGAAGCTCTGTCACGAGGCCCAAGGGGGCAGTGGCAAGAGGGACAGGCAGGATGATCATTTCAGTAGGCCTCGTCCTAGGCCTAGAGTTATTCAGGATCGGGTCCATCAGAGGTTCCAGCCGGGTCAGCCCAGTTGCCCATTTCAGGCGTCGCTGCTGATATCGGAGGGTGACCAACACCGTCAGGGTAGTTATAGTGCCGGTCCAAGTCAGGGCTGAGGAGGTATTCAGACGGGATTCTTAGGTCGGGATGGCCGGCCTCAAGTTGTGAGCAGATCATCACAGGGATGTTTTACTTGCGGGGGGACTTGATCACTGGTCGAGGGAGTACCCTATCTTAAGACTAGCCTTACTAGCTCCTCAGGTAGCGAGACCGACACCAGCAGTAGCACCTCCAGCTAATGGAGGCAAGATAGATGGCAGTGTGGATGTGGGGGGTAGAGGCACCCAGGGCCATTTCTATGCAGCTCCAGCCAGAGCAGAGGCCGAGGCATCGGATGATGTGATCACAGGTACGGTTCATTTATGCCATCAGTCCGCTTCAGCTTTATTTGATCCTGGTTCTACATATTCATATGTGTCTGCTTATTGTGCTCCTCAGTTGGGGGTGAGTCCAGAGCCCTTAGTGGTACCGTTTCGTGTGTCGACCCCTGTGGGTGGTTCTTTAGTAGTGGATCAAGTTTGTAGATCTTGTGTGGAGACTATTCAGGGGTAGGACACTCGGGCGGATCTTATTGTGATTAGTTTGCTGGATTTTGACTTGATTTTGGGCATGGATTGGCTATCCCCTCATCGAGCGGTCTTGGATTGCTATGCCAAGACCATTACTGTAACACCCCAGTTTTTGAAAAGAAAGAAAAATGCAGTTTTAAAATTTTTCTGGTGCCAGTGACGACAAAGGCCATCTACGGACCGTAGGTGAAGTGACGAGCCATAGATGGGAACCGTCGATGGCCCTGCCAACTTTATGAATTTAGAGTTTCTAAACCTTAACCTACGAAAAAGCAGGACGGTTCGTAGTTCGGTTGATGGGCCGTAGATGGGTTCCGTAGATGCCTTCCAGACTTAGTCAAATTTTCAGTCCAAAACGAACTTTCTGAATCGATTGACGGAAGAGTAGGACGGTCCGTCAGTGGATGTACGGACCATAGGTCCTATCCGTCGATTGGCCCCGACAGTTTTATTTAAGGGCTTTTTGGACTTTTTCCCTAAATGTTTATTCCTTATACTAGATGATTTTGCCCCTTAACCTTGGCCCTATTTATATTTTCTAAGCCCTAATCCCTTCATTCCAACTCTCATTTCCCAAAAATATTCCTCTCTCTAGAAGAACAAGAAGGAGAAGAAGAGAGCTAGGGTTCTCAACAATGTCATCAATTCCCCTTTTATTTCAAGGCATTGGCATTAAGGTATGATAGTATTTACCATTTGGAGTCTTTCCTCCAATGGGTCCTCTTTTCCTTAAGGTTTTCAAGGTTTAGTCTTGCCCAAGAGAGCTAGAGTTTTGACAATTCTTATGGGTTCTTCATTATGCTTTCCATTGTTGATGTTATGGTTGATAGTGCACGATCTAGCGTGGTAAAGTAAGCAAGTGCACGATTTAGCGTGATTTACATGCAACTTGATGAATCCCATGAGCTTATGCTAAGTTCCCCCAATTTATGATTATGTTTATGATTGTGGGTTGATTGAGGAAAGATGAATTGCATGAACTCTTTGTGAATTGAGTTAAGGATTATGATTATCAAGCTATGAATTTCATATAAGACTATGAATGATGAAAAGAGGATATTTTATGAAAAGATGCATGATTGAATCAAAATCGATGATTTTCCTCTATTATATGGGTTCCCTCAATTATGACTAAATTGCCTTGATTTATGGTTTTCTAAGTATTAGCTTGCATTGAATTGCATGTTTTGAGGTGAAGCTTATGAAGCCATGATTTATAAAATAAGAGCATGATGAGCTATGTAAGTATGAAGCTTGTGAACTCATGCATGTTTTATGAAGTTTATGATATGTTAGTGCAAAAGTTGAGTTGTTAAAGGGTTTCTCATGTAATGCTAAACCTATGAATGTGAAAGGTTTTCTCACATGAACTGATTCATAACTTGTTGAAAGGCTTGCTCAACTAAACTTGAATCCATGATTAAGGAACTATTCTATGAAGGAAAAAGAGGCGATTACCCATGTACCATAATGTAGACAAAGCGGCGATTACCCAAGTCTACCAATAATGAGTTTATGATTAATGTAGACAAGAGGCGATTACCCATGTCTACCAAAGATAAAATGAACTATACTAAATCCGTGGGAAGTATGCTTAGTACCGAGTGGACAAGTGGCGATTACCCATGTCCCATAACCTATGTGCCACCATAGGGTGATGGTCTATGATAGACACTAGCTAATGGATCCACATAAGCTAAGAAGTTCATGGTCTTACCTTGGCAAGTAGGACACCCATTTTCGGTGTGGGGTAGACACCGGATTCCATGTTGATAGCTCACATGGTCTTATATGTCGGTTAAGGCTATTTACCCACAACTAATGAACAAGTGTTATGATGATGATCTAAGGTAAAGTAAAGGAAAGATGAATAGCTTGTCTTTGCCATGGTTTATGCTTCATGTTTTCTTATGTTCTATAATGTTTTAGCTTGGCCATTACATGTCATGATTATATGTCATTCTAGCATGGTTTATATGCCCTTTGTGCATTGCTATCATACTTGGTACTTGATTGTACTAACGCATACTTTTGCCTACATTGATTCTATTGATGTAGGACTTGGCTGTTCTTCTCATACCACTCGTGGCTTGTCAGTTCCAGTGATAGTGAAGACTTGGTGAGGCCTCCTATGACCTACCCTTGTTACATTTTCATGCTTTCCATTATACTTTTGGATATTGTACTGGGTTGCATCCCAAACCTCCATTTATATTCTATTATGTTAGATGGCTTGAGATATGAGATGTAGACTTCCGCTGATGTTTTCTTAAACTCTGTTGTGATTTTATCTTTTGGACTCTTTAATTTCTACTATCTTGTATGAATGTATGCTAAGTGGCTTGTATGAGGCCTTTCAGGGTCTTGTATGCCATGTCATGTTTAGGGGGTACCTTGGGTCGTGACAAACTTTGTATTTAGAGCACAAGGTTTTAGAAAGATTCCAGGATGTCTCATAAGCCACGTCGAATAGAGTCTTGTTCATTAGTGTGAAGCGCGCCACATTTATGAACAAGAGGCTACAAGATGATTAGGAAACTCCACTTCTTCATTATCCTTAAGTCGTGCATAGAGTGTTACTCTATATGCCCCTCTCTTCTAATCCCTATCCTACGCATTTCAGGATATGGCGTCTCGAAGAGCTTATACTCGAAGGAATGCGAGAGAAAGTGAAGAGCAAGAAACTCCTCCTCAAGCTCCTCAAGTTCCGACCGATCCTTTGGCTGAGCAAGTAACCAATGGGGAGTTCAGGGCTGCTTTTCATGTGTTAGCCCAAGTCGTGGTGGCTCAAGCCAATAGGGAGGTTGTGGCTCCCGTGAACCCAAATGTGGGTACGGTGGCGTCAAGAGTGAGGGACTTTACCAGGATGAACCCTCCGAAGTTTCACTGTTCTAAAGTGGAGGAAGATCCTCAAGAGTTTATTGATAAGGTTTATAAAGTATTGATGATCATGGGAGTGTCACCGATGGAAAAGGCGGAAATAGCTGCCTACCAACTCAAGAGTGTCGCTCAAATTTGGTACAACCAATGGAAGAGTGAGATGGCGGCTGATGAAGGTCCTCTAGAGTGGGAGAAATTCAAGGGTGCTTTTCTCGATAGATTCTTTCCCCTTGAGATGAGGGAGGCTAAGGTACTCGAGTTCATCAACCTTCGTCAAGGGAGTATGGGTGTGAAAGAGTATGCTTTGAATTTCACACAGTTGGCTCGATACGCTCCTTCTATGGTTGCCGATCCTAGGGCAAGAATGAGCAAATTTGTTTCGAGAGTGTCCGAAATGGTGGTCAAGGAGTGTCGTACAACCATGATTATTAATGATATGGATATTTCTCACCTCATGATTCCTGCACAACAAATAGAGTAGGAGAAGCTCAAGGAAAGGTCTAGGGACTTCAAGAGGGCTAAGACCGGTGATGGTGGGTTCTCTCATTCAAGGTCCGATGGACATGGTCGTTTTAAGCCTAGACAAAAGTTCTCTAATCAAGGTCCTTCCAATGCCCCTCCTAAGCTCAACAAAGAAAGGGTGTTTAATCCTAAGCCTCAAGGAGGAAATGGTAGTGGCTCTTCATTGCCTACTTGTGCCAAGTGTGGGAGGAAACACGAGGGTACTTGTCTAGCCGGTTCGAATGCATGTTTTGGATGTGGTAGGACGGGTCATAAAGTAAGGGATTGTTCCTTAGCTACTAAGAAGGGAGGAGAAAATCATCGAAGGGCTCAACCCCAAAATCTGGCAAGTTCTAGTGGAAATCAAAAGCAAAACCGGTTCTATTCACTTCAAGCCCGTCATGAGCAAGAGGGTTCTCCAGATGTGGTTACCGGTATATTGAAAATCTTCCACTTTGATGTTTATGCTTTGCTTGATCCAAGTGCTATGTTGTCTTTTGTGACGCCTTATGTAGCTATGAAGTTTGATGTTGTTCCAGATGTGTTGTTAGATCCATTCCGTGTCTCTACTCCTATTGGTGAATCGATTGTGTCTAAGAGAGTCTATAGAAATTGTTCCGTCTCTTTATTCCATAGAGTCACTCATGTGGATCTTGTAGAGCTTGATATGCTAGACTTCGATGTTATCCTCGGGATGGATTGGTTGCATTCTTGATTTGCCTCTATCGATTGTAGGACCCGAATGGTCAAGTTCCAATTTCCAGGTGAGCCTATCCTGAGTGGAAAGGTGGAAATTCTACGCGTAAGGGTCAATTTGTTTCTTATCTACAAGCTAGAAAGATGATTTCTAAGGATTGCATGTACCATCTTGTTATGGTGAGGGATGTGAATTCCGAAACCCCTACTCTTGAGTCAGTCCCTGTTGTTAATGAATTTTCGGAAGTGTTTCCCGATGATTTACCCGTTGTTCCTCCCGATAGGGAAATAGACTTTGGTATTGACCTTCTCCCTGATACCCAAACTATCTCTATTCCTCCTTATAGAATGGCTCTGGCAGAACTTAAGGAACTAAAAGAGCAATTGAAAGATTTGTTGGATAAGGGTTTCATCCGACCAAGTATTTCTCCATGGGGTGCTCCGGTCTTGTCTGTTAGAAAGAAAGATGGGTCACTCCGTATGTGTATTGACTACCACCAGTTGAATAAGGTTACTATCAAGAATAAGTATCCTCTCCCGAGAATTGATGATTTGTTTGACCAACTCAAAAGGGCTAGTTATTTCACTAAGATTGATTTCGTTCGGGCTATCACCAATTGAAATTAAGGGATGATGACATTTCGAAAATAGCTTTTCGGACAAGATATGGGCACTATGAGTTTCTAGTGATGTCTTTTGGGTTGACTAATGCTCCGGGCACTTTCATGGATTTGATGAATCGAGTGTTTAGACAATACCTTGATATGTTCGTCATTATGTTTATAGATGATATCTTGATTTACTCAAGGAGTGATAGTGAGCATGCTGATCATTTGAGGATTGTGTTGCAAGTCCTCAAGGACCAACAACTCTTTGCTAAGTTCGAGAAATATGAGTTTTGGTTAAGGTCCGTAGCCTTCCTTGGTCACATTGTTTCCGGTAAAGGTGTCGAGGTAGATCTTAAGAAGACGGATGCGGTTAAGAATTGGCCTAGACCTCTGTCACCTTCGGATATTCGGAGTTTCTTGGGTTTAGCCGATTACTATCGAAGGTTTGCTGAAGGGTTTTCTTCAATTGCTTCGCCATTGACGGCTCTAACTCAAAAGAAGGCTAAGTTTTCTTGGTCCGAAAGGTGTGAAGCGAGTTTTCAAGAGTTGAAGGACAGACTTACCTCGGCTCCGGTGTTGACCCTATCGGAAGGGTCCGATGGGTTTGTGGTCTATTGTGATGCTTCCAGAATTGGGTTAGGGTGTGTACTTATGTAAAATGGGAAAGTCATTGCTTATGCTTCAAGGAAACTAAAGGTGCATGAAAAGAATTACCCTACTCATGATTTGGAGCTAGCGGTAGTTGTGCTTGCTCTAAAGATATGGCGGCATTACTTTTATGGTGTCCTTGTTGACATCTTTACCGACCATAAGATTTTGCAATATGTAATTAAGAAAAAGGATCTAAATCTTCGCCAACGAAGGTGGCTTGAGCTATTAAAGGACTATGACATGAATGTCCTCTATCACCCTGGCAAGGCTAACGTGGTGGCAGATACTCTTAGTCGGATGTCAATGGGTAGTGTTCCCCATATTGAGGATGGTAAAAGGGAACTAGCTTGTGATGTTCATAGATTGGCCTGTGGGTGTGCGATTAGTTGATTCCACCCAAGGTGGTGTTATGGTCCACAATGGTTCAGAATCTTCCTATGTGCAGGATGTGAAGGCTAAGCAAGATCTTGATCCGAACCTAGTCGAATTGAAAGAAACGGTGCTAAAGAAGTCCGTTGAGGCTTTCTCCCAAGGGGGAGATGGAGTGCTCAGATATCAGGGTCGTTTATGTGTCCCTAATGTAGATGACCTAAGGGGACAAATCTTTATTGAGGCCCATGGTTCTCATTATTCCATTCACCCGGGAGCTACCAAGATGTACTGTGACTTGCGGGAGATCTATTGGTGGCGTGGGATGAAGAAGGATATTGCGGGATTTGTGGCTAGATGTCCTAATTGCCAACAAGTGAAAGTTGAACACCAAAGACTAGGAGGTCTATCACAAGATATTGACATTCCTACTTGGAAGCGGGAAGATGTGAACATGGACTTTATTGTTGGCTTGCCGCGCACTCGGCGCCAATATGATTCGATTTGGGTGGTTGTAGATTGTATGTCGAAATCAGCCCATTTCATTCCTGTCAAGGTTTCTTACTCGGCGGAGGATTATGCTAAGTTGTACTTGAGGGAGATGGTTAGGTTGCATGGAGTGCCTTTATCCATTATCTCCGATTGTGGTACACAGTTTACTTCTCAGTTTTGGAAATCTTTCCAAAAGGGCCTCGGTACTCGTGTTAAACTTAGCACGGCCTTTCATCACCAAACCGATGGGCAAGCGGAGCGCACCATCCAAACTTTGGAAGATATGTTGAGAGCTTGTACAATTGACTTCAAGGGTAATTGGGATGATCATTTGCCTTTGATCAAGTTTGCTTAAAATAACAACTACCATTCTAGTATTGGTATGACTCAATTTGAAGCTCTCTATGGTAGGAGGTGTAGATCCCCCATAGGTTGGTTTGAAATTGGGGAAGTTTCTTTGATAGTCCCCGAGTTAGTTCATGAAGCTATGGAGAAAGTTCGGCTTATTAGAGAAAGGTTGAAAACGGAACAAAGTCGACAAAAGTCTTATGCAGATGTTAGAAGAAGAGAATTAGAATTTGATGTCGATGATTGGTTTTACTTGAAAATTTCACCTATGAAGGGTGTAATGAGATTTGGGAAGAAAGGGAAGCTTAGTCCCCGTTATGTAGGCCCATATCAGATTTTAAGGCATGTTGGTAAAGTTGCTTATGAGATAGATTTGCCTAATGAGTTGGCATCAGTACATCCGGTTTTCCATGTCTCATTGATGAGAAAGTGTGTTGGCAATCCGTTGACTATAGTGCTTTTAGAAGATCTTGGCATTAAGGATAGCCTTTCCTATGAAGAGGTTCCGGTTGAGATTCTAGACCGACAAGTCCGGAAGTTAAGAAATAAGGAAATTGCTTCCGTGAAAGTTCTATGGAGGATCAATTAGTTGAGGTTGCTACTTAGGAGGCCGAGGCCGATATGATGTCCTGCTATCCTCATCTCTTTCCTTCCGATCCTCCTCTAGCTAGAGGTACCTAGTTCCTCATGGTTCATTCTTTTGGTCTCATGTGTCATAGTTGATTTCCATGATTCCTTGATTTATGCATGTTCATGAAGAGTCTAGCATGATATGTGTGCATTGAGTATGAGTTGCATAAAGTCTTCATGAATTTTGTATTGAGCATGCTTTAGCTTGGTGTTGATGTTTCCTCCTCGGATATGTGCATTTACGTGCTTGCATGCTAGGTTGGACTGTTAGTCTGAGTCTATCGCCCTTCTCAGAATATCCAGGTTCTCATTCGAGGAAGAATGTCCCCAAGGGGGAGATATTGTAACACCCCAGTTTTTGAAATGAAAGAAAAAAAATGCAGTTTTAAAATTTTTCTAGTGCCAGTGACGACGGAGGTCATCTACGGACCGTAGGTGAAGTGACGGGCCGTAGATGGGAACCGTTGATGGCCCTACCAACTTTATGAATTTAGAGTTTCTGAACCTTGACCTACGGAATAGCAGGACGGTTCGTAGTTCGATTGATGGGCCGTAGATGGGTTCCGTAGATGCCTTCCAGACTTAGTCAAATTTTCAGTCCAAAACAAACTTTCTGAATCAATTGACGGAAGAGTAGGACGGTCCGTCAGTGGATGTACGGATCATAGGTCCTGTCCGTCGATTGGCCCCAATAGTTTTATTTAAGGGCTTTTTGGACTTTTTCCCTAAATGTTTATTCCTTATACTAGACGATTTTGCACCTTAACCTTGGCCCTATTTATATTTTCTAAGCCCTAATCCCTTCATTCCAACTCTCATTTCTCAAAAATATTCCTCTCTCTAGAAGAACAAGAAGGAGAAGAAGAGAGCTAGGGTTCTCATCAAGGTCATCAATTCCCCTTTTATTTCAAGGCATTGGCATTGAGGTATGATAGAATTTACCATTTGGAGTCTTTCCTCCAATGGGTCCTCTTTTCCTTAAGGTTTTCAAGGTTTAGTCTTGCCCAAGAGAGCTAGAGTTTTGACAATTCTTATGGGTTCTTCATTATGCTTTCCATTGTTGATGTTATGGTTGATAGTGCACGATCTAGCGTGGTAAAGTAAGCAAGTGCACAATTTAGCGTGATTTACATGCGACTTGATGAATCCCATGAGCTTATGCTAAGTTCCCCCAATTTATGATTATGTTTATGATTGTGAGTTGATTGAGGAAAGATGAATTGCATAAACTCTTTGTGAATTGATTTAAGGATTATGATTATCAAGCTATGAATTTCATATACGACTATGAATGATGAAAAGAGGATATTTTATGAAAAGATGCATGATTGAATCAAAATCTATGATTTTCCTATATTATGTGGGTTCCCTCAATTATGACTAAATTGCCTTGATTTATGGTTTTCTAAGTATTAGCTTGCATTGAATTGCATGTTTTGAGGTGAAGCTTATGAACCCATGATTTATGAAATAAGAGCATGATGAGCTATGTAAGTATGAAGCTTGTGAACTCATGCATGTTTTATGAAGTTTATGATATGTTAGTGCAAAAGTTGAGTTATGAAAGGGTTTCTCATGTAATGATCAACCTATGAATGTGAAAGGTTTTCTCACATGAACTGATTCATAACTTGTTGAAAGGCTTGCTCAACTAAGCTTGAATCCATGATTAAGGATCTATTCTATGAAGGGACAAGAGGCGATTACCCAAGTCTACCAATAACGAGTTTATGATTAATGTAGACAAGAGGCGATTACCCATGTCTACCAAAGATAAAATGAACTATACTAAATCCGTGGGAAGTATGCTTAGTACCGAGTGGACAAGTGGCGATTACCCATGTCCCATAACCTATGTGCCACCATAGGGTGATGGTCTATGATAGACACTAGCTAATGGATCCACATAAGCTAAGAAGTTCATGGTCTTACCTTGGCAAGTAGGACACCCCTTTTCGGTGTGGGACAGACACCGGATTCCATGTTGATAGCTCTCATGGTCTTATATGTCGGTTAAGGCTATTTCCCCACAACTAATGAACAAGTGTTATGATGATGATCTAAGCTAAAGTAAAGGAAAGATGAATAACTTGTCTTGGCCATGGTTTATGCTTCATGTTTTCTTATGTTCTATCATGTTTTAGCTTGGCCATTACATGTCATGATTATATGTCATTCTAGCATGGTTTATATGCCCTTTGTGCATTGCTATCATACTTGGTACTTGATTGTACTAACGCATACTTTTGCCTACATTGATTCTATTGATGTAGGACTTGGCGGTTCTTCTCATACCACTCGTGGCTTGTCAGTTCCAGTGATAGTGAAGACTTGGTGAGGCCTCCTATGACCTACCCTTGTTACATTTTCATGCTTTCCATTATACTTTTGGATATTGTACTGGGTTGCATCCCAAACCTCCATTTATATTCTATTATGTTAGATGGCTTGAGACATGAGATGTAGACTTCCGCTGATGTTTTCTTAAACTCTATTGTGATTTTATCTTTTGGACTCTTTAATTTCTACTATCTTGTATGAATGTATGCTAAGTGGCTTCTATGAGGTCTTTCGGGGTCTTGTATGCCATGTCACGTCTAGGGGGTACCTTGGGTCGTGACAATTACTTTAGCCATGCCTAGTATTCTGCCGGTGGTGTGGCGAGGTTCTTGTAGTCGCACACCGGTTGGGGTGATTTCTTGTATTCAGGCCCGAAGGCTAGTGGCTAACGGAAATTTGGCTTATTTGGCTTATGTTAGAGATGCTAGTAGGGAGGACCTTACGGTGGATTCAGTGCCTATAGTCTGAGAGTTTCTGATATGTTTCCTGCCGACCTTCCTGGCCTACCACAGAGTGAGATATTGATTTTACCATTGATTTGGAGCCAGGTACTCATCCTATTTCCATCCCACCGTATCGTATGGCCCCCACAGAGCTCAAGGAGGTCAGTGTTCAACTTTAGGATCTCTTGGGTAAGGGATTCATTCGTCCTGGCATATCACCTTGGGGTGCCCCAGTTCTATTTGTGAAGAAGAAGAATGGTACTTTGCGGATGTGTATTAATTACTGGCAGCTGAATAAGGTGACGGTGAGGAACCTTTACCCCATGCCTCTTATTGATGATCTATTCGACCAGCTTCAGGGTGCCGTAGTGTTTTCTAAGATTGACTTGAGATCTGGCTACCATCATTTGAGGATTAGAGCAGTGGACATCCCTAAGACGACATTTAGGACTCGTTATGGCCATTTTGAGTTCCTAGTGATGTCTTTTGGGTTGACTAATGCCCCTGCCGCTTTCATGGATTTGATGACTCATGTATTCAGGCCGTATCTGGACTCCTTTGTCATAGTCTTCATTGATGATATCTTGGTGTACTCGCGGAGCCATAGTGAGCATGAGCAGTATTTGAGGATAGTGCTCCAGACTTTGAGAGATCATCAACTTTATGCCAAGTTCTCAAAGTGCGAGTTCTGGCTTGAATCCATAGCATTCTTAGGGCACGTGGTATCCAAGGATTGAATTATGGTGGATCCGGTGAAGATTGAGGTTATCCGTGATTGGCCTAGTGATATTGCCAGAATTACACCTCACTAAAGAAGTATAAGCGGTCGCTGTCAAATAAAGAACTTAACAAAGGTTAGGGTCGATCCCATGAGGAATATGGTTCAGACCTAGGCTAATTAAGATTAGTCTTACGTTTAGCTGAATTATCTCTAAAATAAAGGGGGGAGTTAAATAAATGAGAATAAAAACTACTGAATATGAAATCAAACAGATAAAGAAATAGCAGGAATTATGCAATTGGAGATATCAATACGAGAATGAAACTAGGGTATATGTGTTCCCCATAAGCTCTTAACTCAGTAATCCTAACAATGATAATTCTTTCTAATGTCTAGCATGCATGATCGATAAGTTATGTATCCCTAAGTGAATGGTCCTCCAAATAGGGAATTTCACTCCACACCCTGGTCCGGCTACGTGTGTTGATTTACTAACCCTTACCTTTGACCCAGATTAACCCACAGCTAGAACTAGTTTGGGTTATTAGATAGCAGACTACTCAATGCTAAATCTCTGTTGTATAATCTCTTTCTCATTCATTACCTCCTTGGTCTGGTTAGTAGGAATGAGGCAGGTTCTAACGTTGCGCACCGTTAAAAAGTATTCTAAATGAAGAGATTAACAAAAACATGCATAAACACTTTCAAGAATTACAACATTATTAGTTTTACTTTTGTTAATTACTCATAGTTCCCACAACCCTAGTTGTGGATTTAGCTACTCATGCTTGAATGTTCACACTTCATATTAGGGTTTGAATAATAAATCATGAACTTATAGTAAGAATTGAAGAAATCCACAATCTTGAATTGAAAGTCAAAAGTAAATTGCATAAGCCAACTTTAAGAATTAATCTCCTCAAAAGATGAAACGTAATTCCCAAAGCCAGAAGGAAATATTCAAAAATAGTTCAACCCCCCTCTAAAACAAAATTTACATGAGGTATATATAGAAAATAAATCCTAATTGTAATCGGAAAAGGAAATCTGAGGAGAGTCGGCCTGGCAGAGTCATCTACGGTTGGCGACCTACGGCTCGTAGACAGACCTACAGCTCATAGGTCCCAACCGTCATTCAGCAGTTGGTATAATTCCTGAGGGTTTCTCTTTACTGCCAAGATCTACGATTCGTCATTTGATGTACGACCCGTCCTGTTCTTCCATCAATCAAGTTTTGCAAGTAACTCTCTATGAAATTATCTACGGTTGAGAATCTACGGTTCGTAGCAGGATCTACGGCCCGTCATCCTGGTCTGTTATTCCTTACTTAGCCAATTTTTCCGACACCTAAACCTAAGACCCCAACTCATGACTCATCAATGCATTGACGGTCCGTAGACTATCTCATACATCACCAAAATTTAACTGCTGCTGCATCATTCTTCCCCGCTGCTCCAAAAGGCCTATTTCCTACATTTTTAGCACAAATACTTTTAAATCTAAAACAAACCACTTAAGTAACATGCAAAATTCTAAGTTTAATGCATCAAAAGTACCGTAAATTCACGGCACATCAACACCCTCAACTTAAAATCTTTGCTTGTCCTCAAGCGACACAACAAACTCTAAACGACACGAGTATATAAGCAACCCAGACTTCAAGAAATCACGCAGCAATTTACTCAATCTTCCTCCTCCTTATACATTCTCAACTAAGTGCAATTCCATTATAAACCCAACAAGCTAAGTTGTGTGGAACAATACATGACATCGAGTGACCAATAGACACATATACATACACATGTAACGTAGGCTCGGGGTTAGGTGTGGTATATTTGGACATTAAGTGACTTTGCCCCACCCCTCCTTAACATCTAATTTGGCTCGTTACCTTTCTTTTTCAACCACTTTTCATCTCTTTTTGCTTCATACTCTTTTCCCTAGGATTTTTATCAGCTTGAGTGTGACTTCTTTACTTGAATTCTTTTTGGTTATAGCTTTTGATTCTTTTCACTTCTTTTTGTAGATTCACACCTTTTTCATCATTTTCACACTATCTGCTTCCTTTGCTTTACACACAACTCTATTCATACCCTTTTTTTTCTTGCTTTCCTTCATAATAGCCACCCTCAACTTACACATTTAGTATGAGCTAAGGTACACAATATCCTTAGAAAGGACTAGGGCCAGAATTCAGGTAACTTTGTAGTAGCCACCCTTAACTTAGGCTTTTGGCCTATGTTGAGGTGCACGATGACCACAAAGGGACCAGGGCCAAAACAAATTTTTTTAACAATACTTTCTAGGAAGGTGAATTGGGTATAAAGAAAGACTGGTATTCATTAGGCTCAAACATTTGGATCAAAGGAAAAGATTTTTACACATGATTTGGTTATTTCATTTTAGGCTTAAGTGGACTTAATAACGACAATGGCCTATGATCATCTTCTAGTGTTTAGTTCAAATTACCTTAGCAAGACCAATAGGGCAAGTTCTAGATTGGCACATATCATACGAATATTCAAATAATCTCACTCTCACATGGCACCTTGTTGAAATTATCGAATCATCAATGAATCCGGGTTAATGCTATAGCTTAAGTCAATGTGTCATATCGATATTAAATCATGTCATACAAAGATCCTACATATTCAACTTACTCATTTCACATTCATAGCACAAAGCACAAATTTTTCAGATTGGAGGGATATCAGTTTCATGCGCTAATGCCATCATGATTTATTTCCAGATTACTTTTACACATTTGCAATCCTAAACATGCCGATTCAACAGAAAGTAAACAATTCCTTAGGTAAAAAAACACAGGCAAGAAAACCCCAAGGAAGGATTTATGAGTTATGCTACTCAGACTTCACATTAACGCAAAACCCATTTGCCCCCACCCCCACAAAGAAAATAATGCAATGTCCTCAATGCACAAATAAAAAATAAGACATCGGGTGAGACAAACCTGTGGCGCATACACGCCGAAGATCAATCAAGAACTGGTGGGTCCAGTAGCTCGAAACCCACGGGATCACCATGCTAGGCACCCTCAGTAGTACCACCAGTAGAAGTGTAGGGCTCACCATCAGTAGCGAGCCCTGATCCAGAAGCACCTGCTGCTATCTCCCGCTCACGCTCCTGCCTCATCTGCTCATCCAAAATAGACTGCTGCCAGGCAGCCTCATGTTCCCGGTGTACCCTCTTCTGAGCTCGCCTAGCCGCCTCTGCGTCTATCGCAACGTCCTCACTAGTGTGGACTACTTGCCTGCTCCAGGGGAGGTCTCAGTGGCCTGCTGTGCTCCACCAAAAAGTGTAGTATGCACTATATCATCTGCATCAAGCTCCGGTGCAGGTGTTGGAACAGCCACGTCTGCGGCAGCCAAAGCGGTAAGATCAGCATGGAGACTAGCTAACTCCGTTTGGAAGGTTGTCAAATCAATCACAAGCCCAGGCTGGGACCTCTCCATCACCCAGCTCTTGAAGGCATCAATGCATCGGTTAACTTCTAGTATCTTGGCATCAAACCATCCGCTCGATCCTGGCCTCTGACTCCTCAAATGATTTCTGCATCCATGGCCGGATATGATGTAACAAGGCTGCCATTTGAGCCTCTAGCCAGCTCACTCTAGCAATGAGGAGTATGGATGTCCCTGTAGTAGGTGGAGCACGGGGTGTGCCCGCTGTAGAAGCTGAGGCTGTGGATGGAGGCACAGACCCCTGAGGCTCCGCTGTTGGTGCCGAAACAGTATCATCATCAGCCTGCTCGGGGGCCAATGCCTCGCCCACGGGTGTTAACTCAACCTGAATACCCCTGCGTGGTGCGGCAGGGTTGGTGTCATCTCAGATAAGACCTATGTCCACAGTCTTTGACACCTCAATGCATGAATCAACAAAGTAAATTGGGAATGTCGCCTCTCGACACAACTTGAAAATGAGGCAAGGAAAGGGCAAGGTCTTCGTCTTTCAAACGACCCTCTCATGTATCTCGATAATGATTACTTTAACAAAATCAATCTCTTACCCCGCCATTAAGCACGCCACCATCACTGCCCGATCCCAAGTCAAGTGGTTATCCGCCATAGTAGGCGACAATCGGGTATGAACTATAGACCACCAGAACTTTGCTGCGAAACTCAACGTGGCCTCCTTGATAGGAAGGATCATATCTCTGACCCACTCAGCATGAACTCCCTGATCTGCAATATGGCCTGCCACCCACCGAAGCAATGACTCTCTCAGTGCCGCATCTCGCATAGCTCGACTGTAGACCTGCTGCATCCTATAATCAAACTCAGCCGTGTTGATAGGCTGAGCATATGAAGGGCCGTAAATAAAATGGTGTAGTGTGGCCTCCGATATGTCAACGAGAATGTCCCGGACTAAAGTAGAACGGAGTGGGGGCTGCTCTAATGGCTTTGCCCTCCAGGGCAGGTTATGAAGCATGGTGGCAGCATATGACGTGTAGAACTCGCGTACCATGATCGGACTGTATCTGGTGAGGGTCTAAGCCATCCACTCACAGCGATGCTTCTTGAATAACTCATGTATCTGGGGAATGGTGTGGAGGCTACCTGTAAGTACTCATTGCTCTTCCTCAATTTTTCCAGTGTGTTTGAGTTGGGCATTCTGGCGAATAGCCTCCTGATAAATACGAAACATGACCGGAACACACCAAAGGTTAGGATATCCTACAATCCGAATGGGGTGTTCTTCTCTATCAGCATCATGCAGACCAGAACTAAAGGCAGAGCCGGAAGCAGACTCTGACTCTGAGATAGAACCTGTCTCGGACTGAGCGACAGGCTGTGAGCTGGGGGCGTCTCTGATTGGAGTGGCATCTCCACCCCTGCTCGAACTCTACACTTCCTCTTGAGACTGGGAAGTGGCCTCCTCTTCTCCGGAAGTTGATTTTTCTGGTGCCGGTACTATGGCCGTCTGTCTGGTCGTCCGGGGTGATTTGGGAGAGCTAGCCCCCAAAGGTAGGTCATATTCAGACCCACCCCGCTCCTTCTCAGAGGCTTCATCAATAAGTAAGCAGCGTCTGGCCGGAGGAGCTTGTGCAGGAGCCTTCCTTTTGTATTGTTGAGTTATTTTAGGAGGCTTTGTACCTGCAAAGCCATTGTTAGTAGCTACAAAATGCAAAAACAAAGCAAGAAAAGAAAACAGGAAAGAAAAGAAAAGAAAATAAAAATTAACCAACTGCTACCATTTTTTTTGGACCTACGAAAAGGAACTACGGACCGTATAAAGATGTACGGGCTGTAGACCTGACCGTAGATGAGGAAACCCAACTTTCAAGTTTCTGAAGTTCAAGTGACGGCCTGCCAGGACGGTTCGTCAACTGATCTACGGCCCGTAGATTAAACCGTCAAAAATAACTTAGGCTACATGGGCAAAATAGACTGACGGGAGGGGACCTACAGTCCGTAGGTTACCCTACGACCCGTAGGTCATGGTCGTCGACCAGGACTGTTAGTGATAAGTTAAAACAAGACCCATAGCGCCACTAAAAACATCTAAATTGCAACTAGATCATGCATTTCACCATATGTGTGCTCAAATGTTGATTCTAAGGTTTCAAAATTTCATGAAACAAGCAAGTACGTTTATGATCACAAATTAGAGCAACACCCTAAACCCGGAATACAATTAGAAACAATGCAGACTTAACTCATATCAAATAGCACATTACATAGGTAGTTCGAACGAAGCAAAAGCAGGATTCATATAAAAATGACTACCCCGGGCAAAGAAAAATGTCAATTTTGATGTTCAAATGAAACACCAACCATAACATAATACCTACAGAGGATGATTCAGGTGTTGGAGGATATGCTCCGTGCTTGTGTGATCGATTTTGTTGCTAGATGGGATCGACATTTTCCCTTAACAGAGTTTGCCTACAACAACAGTTATCACTCCAGTAATTAGATGGCCCCATTTGAGGCGTTGTATGGCAGATGGTGTAGATCTCTGACTGGTTGGTTTGATTTAGTTGAGAAGGACTCTCTAGATAGTAACTTACTTAGAGATGCTATGGAGCAGGTCTGTATGATTCAGGATAGACTATTGACAGCCCAAAGTCGACAGAAGAGTTACGCAGATCGGAGAGTTTGAGCCTAGTGTTTATGGAGGGTGATCATGTTTGGCTTTGAGTGTCACCCATGAAGGGGGTGATGAGGTTCGGAAAGAAGGGTGTGTTTTAGAATGAATAAGTTTTTCCGCTCTTATCTTATTCTTGCTTTAATTTATGCTTTTCCTTTCGTTTCATTTGTTGAGGCTGGCTTGTTTTGGTGGGAATGGACAAGTGCCATCACATCCATTTTTGGGTCGTGACAATAAACCTAAGCTATTTATATAAAAAAATGGACAGAGACCAAACCTGATATATTTTTGAATATTTAAAGGACTAAAACTAGTAAGGGTATGTATAGTTAAGGGACTAAAACTGGTAAGTGTATAGTTAAGGGACCAAACCTGATAAGGTTTTGGATAGTTAAAAGATTAAATTCGATAAGTGTATAGTTAAGGGACTATTTTAAACCTACTCCAATAGTTCAGGGACCATTTATGACATTTTCTCTATATACTGCCACATGGAAGTTGCATGTTAATGATCAAGTTAGGGATAGTATGTAAGGTTATATAAAGTGGACCCCATTACCCATAAAGAGATCAACATTCCAAATTCCCCTAAATATATAATAAGTCATTTATGATAGCTGATATATACGTATAAGATAAGGACTATGTTAGTGCTAATAGTAGTCCTTACATGACGTGTAAGATAAAGAATTTTCTAGTCCATTATACAATGTGTATTTGTAAGCTTAATACAAAGTACTATCAATTGTATTATAGCATACATATGTTAGTAGAATAGGTGGATGCTTCTTAAAGTTATATGCCTTTTATTTTTAGGGAAAGGAAAACTTACGTGAGCTAGCAATTCAGCCTGCGAACATAAGCTAAAAAAAGTTAGTAATTATATATCCTTGAGAAGTAAGTATTATAAGGTGAGATATTTGGGCGACCCAAAGTAAGAAAGTGTAAAAATTTAGCTTGTTTACAGGTGTACGAGTGAAGGTTGTATGAGCTGTTTGGAATCAACAGAAAGATATGTTAAGGTTAAATTTTTTTGACATGTTTTTCTTTCATCATATAGTTGTTATGACTTTTTCTTTTTCACCATTATACTCAAATACATGATAGTTGTTGATTGAGTTGGATGTTGGAGTTATATATATGTATAATAGGTGAGTTTTCCTTGTCGGGATTAGCCTTGTTTAGTTGCTGCCTTGTGTTTAAAGCATCGCAAGAATTTTCTCGTATGAATTGTCATTGCTTAGTTGTCTCTTGATAGTTTGTTGTCTTGCTGAAGCCTTAATGGCTTTGTAATTAGCTACCTCATATTTTATGTTGATATTGAAAGCATAACAATTAGTTTGGCCTAGAAATTATGTTTTGCAACGCCTATAAACTACATAACTAACCTACGGGCCTTTGACGTATCCTGACGCCTATAGAGCTAAGGAACTAGAGTTGTGGTTTTGCATTCAGGTAAATAGTATTGTGGCTGCCTATTGAGTCATAGTGGTAACATGTTAGGCGTTCTACCTATTTGATAAAGGCCTTAGACTTCGACGTGATATACATATAGATGTCCCCTTATATGTTGCTTAGGGAGGCTATTGACAAGCATACCTTGCCTATGGGGCCAACCTTGCTTATAAGAGCAAAAAAAATAATCTAGAAAAGACCATGTTGAAGCCGGTACAACTATATTGAAGTCTGCTCACTTGTGTATTTCCTTGACGTTTAAACTGAAAACCCTCCTTAGTAGAGCCTTGTGTGCTAGAGGTGCAATTATTGGAGCACAGAAGGTTCAGATATAATTATAGGAAACTAGAAAGCTCAGATACAACTATAGAGTCCCAAAAGGTTCAAGATACAAACATAGGGGCATTTGATGCTCAAGATGCAGTAAGTATTAAAAAAGGATATGATTAGTTGTCGTAGCCAAGTTAGTGGTAGTCTTATTCGATTATGCTAGCTATTGTGGATGATATAAACATTCCTCGTTAGGATGCATATTCTATTAATTAGCGACTTTGTATATTTGTAAGACCTAATGATTGTTCGTACAAGTTACTTATTGTCATATTTCTTGTATTTGGGCTATTGAATTGTTATTATTGCCCTTGGGGCTATTTTGGTTAGTTGCGGGAATGTGCTCTTTGATTGAGAGGGCTATGAGTTGCCTACAGAGCTATTTTGATGCCTAATAGGGCTATGCGATCTTTGCCTACGGGGCGATATTGTTGTCTGTGAGGGATATATGATCTTTTCTTACGAGGCTATATTGTTGCCTGAGAGGGCTATTAGATCTTGTCCTATCAGTAAGTATTAAAAAAGGATATGATTAGTTGTCGTAGCCAAGTTAGTGGTAGTCTTATTCGATTATGCTAGCTATTGTGGATGATATAAACATTCCTCGTTAGGATGCATATTCTATTAATTAGCGACTTTGTATATTTGTAAGACCTAATGATTGTTCGTACAAGTTACTTATTGTCATATTTCTTGTATTTGGGCTATTGAATTGTTATTATTGCCCTTGGGGCTATTTTGGTTAGTTGCGGGAATGTGCTCTTTGATTGAGAGGGCTATGAGTTGCCTACAGAGCTATTTTGATGCCTAATAGGGCTATGCGATCTTTGCCTACGGGGCGATATTGTTGTCTGTGAGGGATATATGATCTTTTCTTACGAGGCTATATTGTTGCCTGAGAGGGCTATTAGATCTTGTCCTATGAGAATATTTGCCTATGAGGCTACATTGGTGCCTAGGGCTATGTGATCTTTGCCAAGGGGACTATATTGTTTTCTGAGAGGGATATGTAATCTTTTCCTACAGGTCTATGTTCCACCTATGGGGCTAAATTGTTGCCTAAGAGGGCTATGAGCTGCCTATGGGGCTATGTTGATGCTTAAAAGCGCCATAGGCTACCGATAGGACTATATGATGCCTAAGAGGTCTATTTTCTATCCACAGGGCTATATTATTGCCTAAGAGGGTTATGTTCTTCCTACGGGGCTAGGGGACTACAGATAGGGGTATATAGATTGAATTGACACCTTCTAGGCTTATGGGGGCCTAGGTGGGTGGTCTTGTTTGTTGTTTGTACATGTCGTGCTTATGGGGGCTGGTTAGGTTATTGTTTGACTATTATTGTATGATTATTCAAGAAATATTAGATTCTATTATAACGATTGTTGACCTTCTTCCTCGTGTATGTAATTATGTGATTAAAATAGTTAGCTTGATAATGATAAGTGATCTGCTTAGTACGTTATGGTTTGTAAGGCTAATTCGAGAACAGGTAAGTACTTTCTAGCTAACTTCTGACACCCCACTTGTGTATTTATCATACTTATGTTATCAGTATCATTATTTATAGATTCATTAAACCACAAGTATGCTTAGAACATCGTCGACCCTTTTATGAGATTACTTACAATATTTAGGACATCAACTTTAGCTTCAGCTTTCAGTTGCCTTACATACTTGGTACATTGTTTCGTACTGAGGCCTTATTGCATGGGGGCGCTGCATTCATACCTGCAGATCCCAATATATGATCTAATAGATCTTTCTAGCAGTACGGTAGAGTTCTAGCAAGTTGGCTAGCCCCTTTCTTCTGGAGTTGCCAGAGTTTGGAGGTTCATATTACACTTACGCTGAACCGGCATATTGCCAATTCAGAAGCATCTAGTGTTGGTTGTGGTGCTAATCCAGCGTATTTCCTTACCGTTGAGCCTTCGCTTGGGTCAGCAAAACACCGTTGATCAATTGTTCAACATTGATGCTTCTGATAGTTTCTTCCATTTCTAGCCGGTGAGGCGCTAATCGTGTCCTATTGGATGCCAGTGTCGGTGATAGTTTTCAGTTAATTTTCACTACAATTTTTTCAATCTTTATTTTCCAAGAAATGCCTGCATACAAGAGAACTAGGGCCAAGAATCCCCTTGATTAACATTAGAACATAACAATAATTCATGGAAAGGTGTTACACCCCAAAAATTTCTAAGTTAAGACCCGAACTATTCTTCATTTACGTATAAGGTTATGTCAGGTGGTTCTTAAATTATGCTTAGTTATTAAAGTCAATTCTTTAGTGTGAGAATAAATTTGGAGATGAATTAAGGTCACAAAAATCCCCTAGCACAAAGTTGAGTTGAAAGTTTCCTTACCAATTAAGTTTTGTTATAAGATTCTACCCGGGTCTACTTTAAATGACCTTATCTCTTAGAATATAAAGAGTTACATGGCCCATAGCCTATCATATTAAAAGTATTTCAATCGTCTTTCCAACGTCACCAATTTTGCGTCAATCTGAGTTCCAAGTAAAAAGTTATGATCATTTTAATAACCTGATACAGTGCAATGATGAATTAGCCTACGGGAAAACATTAAAAAGGGTCGTTTTTTTTCTTTCTACCTCTAAGAAAACCCTAAAAAAATTTTTTTGACTAATAAAAGGCCAAAACAATCAGATATTCATATCTTAATTCCCTATTCTCTTCTCTCTCAAACCCTAAGGCAAAACCCAAAGAAGAAATCAAAGCATAGAACTTCCATTCAAGATTCATTCAATCTTTTTCAAGATTCTTCTTCAAGGTAAGTACTTCTCCAAGAATTTCATTCTTTCCAACTGAAATTCCTTTTTACAATTATGAATCATTAATGAAAATTATAATTCTTGACCATTGAGTTTTCAAGAAACTAATTCAAGAATCTCAAGAAAGGTTTTCTTAATCGTTTTTCTTCAAGCTAGGGTTTCAAGTCTTCCAATCAAGTTCTTCTTCAAGATTCTTCAAGAAATTTGTTCTTCCAGGTATGTAAGGCTATCATAGTGTTGCACTAGTTCGTCCTCACACCCTATATCTACTTTCTAATCAATAAAAGAGTAAATCTAGGGTCCTATCCTCAGATTTGAGAATTTTTTTATGAGTTTGTTGTTGAGTTATGAGTTCTATTCCTAATGGTTGAGTTGCTATATATTATGCATTGAGATTCTTGATTTGATTCGTTCATGTCTATATTTCAGCATGAACCTTATTGATTGAGTATTCTTGAGATGAGTAGTATCGTTGAGTTCTGAGTATTTAGTTTTTCTATATTATTAATGAGATCCTTGAGTTGAGTTGTTCATGTCTATATTTGAGCATGAACCCTATTTTGAGAATCTTTTTAAACAAAACATAATTGTTTTAAGCTGAGTTTTGAGAAAGTAAAGAGGTGTTTGAGAAAGAGTTTTAACCAAGAGTTGAGCAAGAGTGTAAGGGAACTAAGTAGTCCCAAATGTATCATTTTGTTACATTGAGAAGAGAACTATGATTCATGATTAGTATGACAATCGAGTATGCCATCAATGTGTAAGCAGTACGACATCTAGATATGCCATCAATGTTTATGAAGTATGACTTCCCGAGTCATTAATGATCAGATCGCAATAAACATTTGTTTTAAACTGTTTTTTTTAAAGTAAAGTAGAGTTTGAGTAGAGTTTAAAGAGAAATTTTGAGTAAAGTTTATGGGAACTAATTGATTCCCAAATGTATTACTTTTACATTGAGAAAAAAACTTTGATTTCTAAATGAGTTTATGAGTTCAGAGATACTTCAGAGCAGTTACCTCTTTTAAGAGGATAGTTTGAGCAATTATCTCAAGCCAGAGAAAGAGTATGTTTTATATATTTGAGCATGGGTATATGCATTATTGGGAGTAGTATTGAGCACCGATATGGGAAAGAGTTCAAACAACTCAAAATCCTCATAAACCATGTCTTGCCAACATGGGTAAAGGATCATACTTTTTAGATGAATCCTTATTGCTTAGTGGATCCACTTAGTTGAGAGGTTCTATATCCCAGCACTGTATAGGACAGTTCTAGCAGTGTGGGCTAGACGCTGTATTATCATGTAGCTCATAGTGATGGTAGTCGGTTAGAGAATCTCCCAAATAAGAGTAAAAAGTATTTTATTGTATTTTTGTATAAATCCTTGAGTTAACATCTTTTATTTATGAAGCTTTAAATGTTTTCTTCTCTTGTTATTGCTTTGTATTGAGTGGAGTTGAGGTAAGTATTCTTTCAGCCGTATCAGTTCAGTTATTTATCCATTCAGCTATATTAAATGCTTGTACATTCAATGTACTGACGTCATTCAACCTACATCTTTTAATGATGTAGATACAGGTACTAAGGATCCTCAACAAGAGTCCGTTGAGATCACTTCATCCGCTCGACAACTTTTGAGTGAGGCCTCTTTGCTTCCGGAGGACTCCAGTTTTGTGAGTTATTAGTATTAGTTTTTTTTGAGGAGTCGTGGGTCTTGTCCTAAAACTCATCTTTATACAATAGAGGCTTCATAGATAGACAGTTTTGGAGAGTCTTTCAGTTTCAGATGTTTTATTTAAAACCTATGTTCATACTTAGTATACTTAGAGAGTTTTGAGATTTAAAGAAACTGTTGATTTAGTATTTCTTTCAGTTTGATGCTTTTTTATTCTTGAGTTAGTCCTCCGGTTGTAGTCATCCAGGATGAGGGTTCTCTTGGGGACCAGCAATGGTTCTTGAGTGCCGGCCACGTCCAGGGTGTAGGCTCGGGTCGTGACAAAGGAGTCTAATAAGTTGGTAAATTTCCAACTCATCAAACCCCAAACTTGAGGTCGGAGTTGAATCCCCAAGGGAGCAATGTAAGGGTAATCAAAAAGATAAAGAATTACAAACCACTAATTTGAATCAAACAATATTTGATAGACGTATTTTGAGGGGTTTTCAAATAAGGGACAAACAATAAAGCTAGGACTACAAAAATAAAGTATAGATTGACCAAAGACCATTTTGACTCGAGGAGAGCAAATAGATTTGGGAATGAGGATTCGACTCATTCTCATATGACCCATCACAAGTAACCAAACATCATCAAGATAATCATGGGTAAAATCAACTCTTCCTTGGATTCTCAAGTACCCATTTGTATTTCTCGATCTCAAGCAAGTATATCTTAACTAATTCTCTTGAACTTAGCAAGAATAGAATTTAAACAATCCAATTGGAAATAATAGGATTTTCCTATCTCTTTCTCAAATCCATGAGATGAGGGTTAGATCCGGATATAGATTTTTTCAAGCTCTAGTCCATTAGCCAATTCTCAAATCGTGTCAATCAATCTTTCCTACACTCAATCCTCTTTCTCAAGTAAGATCAAGATAAATAGGCAAGTCCTTGGATTGATCACTCCCTTAGAAATCAATTAAAGTATGAGATTAATTAGAGCATCAAAGACACATATCATAAACAAGATAATATTTAATTAATTGCAAAAGCACAAAGCAAGAATCAAAACCACAATATTCAAATATGAAAATCAAACACTACAACTATGAATATTCAATGCAAAACCAAGAGTTGAAGAAAGATCTTAAGATTTACACATTTAAGCTCACAATCTTCACTCTTCAAGTTGAGTGATGGCTCTCTCCTCTCAAACATAGGGTTCATGATAAGGTTTTCAGGTTTTTAGATCTAAGATTTGTCCCTTCCAAATGAGCTAAGTCTCAGGTTTTGTATGAATTTGGGATCAAAATATGAATTTCCAATTTTTCCCATGAACAGTGCCCCAAAATTTACTTAAGAGGTCAAACATCCGCTAAAGCAAAGTTGACCCTAGTTGTCTGAACGCTAAGTGGTCAAAATGTCCGCTTAAGGAGCAATTGACTTCTGTTGACCTGTCCACTAAAGCGATCAACGTGGCTTCTTAAGCGGTTGTTGATCTACCGCTTAATAGGTTCTTGGGCCGTTTTTGCGACATCAGAGAGTCATTTTCCCTGTCTGCTTCAGCTCCTCTTTTTCAACTCTTTTCTCCTCAATTTTGTTACTTTCCATCAAAATTCCTTGTCAACCAAAATATACCTGAAAATACACCATTCAAAGAATAATTAGCCTCTAACTCTAGATTAACGACACAAAGTCATAAGAAAAGAGATATGAATGAGTCCAAAATCCACGACTTATCAAGGACTCACTCTAGCTCAAAATCCAAAGGATCCAACAAGGCCCAAAGTAACAACCGAATCACATCCGGGCCATAGCATAGGGAGATTATGGATGAAAATGTAATAAGGGCATAATTTTCATCGAGCTAAGGATTCACACTATCAGACCCAAGTCTACTACATAAGTCTACAAGGAGTTAGAACCGTCCGAGACGACGTTAGAGGATTTTCTAATCCAAACGCCTCCAAGCAGCAATTCAATGGCAATCATCACTAGTCTAAGCCTAGACTAAGGCCAAGAATAACTAACAAATGTCAATACAAGTCATAAAACATCACCATGGCATGATATGGATCGCAATCAAGGTAAAACATGTTTAATTTCCTAGAAAATTTAAGCTAATGCAAGAATTCTATCAACTAAACATGAATCATGCTAATATTTCTTCCAGAACTAGCTAAACACCATTTAAATACCAACACAAGCATAGTCTAAGATCGGTAAGTCATAGCCTACCTCGATACCGATCACATACGCTCCAAAATATACCAAACCTGAGTTTTATCCTTCCAAACCATCTCTAACCGCCGCCACATTATCACATCAATGATCACGACATTAATATAATCTTTTTGACATTCAAAACATAATAATTGAAAACAGGTCTAAAAACAAGAAAAAAATGGCATTGTTAGACCCACACAAGGAATTACAAAATTGATTCCGTCAATAGTTCCCAACCAGCTCAAAGAACTTGTGCCCCTAAAATGGTTACATTTCAAGCTTTAAATCACCCCAAATAGTTCATGAAATTACAAATTCAAGAAATTACTATTAAAGAGAAAATAGAGGTTTTTGGAACGAGAATTTATCACAATAATGAGTCCCCAATGTTCTCCTAAAGAACCCAACGCAATGCTCTAACAATTATCAACAAATCCCACTAAGAATGAGCTCAATCGAAGCTCAAATGGCCAAGAAATCATGTTTTGAACTCGAGCTAATGAGTTGAAATACTCTAAGCTTACTAATACACTGTCAGTTAAATGACCTCCACAAATGAGGGACCTAAGGCCACGAATGTGTTGGTCAACTAGATCGGGTCAACATTGACTCTTCTCTACAAACGTGAAACCTTGTCCATGATCGCATGGGTTAGGGTCCCAATAGTCTGCAAATGCACGACCATGCCCATGAACGCAACTCAAGGCCCGTGAATGCGAAACATAAAATGTGGTTCACCAGCAAAGGTATTGAAACTTGCTCTATTGAGATGCTCGTAATTCGTTCGGAACCCCGTGCATGCAAATAAATTATGCGATCCCACTAAATTTGATATTCTGAACTGAACGGAGATGTTGAAAATTCATCAAAGGTCGTCTCGGTAAAAAGTAGGTCCTACATCAAGGCTCCATTTTAGCAATAAGCCATAAGGTTGTTCGAAAGGAGTCCGGAAGCCTCAGGATTCGAACCAACGGTCCACCTAGACCAAACTCAATGCTCCAGAGCTAATGGAACCATCCAAATTACATTATGAGGTCGTTTACTTGATGTTTTTACCGAAGTCAACTGTTCAAACTTCAAAAACTCCAAAATACTGAAATTTAAATAAAAAGCAAATGAACGATCAGGTGACCGAACTGTCAGTCCCAATAAGTCATAATGACTTGAGGTCGCTATTGAAAAGCTCTAAACATAAAAAACATCACAAAATAGAGAAAATAACTTTGAGGGTGTAACACCTCGAAAACTTCTAAGCTAAGGCCCAAATTATTCTATAACACCTCGCAACTATACCCTTAAAATTAGAATCATTCATCGTAAGTATATGAGCTTGAACCGAGTGATGTCCTACTTGCTCATAGGTTATAAGGTCCTTTAACAAGTTTATCAAGAGTATCTAAAGTGATCTAGGGTCATAAGGGACCTCAAACACCAAGCCAAGTTCAAAGCATTCATGTTGGCTAAGTACTTGCATGAGTTCATATCAAGGTCAACTTCAAACAACCATATCTCTCAGCATGTAAAGAGTTTGGTGTTCTATGACCTATCACATTAAAGGTATATGAGTCTTCTTTCCAATGCCAACTAGTTTACCTTATTTTGAGTTTGGAGTAAAACGTTATGGCATTTTACTGGAACATACCTGGGCTAAAAAATTTGGCAAACTCACCTGCTTAATCAGTGATCCGCCGAATGGATTGGTGAATCACTGAATTAGCTCGCCGAAATGTCCCAAAAACCTTAAGTTGCTGTCTATTTGGGCGATCTAAAGTTCCAATGGTCTACTCACCGAGTATTTTTAGTGAGGAGGCCTCCAGATCACTGATTTGGCTAACAAAATTCATTAAAAGGTCGTTTTCTTTGATTTTATGGTCCTCTTACGTTCCTAGAAGGGTATTCTTGACCTTTTACCCTCAATAGACTTCCCTAAGTCCATATTACAACCTAATACTATCATTATACAGATAGCAACTCTCAAAATCCTCAATTTTCATTCTTCCAAAGATCAAGAACTCCAAGGAAGGATTTCTCTAATTTCTCAAGATCTAAAGGCTCCAAGTTCAAGATTCTCTTGAAGAATCCTAAGTTTTCATCTCAAGATTCTTCTCCACTCTTAATCTCTAAGAAAACCGTAAGGAAGACAAAAGCTAGAGTTTCAAGTCTTCCAATCAAGTTCTTCTTCAACTTCTTCAAGAACTTTGTACTTCCAGATATGTAAGGCTATCATAGTAATGGATTGAGTTTATCCTTACGCCCTACATCTATCTAAATTGAGTAAAAGAGTAATCTAGGGTTTTATCCTGAATTTTGAGTATTCTTGAGATGAGTAATATCGTTGAGTTCTGAGGATTGAGTTTTCTATGTTGTTATTGAGGTCCTTGAGTTGATTTGTTCATGTCTATATTTCAGCATAAACCCTATTTTGATTTATAATTTTTGAGCATCTTTTAATGTAAACATTTTTGTCTTAAACTGATTTTCTGATAAAGTAAAGATAAGTTTTGAGAAAGAGTTTGAAAAATGATTTGATAAGAGTATAAGAGAACTAAGTATTCCCAAATGTATCAATTTTTACATGGAGGAAAGAGAAATTTTGATTTCTAAATGAGTTAATGAGTTCAAAGATATTTTAGAGCAATTACCTCTTTTAAGAGGATAATTTGAGCAATTACCTCAAATTGATAAAGAGTATATTTTATATATTTGAGCATGAGTATATATTTATTAGGAGCATTATTGAGCACCGATATGGGGATGAGTTCAGAGAACTCACATTCCTCATAAATCATGTAGCCAACATGGGTAAAGATACATTTTTTTAGACGACTCCTTATTGCTTTCGATCAGAGCTTTAGTGGATCCACTTAGTTGAGATGTTCTATATCCCCACAAGGTATATGACAGTTCTGGCAGCGTGGGCGAGATGCTTTATCATCACGTTGCTCATAGTGGTGGTTGTCGGTTAGAATATCTCCCCAATAGAGTTAAAAGTGTTTTTTTATCATATCACTATGTTTAGTTCTGAGATGAGTAAGTATTTTTAAAGTTTAAATAATTTCACTCCTTTGTTTCTTTACATTCAGTTGAGTATCTTGCTTCATCTTCTTCAGTTCAGTTATTTATTTTCCTCAGCTATATTACATATTTGTACATTCAATGTACTGTTGTCATTCGACCTACATCTTCTCATAATACAGATATAGGTGTTCATGATCATCAACAGGTGCTCCGTTGAGATCACTTTTCACTTCTTGCTAGCTTTGGTGAGCCTTCCTTACAATCCAGAGGACTCCACTCTTGTCTTTTAGTTTAGTAGTTTTAGGTATCATGGGTCTTGTCCCGACATCCATGCTGAACTATAGAGGTTTCGTAGATAGTTAGTGTTGAGTTTCTTTCAGTATTTCCTTTGAACTATTTTGGGCAAATTATTGTTGTTTTCAGAGTATTTTCAGACAATTTTGAGTATACTATTTTGAGATAGTTTGAGTTTGAGAAGGTTTGAGACTTTTGAATTTAAATTCTATTTTAAAACTTAAATCAACTTGAGTTAGTCTTTCGCTAAGTAGTCATCCAAGTCAAGGGTTTGCTTGGAAATTAGCAATGGTTCTCGAGTGCTGACCATGTCTAGGGTGTAGGCTTGGGGCGTGACAAAGGGTCATTACATAATGGAATCAATGTTGATCATGTTCCCTTTTTTTGGGGCGTGACAAAAAAATTAATTTTCCTAGCATGGGGAATAAAATAACTATTTAGATAAATCATATTTATATGATTATTAATGGTAAAATATAAAAGCATATCTTTTTTGTATGATTAAAAAAGGTAAATGTATTTAAATATTATCCTATTAGACTTGATATTGTTTGAGAGTCTAAACAGGTAATTGCATTACCAATTGATCATCTTAGCCTTAGATGATTACTTCAAATGCATAAATAAGAAAATTACCGAGGATACTAACACTTTCCTCTCTAAATTATTAATAAATATTTTTTTTGTAAAATAGAAAAGTCATAATTATATAATTATAAATGGTAAAATATTAAAAGTGTTCATGTTTGAATGATTAAAAAGGTAAAAGTATTAAAACATTATCCTATTGGACTAGATAATGCTTAGGAGTCTAAAATGGTAATGTCATTACCAATTAATCATTTTAGTCTTAGAAGTATATATGGTAAAATATTAAAAGCATATTTTTTTTTGTATGATTAAAAAGGTAAATGTGTTGAAATATTATTCTATTAGACTAGATATTGTTTAAGAGTTTAAAATGGTAACTGCATTACGAATTGATCATTTTAGCCTTAGATGGGTACTTTAAATGCCTAAATAAAAAAATTATCGAGAATACTAACACTTTCTTCTCTAAATTATTAATAAATATTTTTTATAACATAGAAAAGTCATAATTGTATAATTATGAATGGTAAAATATTAAAAGCATATCCCGTTTGAATGATTAAAAAGGTAAAAGTATTAAAACACTACCCTATTTGACTAGATATTATTTAGGATTCTAAAATGGTAATGTCATTACCAATTAATCATTTTAGTCTTAGAAGTATATATGGTAAAAATATTAAAAGCATATTTTTTTTGTATGATTAAAAAAGGTAAATGTATTGAAATATTATTCTATTAGACTAGATATTGCTTAAGAGTCTAAAATGGTAACTGCATTACCAATTGATCATTTTAGCCTTAAATGGTTACTTCAAATGCCTAGTAAGAAAATTATTGAGGATACGAACACTTTCCTCTCTAAATTATTAATAAATATTTTTTTGTAATATAGAAAAGTCATAATTGTATAATTATGAATGGTAAAATATTAAAAGCATATCCTGTTTGAATGATTTAAATGGTAAAAGTATTAGAATATTATCCTGTTGGCCTAGATATTGTTTAGGAGTCTAAAATGGTAATGTCAAAACCAATTAATCATTTTAGTCTTTGAAGATTATTTCAAATGCCTAAAAAGGAAAATTATTGAGGATATTAACATTTTGCTCTCTTAATTATAAATAAATTTCATTTTTATTCTTGTAATATAGAAAAGTCTTATTTATATGATTATGCATTGTAAAAATATTAAAATCATATCATGTTTGTGTGATTAAAATAAGTAAAAATATTAAAATAATATCTTATTTGACTAGATACTATTTAGGAGTCTAAAATGGTAATGTCATTATTAATTGATCATTAATCTGAGATGATTATTTAAAATATCTAAATAAGAAAATTATTGGGAGAAATTACGCACTGATCTCTCAATTGTTAATAATTTTAATTTTAGTCCTTTTATTGTATGAATAAGCACATTTAACCATTTTTAATTTAAATGTGTGTCTTTAATCCTCTTATGTAGAAAATATTTTATATTTGGGCTTTTCTTTTTAAAAAAATTACCCTGAAATATGCAGTATCATTATAAGCTTAACATCACACATGGGTAATTAAATGATGGAATGATGAATAATTGATGAGTTATAAAAGCACATTTGAAATAATTGAAGGTTTAATGTGTTTTGTCAAATAACACAAGAACTAAAATAAAAATTCATCGATAATTAATAGACTAGAAGTACTCTTGACTTCATACTACCATAAAATTTGAGATATCCCCTGATAATACCAAAAACTTTAGTGCACCGGCTATATGTAACTTATAATATACTAGAGCTGTATGTATTTGGCAAATTTGGATAGTATTTTTCCGAACGAACCTATTTTTTTGGTATTCGATTAACTTAATTTTGAAAATTATTTTTTTCCATAAAATAATAAAAAATTACTATGACATCTTTTATTTTTGACAAATAAATTATTTTTGTTTTCTGAATTGTCGGCTCATAAATCATGAGTTACTTTAATAGTACAATAATGTTAACCTTTAACTTTAAAAGTTATTATCAATCTATAAATTTCATACTTTTTTCTATGGATTGCACAACTAAAACATATAAAAAAAATAATCTTTTTTACGTATGATCCAAAAATATTTTCTAAGAATATACTAACATATTTTTCATAGAGAAAGTTCTCTACCAAATTTTATCGTGCCACAACTTAATTATTTGCACTTTCTAACTCCAAAAATAATTATGGAATATAAATTTCAAAAATTTTAAATTTTTTAAAAGAAAAAGTATAATATTTTTCTTGGAATCAGATTATGATAATTTGTTAATTTAATATTTTAACAAAACTGTCTCAATAAACTTAAAATTTCTTGATGGTCTCTAGTAACAATTCATGATAACCATCTATAAAAGCCGCATAACTTTTCACACTTTATGTATTCTACTTCCAACGAGAGCGATTTTTATATTTGAGTATCAAATATGGATAGAAAGAGGCTTAGAAATACTAGGAACGGTAGTGAAAATGTAAGGAACTCCCTTCTAGACAAAAGAGCAACAAGTTTATTTAAGAAAGCAGACGAGTTTTCTATTTTATGTGATGTAGATGTTGCTATAATTATTTTTAGCCCAGGAAAAATCCAACCCATTGTTTGGAAATCTACAAATCTGGCTAAGGAGGTATTAGTGAGATATTCAAAGTTTTCTGAGGAAGAAAGGATGAAAAAGTTAATGATACATGAAATGTATCTTTCAAAGATAGTGAATGAGAAAGAAGAAAAAATTGAGAAAATAGAAAAAATGATTGAGGAAAAGGAAATGGAAATCCTCTTCAATCAACTTGTGGAGGGAAAGAATATCGCTGAACTTACTGCTAGAGAAATTCAAGGCTTATTAAAATTGTCTAATACTAAGATAGCTAAACTTCATGAAAGAAAGGAAAAAATCAATCAACAACATCAGTCTTCTCAACCTCAAAATTCTCCCTCAAACTTCAAGTTCGCTAATGAAAATGTTACCCCATTGCCAAATTCAATGGATGATTTGATCAGTGACATGTGGTTTGATGAGGCTATGGCTACTGACCATAATTATTTTGGCTTAGGAGATGGAAATAATATCGTGTCTGCACCAACTGAAGGCGATGGCATCAGTGCTGGAGATAATGGACATTCCAAGGACCTCGATTGATAGAGTAATGCTTATGTTGTTGTATCATTATTTTTTATGTTGGGCTTTTAATAGTTTTTTGTTGATTTATTTCATTTTCAAATTCAATTTGCGATTTTGTATTTTTATTTAAGTTATTTATGAAGATTCTATTTTTGTTGGAAAAGTGAGCATATTCATTTAGCAAATTGTTTATATTTGATATAGATCGTATTTCATGTGCATGCTTAAGTCTTAAAATTCTTACCCCACATTTAATTGTATATGAATCACCATTTAAAAGAACCTCAATAATTATAAACTATCCAAAACAATTATTCAAATCTAAAAGATCACAATTTTCAGCTATCACTCTTTCTCTATTTCACTCCTATATATCTTCTTCTTATTCTTTAGCCATTTTCTATTCTCCCCCATTTTCTCTTATTCTCTGAACTTTCTCTATTCTTATTTTTTATCCCCTTCATATCCTCTATCACTCCATATCTTTGAAATGATTTTGGATTTGAAGTCATTAGTAAGGTTTACCAAATTTGAATTGTTATAGCAAAGTTTTATTCAAGATGATGAAATTCTGGTAGAGAGAGTGGAATTAAGTTGTTTGAATGAGTTTTAATGGTTATTCATGAAAAGGGAATTTTATGTGGGCGGAGTTGTGGTGATGGATGGTGTTTCAAAGAAAATACAAAGCTGTTAGTAGCCTCACAATGAAGAATTGACAATTATTCTAGTCTTTAAGCAATTCTAAGCAATTGTTAGTTACTTGCTGAATTTGATATTTTCAATTGTGGAATCATAGATTTTTTCACTAGTGTTTAATGCATAATCAATCAATATTTGATATATTATTAGTGTATCTTTAATTTATAATATATATACACACTTATAACATATTGATTATACAGAGTATATATTTGATTATAGTTTGAACATTAGTTGTGAATTCATTGTATAATTAATGTATTCATAATCCACTCTTTTTCAATTTTTTTCATTTTTTAGTTGTTGGTAGATATGTATAGATTAGATTCGAGGATCTTTTTATGTTAGAGGACTATGGTGGTGGAAAAGGAGGATTGATAGTAATGAGAGGTGAAGAGGCAAGGATGCCCTTACTGGATTTCACTAAATTTGATTGTTTTTTTATATTTAAATTTAACATATATAGTGGATAAGAGGTCTAGAGAATTTTTGGGGAGGGGTTCATATAAAAAATAATCTTTAGGCTAATGTTATTTTATAACTATACAGTCTATACTATTGTAACTCCATTGTGTTAACCACAAATAACAAGGTAAAGTCTGATGATGTGGATCAACCAAACAGATCATCCAATAACTCCAATTGATAGCATTAATGTTCAAAGACTCCTCGCCAAACGTGAGTATGGAGAATAGAATTTTCAAATGGAAGGTGGAAAAAGAATGGAGTGATCAAGGGAAACACTTGTATTCATCCATTTTATCAGAATGGAGTGAGCAAGGGAAACACATGTACTCATATGTATTATCGATATATCCTAAACTAAAATGGTGTCCTTACCCGCCATAAACCCTCAATAGACAAGCCAAAACCCAAACTACAAACGATAAGCTAAATAACTTAAAGTAAGACTACGCGGAAGAAAAATAGACAAGGAGTAGGGCCCATAGCATAGATATGTATATAGTGATGCAACCTATATTGAAAGGGACCGAAAGTGATAAAGAAAGACAAAACTATACATAAGAACCAAACCCCAGACCTAGTGTCACCGGTACAAGAGCATCTAAGTACACAAAGGATGATACACAATAGTTGTGTCTAATCAAAATACAAAGTACCTAGACAATACAACAGAGGGAAAACTGTACATCTTCGGACACCAAAATCTCACCATGATCCAACATCAACGGTCTTGGAAGATCTGGAATCAGCGGTGGTGGCTCATACTAGGAGCTGCATAAGAAAATGATGTTGAAGTGAAGTATAAGTACCAAAATACAAGGTACTCGGTATGCATCTTAGGCCGATGGGATCAAATAGAAACTGTATAAATAAAAGAGGCATGATAATGCTAGCACTATAATTCAGCAACTAATTAGAAACATATCAGCCACTACTGACAGTGAAGATAATAAAGTAATGAGCATTCGACATCTAAAACAAGTAAATCACAATTAGACACATAATGCAAGATGTAATGCATGTGTGGGCAATGCATAAAAGCAGATTTTTCACAAAATCCCACGAGCCGCCCAAAATGATCTCTCGGGCTTAACAACTAGTGAATACATGAAATATAACCCGGGAAAGTTCCGCGAGCTGCATGGAATGCTTTCATGAGTTGATCAGAAAAAGGGGTAAACCTGGAATAGTTCTTTGGGCCACCCAAAATGCTTCCTTGAGTTGATCGGTATAATAGTAAAACAGCCCATCCTTCAATCAAGAACCGTAGAATTTCATTTGGTTAACATAAACTTTCTTTTTGTCCAAAACTCTTATAAAATTAGCATTTTTCTTCAAAATAGTCAAACCTCAAAGGTAAAACCGTTAATTTCAAAGTAAATATCTCTTTAGGACAAAAGCCCCAGCAAATAGTGTAAATCCTTTCAAAACTTTTAGTGTTCTTGAGTAAAACCAGTAATATTCTCCCTCGGAGCCCGACACAAGTAAAATTGGTGACAAACCCACTAAAACATCTCAAATATAAGTTTCAACCATTTCTAGCTCAAAGCATGCCAAATGTAGATGCCGTGTGTATGAGTGCATACCAAACACAGTCAATTCATTTGCATTACAGTCATACCACAAAAATAACATGGTAAACTCCCGTCACAATACCGTCATACTAACCTGGAACTCCAGCAAATCAAAGTCCAAGGCACTAGGCCCACAACATGATAATAACACAATAAAAGCTAAAAGAAATCGAAAAAGGTACACAATCAAGCTAAAACAATTAAATCACATAAATCTAAATTTTAAACTACCTAGAAGCATTCAAAGGATCCTATACCGTCAACCAAGACTAAGGCTAACCTTAACTAAGGATTCACGACTAAAATTCTAGTCTAAAGTCTCGAAAATGGCCAAAATGTGACTAAGGATCATATAAGCCTAAAATTCAGATCCTACAACCTTCATAAGTATCATGCAACTATTTTATATAGAGTCTAAATAAGCCAAGTCTAATAAAGAAAATCCTAACACACCTCAAGGCCGAAACCATACTTGAACCTCTATGTAGGAGATTTTCCCTTCCGAGCAACTTCCAAATGATGTCACGCTAACAAATTAGTGATGTAGACGTCAACATAAGCACATTGATACCCAAATTGCTATAAAAAGAGTCTAACATAAAAATTGGGTCAAAATAAGATCGTGTGACCTACGCGTGGAATCACAAAATTGATTTCTTCACAAGGTTCCAACCAACTCAAGGAACTTGTACCCCAAAAAAGGGCACAATTTGAGCATAATCGAGTTCAAAATAGCCCAACAAGAGAAAGCTCAAGAATAAATAATATATGAATAAAAAAAGTGAAGTTTGTCACATCTCAAACTTTAGGGGCACAACTGACACCTTTTTCCAAAACTTAGGCCTAAGCCAACCCTGTTGAACCACTTGCTAACGGTGCATGGCAGCCACACAAAGTCAAGGAATCAAAAAATTATATCCTGACTTAAAAGTAAGCCCTCAGCCAATAGGCCCCTGTTAACATGTCTACAAAGAAAACAGTTACTCCAATCAACTTATATAAAGCAATAACCAGCTAGCACACAAGCCTATTTGGGCCGTCGAGGCCATCATGGTAATTAAGAAAGCATAAATGCTATGTGGGCCCCGACCAACAATGTCTATCAATATCTTAAAAACTACCAATCATCAACAAACCAGCAAAAAAGACCAACAGTGTGGACAAACAATACAACACACTAGTCTGAAAGACTCTATAAATACAATACTTGGAGGGAACCGGGCCTCGACCTACTCAAAATCTATAAGCAACAAAACAAACAAACCTCTAGGACTCTAGAAACCCCAGAAGAAAGGAGTCAACCAATCAACTAGATAGGCAGATGTGCTACTCGACAAGTCTGTCTGGACCTACATGCATGAATGCAGTGCCCCCACCCAAAGGGCATCAGTACAAAATAATGTACTGAGTATGCAAGGCAAACTAAAAGTTGAAAATGAATTATAAGTACTGAACGAAAGATATAGCGGTGAAACACAAGTACAATATCTTATCTCCTTACAATAAGATAATATAAACACATTACAAGTAATAAACTGACCTAGTCTCCATAAGCCCGACAGGTACAAACATCATACAATCACTATAAGTTCTAACGAGCGCAAACAGTCGCTAAATACCCATATGATCCCCCTTACTTGGATCTCAACGATAATCTAATATGAATTGTCTCAATGCACATGTGTTATGAATCAATGCAAATCTGAGGCTCCATGGTAAAATACATATATGTAGCCCCATAGATACAACCTACTTGTCTCATAGGTACGGTGTTCCCCACCAGTATGTAAGGTCTACCCAGCCGGTAAGCATAGTATAACAATCAATCTATATGCTCAAGAACCATGTAGTGTCAGTGTCTTCTAAGGCCAAAACAAGCTCATAGGTGACAACTAGACGATAATATATCATAGCAATAACATGTAATCATAATTGATCAAAACACAATCATAATAAGCTTTTCTACGCCACTAATCAAGGAGTAGAGTGTTGTTGATAGATATTAATCATATGGTTGTTGCCAACTCAATAGGATAAGGCTACAAGTCATATAACGACTATATATAGGCCATAACAAGCTTAGGCCATCAAGATCATGCCAGAAGATAAATAATAGCCTTAACATAACTTTTAACCAAACCCCAAAAAATGTCTCTATGAAGCTTTGTGTCACGCCCCGAGGCTATCCCTGAGACGTAACACGGGACCTAGGATCACACGTGACCCCAAGCTAACCCTGAGTCTAGCATATCACAAGCATACTGAAATATAACTAAGTAAGTGGAAACACAACTGCAAAGGGAGTAAAAACTAAAAGAACTTCAGGTGAGAATATAATTGAATATCAATGGGAAACAAGCCAAAACAACTGAATACTAACTTTATGTCAGAAAGCCTCGAATACTGATGAGCTGCTGGGACAAGTCCTCAGCTAACTCTACAAATACTGAAAGCTGATAATGAGCTAACTAAACCAAAAGCATAAAAGAAATGTCCTCGTACTATGAGGACTCACCACGAAAGCTGTTGAGTATGGACTGGAAGTCGAGCTAAGCGCGGTCTGGATGCTGAGTGCCTGAACCTACATCATGAAACGATGTAGCGCAAAAGTATGCATGAGTACTTTGAATGTACTGAGCATGCAGGATATAGAAACTAAGCTGAACAATATAAACTGAACATGGAAATAGGCTGTACTGAATTATAACTGAAAACTTGGCTAGATGCAATGACCAAGTACTAATCATGAAGATAATATGCTGAACTGTATGCTGAAGTAAATGCTGATAACATGGTCAATGCAATAAGAGTATGACTATGGGATATACTATTAACCGACATAAATCACGTGAGCTAAACGTGGAGTCCGATGTATATGCCCCATCGAGAGAACCCAATATACCTTGCCAGGGGTATAAAGGCTGACTGTGGCATGATCACTAAAAATAGATGCCCAACAGAAGGGACTTCTGAACCTACGTTGGCACGTAGTTCTGAGACTTTGAGGGTACGTTGAACCCTAGTCCAACTCGGTGCTAAGTCTTCTCCATACTGAATATGTATAGCTAAAATGCAACTGAAATATTGAGTAGCTCAAAACACTGATATGCTATATGAGAATGCAACATAAATATATTGAAAGCTATGGCATTCGAATTCTGAAGCATGATTTTCTGACTGATCTGCCTAGCTAGTATAATTCATGAAATACTGATAACTAGTACAAGTAAGGGTTCTGAGTTCTATACATGGGGCTATGCAAATTCTTCAAGAAATATGTTATTTAGATCGTGGAAACTATAGCAACTAAAATCATAATGAATCTCTAAGGTTTTGGAAACCCTAGGTCTGAACAGTTTATGAGAAATTGAAGAACTGACTGAATTCTAGGGACCTAATGGGTGAAAGGAACCCACTAGTGAAATCCCACATACCTAGTGATGATAACTACGGAGAAATCCTTTGGATTTCGGGGCTAAACTTTGAAGAACACCTCTGCTTGTTCTTGGGAGAAACTGACGCCTCTTTCTCTTCTTTTCTTTCTAAGTTGGATGATTTCTGAGAATGGGGGTTCTAGGTAGTTTCTGATTAGGTCATTAGGCTTAGACTGAGTAAAACAATGTAGTTTAAGCATCAAACGACGTAGTTTAAGTACCCAATGTGTAGGGGAAAAGACCAATACGACCCTGACTTAAAAGCTGACGAAGTGACTTCAAGAGAGGCTAGACAGGCCATCTAGAGCATCACGACCCGTCTAGAGGGTCGTGGTGCTTGCCCTACCTGACCGTGCTTCACTAAACCGGACATAACGTTTTACTCCAAACTTCAAATGGGGCAAACTCGGTGGCATTGGAAAGAGGACTCAAAGACCTTTAATTTGATAGGTTATGGGACACCTAAGTCAACCTTTGCTGAGAGATATGGTCAATTGAAGTTGACCCAAAATGCAAAGTCTGACAAGCCTCTTTCATGAGACACTTCAAGGCTCGTGTGAAGCTCCACGGGCCGTTTAGGCGACCGTTGTTTTTCAAAGATGCTTGGGAGTAATGTGCCTTTTTTCACGGGCCACTCCACGGCCCTTGTGAAGTTCCACGGACCGTCCAGTGGTCCGTGGTCCTTCACAGTAGCCCTGGTGATTCTGTGTCCCATTCACGGGCCACTCCACGGCCCGTGTAAGGCTCCACGGACCGTCTGGTGGTCAATGGTCTTTCACCTTTTGTTGGGTGCACAACCACAAGCAGGGTGATGGGTCGTGGTCCTCTTCAAAACCCATGGACCCCTCCGTGGTTTTCCCTTCTCTCCTTTTTCATTCCCTTCTCGAAGTCCGAGGTGTTACAATATCTCTCCGTTGTGATCATTCGTCCTCGATTGAAGACTAAGCAAGCTGAATTAGGAGGGAAAGAGCTGCAATCCCTACCAACTGAGTACTAGAAACTGATATCTAACTGAACTGAGTTCCATGAACATGCAATTATACTGAAATACAATGATAACTGAGGGAACAAGATACCGAGACTGAATTTACACAAGATTAACTGAAACACTGGAGAGGAACTATTGCCTCAAGCTGAAACTGAATCGGAAGGAAAGAGGTGAGGATACTTGGACATCATGGCCGCTTCTACTTCCCAAGTAGCTCCCTCTACGGATTGACTCCTCCACAAAACTTTTACTGAAGCGACTTCCTTGTTTCTCAACCTACGAACCTGACGGTCAAGAATCTCAAGTGGAATCTCTTCATAGGTAAGGCTATCCTTCATAGCCACACTTTCTAAAGGTACTATCGATGCCGGATCACCGACACACTTCTTCAACAAGAAAATGTGAAAGACTGGATGAATCGCTGCTAGTTTTGTTGGCAACTCTAACTCATAAGCCACATTACCAACCCTTTTCAGGATTCTGTAAGGACCTAAATACCTGGGACTGAGCTTCCCTTTCTTGCCAAATCTCATCACTCCTTTCATGGATGACACTTTCAAGAAAACCCAATCATCGATTTCAAACTCTAAGTCCTTTATTCTCACATTTGCATAGGACTTCTGACGACTCTGAGCTGTCTTTAGTCTATCACTGATGAGCTGAACTTTCTCCATAGCCTTATGAGCCGAATTTGGCCCAATCAAGGCTGCTTCACCTACTACAAACCAACCAATCGGAGACCTGCATCTACGCCTATACAGTGCCTCATAAGGGGCCATCTGAATACTAGAATGGAAAATGTTATTATAGGTGAACTTTATGAGAGGTAGGTGATCATCCTAACTACCCTTGAAATCGATCACGCAAGCTCTCAACATGTCCTCTAAGGTCTGGATAGTATGCTCTACCTGAACATTCGTCTGTGAATGAAATGCTGTACTGAGATTTACCTTAGTACCAAGACCTTTGTGAAACGATCTCCAGAAATGAGAGCTAAATTGAGGACCTCTATCTTAGGTGATAAACAAAGGAACCCCATGCAACCTGACTATCTCGTTGATGTAGAGTCTGGCGTAGTTCTCCACTGAATCTGTAGTCTTGACTACCAAGAAGTGAGCTGACTTAGTGACTCTGTCCACTATCACCCAAATGGGGTCATGCTGTCTACGAGTACGGGGTAAACTCGTAATGAAATCCATGTTTACCACTTCCCACTTCCAAGTAGGAATGCTAATCTCCTGAGTCACACCTCCAGGTTTTGATGTTCTACTTTAACTTACTGATAGTTGGGACACTTAGCCACAAAATCTGTGATGTCCCTCTTCATGCCGTTCCACCAATGGACTTCCCGTAGATAATGGTACATCTTAGTGGCACCTGGATGAATAGAATATATGGAATTATGAGCTTCTGTAAGGATCTGCTGCCTCAACTCACCCACATTAGGGACACATAAGCAACCCTGGTAACGAAGCACACCATCTCCCCCTAGGGAGAAAACCTCAACTCTCTGTTGATGAACTGCACCTTTCAACTGAAGCAATATAGGATCACTATCCTGTTTCTCCTTAACCTCCGTTACTAATGAAGATTCTGATCCATTCTGGACTATCACACCACTATCTGACGTGTCCATAAGGCAAACTCCTAAGCAAGCAAGCTGGTGAACATCTCTGGCTAATTATTTCTTCTCTTCCTCAATATGTGCACACTACCCATGGATAGTCTGGTGAGGGCATCAGCCACTACATTGGCCTTACCCGGATGGTAGAGCACATTCATGTCATAGTCTTTGAGGAATTCAAGCCATCTCCTCTGATGAAGATTCAACTCTTTCTGGGTGAACACATACTGGAGGCTCTTATGATCTGTGAACACATCAACATGAACACCATACAAGTAGTGTCTCCAAATCATTAGGGCAAACACGAAGGCTGCAAGCTCGAGGTCATGAGTCGGGTAGTTCTTCTCATGGACCTTAAGCTGTCTGGAAGCATAAGCTATGACCTTACCTTGCTGCATCAACACACAACCTAGGCCGACCCTGGATGCATCACAAAAAATCACATAACTACCTGAACCCTCTGGTAGAGTCAAGATAGGAGCTGTAGTTAACCTGGTCTTTAGTTTTAAGAAGCTTTTCTCACACTCATCTGACCACTGAAACTGGACCTTTTTATGAGTCAACTTGGTCAATGGGGCAGTTATGGGTGAAAATCCTTCAACAAACCTCCGATAGTAACCATCCAAACCCAAGAAACTTCTGATATCAGTCGGAAAGGTGGGATTGGGCCAGTGCTTGGCTGCCTCAATTTTTTGAGAATCTACTCGGATCCCTTCGCTGGATACCACATGACCAAGGAAAGCGACCGACTATAGCAAGAATTCACATTTGCTAAACTTAGCGAATAACTGGTGATCTTTGAGGGTTTGCAGAACAACTCTCAGATGAGTCACGTGCTCTTCCTCATTCAGAGTATAAATGAGGATATCATTAATAAAGACGATGACGAACAAGTCCAAATACTGTTTGAATACCCTGTTCATTAAGTCCATGAAAGCTGCAGGAGCATTTGTTAGTCCAAAAGACATAAATACAAATTCATAGTGACCATACCGAGTCCTGAAGGCTTTCTTCGGGATATCACTATCTCTGACTCTAAGCTAATGATAGCCGGATCTGAGGTCTATCTTAGAAAAGCAACTAGCACCCTGAAGCTGGTCGAACAAGTCATCAATCCTAGGGATGGGATATTTATCTTTGTTTGTGACTTTGTTCAACTAATGAAAGTCAATGCACATCCTGAGAGAACCGTCTTTCTTATGCACGAACAACACTGGAGCACCGCATGGAGAGATGATGGGTCTGATGAAGCCCTTATCCAAAAGGTCTTTTAATTCCTTAAGCTCAGCTTGAGCCATTCTGTAAGGAGGAATCAAAATAGGCTAGGTATCTAGAAGGAGATCTATTCCAAAGTCCATTTCCCCTTTGACAGGAACTCCAGGAAGATCTTCTGGAAACACTTTTGGAAACTCATTCACTATTGGGACTGACTCAAGAGTTGGGGTTTCGGTGTTTGAATTCTTAACGTGAAAAAGATGATAGATATACCCTTTAGAAATCATTTTCCTGGCCTTAAGATCAGAGATAAATTGACCTATCGGCACTGAGTTACTACCCTTCCACTCTAAGACTGGCTCATTTGGAAATTGAAACCAAACGATCCTGGGTCTACAATCGACTAAGGAATAACAAGAATGTAACCAATCCATACCTCGAATGATATCAAAATCTATCATTTCTAACTCTACAAGGTATTCTGAGGTGACTTTATGAGAAACTGTGATAGGGTAATTTATGTATACCCGTCTAGCTATAACTGGGTCACCAACTGGAGTAGAGACTGAGAAGGGTTCTGGAAAGTTTTTGGACTAACACCGAAGTTTACTGCCATATAAGGTGTTACAAAAAAAGTGTAGCCCCTGGATCTAACAATGCATAAACATCTAAATGGAAAACTTGTAACGTACCACTGACTACATCAAGAGAATATTCCTGGTCCTGGTGAGCCTGAAGAGCATACAACTTGTTCTAGTGCTGACCACTACGTGTACCAGATGAGGCACCCTACTGAGTGGGGTGACCTGCTGAAGTTGTTGACTGAGCCCTATTACCTCCTTGTCCTTGCCTGGCAGAAGGGCAATCCTTCAAACTATGACCAGATTGACCACACCCAAAACACCCCTCTCTGCCTGCAAGACACTCGGCCGGATGGTTCTTACCACACTTTGGACAAGATGGAAAAGTTCTGTTACCTGAAACACTCTCCTGGGACTTAGAGCCTAATGCCATCCCTTTCTGATCCTGCCGAAACTTGGGGGATGGAGCGCTAGCTGATGATGGCGCTGGGGCTGTAGACCTTTTCTTATATTGTGAGCGATTTCCATCACCCGACCTATGCTAAGAGTATTCATAGTTTCCTGTTCTAGCCTTTTTGTTATCCTTAGCTATTTCTTTGAGCTTATCTCCCTCAACCTGCTGAGCATGGGTCATTAGTCAAGAGATATCCATATCCCCTAATAGCATAGCATTGATGCACTCGGTCTTCACCAGATCGGATACTCCAAATAAGAACTTGCTCATTTGTGCTCTTAGATCGGCAACCATATGTGGAGCATACCTGGAGAGTTGGGTGCACTTTAGCCTGTATTCTTGGACTAACATCGAACCCTACCTCAAGTTCATAAACTCCTGAGCCTTAGCCTCTCTCAGCTCTCTTGGGAAGAACCTATCCAGAAAAGCTCCAGTAAAACAATCCCAGGTCACAAGAGCTGCATCCGCAGCACCTCTGTTGTCCTTTCACTGCGTGAACCAGATATGAGCCACATCCTTAAGTTGGTAGGATGTTAGCTCAACACTATTAGTACTAGTCACTTGCATTACCTCAAGAATCTTCTAGACCTCATAAATGCAGTTATATGGGTCCTCACCAACCTTCGACCCTAGAAACTCTGGCGGCATATGAACAAAGTTTCGAACCCTGGCTGCAGCTGATCCACCAATGGGGTTTGTAGGAATTGGGGTTTGCTGATTGTTCTGGTTTGCTACAGTTTGAGCCAATAGCTGGATCACATTTTGGAACTCTACATTTATAACCTCATGGTTCGAGACTGGAGGAACTATGTTAGCATTCCATGCGTTAGCTCTGCGAGGAGAAATGATCTGAAATGCATTACAATGGATTAGAAAGGAGAAGTGGAATCACACTTCACGCATGATAGGAATAGCAAAAGAAGTGAAGTTTTTCTTAGAACACCTAGTAGCTCCCTCTCATAGGTGTGGCGCGCTTCGCACTCACGAAAGAGACTCTACTTAGTGCAGTTTTTAGACACCCTAGGACTCTTGAACCTGATGCTCTGATTCAAAGTTTGTCATGCCCCGAGACTACCCCCTAGACGTAACACAGGACCTAGGATCACAAGTGACCCAAAGCTTGTAACCCTCAGATTTTGAAAGAAGAAAAGTTGCAGGTTTTGGTGCCAGTGACGACGGAAGCCACCTACGGATCGTAGATGGACTTACGGACAGTAGGTGGGAACCGTAGTTGGACTAGTAAATTTCTTAAAATGTTAAGCCTCAGTACTTTTATACGGCTTGCCAGGTCGAACCGTAGATGCGTGTATGAGCCGTAGGTAGGTCCCGTAGGTGAGACCCATACTTGGTTAAATTTTTCAGGACCATGAATTGGATCTACGGTGGCCATGTACGGGCCGTAGGTCGACCCACGAACCGTACATGAGGTCCGTCATTGCAGGGTCCAAGGTTGGCAGTCTCTGAATCTATCTACGGTAGGATAGGACGGTCCGTAGGTTAACTTACGGACCGTAGGTCCAACCGTACTTTGGAGTCCAACAGTTATTTTTAAAGGGCTTTTTTGTCTTTTCCCTAGGTGTTAAATTCCTAATCTAAGTCGGTTTGTCCCCTAGACCCTATATAAACTTTTTTAAGCCAAATTTTACCCATTCTAAATTATTTCCCAAACTCTCCTCTGTCAAATATTTCTCTCTCTAAAAAGCTTGAAGAAGAAGCAAGAGCTAGCGTTTTCAAGATTCAAGCCTCCTAATCCTCCATTGATTTCAAGGTCTTGGCATTGAGGTATGATGATCTTCATTTATGAAGCCTATTCCTCCATAGAGTCCCTAAATTACTCAATTTTCAAGTATCAAATTCCCAATTTGATTTAAGGGTTTTTCTTCTAATATGTGGGTTCTTTCAATTATGATCAAATTACTTTCAATTATGGTTTTCTAAGTATGAATTGAGTTGAATTACATGTTTTAAGATGAATCCTCATGAACCCATATGAAATCCCCTAATTTTGAGATTTATGAATTGATGATGGGTTTAATTGTGAAGAAGATGAATTTTATAAAGTCTATATGAACCGATGCATGATTTATGTTTCCTAAAGCTATGATTCATGATGAAAATATGGGTTTTATGAAAGTATGCATGTTCAATGATAGAAATTATGATGATTTATGAATTTCTTTGCGATTGAAGCATGAATGTTGACAATTGTTGCATAGTGAAAGGTTTTCTCACTTGATTGCTCAATTGATGAAATGTGAAAGGTTTTCTCACATAATGGATTCATAACTTGTTGAAAGGTCTTTCACAACTAAAGTTGAATCAACGATTAAGGAGCTATTCTAAATGATGTAAGCTTGGATTGGTAACCCTAGTTGTATCTTTTCATGAATTATAAAATGCATTATGATATATGACTATTCCGTGGAATTTATGCTTAACACCGAGAGGATATTAAGATGGAAGCTCTCCCGTAGTAGATGCCGGGTTTCCAAAAGCAATCTCTTGTCCCATAAACTATGTTCCACCATAGGATGATTGTGTAGATAGACATTAGCTAGTGGATCCACGTAAGCTAGAAGTTTATGGTCTTACCTTGGCAAGTAGGACACCCCTTTTCGGCGTGGGGTAGACACCGGATTCCATGTTGATAGCTCACATGGTCTTACATGTCGGTTAAGGCTACTTCCAACAATAATAAACTAAAGTGACTTTCAAGGTATTTCTCAAGTAAAGTAAAGATGTTTAGCTGGCCTTGATCATGTTTTATGACTTGTGATTTCTAACCCTTTTCTCATATTTTAGCTTGATCATTGTATGATTATGAAAATGTCCCTTTTTAGCATGTTTAAATGTTTTTATGCATGGTTATCATACTTGGTACATATTTGTACTAACGCTTACTCTTGCCTATATTTTCTTGTAAGTGCAGGGTCCGGCACATCCCCATCTTCTCGTTGCTAGATCGTGATAGTAGAGATCTTGAAGAATTTGGTGAGTCCTAATATGTTTGAGGACGTAGCCACATTTAATTTTATGTCATTTACTTGCTTTTGAAGACTTTGTATGGGTTACGTCCCAACGTTCTTTCATTCCTATGTTAGATGGCTTTTCAGACTATATGTAGACTTCCGCTATTGCTTAAACTCTTTGATAATGAATTTTCGTTTGAACTCATTAAATTTCTATTATCTTGTATGATGTATGTTAAGTGGCTTGTATGAGGCCTCTCGTGGTCTTGTACGCCATGTCACATCCAGGGGGTACTTTGGATCGTTACAAACTTGGTATTCAGAGCACAAGATTTTAGAAAGGTCCTAGGATGTCTCATAAGCCACGTTGAGTAGAGTCTTGTTCATAAGTGTGAAGCACGCCATATTTATGAATTAGAGGCTATAAGATGTTTAGGAAATTCCACTTCTTTCGTTACTCCTAAGTTGTGCGATAGAGTTTAACTCTATATGTCTCTCTCCTAATCCCTATCCTATGCATCTCAGGATATGGCTACTCGAAGAGCATATGCTAGACGGAATGCGGGAGAGAATTTGGAACAAAAAGCTCCTCCTCAAGCTCCTCAAGTTTCGGCCAACCCTTTGGCCGAACAAGTGACTAATGCAGAGTTTAGGGCAGCTTTTCAAGTGTTGGTTCAAGCCATGACGGTTCAAGCCAATAGGGAGGCTGTGGCTCCCATGATCCCAAATATGGGTACGATGGCATCTAGAGTGAGCTACTTCACTAGAATGAATCTTCCATAATTTCATGGTTCTAAGGTGGAGGAAGATCCTCAAGAGTTCATTGACAAGGTGTACAAGGTGCTAATGATCATGGGTGTGACGCTGGAGAAAAAGGCGGAGTTGGCCGCTTATAAACTTAAGGGTCTGGCTCAAGTGTGGTTTGAGCAATGGAAGAGTGAGAGGGCTGATGATGCGGGTCCTCTTGATTGGGAAAAGTTCAAGGTTGCTTTACTTGATATGTTCTTTCACCTTGACATGAGGGAGGCAAGGGTGCTTTGAGTTCATCAACCTTCGTCAAGGAAGCATGAGTGTGAAAGAGTATGCCTTGAAGTTCACACAATTATCTCGATATGTTCCTCTATGGTTGCCGATCCTCGGGCAAGGATTAGTAAGTTCATTTCGGGAGTGTCCGAGATAGTGGTCAAGGAATGTCGTACCGCCATGCTTGTCAATGACATGGATATTTCTCGTCTCATGGTTCAAGCTCAACAAATAGAAGAGGAGATACTTAAGGAAGGGTCTAGGGAGACAAAGAGGGCTAAGACCGGTGATGGTAATTTTTCACATTCGAGGTTTGATGGCCATGGTCACTCTAAGTTTCAACAAAGGTTTTCCGGTCAAGGTTCCTCTAATGCTCCTCCTAAGTTTAACAAAGATAGGGTGCCTAAACCTAAGCCTCAAGGAGGAAATGGTGGTGGATACGCATCGACTACTTGTGCTAAGTGTGGGAGGAAACATGAGGGAAAGTGCTTAGCCGGAACGGATGGTTGCTTTGGTTGTGGTAAGAGCGGTCATAAGATAAGGGATTGTCCGTCTCTCATGGCTAAGGGAAGAGAAGGTAAGCAAGCTCCACCTAGTGGTTCGGGTTCAAATGCTCCCAAGCAAAATCGATTCTATGCATTTCAAGCTCGTCATGAGCAAAAGGGTTCTCCCGATGTGGTTACCGGTATGTTGAAAGTCTTTCACTTTGATGTTTATGCTTTGCTTTATCCGGGTGCTACTTTATCTTTTGTGACGCCATTTGTGGCTATGAAGTTTGATGTTCTTCCGGATGTGTTATTGGATTCCTTTTGTGTCTCTACTCCTATTGGTGAATCTATTGTGGCTAAGAGAGTCTATAGAAATTGTCCCGTCTCCTTATCCCATAGAGTCACTCATGTTGATCCTGTAGAGCTTGATATGTTAGATTTTGATGTTATTCTTGGGATGGATTGGTTGCATTCCTGTTATGCCTCTATTGATTGTAGGACTCGAGTGGTCAAGTTTCAATTTTCAAATGAGCCTATCCTAGAGTGGAAGGGGGGAAATTCTATGCCTAAAGGTCAATTTATGTCATGTCTTAAAACTAGAAAAATGATTTCTAAGGGGTGCATATACCATCTTGTTAGGGTGAGGGATGTGGATTCCGAAACCCCTACTCTTGAGTCGGTCCCCGTTGTTAATGAGTTTTCAGAAGTGTTTCTCGAAAGGGAAATAGACTTTGGCATTGACCTTCTCCCCGATACACAACCTATCTCTATTCCTCCTTATCGAATGGCTCCGGCAGAACTTAAGGAGTTAAAGGAGCAATTGAATGATTTATTGGATAAGGGTTTCATTCGACCAAGTATCTCTCCATGGGGTGCTCCAGTTTTGTTTGTTCGAAATAAGGATGGTTCACTTCGTATGTGCATTGACTACCGTCAATTGAACAAGGTTACTATTAAGAATAAGTATCCTCTTCCAAGGATAGATGACTTGCTTGATCAACTCCAAGGGGCAAGTTACTTCTCAAAGATCAATTTTTGATCGGGTTACTACCAATTGAGGGTGAAAGAAGATGATTTTCCGAAAATAGCTTTTCGGACTAGATATGGCCATTAAGAATTCCTAGTGATGTAGTTTGGGTTGACAAATGCTCCGGCCGCATTTATGGATTTGATGAATAGGGTGTTTAGACAATATCTTGATATGTTTGTGATTGCGTTCATAGATGATATTTTGATTTACTCAAGGAGTGAGGATGAGCATGCCGATCATTTGAGGGTTGTGTTGCAAGTCCTCAAGGAACAACAACTCTTTGCAAAGTTTAGTAAATGCGAGTTTTGGCTAAGGTCAGTGGCTTTTCTTGGTCACATTGTCTCTGGTAAGGATATTGAGGTAGATCCTAAGAAAACGGATGCGGTTAAGAATTGGCCTAGACCTCTATCACCTTCGATATTCAAAGTTTCTTGGATTTGGCTGGTTATTATAGGAGGTTTGTTGAAGGGTTTTCTTCGATTGCTTCCCTATTGACGGCTTTGACTCAAAAGAAGGTTAAGTTCACATGGTCCGAAGCGTGTGAGAAGAGTTTTCAAGAATTAAAAGATAGACTTACCTCAGCCCCGATATTGACTTTACCGGAAAGGTCTGATGGGTTTGTGGTTTATTGTGATGCTTCAAGGATTGGGTTAGGGTGTGTTCTTATGCAAAATGGAAAGGTCATTGCTTATGCTTCAAGGCAACTCAAGATACATGAAAAGAACTATCCTACGCATGACTTAGAGTTAGCGACGGTTGTGTTTGCTTTAAATATTTGGAGGCATTATTTGTATGGTGTACATGTTGATGTCTTTACCGACCATAAGAGTTTGCAATATGTGTTCAAGCAAAAAGATCTAAATCTTCACCAAATGAGGTGGCTTGAGTTGTTAACGAACTATGACATGAGTGTCCTTTATCACCCCGAAAAGGCGAACATGGCGGCGGATGCTCTTAATCGGTTGTCTATGGGTAGTGTTGCACATGTTGAGGATGGTAAGAAAGAATTGGTTCGTGATGTTCATAGTTTAGCCCGATTGGGTGTTTGGTTGATTGATTCTAGTGAGAATGGTGTTATGATTTACAATGGTTTGGAATTGTCCTTTGTGTCCAATGTGAAGACTAAGCAAGATCTTGATCCTAATTTGGTTGAGTTGAAGGAAGCAGTGCTTAAGAAGTTCGTTGAGGCTTTCTCCCAAGGGGGAGATGGTGTGCTTCGATATCAAGGTCGTTTGTGTGTTCCCGATGTAGATGACCTAAGGGAAATTTTTTTGTAGAAGCCCATAGTTCTAGATATTCCATTCACACGGGAGCTACCAAGATGTACCGTGATCTGCGGGAGGTCTATTGGTGGAACGGGATGAAGAAGGATATTGCGGAATTTGTGGCTAAGTGTCCTAATTATCAACAAGTGAAAGTTGAGCATCAAATGCCGGTATGTTTGTCCCAAGATATTAGTATTCCCACTTGGAAGTGGGAAGACTTGAATATGGACTTTATTGTTGGTTTACCATGCACTCGGCGGCAATATGATTCGATTTGGGTTATTATGGATCGAATGAAGAAATCCGCCCATTTAATTCCCGTCAAGATTTCTTATTCGGTGGAGAATTATGCTAAGTTGTACTTAAGAGAAATGGTTAGGTTGCATGGAGTGCCTATATCCATTATCTCCGATCGTGGTGCACAATTTACTTCTCAATTTTTGAAGTCTTTCCAAATGGGTCTTGGTACTCGTGTTAAGCTTAGCACGGCCTTTCATCCTCAAACCGATGGGCAAGTGGAACATACTATCCAAACATTGGAAGACATGTTGAGAGCTTGTGTGATGGACTTCAAGGTAATTGGGATGATCATTTACCTTTGATTGAATTTTCTTATAACTATATCTACCATTCTAGTATTAGTATGGCTCTGTTTGAGGCTCTTTATGGTAGGAGGTGTAGATCTCCTATAGGTTTGTTTGAAGTTGGTGAAGTTGCTTTGATAGGTCCCGAGTTTGTACATGAGGTTATGGAGAAAGTTTGGCTTATTAAAGAAAGGTTGAAAACGGCTCAAAGTCGACAAAAGTCCTATGCCGATGTTAGAAGGAGAGATTTAGAATTTGATGTTGATGATTGGGTTGACTTGAAAATTTCACCCATGAAGGGTGTAATGAGATTCGGGAAGAAAGGGATACTTAGTCCCCGTTATGTAGGCCCATATCAAATTTTGCGACGTGTTGGTAAGGTTGCTTATGAACTTGACTTGCCTAGTGATTTGGCATCGGTGCATCCTATTTTCCATGTCTCATTGTTGAAGAAATGTGTTGGTGATCCAACATCTATAGTGCCATTGGAGAGTCTTGGCATAAAGGATAGCCTTTTCTATGAAGAAGTTCCAGTTGAAATTTTAGACCGGTAAGTCCGAAAGTTAAGAAATAAGGAAGTTGCTTCCATGAAGGTTCTTTAGAGGAATCAATTAGTTGAGGGTGCTACTTGGGAGGCCGAGGCCGAGGCCGACATGATGTCCAAATATCCTCATATCTTTCCCTCCGATCCTACTCTAGCTTGAGGTATCTAAGTTCCTCATGGTTCATTCCTTTGGTATCATGTGTCATAGTTGTTTCCATGATTCCTCATTTATGCATGTTCATGAAAAGCTTAAATTTTGAGAAAATGAGTTAACTTGATTGATTTCTCTATGATTATGTGCATTTGAGTATGAGTTGCAAATGGCCTTCATGAAACGATGTTTTGAACATGCTTTAGCTTGGAGTTGATGTTTCCTCCTCGGATATCTGCATTTATGTGATTGCATGCATGTGGGGCTGTTAGATTAAGTTTCTATCCTTCCTATGATGTCTTGAATCCCATTCGAGGATGAATGTTCCCAACGGAGAGATATTGTAACACATCAGATTTTGAAAGAAGAAAAGTTGCAGGTTCTGGTGCCAATGACGACGGAGGCCACCTACGGACCGTAGATGGACTGACGGACCGTAGGTGGGAACCGTAGTTGGACTAGTAAATTTCTTAAAATGTTAAGCCTCAGTACTTTTATACGGCTTGCCAGGTCGAACCGTAGATGCGTGTATGAGCCGTAGGTAGGTCCCGTAGGTGAGACCCATACTTAGTTAAATTTTTCAGGACCATGAATTGGATCTACGGTGGCCATGTACGGGCCGTAGGTCGACCCACGAACCGTACATGAGGTCCGTCATTGCAGGGTCCAAGGTTGGCAGTCTCTGAATCTATCTACGGTAGGATAGGACGGTCCGTAAGTTAACTTATGGACCGTAGGTCCAACCGTACTTTGGAGTCCGACAGTTATTTTTAAAGGGCTTTTTGGTCTTTTCCCTAGGTGTTTAATTCCTAATCTAAGTCGGTTTTTCCCCTAGACCCTATATAAACTTTTTTAAGCCAAATTTTACCCATTCTCAATCATTCCTAAAACTCTCCTCTCCCAAATATTTCTCTCTCTAGAAAGCTTGAAGAAGAAGAAGCAAGAGCTAGGGATTTCAAGATTCAAGCCTCCTAATCCTCCATTAATTTCAAGGTCTTGGCATTGAAGTATCATGATCTTCATCTATGGAGCCCATTCCTCCATAGAGTCCCTAAAGTTCTCAATTTTCAAGTATCAAATTCCCAATTTGATTTAAGGGTTTTTCTTCTATGATGTGGGTTTTTTCAATTATGATCAAATTACTTTCAATTATGGTTTTCTAAGTATGAATTGAGTTGAATTACATGTTTTAAGATGAATCCCCATGAACCCATATGAAATCCCCTAATTTTGAGATTTATGAATTGATGATGGGTTGCATTGTGAAGAAGATGAATTTTATGAAGTCTATATGAACACATGCATGATTTATGTTTCCTAAAGCTATGATTCATGATGAATTGATGAATGATGAAAATATGGGTTATATGAAAGTATGCATGTTCAATGATGGAAATTATGATGATTTATGAATTGCTTTGAGATTGAAGCATTAGTGTTGATAATTGTTGCATAGTGAAAGGTTTTCTCACTTGTTTGCTCAATTGATGAAATGTGAAAGGTTTTCTCACATAATGGATTCATAACTTATTGAAAGGTTTTTCTCAACTAAAGTTGAATCAACGATTAAGGAGCTATTCTAAATGATGTAAGCTTTGATTGGTAACCCTAGTTGTACCTTTTCATGGATAATAAAATGCATTATGATATATGACTATTTCGTGGGATTTATGCTTAGCACCGAGAGGATATTGAGATGGAAGCTCTCTCGTAGTAGAGGCCGGGTTTCTAGTGGAAGCTCTCCCGTAGTAGAGGCCGGGTTTCCAAAAGCAATCTTTTGTCCCATAAACTATGTGCCACCATAGGATGATTGTCTAGATAGACATTAGCTAGTGGATCCACGTAAGCTAGAAGTTTATGGTCTTCCCTTGACAAGTAGGACACCCCTTTTCGGTGTGGGGTAGACACCGGATTCCATGTTGATAGCTCACATGGTCTTACATGTCGGTTAAGGCTACTTCCCACAATAATGAACTAAAGTGACTTTCAAGGTATTTCTCAAGTAAAGTAAAGATGTTTAGCTTGCCTTGATCATGTTTTATGACTAATGATTTCTAACCCTTTTTTCATATTTTAGCTTGATCATTGCATGATTATGAAAATGTCCCTTTTTAGCATGTTTAAATGTTTTTATGCATGGTTATCATACTTGGTACATATTTGTTCTAACACATACTCTTTCCTACATTTTCGTATAAGTGTAGGGTCCGGCACATCCCCATCTTCTCGTGGCTAGATCGTGATAGTAGAGATCTTGAAGAATTTGGTGAGTCCTTATATGTTCGAGGACGTAGCCACATTTACTTTTATGTCATTTACTTGCTTTTGAAGACTTTGTATGGGATACCTCCCAAATTTCTTTCATTCCTATGTTAGATGGCTTTTGAGACTATATGTAGACTTCCGCTATTGCTTAAACTCTTTGATAATGAATTGTCTTTTGAACTCATTAAATTGCTATTATCTTGTATGATGCATGCTAAGTAGCTTGTATGAAGCCTCTCAGGGTCTTGTATGCCATGCCATGTCTAGGGGGTACTTTGGGTCGTGACAAAGTTAACCTTGAGTTTGGCATATCACAAGCATATTGAAATATAACTCTAAAGGGAGTCAAAACTAAAAGAACTTCTGGTGAGAATATAACTGAATATCAGTAGGAAACAAGCCAAAACAACTGAATATTGTCTCTGTGTCTAAAACCCTATAATACTGATGAGCTACTGGGACTAGTCCCCAGCTAACTCTACAAATACTGAAAGCCGATAATGAGCTAACTAAACCAAAAGCATAAAGAAACGTCCTTGAACTATGAGGACTCACCACGGAAGCTACTTAGTATGGACTAGAAGTCGAGCTAAGTGTGGTCTGGATGCTGAGCGCCTGAACGTATATCATGAAACGATGTAGCGCAAAAGTATGCATGAGTACTTTGAATGTACTGAGCATGCAGAATATAGATACTAAGCTGAACAATATAAACTAAACATGGAAATAGGTTGTACTGAATTATAACTGAAAACTGGGCTAGACGCAATGACTAAGTACTAATCATGAAGATAACATGTTGAACTGTATATTGAAGTAAATGTTGATAACATGGTAAATGCAATAAGAGCATGACTGTGGGAGCTACTATTAACCGATATAAACCGCGTGAGCTAAACATGGAGTCCGATGTATATGCCCCATCGAGAGGACCCAATGTACCTTGCCCGGGGTATAAAGTCATGACTGTTGCGTGATCACTAAAAACTGATGCCCAACAGAGGGGACTTCTAAACTTACGTTGGCACATAGTTCTGGGACTCTGAGGGTACGCTGAACCCTAGTCTAACTCGGTGCTAAGTCTACTCCTAACTGAATATGTATAGCAAAAATGCAACTGAAATACTGAGTAGCTCAAAATACTGACATGCTATCTGAGAATGCAACATAAATATACTGAAAGTTATGGCATTCAAATTTTGAAGAATGATAATCTGATTGATTCGCCTAGCGAGTATAATTCTTAAAATACTGATAATTACTACAAGCTAGGGTTCTGAGTTCTATACATGGGACTATGCAAATTTTCCAAGAAACATGTTATTTAGATCTTGGAAACTACAGCAGCTAAAATCACAATGAATCTCCAAGGTTTTAGAAACCCTAGGTCTAAACAATTTATGAGAAATTGAAGAACAGACTGAATTCTAGGGACCTAATGGGTGAAAGGAACCAACTAGTGAAATCCTACATACCTGCTGATGACAACCTCTGCTTGTTCTTGGGAGAAACTGACGCCTCTTTCTCTTCTTTTCTTTCTAAGTTGGATGATTTTGGAGAATGAGGGTTCTAGGTAGTTTCTGACTAGGTTATTAGGCTTAGACTGAGTAAAACGACGTAGTTTAAGCATCAAACGAAGTATTCTAAGTGCCCAACACGTAGGGAAAAAGACCAATACGACCCTGACTAAAAATCTAATGAAGTGACTTCAAAAGAGGCTAGACGGGCCATCTAGAGGGTCGTGGTGCTTGCCCTGCCTGACAACACTTCACTAAAATGGGCATAACATTTTACTTTGATCTTCAAATGGGGCAAACTTGGTGGCGTTGAAAAGATGACTCAAAGACCTTTAATTTGATATTTCATTCGCCACCTAATTCATTTTGTGCTGAGAGATATGGTCGATTGAAATTGACCCAAAACTCAAAGTATGAAAATCCTCTTTCATGAGCCACTTAACGGCTCATGTTAAGCTCCACGGGCCGTTTAAGTGACCGTGGTTCTTCACAGACACTTGTGAGTAATGTGCCTTTTTTTCACGGGCCACTCCACGGCCCGTGTGAAGTTCGACGGATTGTCTAGTGGTTCATGGTCCTTCAGAGTAGCCCTGGTGATTCTGTGTCCCCTTCATGGGCCACTCCACGGCCTGGTGAAGCCCCACGGACCGTCTAGTGGTTTGTGGTCTTTTAGCTTTTATTGGGTGCACAACCACGAGCAGGGTGACGAGTCGTGGTCCTCTTTACTACCTGTGGACCGTTCCGTGGTTTGCCCTTCTCTCTTTTTTTCATTCCCTTCTCGAAGTCTGAGGTGTTACACTTGGCCAACCAAGAGTAATGCAACAATATGAAAATCAACAAGGCTACAAGAATGAGCCATAACTAATCGATAAGGATATAATGCCACACTCTTTACCTGCCAAGTTTAATGCATAAATAAGGCCAATAATAAAAATAATCGGTAGCTAAATCTATTAAAGATATTCCAAAAATATCTCGAGGAAGAGACGAGATCCCGAGGAAATATCACTAGGCGTACTTCACGCTGTTCAATCCAACAATCCAACATAATAAAGGGGCTGCTCACAGCCACAATATCAAAGACCCCAGCACATGGCTCAAAAATCTATAAAATTGATACTAGGACATGGACTTATGAAGGAGGGTTATAAAAAGAAAATTACCTCAACTAAAATGTTTGAAATAAGGAGCTGAGAATTTGTCTCCTTGCAGCAACAACAAATAGAGCCTAAATCGACAAGAAAAGTATACCACAATGATGAGTACATGATGTAGAACTTTGATTTGATAGGCCATGGGAATCCTAACTCCTTATATATTTAGAGAAAATTGCTGAGACATTTGACCTAAAATTTCAGAGAATTCCTTAACAACATTTACAATAACTTTTGCCAACTTTTATTTCACAACTTTCTTGACTTTGACACTTAACATATGAACTTTGTGCAATTAAAATAACTCATAAAACATCCTTCCTAATATATTAGGAAGTCTTAGTGTTATTCCAAAAGTATGAGTTAATTCCAACATTCAAATGGGTAGGATTTCACATCCTTCCCCCCTTAGAGACATTCGTCCTCCAATGATGATAATATTTGCGGCATCATAATATATAATAGAAGAACTCATATAGCACCCAAGAAACATATCTCATATACTCAAATGCGAGTCTACTCATACGAAGGAACAAACAGGTGGGGATATTTGGACTTCATGTCCTCCTCAGCTTTCCATGTTAGTTCCTCAATATTACGGCTCCACCACAATACTTTTACTAGAGGAGGAGACTTGAGAGAATTTTGGAAGAGTTTTAGTGAATGAGAAAATTTAGGCTTAGTTGTAAAGGTAAAAACGGTTATTGGGTAGTTATAGATCCAAAACAACAAAGTAAAGGGGTTAATAGGGTAGGAAAAGACCAAAACATGCTTCATTAAATTATGTCGATATGGCCTATGGATTGGACCTACGATCCATAGAACTTTTGATGGCCCGTACTGGTCAACCGTAGAACCACTTACTGGGCCTAAAAATCTTTCCAACTTCCATGAGACCCTCTTATGACCCGTCAACATTTCTACGGCTCGTAGAACCCAAGTTCAAGCCCAAAATTTCACCAAGTCTGGAACCCTTCTACGGAACCCATCTATGACACTTAGAACCAACTATGACCCATTCTGTCCACTCGTAGGTCAACTTACAGGGACTTGAAAATTTAAAAACTCAACTCAAGGACTACGACTTCCTTCCTACGGCCCGTCGGACTTCCTACGATCTGTAGATAGGACTCGTAGAACCTACTTTAGTGCCAAAATTAAACTTTTCCTTTTTAAAATCCAACTTCCCAATGTATGAGGTATTACATACTGTTAACCGACATAAATCATGTGAGCTTAACATGGAGTTCATATTACTACTCCCACATAAAAAATAAAGTGTCCTACTTGCCAATGTAAGGACTTTAATCATGAGCTTAGGTGGATCCACTAGCTAGAGTCAATTAAGACTAAGTCCTACGGGGGCACATAGTTCAGGGATTTGGGTAATCGCCACTAGTCCAATTTGGTTCTAAGTAAACTCATAATGGAAAACATGCATAATCATATTCATAATATTTGAAACGGTAAGAATCTAGTAATAATGTATCATTCATAATATCTCATAGTCATAAGAATAGCTCCTTTAAAATCATGATTTCAAAATATATCCTTTGAGACACTTAATCGAAAGCATGCATCATAATTTCATATAAACGTGTTGATACTTTATTCGAAAGCATCCTTGATTCATAAAATTTTTCATATGATAATGCATGCATATCATTATAGCTTGTTTAATAATCATAAAATACTTGCATAGCATGGGTTCATGAAAATATCATTGAAATATTGAATTATGATCAAATCATGCATAGTAAGATCAATCATGGAGAATAAACTTAAAATCAATTAAACCCGTAAGAAAATCATGAAACCCTGGAATTAGGTAAGAATCATAGGTAGAGAAAATGAGGTTTCTTTGAGACTCAATAGATGAACAAGAACTCTGTAACACCTTGGAAATTGAAAGTTGAAAAGGAAAGGAAAAGATCATTTTTGGCACTGATGCAGTGAGGTACGAGTCCTATCTACGGACCGTAAGAAGTGCTACGGGCCATAGGAAGGAAATCATAGACCCTGAGTTATGTTTTGGAATTTCCAAGTACCAATAAGTAAACCTATGACTTGACAGAATGAGTCGTAGGAAGTTTGACAGGTCGTAAGGCTGACCCGTAGAGTTGATTAAGAGATTTGATTTAAGACCTCAAGTCTATGGATTGGTTTGACGGGTCGTAGAAGGGTCGCATGAAAAGTTGCCCAATTTTTGGGTTCCAGTACTTGGTCCTACATTTGACCAGTACAGTCCGTAGAAAGTCCTACAGATCGTATGTCTAAATCGTAGACCAAGTCTGACAGTTATTTATTAAGGGTATTTGGTTCTTTTCCTATGCATTTAATACCTATACTCTGTCATTTTGACCCTAATTCTAAGCCATAAAACTAATTTTCTATTCCTAAAACTAACCCAACTCCTCTCATTTTCTCAAAACCCCAAATCCCATCCACGTTCATCCTCTCCAAATTATCTCAAGCTCGAGAAAGAACACCTAGGGTTTCAAGCTTCAAGTCTCCTTTTTCCCATTGCTTTTGGGCTTTGTTTATAAAGGTATGTGGGAATTCACCAATGTATTCCATTCATCCATTGGGTCCCAAGAAATCTCAATCTCCTAATTTAATTTGACCTAAATTTGATTAGGGTTTCATGCAAATCTCCATGGGTCCAATTTATTATGATTCAATTGTTTGATTTCAATCTTATTATGCATGATTTGATTCAATTAGAAGGATTTTAATTGATTTCATATGGACCCAAGCTTTTTACTTGGGTATGATAATCAATATATGAAGTAAGCTTATGAACTTATGAATGATGAATTATGAAAGTTATGCATGTGTTATGAAAATAATATTTTATGAACTAAGGATGCTTTTGAGATAAGTGTCAATGAATTGTGAAAATTTTTCTCACACATGCATGAATTCTGAAAGGTTTTCTCACATATTATGAAATCATGGTTGTGAAAGGTTCTCTCACATAAGTATGAATCATGATTTAAATGAGCAACTCTATAATGAATTTATTATTGGATTGGTGATTTGATTGTGCCTTTCCAAGTATGATGATATGAATATGTTTATGACTAGTTCCATTGAGATTTTACTTAGCACCGAGAGGATATTGAGATAGAGGCTCTCCCGTGAGTAGAGGTTGGGTCTTTCGTAGCAATATCCTTATCCGTAACTATGTGCCCCCATAGGATAGCCTTAAGTGACAAAGCTAGTTGATCTACCTTAGCTAGAATTTATGGTCCTTACCTTGGCATGTAGGACATCTCTTTTTAGTATGGGAGTAAGACACTGGATTCTATGTTATAGCTCACATGGTCTATGTCGGTTAATTGTAAACATCCCATAAAATGAGTTAAGTTACCTTCAATGGTTTTATGAAAAGCTTTCATTATGTTTTAAGATGCATTGACCATTTTTATGACTTATGATTTATCTTTAAAGGTTTTATTATGTTTTTAGTTTGGTCGTGCATATCATGTTTAAATTTTCTCTTATGATCACATTTATGTTTTTATGAATTTCTCTCATAATTAGTACATTCCATGTGCTAATGCACACTTGTTCCTACATTATTAAATAATATAGGGTTCGACGCTTTTCCTCATCTGCTCGTGGCTAGTTGACTCATCGATCGTTGAAGATTTGGTAAGTTCTAATGTTCCGAAGACCATGTCACCTTTACTATACTTTATCATATCTTTTAGTTTTTAGACGTTGTATATGGTGTATGAGTTACATCCCAACCACTCTTTGATGTATTCGATTGACTTGTCAATACTATGATTAGACTTCCGCTTTTATGTCAAACTCTTCTATGATATGAGACTTTCTACTTAAATTCTACTTTTGTCTATTATATTATGTTGTATGTATGTCAAGTGGCTTGTGTAGGCCCTCTCGGGGTCTTATACACCATGTCACGTCTAGGGTGTACTTTGAGTTTTGAAAAACTTAGTATCAGAGAATGCAGTTTTAGAAAATTTCCTAGGATGTCTGACAAGCCGTGTTGAGTAGAGTCTTGTTCACAAGTGTGAAGCGCGCCACATTTATGAATATGAGGCTACAAACCATTTAGGAAACTTCACTTCTTTCATTACTCTAAAGTCGTGCCATAGAGTCTATCTCTATAAAGGTCCTTCTCCTAATCCTTATCCAATGCTTTTCAGGATATGGGCCCCCCGAAGTGTTTATGTGAGAAGGAATGCGGGGGAAAATGTGGAGCTCGAGGTTCCTCAACTTTCGGTTACCCTTTGACCAAGCAAGTGACTCATGCTGAATTCCGAGCCGCTTTCTAAGTGTTGGCTCAAGTTATGATGGCTCAAGCTGATACGTCCAAACTTACACCTTAATTAAGAAGTATAAATGGTCGAAGTCAATTTATAGAACTCAACTGGAGTTGAGGTCGATCCCACAGGGAATTTACTGCAGAAATAGTCTTACTGGCGCTCTTACTCAGTTGCGGTTAATATTTCCAGAAGAAAGTAACATGCGAAAAATAAATAGTGGGTTGTTTGTCGTTTTAATACTAATTGTAAAGTTTAATATCACAATTAACCAAAGTAACAATATTCGAAGGCTTTAACAATTGATAAATGAGACTAGGATTTGTTCCCCATGACATTCACTTTGCTTTTGAAAACTATACGAATGACTACCTCTTGTTTACATGTTATGTTCTCAGCAAATTAAGTACATCTAAACGCTTTTCAGCCCTATTAGATGATTTCCACTCTTTTCTTCTCAGTCTTAGAGTGCTTTGGATCTTACCCTTGCTTATTTGATGGTACAATTATCTTCTTTCGAACTCTAACCTTTTATACCAATTTAACAGAGTTTGCTTCTACTTTCTCCTAATCATCATTTTTCTCTCAAACAAATAATGAATACAGGCGACCTCTAATGTGTGCACTCATTAGAGAGCAATTATTCCAAAAGCCTAAACAACATAACCAGTTAACAAGTTGGCATTATTCGTATTTGGATCCGTAGCTAAATTTCTTTCATGGTTCCCACAACCCTAGTAGTGGTATTTAGCCGCTCTTTAATCCAAGAAACAAAGCATAAAACATTATTGAAGGCATAATGGAATAAACTTACAAGAGTAGAAATCCAAAAGGTTCTTGATTATCAATGCTAAAATAGGAATACGAAGTCTTTATCCAAAGTACCAATGATCAGCTATGTGTTCAAGTGTAGAAAAATAGTGTTTTCACTCTGCTCACAATATTCCCAAAATTAGACAACCCTCTTCTAATAATAAAAAATAAACCCTAAGTATTTTTTTAAAATAGTCTGTGAAAAACAAGTCCTACTTGAAGTAGAACTCTCCTGTCGCACACCTTCATGAGAAGGTTGACGGCTCGTCAAGTGCTAGACGACCCGTCAATCCCTTCGTCATCTCACACAGTCAGTGAGGGTCTTCTACTACTGCTTTTCCTTCACGATTTACTACACGGCGCGTGTAGTACTTCACGGTTCATCCAGAGCCTCGTGACTCAATACTTGGACAAAATGTTAGTCTTTAACTAGAACTTCTTCATGAGTCATTGCACGACTTGTTCAATGCATCACGCCTTGTTTAGGTTGTCGTGACTTTAAGTCCACCTGATCAAAGTTTGAGAGATTCACTATTTCTTCTCCACGAGCCATCAGACGATTTGTTGACATGATAACGGTCCGTCTGATGCTCTGTGATTGTTACTTCAGTTCACTTTATTTCATTTCTTCTATCTTCCGCATCCAAGTGTTTTACCTGTACAAAACCAAAGAAAACATTATATCCACATAGACACACTCTATTTCTCGCATTAATCCTTAGTTTTGAGCATCAAATATGCCATAAGTTCATGGCACATCAACACCCTCAACTTAGAACTATTGCTTGTCCTCAAGTGATGAAAAAGATAACACTCGACGCTCAAAACACAAGCCAATCATAAAGAGGTAGCAGCTATCTTAGAAACAACTCTATCCAGAATCATCTTATCTAACATGCAAGAATCAAATGATGACATCCCATTACACACAGTTGATCATACTTACGCCCATGTCCACAATCAACTAACACAATCAACTATGAAATGCAAACATAGTGCCCTCATAACAAAGAAATCCCACACACAATAGAATTCGGGACTGATGACTACTCTCTCTCTAAAAGAACTTCTAATACTGCAGATATTCATGCCATAAGCTTGCCCTTGTTTTCTACGCTTTGACTATCAAATAACCGGATTAGGATCACTATAGGACTTTTATTGGCTTGTAGCATTGGCTCGGGCTAGGGATTGGAACATTTGTTTCATGAGTGACTAAATTACCTTGGTCCTCCACAATTCTTATCAACACACAGCCCATATTCAAGTGGTTCCATATCTTCTTTCTTCACTACGTCCCGGCACTCGCATTATTTTTTTTATTCTTCTCTTCTTTTACACCATCTTTTTTCTACTACCATTTACTTGAACCATTCAAACTACCCATGCTCTTTCTTTTGTTCATGTTATGACCGACCTCAACTTAGGCTTTTGGCCTGATTTGTGGCATCGTGCCTTCGGAGAACCAAGGATACGAGATCAATAAGGTGACACAAAAAAAAAATTCAACTTCAAGGCTCAAATTAAAGTTCATGATTTCATTTGGTAGTTGTTTTTGGTTAATGTGGACTTAATTAAAAAATGGCCTATGTTCATTTCCTCTCCAGTTATTCAATTTTCTTAGCAAGACTACTCGGGCAAGTTCTAGCTTCTACCTACAGTATTAGTCTACAAACAAATCTCACACTCACTTGGCACATGTTTACATTTTTAGACTTTCAGTCAACCAATTGAAGTTTTTGCTAGTCATGATCAACACGTATGTATCTGAGATGTCACACAAAGAGCTTAACAGTCAAATATCAAACTCAAGATTGTTGTTCGCAACTCAGCAACACAACGAAACAAAATAAGGATTAAACAACAATAGAAAACAAACTACTAATTCCACAAAAACAAACTTTCAGAACAAGAGCCAACCTCCATGTACTAACAACTACTGTCAGGTTTCTCAAAACACCCCCTCCCCAACAAAATAAACTTTACCCTCAAAGAACAAAACACAAGGGCTGTGAGGAGGGGTCATATCGGTGACGCTCTATGCATCGGGGTTCGGAATGATTTTCGCACCCTTATCACCGGGTGCGCTCTCAGGTGCAGAAACTAGATAAGGATGGTTACCATCCATAGGAACATGAAGCTCACTACTTGAGGCTCCAAACCGCATCGCATCACACTGCTGCTACACCAAAGCCTCTTGTTCTCTAGCAAGTCGCTTGCACTCTCATCTCACTCTCTTTGCGCTCCTCTTCTCTTCCCTGGAAAGGTCTTGCTGCTCCGATACTAAACTTGTATCCTTCCCTTTTCCTTTTTGCAGTTTTGAGCCGAGCAATATCACCTCAAATATTACCAACTGACTGGGCAACCGGAGGCATGCTAAATAGATTCATTAATGAATCTGGTACAACTAGTGAGGCATAACTAGCTTTTCTTTCAGTTTCGCAATCTCTGCATTCATTGAGGCCATTTGTACTTTTAGAGAGTCAGCATCTACAGAACCCAAAGCGTTCAGCCGGCTGTTCACATGAGCTTCTAAGCCATCCATTCTGTTCTTAAGCATTGAGACCTCTCGCCAGAGTTCATCACGCAGGTGCTTTTCTGCACTCTGTACCTGACCCTGAACTACCTATGGTAGTCTTTCAACCACCTCGTCTAGTATGTCTCGAGTCTACCTCTGCTCTGCTACTAATCTCTCCAAGAATATGGTGGGCAAGGAAATAAAAGTACCTGAAACATCAGAAGGTGGTACTGGTGGGGGCTTCAGTCCTGCGGTTGTCTGAGTTGTTCCCTCAGCTGACTCACTGCCTCCCTCAGGTCTCGGAAGCTTGACTGGAACATGTGGTAGAACAATCAAAGAACCTACAGGGCCTACTCTCGAACCATACAGGGGATTTCCCCATCCCTTATCTTGCTTACCGCGGTCACCATTGTTGCCTCTACATATTTATCCACCAATTTATTATGTGGTATGTTGGCATGTGCACACAATCTTCTTATCAAACAAGGAAATGGCAGCGCCATTCTTTCATTCAAGGCGCGATCCCGCATCTTCGTAGCAATTATTCTCCCCACATTTAATGGGTACCCTGCCATGATACAAGCCACTAAAGAAGCTAATGGCGGGGAAAGTGTGTTATCATTACTCATAGGCCGCAATTGTGCACGGACCACTGCCCACCATACCTTCACCAGAAAGGACAAGGATGCATTTGTGATGTGCATCTGTGGGTTATCTACCCATGCCGCTGCCTCACCTTCGGATGCTATCAAGCCCGCAATCCACTTCATAATGTTTTTCTTGGAGACTGGATCCTCCATCTCAGCCTCACTTGTCACCGAATGATGGCGACCCTAAAATAGACCCACTGAAGTAGGTGCAGTGTATTCTGGGCCATGTAGAAACCTATTTATAGTTGTCTCTGAGATCTCGACTGGCTCACCCCTAAATACCACCTCAGCTAGTGATGCCCATGTTGCTGCGATTGCTTTCTTCCCCTTTTTAGTTGTTTTAGTGTGTGCAGCGAAGTTTAGCAGAGAGGCTGCATATGAGGCATAAAATTCTTTGGTTAAGTGTCGCACATACTCGCCGGGTTTCTTAGTCATCCATTCAAACTTATGTTGTTTGAACAATTTGTAAGTGTATGGAAAAGCCCGCACATCCACCTCCATAACTCTGGTCTCTGGGATAATTGCTTTGCTGCCAAGGCCACCAGCCTTGGATAGTATACCATTCTCAAAGATGTCCTTCGATCTGGGAATGGTCCACATCCGATGAAAGACATCAATGAGATGCTGCTGCATTACTGGGTTAGACTCCCTTTGATGAACAAACTGCACCAACGACACACCAAGTGCACTGGCAGCACTATCCTCCTCGCTATCACGTTCTTCTTCAGCATGCTCAATTAGCAGAGGATCATTTGTTGATGCTCGGGAATCATCAGTAGACCTCGGCTCGCTCCCAAAACCCTCCCCTTCTTCTTTAGACTAAGAAGGAGTGTGTTCTTCAATAACCCTAGTAATCTGAGATCTAGTAGCTAGGGGAGAGTGAGCTTCAGTGTCAGTATGTAATCGGACCCCAAGACTACTAGATGTCTCTTCACTGGAACTTTGGTCCGGAGAAGGGGGGGTGAGATGTGTAGCTGTGCTGTGTTGCATTGTGGTTTAGCTATTGTACCTACGAGACAATGAGTTAGAACTAATAAAATCAAATGACTACACTAACGGGTACTCAGACTTCCCTTGTGTATTTATACAAAATGACGCCTTGCCTTAAGAATTTCGTCACTCAATCTATCATTGGGAAGGGCCACGCTATGAATGAAGAATCAAAAATAAAAAATACAAAAAAATTTTATTTTTATTTTTATTTTTTTACGAGCCACTATATGGTCCGTGGTGAGTGCCACAGCCCGTCTAGGCCATCGTGAACTTAGTCCAGTGAACACCCAACATCTGGGTGTGGTTCACGAAGGGTTTCACGGCCCGTGAACACTTACACGGTCCATGAAACATGTCGTGTACTTACACACAGATTTCACCCCTCTTGATTAAGTACAACACTCCACAAACGACCTACTTATCTTTCCCACAACCGCAATGTCACTTTTTTGATCAACTCATCAAAAATTAAACATGATTTTCAACATCTAAACATGCAATTTATGAATTTCATACCATACCCATACATATGAACACATCCAACAATTTACATTCAATATTACTTAAAACGGATCAATGATACTAGTTCTATACTTGATTTGGATAAGATAAAACTTATATCAAGTAAAAGGAAGAAACTTCAAATTTGAGCCTCAATTTCGCACAAAAGAAAAAAATGTACCTTGAAGTTGGGATATTCTTGCAATGTAGAGCTAGAGCTTGAATGATTTGTTGATTTCTTTATATAGATGATAAAAACAACTATTTGTTATCCAAACAACCGTTATAAATTGAGACAAAGGGAAAGAACCTGTCGTTTGGTGCTTGGATGGCTTTTAAATACAATGAATTTACTTTCCAAGTCACGTGGGTCAGGTCTGTTAGTGCCGACCTACTCCTGATGGGCTGTGAAGTGTCTCGTGAGGAGTACCACGGCCCGTACAAATGCTCGTGGAGAACACTTAGGAACGAAAACTTAGCTGGAAGTTCATGAGAGGCTAAACGATCCGTTTAAGGTTAGACGGACCGTAAACCCTTCCATGAACATTTTCTTCTCTTTTCAGTGAGCTCCACTCATTTTGACGTGCTACTTCATGGATCGTGAAGTGTTATATGGCCCGTGTAGTAGCTCATGAAGGGCATTCCAGGCATCAACTTTTACCAACTTCCCTCGACTTTTCCTACATACATGCACACACTGTGACTCTATAAAATAATGAACTATAATACAAATCTAAACTAACTATTACAATTACATCATGGGTTGCCTCCCAAGTAGCACACAATTTAACGTCGCGGCGCGACGCAGGTTCCTTGATTACTCAAACTTCATCAAGTTTGTATTCCTCAAGTATCTTCACTTCTTCTGGTACTCCCTATATGCTTTGACTCGCTGACCATTTGCCTTTCACCTTTCACCTTTTGCGTTTTCAAGTTCAATGGCTCCTGATTGAAACACCTGAGTCACTTTAAATGGTCCAGACCACTTGGACCTTAGCTTACATGGAAATAGGCATAGCCTTGAGTTGAACAACAACACTAAGTTACCTGGACTAAAGGTCCTCTTCTCAATATGCTTGTCGTTATACAGCTTCGTCCTTTCCTTGTACAATTCATCCATTTCATTTATCTGCTCAAGCCGCATGTTCACTGCTTAACTCCAACTCAAGTTTAACTTCTTCAATGCCCAAAGTGCCTTATGCTCCAACTCTACAGGAAAATGACATGCTTTTCCAAACAATAACTTATATGGTGACATACCAATGGGTGTTTTGAAAGCTGTTTTGTATGACCATAAAGCATCATCTAACTTCTTTGCACAATTAGTTCTATTGGCATTTACTGTCTTTGCCAATATTGACTTTATTTTCCTGTTCGATACTTCCATCTGGCCACTTGTTTGCGGATGATAAGGTGTCGCTACTTTGTGTTGTTTCACTCCGTATTTGGCCAAGAATGTGCTGAACACTTTATTACAGAAGTGTGATCCTCCATCACTAATGATAGTTCTCGGCGTACCAAACCTTGAGAAAATGTTTTTCTTCAGAAATCCTACAACACTCTTATCATCATTCCCTGCCAAGGCCACAGCCTCAACCCATTTGGAGACATAATCAACAGCCACCAATATGTACCTTTGCCCGAATGAGCTCACAAATGGTCCAATGAAGTCAATCCCCCAGACATCAAATAATTCAACCTCCAAGATAAGAGTCATAGGGAGTTCATGACAATGGGAGATAGCTCCTTGCTTTTGACACACATCACACCCTTTTACCAAGTCGACAACATCCTGATGAATTGTAAGCCAATAGGATCTGCTTTGGAACTCTTTGTGGGTAGCGCGAGCACCCCCATGGTGTCCCCTAACGGGAGATGAATGACATGCCTCTAGAATACTTAACATTTCAGCTTTAGGCACACATTGCCTGATGATGTTATCAGCGCAAACCCTGTACAAGTAAGGTTCATCCCAAAAGTACTTACCAACATCATCCAAAAACTTCTTTCTTTGTTGAAAAGTTAAACCATCCGGCATCAATTAAATGACAAGGTAATTGGCAAAGTCAGTCAACCAAGTAATGAGATCAAGAGTCGTGGCCAATACCTGCTAATTCAGGAACGAGTCATCAATGTATAACTCAGCTTCTACTTTCTTCTCTGCCTCCAATCTAGACAAGTGATGAACCACTTGATTTTCACAGCCTCTTCTCTCATTGACTTCGAAGTCAAATTCTTGTAGCAACAACACCCATCTTATCAATCTCGGCTTTGCATCTTTCTTCGCCATCAAGTATCGTAGGGCTGCATGGTCGGTGTGAACTATCACTTTAGTTCCTTGTAAGTAAGCTCTGAATTTCTCAAATGCATATACTACTGCGAGCAGTTCTTACTCGGTGATAGTGTAATTTCTTTGCACTCCATTTAGCGCCTTGCTTGCATAATAGATTGGGTGAAAGATCTTATTTCTCTTTTGTCCTAACACAACCCCTAAAGCAACACCACTTGCATCGCACATCACTTCAAATGGTTCCGACCAATCTGGACTAATGATCACTGGGTCTGAGATCAGTTTATCCTTCAAACTCTCAAAAGCTTTGGTACATGCCTCATCAAAAGTGAATTTCCATCTCCTTTTCTAACAATTTACACAAAGGGTGTGAAATTTTAGAAAAATCTTTGATGAATCGCCGATAAAAACCTGCATGACCTAAGAAACTTCGAACCCCTTTTACTGAGATAGGTGGGGGCAGCTTTTTGATTACTTCAATTTTAGCCTTGTCCACCTCCAAGCCTTTCTTTTAGCACCAGGTTTGCTTCTTCACATCTCTGTAATGCCCTTCTAAGATTGAACATGCAGTCATGAAAAGTATCACCTACTACAGAGAAGTCATTCATGAATACCTCCAGAGTGTCCTCAACCATGTCCAAAAAGATAGACGTCATACACCTTTGAAAAGTTGCAGGTGTGTTACACATTCCAAATGACATTTGTTTGAATGCAAATGTGTCATAAGGACATGTAAATGTGGTCTTCTGGTGATCTTCTGGTGCAATTGATATCTGGTCATACCCAGAGTATTCGTCTAAGAAAAAGTACCACCTTTTACCTGCCAACCTATCTAACATTTGGTCCATGAAGGGCATTGGGAAATGGTCTTTCAAAGTCCATTTGTTTTATTTCCTATAATCCATACACACTCGCCAGCCTGTAACTGGCCTTTGCGGAATCAACTCATTCTTTGCGTTTGCCACCATTGTCATTCCACCTTTTTTGGGCACACACTGCACTAGGCTAACCCAATGACTATCAGAAATTGGGTACACTACCCCTGCATCTAACCACTTAATAATTTCTTTCTTGACCAACTCTTGCATTGGTAGATTCAGCCTCCTTTGGTGTTCTATACTCGGGCTGCAATCTTCCTCCAGCTGAATTTTATGGGTGCAAATACATGGAGGTATCCCAATGATATCAGCAATGGTCCACCCAATTGCTTTCTTGAACCTCTTTAACACTTGCACCATTGCTTGCACCTGCTCATCATTAAGATATGCAGCCAGAATAACCGACAAAGTGTTATTTTTGCCTAAAAATACATACCTCAAATGAGCCGATAACTATTTCAACTCAAGCATAGGTAGTTCCTCAATAGATGGTTTTGTTGGAGGATTTGACCTATTCTTCAAGTCCAAGTCTAACTTCTTTGGTGAATATGAGTGGGATCCCATGCCATGCAGTTCATTTAAAGTCTCCATATAATCAACTCGAAAGACTTCATCAAAGCTCATTATCACTGCAGCCAATGTTTCGACAGTAAATTTTTCTTCTATAGAGGCCTCAATTTCTCCCTTTTCAACAATATTAATCACAGACACCACACCCATATCTTGTGGTTGTTTCATCGATTTGCATAACTTGAATTTCACATCTTCATTATTCAATCGAAATTTCAGCTCACCTCTTTCCACATCAACTAGCGCTCTACTTGTAGCAAGAAATGGCCTTCCCAAAATTATGGGAACCTCGAAGTCCACTTCACAATCCAAAATTACAAAGTCAGCTGGGAAGATGAAACTTTCTACTTTCATAAGCACATAACACAAAATACCTACAGGCCTCTTCACCGTTCTATCGGCCATCATCAACCTCATCATGGTGGGTTTTGGAGTTCCCAATCCCAGTTGCTTGTTTATGGCCAGCGGCATAAGATTAATGCTAGCCCCCAGATTGCATAAAGCCTTTGCGAACTCGAAGGTGCCAATGGCAAATGGTATCGTGAATGCACCTGGGTCTTCTTCCTTTTGCACCAACGACCTTGTAGCAATAGCACTACAGTGGTGAATATTATCTGCCGATTCAAAACCTGCAGCTCTCTTCTTCGTTACTAAGTCCTTCATGAACTTTGCATGCCCTGGCATCTGTTCCAGAGCTTCCACAAGGTCAATGTTGATTGATAATTGCCGAAGCATGGATATGAATTTCAAAATTTTTCCATCTTTAGCTTTCTTCTCGACCCTTTGAGAAAAAGGAGGAGGAGGTCTAGGTATCTGTTGTAAAGGAAAAGTTGCTTCTACTACCACTTCTTTTGCCTTTGACGGCTTCTCCATCTTATTAATTCTCTTTGAATCGTTAGTCATTTCAGCATCAACCTCTGCTTCCTCATCTCCCTCTATACTTTCTTCCTGCTCAATACTTGCAGGTTTTGGTTCAAAAAGTGATTTACCACTTCTGGTAGTGATTGCCATGTAGAGTCCATCCTTCTTTGGATTCTGAATGGCATCACTAGGTAGTGTTCCATTCTTTCACTGGTTTAGTGAGGTTGACAACTACCCTAACTGCTGCTCTAATTGCTTGATAGATGTTGAGTGTGAGTCAATGATCTGACTCATACTCAAAAAATTAGTTTTCAGCTCTTTCACCCCAACATCTGTAGATTCAACCTTTTGGAGGACCTTAGCAAACATGTCCTCCATCCTAGAACCGCTAGAACTACTACTTGCTCGATCTCTATTACCAGGAGGTATATACACACCACTTTGTTCATTTCTATATCCCTCCTTGTTCTGCCAGTTGCCTTGATCTCGATTAACTGGTCTATCATACTGCCCATCTCTGTGATAGTTTCGACCTTGATTTCCAGAATTATATCCTTGGTTTCCCGAGATAATTCTGAAAACCCCCCCGGATTGTTCAAATATTTGGCTTCCTCACCAAAATCAGTATTATGGTCATCATACATGTTAGCAGTAATAACAACATTTACCTTTTCATATCCAGTAGTGAGATGTTTCGTGATGAGGTCCATCAGGGTTTTTAAGTGAGCCTTGTCTTGATTCCGTTCTTCCTCTCTCTTTCTCTGTTCAGCTGAAAGTTCAAAGGTGAACCCAAGATCTCCAATCTCTGCATCCCTTGTGTGCCAAGCTCTGTTAGTCTTTGACACTTCATTCATAGTAGTCATAATCTTAGGGAATGGTTTACTCATGAATGATCCACCGCATACTGCATCCACAACTGGTTTAGTCACAAAATTTAATGACCTGTAAAATGCTTGTTTCAAGTGTCTATCAGTTAGGCCATGGTCTGGAAACTTTTTTAGCTTTTGACTAAACCTCTACCATGTGTCATGCATTGCTTCACCTGGTAGCGGCTTATGGACACATATCTCGTCTTTTAATTGTAGCTCCTTCACTTCTGGGAAGAACCTCTCCATGAAAATCTCCCTCAACTCTTCCCAAGTCTGAATTGAATCGTGCGGAAACTCAGTCAGTAAGATTGTTACTTCCCCAGTTAGAGACAAGGGGAACAACCTAAGTCTCATCGCAGTTTGGTTTACTCCAGGAATCTCAGTTGACTTGAAAATTGCAACGAAGTTCATCAAATGATGATTAGCATCTTCACCAGCAGTTCATCTGAATAGCCCCTTCAAGTTCAACAGTTGAATAATGGTGCTAGTGATGGTAAACTTGACTCCTGGAGGTAGCATTGGTAATACTATTGCTCCAGTGGCTCAAGCCCCATCTAAATTTACATCATGCTCTTCAAATACCATCTGTGCCAGTTGTTGGGCTCGACCTCTTAGAGCTAGTGGTTGGTGTTGAGGAAGGGCTATCTCATCGACCCCTTCATTTTCCTCACCCACCCTGTTTGGGTCATTAGCATTATACTGAGCACCTCTAGCATGGGCCTCATCATCTTGTCTCAGTCTTTGCCTCTAGGCTTCGAGTTCATGTGCATTCACTATCTTCCTTAAAGTTTTTCTTAACTCGGGATCGTAAGGAACTAACGGTGCTCCCTTACTTTTAGTATTTGACATGCACTAGAAAACTCACTTGTGAATGACACAGAGAACAACAAGAAGTAAAATTAGGAAATACAACTACAACTAAATTAATAGCTAGTAAAATATTTCAGAACCAAAATTTCCCGGCAACGGCGCCAAAATTTGATACGTCCAAACTTACACCTCAAATTAAGAAGTATAAATGGTCAAAGTCAATTTATAGAACTCAACTCGAGTTGAGGTCGATCCCACATGGAATTTACTACAGAAATAGTCTTACTGGCGCTCTTATTCAATTGCGGTTAATATTTCTAGAAGAAAGTAACATGCGAAAAATAAATAGTGGGTTGTTTATCGTTTTAATACTAATTGTACAGTTTAATATCACAGTTAACCAAAGTAACAGTATTCGAAGGTTTAAACAATTGATAAATGAGACTAGGATTGTGTTCCCTATGACATTCACTTTGCTTTTGAAAACTAAACGAATGAATACCTCTTGTTTACGTGTTATGTTCTCAGCAAATTAAGTACATCTAAACGCTTTTTAGCCCTATTAGATTATTTCCACTCTTTTCTTCTCAGTCTTAGAGTGCTTCGGATCTTATCCTTGCTTATTTGATGGTACAGTTATCTTCTCTCGAACTCTAACCTTTTACACCAATTTAACAAAGTTTGCTTCTACTTTGTCCTAATCATCATTTTTCTCTCAAACAAATAATGAATACATGCGACCTCTAATGCGTGCACTCATTAGAGAGCAATTATTCCAAAACCAGAAACAACATAAGCAGTTAACAAGTTGGCAATATTCGTATTTGGATCCGTAGCTAAATTTCTGTCATGGTTCCCACAACCCTAGTTGTGGTATTTAGCTGCTCATTAATCCAAGAAACAATGCATAAAACATTATTCAAGGCATAATGGAATAAACTTACAAGAGTACAAATCCAAAAGGTTCTTGATTATCAATGCTAAAACAGGAATACGAAGTCTTTATCCAAAGTACCAATAATCAGCTATGTGTTCAAGCATAGAAAAATAGTGATTTCCCTCCGCTCTAAATATTCAACAAATTATACAACCCTCCTCTAATAATAAAAAATAAACCCTAAGTATTTTTTTAAAATAGTCTATGAAAAAAAGTCCTACTTGAAGTAGAACTCTCCTGACGCACACCTTCACAAAAGGGTTGACGGCTCGTCAAGTGCTAGACAACCCGTCAAGCCCTTCGTCATCTCACACAGTCAGTGAGGGTTTTCTACTACAGATTTTCCTTCATGATTTACTACGCGGCGCATGTAGTGCTTCACGGTTCGTCTAGAGCCTCATGACTCAACACTTGGACAAAATGTTAGTCTTCAACTGGAACTTCTTCACGAGTTATTGCACGACTCGTTCAATGCATCTAGCCTCATTTAGGTTGTCGTGGCTTTAAGTCCACCTAAGCAAAGTTTCAGAGCTTTATTGTTTCTTCTCCACGAGCCATCAAATGACTCGTTGACATGATAACGGTTCGTCTGATGCTCCATAATGCTTACTTCATTTCTTCTATCTTCCGCATCCAAGTGTTTTATCTGTACAAACCCAAAGAAAACATCATATCTACATAGACACACTCGATTTCTCACATTATTCCTTAGTGTTGAGCGTCAAATGTGCCATAAGTTCACGGCACATCTCAAGCTCATAGAGAATTCATTGCTCCCGTGAACCCAATAGTGGGTAGGTGGTGATAAGGGTGAGAGATTTCACTAGGATGAATCCTCCAAAATTTCATGGGTCAAAAGTTGGTGAGGATCCTTAAGAGTTTATTGATGAGGTGTATTAAGATAATGGAAATTATGGGTTTATCACTAGTAGAAAAGGGGAATTGACTGCTTATCAATCAAGGGTGTTGCTCAAGTTTGGTTTGAACAATGGAAAGGTGAGAGGCCTATTGATGCGGGTCCTCTTGATTGGGAGAAATTCAAATGAGCCTTTCTTGATCATTTCTTTCCCCTTGAGATGAGGGAGACGAGGGTACTTGAGTTTATTAATCTCTGACAAGGAAATATGAGCATGAAGGAGTATGCTTTAAAGTTTACTCAATTGGCTAAGTATGCTCCAACTATGGTTGCCGACTCTAGGGCAAGAATGAGTAAGTTTGTGTCGGGTGTTTCTTACTTGGTTGTCAAAGAGTTCCGAACTGCCATGCTAATCAAGGAAATGGATATCTCTAGATTAATGGTTCATGCAAAACAAATTCAGGAAGAGAAACTCAAAGAGAGGGCAAGAGAGTCCAAGAGGGCTCGTGTGGGTAATGACAATTGTTTTCATTCTAAGTTCGTTGGACAAGGTCGTTCTAAATTCCAGCAAAGGTTTTCCAGTCAAGGTTCTTCCAATGCTCCGACCTCTAAGTTTGAAAAAGATAAGGTGTCTAACCCTAAGCCTCAAAAAGGTAGTTGTAATATATCTTCTACTCCCGCTTGCCAAAATTATGGTAAGAATCATTCAGGCAAATGCTTAGCGGGTACTGCTGGTTGCTTTAATTGTGGAAAGAGTGGCCATAAGATGAGGGAATTTCCGTTGCTTGCTTCTAAGGGAAGGGATGGTAAGCAGGATCAGCATAGTGGTTCTGGTTCTGGTGCTCCTCTTTAGAATAGGTTCTATCCACTCCAGACTCGATAGGATCATGAGGGTTCTCCGGATGTTGTGATCGGTATGTTGAAAGTCTTTCATTTTGATATGTATGCTTTGCTTGATCCGGGTGCTACATTGTTATTTATAACTCCTTATGTGGCCATGAGATTTGATGTTCGTCCCAAAATCCTTTGTAATCCCTTTCATGTCTCTTTACCTATCGGTGATTCTATTATTGCTAAGCGAGTTTATAGAAATGGCCCTATTTCTGTTTCTCATAGAGTTACTCACGGTGATCTTATAGAGTTTGATATGTTAGATTTTGATGTTATTCTTGTGATGGATTGGCTTTATGCATGTTATGCTTGCATAGACTGTAGGACCCGATGTAAGTCCTCGGATTAGAGAAAGGTTAGAAAAGTGTGAAGCGGGCATGTCAAGAACCCAAAAGTGAACCATGGAACCCTCCACGGAGCCCTAGATGGGCCGTGTAGGGGACCATGGTCCATTTGAACACTCGTGGTATGATTCCAGAACCTTCCTCAAGCAGGTGTCCCTCTTGCGGATGCCTAGACGACCCGTGGTGAGGTTGATAGATCGTCCAAGGGGTCGTCAAGTGGTCCCCTCATAAGGGGATTCTTCCCTAGTCACTGAAAAAGGGCCATGGATGTCTAAAAAGCCCGTGAAACTTCACACGGACCGTGAAGTCGTTCATGAAGGAGACTTGTCAGATTTAGAATTTAAGGTCAACTTCAAATGATCATATCTTTTCGCACATAATGAATTAAGTGCCCCATGACCTATCAAATTAAAGATCTCTGAGTCCTCTTTCCAATGCCACTGAGGCGTCTCCATTTGAAGTGCTGATGAATCTTCACGACCCTCTTCACAGGCCATCATGATCTAGACAACCCATAAAGCCCTCCTTGAAGTCAGTTCGACAGTTTTTAAGTCAGGGGCTATTGGGTCTTTTTCCAATTATTTTAACTCGATACTATGTAGTTTTGCCTTCTACCCTAAGCCCTATATAATTATTTTTACCCCCAAAATCACCTAATTCAATTCATTCTCTCAAATTCCCAAAAGAAGATCAAGTTATCCTCTCCAATATTTCTCTCACTAAAGTTGAAGAAGAAGGCTACGGTTACAAATCAAGTCTCCAATTTCACCATTGATTTCAAGCTTTTGGCATCAAGGTATGATAGTCTTCACCTATGGAGCCCTTTCCTCCATAGGATTCCTAAATTCTCCAATTTTCAAGTTAGAAATCTCCTATTGAAGTTAGGGTTTTCTTCCATATTATGGGTTCCCTTCAATGTTGATATAATTGATTGTTTTATGAACTATTATGAATGAATTGAGATAATTCCATGTGTTTAAGTTGAATCCCCATCAACCCATGTGAAACCCATGTTTTCTAGAATTGATCATATGATGAAGCTTTTGAATCATGAAAGATGAGTTTATGAAGATATGCATGTTCTTTATGAATGTGATGAAAATGATTTAAGATTGCTTTGAGAGTAAAGTATAAATGATGTTGTTGTTGTGAAAGGGTTTTCTCACATAAGGATTCTTAGAGTTGAAAGTTTTTCTCAACTAAACTTTGAATCAAGACTAAGGAGCTATTCTAAATGACATATGGTTGGACTAGTCCATGGAAGATGAAACGTCAATACTAATGAACTTTAGCTTGGATTGGTAACTCTAGTTGTACCTTTTCATGGATAATAAGATGAATAAGAACTATGACTATTTCGTGGGATTTATGCTTAGTACCGAGAGGATATTGAGATGGAAGCTCTTCCGTAGCTTGAGGCCCGGTTTCTAGTAACAATATCCTTATCCCATACCTATGTGCTCCCATAGGATGATTGTCTTTGATAGACATTAGCTAGTGGATCCACGTAAGCTAGAAGTTCATGGTCTTGCCTTGGCAAGTAGGACACCCCTTTTTTGTGTAGGGTAGACACCGGATTCCATGTTATAGCTCACATGGTCTCTATGTCGGTTAAGGCTACTTCCCACAATAATGATGAACTAAGGTTACTTCAAGAAGTATCTCAGAAGTGTTCAAAGATGAGTTTTACTTGCATTGACCATGATTATGATGATGTTTTCTAACCTCTTATTTTATGGCTTTAACTTGGTCTTTGCATGACATGAAATGTCCCCTTTAGCATGATTTTATAACTCTATGCATTGCTATCATACTTGGTACATCTTTGTACTAATGCATACTCTTGCCTACATTGTTTCACTAATGTAGGGCGTGACGTCTCCTCTCCATCCACCCGTGGCTAGAGATTGCCTTAGTAGACATTGAAGATCAGTGAGTCCTCATGTTTCAAGGACTAAACTTTATTGTTTATTGTCTTTACTTCCTTTCAGTATTGTATGTGATGTATGGGTTATGTCCCGATCACTCTTCATGTAATAGATGGCTTTGAAACTATGTTAGACTTCCGCTACATTTGATAAACTCTTATGATTTGAAATTGTCTTTTTTTTAATCTCTTGATTTTCTATTATCTTGTATGATGTATGCTAAGTGGCTTGTATAGGGCCTCTCGGGGTCTTATACGCCATGTCACATCTAGGGTCTACTTTGGGTCGTGACACCTAATTGGTCACATTCAAGGTTCCGAAGAGCCTATTATGCCATGGGAATGGAGAATATATGCTCTTAAGGGTCAGTTCATATCTTGCCTAAAGGCTAGGAAATTAATTTCTAAGGGTTGCCTTTATCATCTTGTTAGGGTTAGAGATATAGATTCCAAAACCCCTACTCTTGAGTCAATCCTGATTGTAAATGTGTTTCTGGAAGTATTTCCCAAAATAGACTTCGGTATTGATCTTCTCCCATATATGCAACATATCTCTACTCCTCCTTATCGTATGGCCTCGAAATAATTTAAGGAGTTAAAGGATCAACTGAAGGATTTGTAAGATAAGAGTTTTATTAGACTGGGTATCTCTCCGTGGGGTGCTCCAATGTTGTTTGTTTGAAAGAAGGATAGTTCACTTCGAATATGTATTGATTATCATCAATTAAATAAGGTTACCATAAAGAATAATTATCTTATTACAAGGATCGATGACTTGTTTGATCAACTCCAAGGTGCAAGTTTCTTCTCCAAGATTGACCTTCGGTCAGGTAATCACCAATTGAGGGTGAGGGAAGATGACATTCTAAAGATGGCTTTTTGAACTCGATATGATCATTATGAGTTTTTGGTAATATCTTTTGGTTTGACTAATGCCCGGGTGGAGTTAATGGACTTAATTAATAGATTCTTCAAGAAATATCTTGATATGTTTGTGATTGTATTTATTGATGATATCTTGATTTACTCGTGGAGTGAGGATGAGCATTTTGAGCATTTGAGAATTGTGTCACAAATTCTTAAGGATCGGTAATTATATGCTAAGTTTAGAAAATATGAGTTTTGGTTGAGGTATGTTTCTTTTATTTATTATCTCCGGTGAAGGTATTCAAATTGATCCTTAGAAAATTGAGGTGGTTAAGAATTGGCCTAGACCTTTGTCCGCTTAAGATATATGGAGTTTCTTGGGTTGGCCGGTTACTATAGAAGGTTTGTGGAAGGATTTTCCTCTATTGCCTCACCTTTGACGACATTGTCTCAAAAGAAGGTGAAATTCCTATGGTTGGAATCTTGTGAGAAAAGTTTTTGAGAGTTAAAGGATAGACTCACTTCAGCCCCTATTTTGACTTTACTAGAAGGATCAGATGGTTTTGTGGTTTATTGTGATGCTTGACGAATTGGTCTTGGTTATGTTTTGATGCAACATGGGAAAGCCATAGCTTATGCTTCAAGGCAATTAATGATTCATGAAAATAATTATCCGACTCATGATTTGGAGTTAGCGGTGGTAGTGTTTGCTCTAAAGATTTGGACTATATGGTGTTCATGTAGACGTGTTTACCGAACAAGAGCTTGCAGTATGTATTTACCCAAAAGGACTTGAATCTTCACCAAACAAGGTGGCTTGAGTTATTGAAAGATTACTACATGAGTGTCCTCTATCATCTGGGAAAAGAGAACGTGGTGGCAGATGCTCTTAGGTGACTATCGATGGGCAGTCTTGCCCATGTTGAGGATGGTAATAAGGAGTTAATTTGTGATGTTCATAGATTGGTGATGAGTCAGGAATTTTGACTCATTTAGCGCTTGTTATTTAATGATTTAGTGTCCTCAGTGCCTATTCTGTGCTCAAAACTGATGTTAATTTGCTTATGTGCAGCCATGGAAGTTCAAGAATAAGGCAAGGACATTATTTTGTGAAAAGAAACGAAAAAGTTGGAAAAGCTGAAGAAAAGGAAGGTTGAAACTCGCAAAAGCAACTCGACGACTCGCCGAGTGAGCCCCTAGCTCGCCTAAAGTTCCAGCATAGTGGCCTATGAACCAAACCAACTCGGCGACCAACAGGATCACTTCGGCGAATCACCGAACGGAACGGCGAGCTCGACCCAGGCCACAAAAATTACTAGAACCATTTAAGGAAGAAATCAAGTATAAGAAGGTGAGAAGGAGCAAAATGGGCGGATCACCGAGTCAATCAGTGATCTCGACTTACTTCACCAAATGGTCCCACGTGTTGAAATGTGTGAAATTTTTTGGGAATGTATAAATTGAAGTTTGAAGAGAGAGAAAGGTATCAAGCTGAACCAGACTGAAGAAAAACATTTATACTTTTGAGTTCTATTACATTCTTGAGAGGGTTTTGATCTTAGACTTTGGGTTTTGAAGGTTGAATCTAAATTTTTAGTATTTGAATATTGAAGACTCTGCCATTTTGGATGGATAACCTTTTTGGTAACTATATTTTACTTTTTGCTATGATTGGCTAAAACCCTTATCCTTAGGGGTGTGAATATGTAATCGGATACATAGATTAGCTTATAGGTATTTCTAATTGCTATATTTAATGTTATTTTGAAATGGGTTCAGTTGTTTATTCATGTTTTCATTTATGAACTAAAGTTGCAAATTTAGTTCTAGCCTTAGTTCTCTATTGCTTGCTTGAGAGAGTTGTGTAGAGTCGAATATATGATTGATGATTGTAGTGACGTGTGTCCCTACAACCTAGCTTGATAAAGTGGGTTAAATTAAGGAATTGGGTTGTTTTGTATTGAATGCTTGTTGAGGTTCGATAGAACTCACTTGATACGTGATAGTTGAATTGTAAATGGCTATTATTGTTAGAACCTATCCTACCTAGTGAGATTCAACAGCTTGAAGCAATTAGTTATCACCCATTAGTCGAAATTAGTATTTGATTGCTCACACACTCCTACGGCCCCGCTCTCTATTGATTAAAACCCCGTATTAATCATCTTTATTAGAATTTTGTTACTAAACTCTCTTAATATTGATAATTAAAATTCGATAATTCACTTTATGTTGCATTTTGTCTTGCCCACAAAGGATTAGAACACTTTCGCACTTCGTACTTGAATTCTTTTCCGTACTGCTCCTCGGGGGATCGACTCCAACTCTTTGTTGGGTTTATACTTGTTAGCGACCACCTACACTTCGAATTATAAGAGCTGTAGTTGAGCGTTATCAAAAATGGCACCGCTGCCGGGGAGTGGTGTTTAGAATTCCTTTATTGAAGTGTTTTTGTGAACTAATTTGGTTGTAGTAGAACGTTCTTATTAGTTTGTTGTTGTTGTTGTTCTCAACAGGTGAAGAAATGAGCGTAATTGGGAGAAACGCTGGCAGTCAGTTGGGACAAGATGACGACATCGAAAACTTAAATGATGTCAATGCTGAGCAAATGGGAAGTATCGGAGCTATTCGTTTACCCCCAGCTGTGGGTAACGCTATTTTTCATGTGACCGAAACTATGCTCCAGTTGTTGCAAATGAAAGGACTCTTTGGGGGACTTGCTCATGAGGAACCTCATGATCATATTCACAATTTCGTGAATGTGTGTGGACCATTCACATTTCAAAATATTTCTGAAGAATCAATCCGGCTTCGTTTATTTCCCCTCTCTCTAATGGGGGACACAACAAAGTGGCTGGCTAAACTACCAAGAGACTCTATTCCTTCTTGGGAGGGGCTCACCGAGGCATTCTATGAAAGATTCTTTCCTCCCTCGAAGATGGTGAAGTTGAGGGATGGCATTCAAAATTTCAAGCAGATTAATGGTGAACTCATTCATGAAACTTGGTTGAGGTTTCAAAAGCTACTCGTTCAATGTTCTACTCATGGGTTGCCAGACAATGTGCTCTTACAATATTTCTACCGGAGCCTTGACTCCATCAACAAGGTTGCTGATCATCTTATTAGGGGTGGAATTATGAGACAACCATTTGTCGTGGCATCGGCCTTGCTTGATGAGATGACCAAGATTAATCGAGCATGGCATACGAGAGAGGATCAAGTGTCTCCTCTAAATGTCGGGCTGACTAAGGAACAAATAGAGAAAAACTAAGAGCGTGATGAAAATACGGCCAAGATGATGACCCAAATTGACTTGTTGTCGAAACATGTTATGAGAGGTGGTTATAAGGCTGTGAATGTGGTTGGCACTAGTGGTGGAATGAGTCCGGATGATGCACAATTTGAAGCCATGTGTAATGAAGAGGTACAATTTTTGTCGAACCAACTGGGGAGTTCTCGTCCAAGCTATCCAAGGCTGGGCGGGAATCAAGGTTGGAACAAAGATCGTAATGGTGGTTGGAGAGATAGAGATCGAGATTGGTGTGATAGGGGTACAAATTGGAAAGATAAGGATGGTGATAGAGACCGTTATATGCCTCCACATGATCGTCCAAAACCAAAGGAACCTCATGCCGACCCTGAAAGCTTTCCGATCGAGGATATGCTTTCCCGCATTCTAAACAAGGTAGAAGGACCAGGCAAAGTGCTCAAGGAGATAAAAGCTGACTTTTCCTCTTTGAATCAAACGGTGACCTCTCATTCGTTTCTATCAAGCAACTTGAGACCAAATGGGTCAAATCTCAAGCCACTTAAATCCAAGACCAAAAGGGGGTCTTCCTTGTGATACCTTGGCAAATCCAAAGAATGACAATGCCCAATGCATGGCAGTCTTGACCCAGAGTGGTAAGGTTGTGGGAAGTGATGTGCTAGATGATAATAAAGCTAGTCTAAGTAAAACGAAACTTGTTGTTCTTGAGGGTGATGAACTCGCCGATGAAGTGAACAATGAAGCTTCCAATGAGGTTGATGATGCACCGAAAAATATTTATTTCGGTGAAGCTAAGAAGCCAAAGTTGGTGGTTGTTTCTCCCTCGGTACCTCCAAAGTCGTTGCCCAAAGTTACTCCACCATTTCCTCAAAGAATGAAGAAGAGGGATGAGGACACAAAGTTTCAAAAATTTCTCTCCGCCTTCAATACTCTTTTTATTAATCTTCCATTGGTGGAGGCGTTGTTAGAGATGTCGGGTTATGCAAAGTTTATAAAAGAGTTAGTCACAAAGAAGAGAAGTATAAATTTCGAGACGGTTGAAGTGTCTCATAGTTGCAGTGCCATTATGTCAAATGTGGTTGTCAAGAAGGATGATCCAGGGGCATTCACTATCCCTTGCACTATAGGGGTGTTTCAATTTGCTAAAGCATTGTGTGATTTGGGGGCAAGTATAAATTTGATGCCCTATGCCATTTACAAGCAACTTGGGCTAGGTGAGCCTAAATCCACAACTATACGCCTTCTCATGGCCGATCGTTCTGTCAAGCGTCCTATTGGCATTCTCTATGACATCTTGGTGAAGGTAGATAAATTTATATTTCTGACTGATTTTGTAATTCTTGATTGCGATATTGATGCCGAGGTTCCTATTATTCTTGGTAGGCCATTTTTGGCTACCGGGAGAGCTCTTGTTGATGTGGAAAGCGGTGATTTGAAATTTTGGGTAAATGATGAGGAGGTTACTTTCAACATATGTAAGTCTATGAAGCAACCTAGTGACCTCCATGTGTTATCGGTTATTGATGTGATTGATGAAGCAGTCTCTAGTGTGGGTGAAATTTCATGTGTTGGTGAATCTTTGGCCGTCGTCTAATTAAATTACGACGGGGTAGAAATTCAAGATTATGATGAGGTGGTGGCTGCTCTATCGGGTTTAGGGTCTTATTCTAAGAACCCTTTGAATCTTGATATCGATTTGAAGAATAGGGAAAGTCCTCCCGCAAATCCATCCATTGAAAAACCCCCAAAGCTTGAGTTGAAGGTACTCCCTCCACACCTTCGTTATGTATTCTTGGGAGACAATAACACTCTATCCGTGATTATTACCGTGGATTTTCTTGAATGGCAAATACAAGCACTTGTTAGTGTGTTGAAAAAGTTCATCAAGGCTATTGGGTGGAAGATCGCCGACATTGTGGGAATTCCTCCCGGTATTTGCACCCACAAAATTCAATTGGATCGCGATTGTAAACCAAGTGTTGAGCATGAAAAGAGGTTGAACCCTTTAATGCAAGAAGTTATCAAAAAAGAGATCATCAAGTGGCTTGACGCGAGAGTGGTTTACCCCATTGTAGATAGCAAGTGAGTGAGTCCCGTGCAATGCGTTCCAAAGAAAGGTGGTATGACCGTGGTCCCGAATGAAAAAGGGGAGCTTGTGCCATTGCGATTGATTATCGATTGGCGTGTATGTATGGATTATAGGAAGTTGAATGCCTGTACCGAGAAGGATCACTTTCCAATGCCCTTTATGGACCAGATGCTTGATAGATTGGTGGGTCGTGGATGGTATTACTTTCTGAATGGTTACTCCGGTTATAATCAAATATCCATTGCACCAGAGGATTAAGACAAGACAACTTTCACATGCCCCTATGGGATGTTTGATTTTAAAAGAATGTCTTTCGGTTTGTGTAATGCTCCGGTGACATTTCAACGATGTATGCTCTCTATTTTTGCCGATATGGTAGAGGACTCAATGGAAGTCTTCATGGATGACTTTTTGGTTGTGGGGGATACATTTGAAGAATGCCTTGAGCACCTTGGCAGAGTCTTGCAAAGATGTGTTGAAATGAATCTTATGCTCAATTGGGAGAAATATCACTTCATGGTCAAGGAAGGTGTTATGTTGGGCACAAAATTTTAGGTGAAGGCATACAAGTTGATCGAGCTAAAGTTGAAGTTATAGCCAAGTTGCCTCTTCCTATTTCGGTTAAATTTGTTAAAAGTTTCTTAGAACATGTGGGTTTCTACCGGAGGTTCATAAAAGACTTCTTTAAGATAGCTTATCCTCTTTGTAAGCTACTTGAGAAAGAAAGTGTCTTCGAGTTTGATGAAGCTTGTGTTGAAGCATTCTTGAGTCTAAAAGATAAGTTAGGGTCGGCTTCGATCATTGTTGTCCCAGATTGGAGCATTCCATTTGAGATAATGTGTGATGCTAGCGGTGTGGCCTTAGGGGCCGTACTTGGCCAACGAAAAGGAAAGTTGTTTCACCCGGTGTATTATGCAAGCAAGACCTTGAATGTAGCTCAAATGCAAGCAAGACCTTGAATGTAGCTCAAAAGAATTACACTGTCACTGAGCAAGAGTTGTTGGTTGTGGTGTATATGCTTTTGAGAAGTTCAGAGCCTATCTGTACAGGACCAAAGTGGTTGTACACACTGACCATGCAGCTATACGTTACTTGATGGCCAAAAGGATCAAAACCAAGATTGATTCGATGGGTATTATTATTGCAAGAATTTGACTTTGAAGTCAAAGATCCAAAAGGGTGTGAGAATCAAATGGCGGACCATTTATCAAGGCTTGAAACAAATATAGTTATTTTCGATGAAAAAGATATTGAAGAAGCTTTCCGAGATGAGTCGGTGATGGTTGTGTCAACGGGTACCACAACTTGATATGCTGATTTTGTCAATTATGTGGTGTGTGGGATTCTTCCCGATGGGCTAAATTTTTACCAACGAAAGAGGTTCCTTTTTGATGTGAAGAAGTATTTTTGGGATGAATCTTACTTATTCTGGGAGTGTTCTTATCATATAATCAGAAGATGTGTTCCGGAAATTCAAGTAGATGATATTCTTGACTCTTGCCATGCATCACCAGTTGTTGGACACCATAGTGGAGTACGTATAGCCGCAAAGGTATTGCATAGTAGTTATTATTGGCCAACGTTGTATCAAGATGCAAACTCCTTTGTTAGGAAGTGTGTTCAATGTCAAAAGCAAGGAGGACTGTCGCGAAGTCATGAATTACCTCTCACTCCAATTCTAGAGGTTGAGTTGTTTGATGTATGGGGAATCGATTTTATGGGGCCTTTTGTGAGTTCTTATGGGAACAAACACATCTTGGTAGCCATTGACTACATCTCTAAATGGGTAGAAGCTGTGGCTTTACCTAATAATGAAGGGAGAAGTGTGGTTAAATTCCTCAAGCAATACATTTTCATAAAGTTTGGCACTCCGCATGCAATTATTAGTGATGAGTGCTCTCATTTTTGCAACCGAATGTTTGTATTATTATTGAGAAAGTATGGAGTTAAGCGTAAGGTTACTACCCCTTATCATCTGCAAATAAGTGGGTAAGTCAAGGTGTCAAATCAGGAGATCAAGGGAATTTTGGCCAAGACCGCTAATGCAAATCGAACTTATTGGTCCCGAAAGTTAAATGATACTCTTTGGGCGTATAGAACTGCTTTCAAAACCCCGATTGGCATGTCCCCGTACCAATTGGTGTTTGGTAAATCGTGCCATCTACCGATTAGGCTTGAACATAAGGCATTGTGGGCCTTGAAGGCCATGCACTTGAATTGGGAGGATGCATCCAAGAGTCGAGTTGACCAACTCCATGCTTTGGAAGAGTTTCGGCTTCGGCCTTATGAGAGTTCAGCACTTTATAAGGAGAAAATGAAGAAGTGGCATGACGCAAAAATCCTTCACCGTGAATTTAAAGTTGGTGATCTTGTTTTGCTTTACAACTCTCGTCTGTGACTCTTTTCGAAAAAACTCAAGTCAAAGTGGTCATGTCCATTTAAAGTGCATCATGTGTTTGCAAATGGGGCAAGAGAAATTGAAAAGGATGATGGGTCGATGTTCAAGGTGAATGGGCAACGGCTTAAGCTTTACTTTGGAGTGTGCCCCAATGTGACGTTGATTGATGTGGTGTACTTGGACGATGCTTGAAGGCATGTCCACGTCGTGCCATGACATTAAATAAGGCACTTCTTGGGAGGCAACCTAAGTTTTATTTTAGTTGTTTATATAACGTTTGTTAGTAGTGTAGGTTGGAGACATATTTCAGAAAAAATATGGAAAGGCGAGGGGGGCTGGACCACTTGGCGAGTCGCCAAATTGCCCCCATTATTTCCCAAATGCATTGCCCCTTGAAAGCCATAAGGGATGGATCTCCTATAAATTTAGGCGAGCCAAAAGTCAACTCGGCGTGTCACTGAATGCTCTTTGGACCCCTTCAATAGCTGGCTTCTTTGTTACTCTGGGCGAGCTAGAGCACGTTCGGTGCGTCGTCGAATGGATCGGCAACGTCAGTTCCATTGCTGACCTGGGCGCGAACTGAACAATTTTATTCCTTTTAAATTCAAATCTTTCATTTTGTTTGAAAATTTTGAAATCCTTCTGTTTACCCGCAAACATTAGAAGTTCATTTCATACTTTGTGTCAATTGCGTGACTCCCGGAGTGTTGATTGGACTCATCCCCCTTTCCTCTTTGTCATGCTCATATTTTTTTTGCCTATTTTCAAGTTGGTATCTCTTGATTGCTTGATTCTCATGCCATTTTTGTTGCAATGATTATTGGGTATTGAATATTTGATTCTTTGGCTTATTTGTATGCTTAAAATTGATGCCCTTTGATTCGTAGTATGTTTGTTTGAATTCGAGCAGGTTCATAGCACTTGTTTAAGCGATTTTGTCCTAAATTCTTGGGGTAGATGATAATTGGTGCTTGTTAGTTGTTGGGTTATTTGTGGGTGAAGTCTGAGTAGCCCGAATTTGATCGAATGACTTGAATTTGCTTGATGATGGATTGGGTGACGACTTTCTTAAGGGTAAATCATCATTTTGTTAAGTTCATGTCGATTGGGGGAAGTCTAAGTACCCCGGGTAGAAATTGGGTAGTGGGTGATGGCCTTTTGTAGATAAATGTGCATGAATGTATGTATCGTGGGTTGTTAGTTAGAAATTGAAATCAAAATGGGGAGGTGATGCGTTGGGTCAGTTTGGCGAGCTGCGTCGAGCTCGCCAAGTTGATTCGGCATGTCACCTAAAGACCTCCCCATCACCTTTCTACCTTGTTTGTGTGCTAGTTGGTTCTGGAATATTCGGTGAGGTCTCTGTTGCTCATCGAGTGAACTCGGTGACTCACGAATTGGTTCTGGCATCGCTCTTTTTGATTGAATTTTTGCCTACTTTTGTTCTGGAACTTTAGGCGATAGCTTTGTACCTCACCGAATTGACTCAGTGACTCGCCGACTGGTTCGGCGTGCTTTTCTACATGTTTGTCTATGAGGCTTGTGTTCTAACCTGTTTGCCATCAAATTTTGTTCTTGTTTTTGTTTCTTTATAGGTATGGCTTGACCCAAACTACCCGTTAGTGGTCCAGCTCCTTGAAAGCGGGTAACAGGGGTAGAGATTACTGAAGAGCGCCAGCAGCCCCGACATACTCACTGCCAAACTTCACAGGCAAGAGGGAGGGGAAATAGCAAGTTATCGAGAGCTCTAGTTTTGAGACCAGTGAGTCGTCAATCCAATTTACCTCCATGGAGTCTGAGGGTGAGGAAATAGGGGAGTCCAGGGCCTCCATAGCTGAGTTAATCCAGAAGAGGCGTTCCGAGCTACATTCTAAAGTAGCTCATGATCCATTGGTAACAATATCAGCCCCTCTAGCCCCATCTAAGCCAACAATAGTTCCAGCTCCAGCTCCAGTTCTAGCTAACCCTTCGAGATCAATGAATAGACTCAAAGCTGAGGGTTTATAGACTATTCTTGAGGAGAAGCGGTTATCCACAGATAGGGTAGTGGAAAGGTATCCAGTTGTTTGGGAGACACTGCGATATCACAAATTCCATATTTTCACAAAGCCTCGGAGTCCCTACGTGCCTACTTGGGTCCGAGAGCTCTATACTGCATATGCTGAATTGATCTCGAAAGGGAAGAAGAAGGCACAGTCGAAAGCACCGGTCAACTTTGTGATGGTCCGGGACAAGAAGGTGAAGTGTAGTCAAATGGAGATAAATGATGCACTCAACTGCATAGTCTGGGTTCAGCAATCGTTGGCCAAGAAAATCAAGATGAAGACCCTAGATGATTTGAAGGGGTGGTTAGCCCCATTGATTGGTAATGTAAAGCCCCCATGGATTGATGTAGGGGCAATTATTGAGAAGAAGGACCTGAACATCGTCGTGTGATATTGGTTCAGGTTCATCAGCAACACTCTAATGCCATCTCAAAACGAGTCCATCATCCGGCACCCGAAGGTTGCACTTATAGGTTGCATCATGGGTCGAGAAATGTTGAATCTAGGTTCAATCAATGAGCATGAGATGTTAATGAGGGCCAAGCAAAATCAGACCTCATTACCTTTTTCTAATTTTGATCTGCGAGTTATGTGGACGTGCTGGTGTGCCTTTCGAGGCAAAGACGAATGTTGAGGTCACTCCGACCTCGTCTTGTGACATCCGAAGGATTGAGATAGAGTACCTCAAGGATGAAGCGGAGAGGTGGAAGAGACCCTCGGTGGATACTTCCCCGAATGTGGATGTAGATGCTATGGAGACCGGTTTTATGTCTCCTCCTCCCATGGTCGCGCCTTAAGGTATACCTGCCCCCACTTCTCTACTGCTCCTATACCTACCCCTGCTACTTCTACTGCACCTGTGACTGCCCCCATTCCTAGCTCCCGCCCTCTATTGACTCAGGCTATGCTTATCAAAATGGGCCACCTGGCCCATTTGGCCGATGTACGGACTTCGAGAGTCGAGGTGACTATTCTGGATATGATTGAGCATGCCATTGTAGTGGCACTTGCTCCCATTAGGGCAGAGTTAGGGGATCAGCACCGATTGATCACGGCAGATGGGCTTGCCTTGGATGCACTCACAACTCAAATTGTGGAGTGTGAGATGAAAGATAGTAGTCTGCTGAGGTTACAGCCGTGAAGGCGGACATTGCTGGATTATGCCGGGATGTGGACGAGTTGAAGTCCATGGATATGTTGATGTTGTGGGGTAGTGTTGATATTCCCGAGGGCCTTTCTTATGAGATCCCTCCACCTACCACCACTAAAGATGCTATGCGTGCTGATGAAGAGGGTGATTCCGACACCCTAGAGATAGATGAGGAGGACCTGCTGCTCGTGATAGAGAGGTCTGTGCAGATTTAGAGGATATGGAGGATGAATTGGTGCGGGCTTCTACTGTGGCTTCCCTTCGTGAGACATCGATGATTGGTTTGAGTGGGTCCATACCCACCGCTGAGGATGAGCTGGGCACTGATGCCTAGGTTGAGGCTGCACCACCTAGAAAGAGTTCACCTCAGGCATAGCCTGATGGGGGATTCTTCATTGCCCTCCATTTTATTTCCTGTTGATACTTTTATTTTATTTCTCATTGAGGACATTGCTTAGTGTTTTTTGTAGGGTGAAGGCATCTAGGCCTAACCTTTTTTATTGTATATGTTTGTTTTTTTTGATGGTGTGATTGATTGTTATTCTCGAGATATTGTTATTTTGGCATTTTGGTATTTGGAATGAATGTGAATGTTTTGGAATGAATGTCGACTTCTCTCTCTATTGATGATTGTTGATGAATGTTGGCATGCGAATGATGGTTGTTCCCTTGTACATTCTGGTATCGATTTTTATCAATATCAATGACTTGAATAGTGCTCTTGATGAATGATATGTTTGTGTGAGTCCAACGAGGTAATTTGAGTTGCATAGTCTTATGTGAACTCTTAGCATCTCATTGTGACTAGTTGAATGTCAAAGTGAGTCTTGCAATGAACGTTGCACACAAGCTTGACTCATAGAATTGTGATCCACAATTGTGTTTGGATGCGATGTGTGGTGAGCTTTACTTGAAAGGTGTGCGTGATGATATCTAGAACTTGCCTCATTGGTCCAATTGATTAGCATTGGTAAATGAAGGAAATGATCTTAGGCATGAATTTTTGAGAGTGAACCTAATTGCTATACCTCTGTTTGACCACCTTGTGAGTGTGTGAACCCAGCTTGGCACCATTTGAGCCTATCCTTTTCTTTGGATGAAACATGAACACAATTGTTTAAGCCAATTGTTGAAATTGCCATGTCTTTCCCACCTTTAACCTTCGTGAAGCATTGGTTTGTTTGAATAGCCAACTTAGGCCTTGAGCCTAAGTTGAGGGTGTGGTAAGAATGAAGAAAGAAACTGAGCAAGAAGTTCGTGAACTCTATCCTTTGAAAGAAATTTGTGAAAAAGATGGAACCCCTCCATATAGAAAAAAATAAGAGAAAAGAAAAGAGGTGAAAAGAAAAGAAAGAAAAGATTTGAATAAAATTGTGCCCATTGTGCATTGTTGTGGAAATGAAAGGGGTATACCAAAAAAATTTGTGTGCTATGAATAGGCAAATGATGAGTTGTGAATTTGAAAGGAATGAAAGAAAAGGAAAAGAAGTGATATTTGAGCAATGCTTCATGAAGGAAGAGCCACTAAGCCAAAATGATCATACCCTGAACCTCAGCCTCATTACAAGCCTTGAAAGACCTTTTTGATCCTACATAAGCCTTGTGCATGATGGTTGGAAAATACGGGCAAGCCTATGGGTAAAATCATGCATGTTTTTCTCATTTGGGAGTGTGAGCGTTGTTTTTTATTCCTTAATGTTGGTCTTTGATTGGCTTTGTGAGAGCATGGAATCAATCTTGATGTGAGGGCATTTGAATACTTTTGTTCGACATGAATTTGCGTATGAAGTGAGCATTTGTGAGCATGAACTCTAATTGATGACGGCTAGGCAGAGTTTAAAACTTTGAGTGCACATTTGAACATTGCATGTTTTGAATTGAACCTTGTGTGCATTCTCATGTTGATTCTCAAGGAGCACTGTTTGTAGACATCTCTATTGAACTGATTGATCTCATGTTTTACTTGAGGGCAAACAAAAATTTAAGTTGGGGGTGTTGATGAGTCGGGAATTTAGGCTCATTTAGAAATTGATATTTAATGATTTCGTGTCCTCAGTGCCTATTCTGTGCTCAAAACTTATGTTAATTTTCTTATGTGTAGCCATGGAGGTTCAAGAACAAGGCAAGGACATTATTTTGTGAAAAAAAGTGAAAAATTTTGAAAAGCTGAAGAAAAGGAAGGCTAGAGCTTGCAAAAGCCACTCGGTGACTCGCCGAGTGAGCCCCTAGCTTGCCTAAAATTCCAACATAGTGGCCTATGAACCAAACCAACTCGGCGACCAACAGGAGCACTTCGTCGAATCGCCGAACGAAACAGTGAGCTCGACCTGAACCGACTAAATTACCAAAACCATTTGAGGAAGAAATCAAGTATAAGATGGCGAGAAGGAGCAAAAATGGCGGATCGCCGATTGACTTACTTCACCGAATGGTCCCACGTGCTGAAATGTGTGGAAAATTTTGGAAACGTATAATAAGAGAGAGAAAGGTATCAAGCTGAATCAAACTAGAGAAAAACATTCATTACTTGTGAGTTCTATAACATTCTTGAGAGGGTTTTGATCTTAGACTTTGGGTTTTGAAGGTTGAATCTAAATTTTTAGCATTTGAGTATTGAAGACTGCCATTTTGGATGGATAACCTTTTTGTTAACTATCTTTTAGTTTTTGCTATGATTGGCTAAAACCCTTGTCCTTAGAGGTGTGAATATGTAATCGGATACATAAATTAGCTTATGGGTGTTTCTAATTGCTATATTTAATGTTGTTTTGAAATGGGTTCAGTTGTTTATTCATGTTTTCATTTATTAACTGAAGTTGCAAATTTGGTTCTAGCCTTAGTTCTTTATTGCTTGCTTGAGAAAGTTGTGTAGAGTAGAAATATGATTGATGATTGTAGTGACGTGTGTCCCTACAACCCAGCTTGATAAAGTGGGTTAAATTAAGGAATTGAGTTGTTTTGTATTGAATGCTTGTTGAGGTTCAATAGAACTCACTTGATACATGATAGTTGATTGGTAAATGGCTATTATCGTTATAACCCATCCTACCCATTTAGATTCAACAACTTGAAGCAATTAGTTATCACCCATTAGGCGAAATTAGTATCTGATTGCTCACACACACCTAAGGCCCACTCTCTATTGATTAAAACCCCGTATTAATCATCTTTGTTAGAATTTGGTGACTAAACTCTCTTAATATTGATAATTAAAATTTGATAATTTACTTTATGTTGCGTTTTGTCTAGCCTACAAAAGATTAGAACACTTTCACACTTCGTACTTGAATTCTTTTTCGTACCACTCCTTGTGGGATCGACCCCAACTCTCTGTTGGGTTTATACTTGTTAGCGACCACCTACTCTTTGAATTATAAGAGGTGTAGTTGAGCATTATTAGTTGGCTCGATTGGGTGTTCACTTGGTCGATTCTAATGAGGGTAGTGTGATTATTCATAATGGTTCAGAATCGCCTCTTATATCAGATGTGAAGGCTAAGCAAGACCTTGATCCAGTTATGGTTAATTTGAAAAAGTTGGTTTCTAAAAAATCCATTGAGGCTTTCTTCCAAGGGGGAGATGGTGTCCTTCGATATCAAGGTCCGTTATATGTTCCGAATGTTGATGAGTTGAAAAAGTAGATTTTGATAGAAGCTCATAGTTCTCGGTATTCTATTCACCCGGGAGCCACCAAGATGTACCATGATTTGCTGGAAGTCTATTGGTGGAATGGGATGAAGAAGGATAATACGGAATTTGTGGCTAAGTGTCCAAATTGTCAACAAGTGAAAGTTGAGCATCAAAAATCCAATGATTTGACTTAAGAGATTTGTATTTCTACTTAGAAGTGGAAAGATTTTAATATGGACTTCATCACGGGTCTACCTCGTGCCCATCATCAATTTGATTCAATTTGGGCTATTGTGGATCGAATGAAGAAATCATCTCACTTTCTTCTCATAAAGAGTTCATTTTCAGTAGAAGATTATGCCAAGCTTTATATTTGAGAAATGGTGAGGTTGCATGGAGGGCCCTTATCTATTATCTCCGATTGTGGTACTGAGTTTACATTTTAGTTTAGGAAGTCATTTCAGAAAGGTCTTGGCACCTAAGTTAAACTTAGTATGGCTTTTCATCCTCAGACCGATGGACAAGCCAAGCATACTATTTAGACTTTGGAAGATATGTTGAGAGCATGCGTGATTGATTTCAAGGGTAATTGGGATGATCATTTGCCTTTGATCGAGTTTACTTATAATAATAGTTATCATTCTAGTACTGGGATGGCTCTATTTGAGGCTCTCTATGGTAGGAGGTGTAGGTCTCCTATAAGTTTTTTTGAAATTGGTGAGTTCGCTTTGATATGGCCCGAGTTGGTGCATGAAACTTTGGAAAAGGTACGACTTATTCGTGAAAGATTGAAAATAGCTCAAAGTCGACAAAAGTCTTATGCCAATGATAGAAGAAGAGAGCTTAAATTTGATGCTAATGATTGGGTTTACTTGAAAATTTTACCCATGAAGGATGTGATGAGGTTCGAAAAGAAAGGCAAGCTTAGTCCTCAATATGTTGGCTCATATAAGATTTTGAGGCGTATTGGCAAGGTTGCTTATGAATTGGAGTTACCTAATGATTTAGCATCGATATATCCGATATTCCATGTCACTTTGTTGAAAAATATGTGGAAATCTGACGTTCATTGTGACTTTGGAAACTTTGGGAGTAAAGGAAAGTTTATCTTATGAAGAGGTTCTGGTTGAGATTTTAGACCGACTTGTTCAGAAGTTGAGAAATAAAGAAGTTGCTTCCGTGAAAGTTCTATGGAGGAATCAATTAGTTGAGGGTACTATTTGGTAGGCCGAAGCCGATATGATGTCCCAGTATCCTCATCTCTTTCTCTCCACTCCTATTCTAGCTTGAGGTATTAGTTCCTCATGGTTCATTCTTTGGTATTCATGAATTTTAGTCATTCTCATGTTTCCATATGTATGTATATTCATGAAAAACTTGATTTTTATGTTATGATCTAGCTCGGAGTATTTCTCCTTGTTTATGTGCATTATGATGAGATTTGCATTCATGTTGGGCTGTTAGTTTCTCTCATACTCTATTCATGCTAGCTTGAGTCACATTCGAGGACGAATGTTCCCAAGGGAGAGATATATTAACACCTTGAAAATTGGAAAGTTGAAAAGAAAAGGAAAAGTTCAGTTTTGGTACTGAAGCAGTGATCTACGAGTCCTATCTACGGATCATAGAAAGTCCTACGGGCCATAGAAAGGAAGTTGTAGACCCTGAGTTGAGTTTTGGGATTTCCAAGTCCAAGTAAATGAACCTACAACTTGACAGGACAAGCCGTAGGAAGTTTGACGGGTTGTGGGGCTGACCCATAGAGTTTATTCAGATATTTGATTTAAGACCTCAAGTCTACGAAATGGTTTGACGGGTCGTAGAGAGTTCTACGAGTTGTAGAAGGATGATGTGAAAAGTTGGCCAATGTTTGGGTTCCAGTACTTGGTCCTACGGTTGAACAGTACGCTCCGTAGAAAGTCCTACAGATCGTAGGTCCAAACCGTAGACCGAGTCTAGTAGTTATTTATTAAGGATATTTAGATCTTTTTCTATGCATTTAATACCTATACTATGTCATTTTGACCCTAATTCTAATCCCTATAACTACTTTTCTATTCATAAAACTAACCCAACCCTCATTCTTTCAAAACCCCAAGTCTCATCCACATTCATCCTCTCCAAATTCTTTCAAGCTCAAGAAAGAATACCTAGGGTTTCAAGCTTCAAGTCTCCTTTTTTCTCCTTTTCTTTTGGGATTTGTTTATCAAGGTATTTGATAATTCACCAATAGATTCCATTCATCCATTGGTTCCCAAGAAATCTCAATCTCCTAATTCAATTTCACCTAAATATGATTAGGGTTTCATGGAAATCTCCATAGGTCCAATTTATTATGATTCAAATGTTTAATTTCAATCTTATTATGCATGATTTGATTCAATTACAAGGTTTTCAATTGATTTCATATGGTCCCATGCTTTTTACTTGATTATGACGATGAATTTTTGAAGAAAGCTTATGAACTTATGAATGATGAATTATGAAAGCTATGCATGTCTTATGAAAATGATGTTTTATGAACTAAAGATGCTTGAGATAAGTGTCAATGAATTGTGAAAGGTTTTTTCACATATGCATTAATTGTAAAAGGTTTTATCACATATTATGAAAACATGGTTATGAAAGATTTTCTCACATATGTATGAATCCTGATTTAAATTAGCTACTCTATAATGACTTTATGATTGAATTGGTAATTTGATTGTGCCTTTCCAAGTATGATGATATGAATATGTTTATGACTAATTCCGTTGGAATTTTACTTAGCACCGAGAGAATATTGAGATGGAGGCTCTCCCATTAGTAGAGATCGGGTCCCTGGTAACAATCTCCTTGTCCCTAACTACGTGCCCCCATATGATAGCCTTAAGTGACTAAGCTAGTGGATCCACCTTAGCTAGAAGTTATGGTCCTTACCTTGGCAAGTAGGACATCTCTTTTCGGTGTGGGAGCAAGACACCGGATTCCATGTTATAGCTCACATGGTCTATGTCGGTTAAAGGTAAACATCCCACAAAATGAACTAAGTTACCTTCAATGGTTTTATGTAAAGCTTTCATTATGTTTTAAAATGCATTGACCATGTTTATGACTTATGATTTATCTTTAAAGGCTTTACTCTATTTTTAGCTTGGTCGTGCATATCATGTTTAAATGTCCTATTTTGATCACGTTTATATTTTTATGCATTTCTCTCATACTTAGTACATTCCATGTACTAATGCATACTTGTTCCTACATTGTTTAATAATGTAGGGTTTGATGCTTCTCCTTCTCCCAGTTGTGACTAGTTGATTGATAGATTGTTGAAGATTAAGTTAGTCCTCATGTACCGAGGACCATGTCACCTTTACTATGCTTTCTTATGTCTTTAGTTTTCCGACGTTGTACGTGGTGTATGGGTTATGCCCTAACCACTCTTTGATGTATTAGACTGGCTTGTCAAGACTATAATTAGGCTTCCGCTTTTAAGTCAAACTCTTCTATGATATGAGACTTTCTACTTAAAATTCTACTTTTGTCTATTATATTGTGTTGTATATATGTCAATTGTCTTGTGTAGGGACTCTCGGGGTCTTATACGCCATGTCACATCTAGAGTGTACTTTGGGTCGTGACAAACTCATTGATGAATTTCCCACATACCTTAATGAAACCTTAGATTGAACTTGGAGAAGAAGACTTGAAATCCTTGGAGCTTTGGAATCATGTTCTTCCTTGGGAGAGAAGACTTGAGAGAGAATTTGGAGTTTGAGAGGATAAGGGTGAAAGGGGCGATTAAGGTCTTAGGAATCAGGTAAACCCCTTCAAAATAAGCCTCAAACGACATAGTATAGGAATTAAAAGAGTAGGAAAAGACTCAAATAACCCTGAGAAATAACTGTTGGACAATAACGACGAACACCTTCTACAGTTTGTACATGCTTCTACTGAACGTACTGTCCGTTTGTCGACCATTTGACTGAAAGTCGAGGTCTATGATGAAGAACCACAAACCACTTTCATGATTCGTCATTCCTTATGCGACTCGTACAATCTCTTCGTATAATAAGCGCTTGGACATTTCCCTAAGTTCAGGACTTGAACTACGAACCACTTCATACCGATCATACTCCCTTTTATAGCCCGTATTGACCAGCCGTAGAACCCAAGTACTGAAACTTTAAATTTTTGAAGGACGTAACCATGGGTGCCATCTACGATCCGTGTTCCCTATTACAAACCGTCTTGTTTGCTCATGAAAAGGGGACAGAGACTTTACATTTTTCCCATTTTTTGACCTTCACTCTACGAGCCATTCCATGACTCGTACACTGAACCACAAACCGTATATCCATCTCATGACAATGAGCCAACATTCCCAAATTCTAAGTGTAATCCACGAGGCATATCCACGAGCCATACCACCCTTTATGACCCATACATTGCCCTCGTGAAACACTACACCATCAGGTTTTGCACCAGATTTTGCAACCTTTTAACTTCTAACTGACTTTAACACTTTTGAGGTGTTACAATTTATGAATTAGGGCATCCACTACCATATTCACCTTCCTTGGATGGTACAAAATGTCCACATCATAATCTTTCAGCAACTCAAGCAATCATCATTGTTGTAGATTCAAATCCTTTTGCATGAAAATGTATTGGAGGCTTTTATGATCTGTGTATACATCAACATGCACTCCATATAGGTAATGCCTCTAGATCTTCAAGGTAGGATAACTACGGCCAACTCTAAGTCATGGGTCGGGTAGTTTTTCTCATATTTCTTTAGCTATCTAGAAACATAAGCAATTACCTTACCATGTTGCATCAGAACACAACCCAACCCAATGCCTGAAGTATTAGAATACACCGCATTGACCTCTAGACCCTCTGGCTAGGTCAAAACTGGGCCTGAAGTCCATCTGTCTTTTAACTCTTGAAAGCTCTGTTCATAGGCTGCGGTCTACTGAAGCTTAGCTATTTTTTGAGTTAGCTTAGTTAAAGGTGTTGAAAGAAAAGAGAATCCCTCTATGAACATCCTATAATAGCCTAATAACCCCAAAAACCTATGAACTTCTATTAGGGTCATAGGTTTAGGTCAAGGCTTCATGGCCTCAATCTTCTGCATGTCCACCTATATACCATATTACAACCAAAACTCAAACTTTGAAGGATTAACATACAATTTCTGACCTCAGAGTACCTGAAGGACCGCTCAAAGATGGTCTCTCTACTCCAACTCTGATTATGAATATACAAGAATATCATCAATAAACACAATCATGAACAAGTCTAAGAATAGTCTAAATATGTTGTTCATCAGGTCCATAAAATTGTTGGGTATTTGACAATCCGAAAGACATCACAAGAAACTCAAAATGACCATATTTGGTCTTGAAGGTTGTCTTTGGAATATCACTCTCCTGATGGTACTCGTGATCTAAATCAATCTTTGAGAAACATCGAACACCTTGTAGCTGGTCAAACAAGTCATCAATCCTCGACATCGAGTATTGGTTCTTTATAGAAACCTTATTGAGCTGTCGGTATTCTATACACATGTGCAATGACCTATCTTTCTTTTGTACAAAAAATAGTGGTGCACCACATGGTGACACACTCGACATGATAAAAACCTATCTAACAAGTCTTTTAGTTGCTCCTACAATTCCTTTAATTATGCTGGTGCTATTCTATATGGAGGATTTGATATTGGCTGGATATCTAGTAATGTATCAATAGAAAAATTAATCTCCCATTCTAGGGGAATACCAGGGAGATCATAAAAAAAACATCTAAAAATTCATTAACCACCAAAATTAACTATAAGTTCGGCGGTTCTAGGTCAACATCATAAACCCTAACAATATGATACATGCAACCCTTAGCAATCAGTTTCCTCAATTTAATATATAAAATAAATGTACCCATCGGTGTCTCTGTATTACCCTTCCACTATCGAGAATACCTCTCCTAGAATGTCAACATTGGTATAACAAGATGTCAGCCAACCCATACCCATAATAATGTCAAAGTCTGACATCTCTAGATCTATTAGGTCTACAGAAGTCTGATGACGAACAATCTCTCCTATAAAACCTCAATAAACCTTCTTGGAAATAATAGAGTCACCAATTAGGGTAGATACAACAAAAGGTCTTCGCAAAAACTCTGGTAATATGGAAAACGTCTCAACAATAAATGGAGTAACTTAGCATAATGTGGAGCCTAGATCTATCAAGGCATAAATAGAGTGAGAACAAATGGTTAGTAAACCTATCATGACATTTGGGGAAGACTCTGAGTCTTGTCGACCCATCAATGCATAAGTACGATTCTAGTCACTGCCAGAACTAAATGCTCCCCTTTAGCTCGAACCTACCTAATGAAGGTCGTAACCCGAATAAAACAAGTGACTTTCTATTTTGATAGTGATAATTACATTGAATAATAAAAGAATTAGAGTTATCATTGTTTTTAGGTGAAATGGTCTAGTGGACCCCTATACTTGTATCAGTTTGTATTATGGACCCTTCTACTTAACCATTTATCAACTGGACCCTTAAACTCAATAAAACATAATTTATCAAACCCCTATAACCATTGACCAAGCTTATGTGGCATTAAGATGGCTGAGTTGGTGAAAGTGTGTGACTTCATGCATGTTAAGGCGAGTGAGTACCATATTTCAGTTTTAAAAATATTAGTAAAAGAATAACAAAATAAAATAATAAAACTTTTTAAAATAAATTAATTAAAAAGCCTCATCTTCTCCCCCCCACTCCACCTTCATTTGTAGCCATCTCCATGCCCGACCCCTTTTTTTTCTTTCCATACTCCTGCCATCTTCATTAAAGATCTTGGCATTGACACCTCCTTGAGCCCATTGATTCGCCGATAGAGGGAGAGGGCGACGGTGGTGGTGCTCTTCGGAAACCACTGATTCGCAGTAGAGTGAGAGAGACAGTGCTGGTCAGTGGAGAGTAGAATGAGGTAGGTGAGGGTGGGAGGATCTGGTTACGATAGCAAAGAGATTTTCGATCAGATCTGATGGTGCGGCGGTGGCAAAGGTTGCTGATTTTGTGGAAGTTGAAGAAGGAGGAAAGGAAAATAGTGTAGATGTGTGGTGGAGATGAAGACGGGTGAGGAAAAGAGTATAGGTGGTCTCGCCGACAAGAGGGGCGACGGCGACTGCGGCAGCGGCTTTCTGTCGATAGATTTTGACTATTTCAATATGGGAATGGTGAGAGGATGTATGGAGTTTTAAATTTTATTTTAAACAATTAATTAAAATTTTATTATTTTACTTTTTTATTAAATAATTTTGGTTAATAAATTTTAAAAAATAGTTAATAAAGATAATTATGACATGTCATTGATTTAGGTGACATAGATTTGACATGTATCTAATAAAGGGCGAGTGAACTACACACATTATAAGAGGGGTTTAAAAATTTTATTTGGATTCAGTCTAAGGCTTCAGTTGATAAAGATTTAAGTAGAAGGGTCCATAATACAAACGCGTACAAGTACGAGGGTCCATCAGACCATTTCGCCTTGAAGGTTTTGTTTTGACTTGCTGTGCATGTCCCGTTTTCAATTAAGTCGTGTAGATTAGGTTGTATAGTAGTTTTAACCTGCAATAATTCATTTATAAAATACACAATAAGTGGCAAAAAAACACTAAATGGTTTACCCAAATAATGGTGGAGTTGTCTATGAAATATTTCCAAAAATATGTTAGTGTAGTTGTTTCCATACGTTTACAAAAATTATGTTTTCTTCTTATATTCCCTCTGTTTTAACCCCATTTGACTTGAAACGATAAGCATCTGTAATTACCCGATGAATATCAAATGCTAACATTGTCATGAAAAGTGGTGTCTTAATATGTTATTGCATATTTTCAGGGAAGAAGCAATGCATTTGTATATTTATTAGTAGAGTTTAATGGAAAAAGAATATTCGAGAAATAATATATTGAATCAAGGAAGTAGGTAATTGTGCCAATAATGGTTTTATTTTTGAAGTGCATGATTTAGGTAACGCTTTAGCAGATCCCTGCAAGTCATCATAGGATTATATAGAACTAGCCTCATCTAATTAATTAATACACACATATGTAAGTGTATTAAATCACTAATTTAAGAGTACTTTTCATATATGCTAAATTAGAATTTTTATTTTTGTCACGAACCAAAGTACACCCTAAATGTGACATGACGAATAAGACCCCGAAAGATCCTAAGCAAGTCACTTGACTTAAGCATGACGTAATAAAATAAAATTTAAGAGATATAACCGATAAAAGACTCAAATCATTATGACATAAAAGATACCAAAAGAGTATATAAGAGAAAATGTGAAATACTACTAAGTCTGACATAGCCTTTCTAACATCATAAGAGTCGTTGGGACGTAACTCATACACGTACAAGTCTGAAACAAAAGGACCATAAAAGCAATAAAAGTATCCATGACTTTGCCCTTGAATCATGAGGACTCACCAATCAAGAAACCAAAGATGCGCAGTCCCGATCTAAGCACGTTCGGGAGGAGGAGCGTCAAACCCTATATTATGAAACAATATAGGGACAAATATGCATTAGTATGATAAATGTACTAAGTATAGGGAAATGCATAAGACGTATGCATGATAACATGAGGAACTTTAAACATGATATGCATGACCAAGTAGAACGTAATAAGAGCCTTCAAAGGGAAACCATGAATCATAAACAAGGTCAATGCATACTTAAAATCATAAGGGAAATTTTCATAAAACCTTTGAAGAAAACATATTTCATTGTGGGATATTTACCATTAACCGACAATAAGACCATGTGAGCTATAACATGGAATTCGGTTTGACCCTCAAATTGGAAAGGATAATCTACTTGCCAAGGTAGACCTTCATCTCATTCATTATTGCTACAGTTGATCCACTAGCTAGGTCATTTAAGACAATCCAACGGGGGCACGTAGTTTGGGACTAGGGAATTGCTACTAAAGATCAAATCTCTACTTACGGTAAGGCCTCCATTCCGAAGTCCTCTCGATGCTAAGTAAATTCCAACGAAAAAGACATAATCGTAATCGTATCAAAAATACTTGGAAAGGCAACAATTAAAGACTACCAATCCAATTGTAAATTCATATTAGAATAGCTCATTTCAAAACCATGATTTCATAAACTTGTTCATAAAACACTTTCTTTCTAAGTATCTAAATCATGATTTCTTTCATATGTGATAAAACCTTTAACAAATCATTGATACTTTATCTTAAAAGCATCCTTTAGTCATAAATAACTCTTTTCATAAAACATGCATGAATCCATACTCAATTCATAAATTGGAGTTCAAAAGTTCATAGTCATAATCAAGTAAAAAGCATGGGTAAACATGAAATCAATTGGAAAACATATAATTGAATTGAATCATGCATTATAAGACCAAATAATATAAATTGAATCATAATAAATAGAACCCATGAAGAATAGCATGAAACCCTAGATAATTGGGTGAAATAGAATTTAGGGATTTGAGTTTCTTTTGGAACCCAATGGATGAAAGAGTTCCATTAGTGAATTCCAACATACCTTAGCAATCAAAGCCCAAAAGCAATGAATAAAGAAACCTTGAAGCCTTTGAAACCCTAGTTCTTCAGCTTGGAGCTTTTGAGCGAATTTAGAGAAGAAACCCTTGAGAGATTTTATGAGTTTGAGTGAATGGAAGGGAGTGTGTTAGGTTTTGAAGAGTAAAAGGGGTACATATAGGGCCAAAATGACATAGTTTAGGGGTTAATTAGGTAGGAAAGACTAAAACACTCTCGATTAAAAACTATCGGAGGACTCTACGGTTTGGACCTATGGTTCGTAGGACTTCCTATGGACCATAATGGTCAACCGTAGACCCAACTACTGGAATCCAAAAAATCAACCAACTTTCCACGAGACCTCCCTACTGGTCATTGTCCACTCTATGGTCTGTAGACCCCTTCCATAGAGTCCAAATTAATGTCCAAATTTTCTTTAAGTCTGGATCACCTTTACGGATCCCTCCCACGGTCTATAGAACACCCTACGATTAGTTCTGGATATCCGTAGGTCAAACATCAAAGACTTGACATTTCCCAAATATCAATCCAATCCCACAACTGCCTTTCTACGGTTCGTAGGTAGGACTTGCAAACCACTATATCTGTATCGAAAATGCCACTTTTTCTTTCCAATCCAACTTCCAATTTTTGAGGTATTACAATATCTCCCCCTTGGGAACATTCATCCCCGAATGGGACTCAAGCTAGCGTGAATAGAATAGGGGAAAAACTAACAGCCCATCATGAATTCAATTACATCTAAATGCACATAAACAAGGAGAAATCATTCCAAGTTAAATCATAACTAAAAATCAAGTTTTCATGAACATGCATGCCTATGGAAAAATGAGAATAATTAAAACTCATGAATCCGAAAGAGTGAATTATGAGGAACTAGAATACCTCAAACTAGAGTAGGAATAGAGGGAAAATATAAGGATACTTGGACATCATATCGGCTTCGTATTCCCAAATAGCACCCTCAACAGTTTGATTCCTCTATAGGACTTTTACAAACGCAATTTCCTTATTTCTCATCTTCCGGACTTGTTTATCCAAGATTTCAATCGGAACCTCTTCATACGAAAGAATTTCCTTAACTCCCAAACTTTTCAAGGGCACTGTACATATCGAATCTCCAACACACTTTTCAACAAGCAGACATGAAATGCTGAATGTACCGATGTCAAATCGATAGGTAACTCCAATTCATAAGCAACCTTGCCAACAAGCTTCAAAATATGATATGGGCCCACATATCGGGGACTAAACTTTCCTTTCTTTCTGAATCTCATCACACCCTTCATGGGTGAGATTTTCAAATAAACCCAATCATCAACTTGTGCTCTCTTCTTCTAACATCGGCATATGAATTTTGTCGACTTTGAGCCATTTTCAACCTTTCTCAAATGAGTCAAACATTTTCCATAGCCTCATACACTAACTCGATCCTACCAAAGCGACCTCACCAACTTCAAACCAACCAATAGGAGACCTACACCTCCTACCATAGAGAGCCTCAAACGGAGCCATTTAGATGCTTGAGTTATAACTATTATTATAAGAAAACTCGATCAAAGGCAAATAATCATCCCAATTGCCCTTGAAGTCAATCACACTAGCTCTCAACATATCTTTCAAAGTTTGAATAGTAAGCTCAGCTTGTCCATTGGTCTGAGGATGAAAAGTCGTGATAATCTTCACTTGAGTACCAAGACCTTTCTGACATGACCTCCAAAATTGAAAAGAAAATTGAGTACCACAATCGGAGATGATGGATAAAGGCAATCCATGCAACCTTACCATTTCCCAAGCATAAGGCTTAGCATAATCCTCAACTGAAAATGAAGTCTTCGCGGGAAGAAAATAAGCCGACTTATTCATTCGGTCCACAATAACCCAAATCAAGTCAAACTGATGATGAGTATGAGGCAAACTCATAACGAAGTCCATATTCAAATCTTCCCACTTCCAAGTAGGAATGCTAATGTCTTGAGCCAAACCACCCAATTTTTTATGCTTAACTTTCACTTGTTGAACATTAGGACATTTAGCTACAAATTCTGCGATATCCTTCTTCATCCCATTTCATCAATAGACCTCCCGTAAATCATGGTACAACTTGGTGGCTCCCGAATAAATAGAATATCGGGAACTATTAGCTTCCATCAAAATTTGATTCCTCAACTCATCAACGTTCAGAACATATAATCGACCTTGGTATCAAAGGACACCATCTTCCCTTTGGGAGAAAGCTTTAATGGTTTTTTCAAAAACCAACTTTTTCAAATCAACAAAAACTGGATCAAGATCTTGCTTAGCTTTCACTTCTGAAACAAGAGATGATTCCAAACCATTCTAAACAATCACGCCACATTTATTAGAATAAACCAAGCGAATGCTCAATCGGGCTAGTTTATGAACATCATGGATTAACTCCTTCTTACCATCCTCGATGTGAGCAACACTACCCATCGATAATCTACCAAGTGCATCAGCTACCACATTAGCCTTATCGGGATAATAGAGGACACTCATGTCATAATATTTTAACAACTGAAACCACCTTCTTTGGCGAATATTCAAATCTTTTTGAGTAAACACGTACTTCAAGATCTTCTTGTCGGTGAACACATTCACATGAACACCATAAAGATAATGCCTCCAAATATTTAAAGTAAAAACCACCGCCATTAACTCCAAGTAGTGAGTTGGATAATTCTTTCCATTCACCTTCAATTACTTCAAAGCATAAGCAATAACTTTCACGTGTTCCATTAAAACCCACCCAAGGCCAATCCAAGAAGAATCACAAAATAAACCACAAAACCATATGATCCTTCCGGTAATGTCAATATAGGGGCTGAAGTTAGTCTATCCTTCAACTCATGGAAACTCTTCTCACAAGCTTTTGACCATAGGAATTTTTCCTTCTTTTGAGTCAACGTCATCAAAGGCGAAGCAATGGAAGAAAATTCTTCCACAAACATTCTATAATAACTGTCCAAACCCAAGAAACTCCGAATATCCAATGTGGACAAAGGTCTAGGCTAATTCTTAACTACCTCGGTCCTCTTAGGATCAACTTGAATACCATTATTGGAGACAATATGGCCAAGGAAAGCAACAGACCTCAACCAAAACTCACATTTGCTAATCTTATCATACAATTCCCAATCCTTGAAAATTTGTCAACATAATCATCCTCACTCCGAGAGTAAATCAAAATATCATCAATAAACACAATTATCAACATGTCAAGATATTATTTGAAAACCCTATTCATTAAGTCCATGAACTCCGCCGGGGCATTGATCAGACCAAACTACATCACAAGAAACTCATAGTGACCATACCAAGTTTGAAAAACTATCTTTCGAATGTCACTTTCCTTTACCCTCAATTGGTGATAACTCAACCGAAGGTTAATCTTAGATAAGAAACTTCCACCTTGGAGCTGACCAAACAAATCATCAATCCTTGTAATAGGATACTTATTCTTTATGGTAACCTTATTCAATTGCCCATAGTCAATGCACATACGAAGGGAACCATCCTTCTTTCAAACAAACAAAATTGGAGCACCCCATGGTGAAATACTCGGTCTAATGAAAACCTTATCCAATAAGTCCTTCAATTGATCTTTTAATTTCCTAAGTTCTTTTGGGGCAATACGGTAAGGATGAATAGAGATAGGCTGCGTATCTGGAAGAAGGTCAATACCGAAGTCTATTTCCCTTTTGGGAGGAACACCAGGAAGATCATCAGGAAACATTTTCAGAAACTCATTGTCAATTGAAACTGACTTAAGAGTAGGGGTTTTGGAATTCGTATCCCTAACCCGAACAAGATGATAAATGTAGCCCATAGAAATTATTTTCCTAGCCTTTAGGGCAAGATATGAATTGATCCTTAGGAGAAAAATTTCCCTTTTTCCATACTAAAATAAGTTCGTTTGGAGCTTGGAATGTGACCAATCAGGTTCATTAATCTACGGAAGCATAACAAGAATGAAGTCAATCCATCCCAAGAATAAGATCAAAATTTATCATATCAAGCTATGCATAACATAAGCAGGGAAATTTCTATAAGCTCTTTTAGCAACAATGGAGTCACCAATAGACGTAGAGACAGAAAAAGGATCAGAAAGGATTTCAGGACCAACATTAAATCTCATGGCAACATAAGGAGTAACAAATGATAAAGTAGCACCTGGATCAAGCAAATCATATACATCATAATGAAGAACTTTCAACATACCGGTCACAACATCCGGAGAACCCTCATGATCATGTCGAATCTAAATAGCATAGAATCTGTTTTGGCGAGGTGCACCCGAACTAAAACCACTAGGTTGAGCTTGCCTACCCTCCTTTCCCTTAGTATCTTGCAATGGACAATCCCTTATCTTGTGACCACACTTCCCACAACCATAGCAAATATCGGTATTGGCTAAGCACTTTCTCGAATGACTCTTGCCACACTTTTGGCAAGCGGGAATAAAAGATCCATTTCCACCACCTCTTTGAGGCTTAGGGTTAGACACTCTATCTTTTTTCAAATTAGGAGCCAGAATATTAGAAGAACCTTGACCAAAAATCTTTTTGTTGGAATTGAGGACGACCATTTCCACTGAACTTAGAATGAGAAAAATCACCATCACCGGTCCTTGCCCTCTTAGACTTCCCAAATTTCTCCCTTAACTTCTCCTCTTCAATTTGTTGGGAATGTATGATCAACCGAGAGATATCCATTTCCTTAATTAACATGTCAGTACGACACTCCTTGACCACCATTTCGGACACATCCGACACAAATTTACTCATCATTGTCCTAGAGTCGGCAACCATAGTGGGAGCATGCTTAGACAATTGAAAGAACTTCAATGCATACTCTTTCACACTCATATTCCCTTGACGAAGAATAATGAACTCAAGCACCTTCGTCTCCCTCATCTCAAGAGGTAAGAAACAATCAAGAAAAACCCCTTTGAATTTCTCACAATCAAGAGGACCCCCATTAATAGCCCTCTCTTCCTTTCATTGGTTGAATCATAGTTGAGCAATACCCTTGAGTTGATAAGCGGCCAATTCCACCTTTTCCACCATTGACACTCCCATAACATCCACTATCCTATAAATATCATCAACAAACTCTTAAGGATCCTCATCATCCTTAGAACCAAAGAACTCTAGGGGGATTCATCCTAGTGAAGTCCCTTATTCTTGTCGCCACCGTACCTACAATTGGGTTCACGGGAGCAACATCCTCTGTATTAGCTTAAGCCTAGCTTGAGCCAACACCTAGAAAGCAGCTCAGAATTTGACATGTGTCACTTTATAGGCCAAAGAATCAACCGGCACTTGAGGAACCTCGGGCTCCACATTTCTTCTAGTGTTAGCTCTTTGATGAGGCCTATCCTGAAAAGCATCAGACAAGAGTTAGGAGAAAGACCTTTCTAGAGATGAACTCTATGGAATGATTTTAGAGTAGTGAAAGAGGTGAAGTTTCTTAAATGATTTGTAGCCTCCTATTCATAAATATGGTGCACTTCACACTCATGAACAAGACTCTTCTTGACACGACTTGTCAGACATTTTAGGACCTTTTCTAAAACATGATGCTCTAAATACCAAGTTTGTCATGACCCAAAGTACACCTTAGATGTGACATAGTGAATAAGACCCCGAGAGATCCTAAGCAACCCACTTGACATGAGCATGAGATAATGAAATATAATATAAAAGATATAACCGATATAAGTCTCAAATTATAAGATGACATAAAAGATACCAACATAGTACATAAGAGAAAATGCGGAATACTACTAAGTCTGACATAGCCTTTCTAACATCATAGGAGTGGTTGGGATGTAACCCATACACCACATACAATTCTGAAAAAAAGGACCATAAAAGCAATAAAAGTATCCATGGCTTTGCCCTCGAATCATGAGGACTCACCAATAAAGCAACCAAAGCTGGGCAATCTCGATCTAAGCATGTCCAGGTAGAGGAGGGTAGAACCCTATATTATGAGACAATATAGGCACAAATATTCACTAGTACGGTGAATGTACTAAGTATGGGGAAATGCATAAGACATAGGCATGATAATATAAGGAACTTTAAACATGATATTCATGACCAAGTAAAACGTAGTAAGAGACTTTAAAGAGAAACCATGAATCATAAACAAGGTCAATGCATACTTAAAATCATAAGGAATTTTTTTATAAAAGCTTTAAAGAAAACATAGTTCATTTGTAGGGTACTGATGAATCTGAGATTTTGACTCATTTGAGGTCTTTTAGTTCAAAAAATAGCATCCTCAATGCCTATTTATGTCCTCTGATAATATTTTGATGTTTTGCAGCTATGAAGGCTAAGGGACAAGGCAAGGATGAATCTATACAAAAGAAGCAAAAAAAACATTGAAAAGAGTGAAAACTCCCAGCTGAGGATCACCTAAGACAGTTGGTGGATCACCCAACATGACTGGACCTCACCTAAAGTGACAGTATTTACTTATGAAAATATTCAAAGTAGGTCGGTGAAGTAAAGTGCAAACGTGGATTCACCGAAGTAGTTGGTCGAGGTAAAAATCTCATCGTCAAAAGTAATAGAAGGCTAGAACAAATTGAAGGCTAAAATAGGCAAACAAGGTGGTCATCGACTATTCGCCGAACCGATCAGATTGCACATAGAATTTTGGATTAATTTTTGAGGAAATTATAAATAGCCCAAAGGAGAGAGAAAATATATCTTTTCATTTTTTAAAAACAGAATTTTGAATATTTGAGCTAGAACTTTATTTTTTTCTTTGTTTTGGTGGTTTTGAACATTTTGTATTTGACAATTGAGGTTTCAATTCAAAGAGAGTGTTGATGATTATTGTTAATTATCAACATTTTGATGGCTGAAAGCATAATTGGTATAATTTTTTTTTAATTTTATGATGCTTGGCTAAAACCCCAATTCTAGGGGTGTGATTATGGAGTTGGGTATTAACTAATTTAGTGGGTCTAGTGTCTTACTCTATTTTTCTGCTGTTTATTCATGGATTTGAGTTATTTAGCATGGGTTCAACTTATGGGCTAAGGCTGCAAACTTAGTCCTAGCTTAGGTCTTTTATTGATGCTTGAAAGAGATTAATTGAAGTGGGTAAATAGCTTAATACTTGCAAATTTGATTTGATTGCTGCAGTTTGCTCGAAATAGAAATTGTAGTTACATTTCTAATTGCCAAAATATGCTCGAAAGAAATATTTCATAAGGTATTGGGTTGATTTGTATCTTCACATGGATGAGACCGAAAGGAGATTCCATGATATGATGCATTGAGATCAAAAGAAGATTTGTGTTGTTCATGATTACCCAGTCTATCCATGATTATTTAGCATTATTGAGCAAGCACTTGCACCCTCCAAATTTCATATTGTGTCATCTTTGCTTTGATTTACATTTGTGGAGTGCGTGCTTGCTGATTAATTTCGACCCAAACCTTTGTCCCCTTTTTGTTTGAAGAAATCTTGATTTTTAAGGTTGATTTTCGGGTTTAAATTCTTGTTTCCTCTTGCAACTTGTGCTTAATGAATTATGAACTATTGATTCTGTTAGTATAATGTTTAACTCTTGTGGGTATGAGTTAAAATGATCGATTGAATACTACCCATGATTTGTACTCGTTACTTTTGGTTCCCAAATTGCTAAAATTGATTGTGTGGGCTGATTAGTTGATGATTACTTGAATATTTGTTGCGGGTCTTGTGTAAATTATGTATATGTGAAGTCTGATTAACCCAATATTGTCTAATAAGCTTGAATTTGCCCAATGATCGATAGGGTGACGTCTTTCTTAAGGGAAAATCATCAATTTGGCAATACTTTGCTGAATGTAACAGAAGTTTGAGTACCCGGGGAAAATTGAATTATATGTAGCATGTAAATATGTTAGGATGTTGGGTGTTGTTTAATTTTTGTGCTTAATTTTGAAAATTGGGTGTCGGGCTAAAAATACATGTTCGACGAGCTTGTCTTAGCTTGCCAAGGTGGTTAGTGAATCACCGAGTAAGTCCCTGATTGCCTTCTAGTCGTGAATTTGTGACCTAAGGCACTATCACTTACGACGAGCTTGTCTTAGCTCACCGAACCATCTCAGTGAATCACCGAGTTGGAGATGACATCACCCTTTGTGCCTGAGTTGAATTTTTTTTTCTATTGTCAATTTTGGTGAGTTCGTCTGAACTCGCCTACCCATTTAGTGAGCCTCAGGACAATTGTTTCAAAAGTGATTTTCTTGCAATTATTTTCAACTAACCTTCACTAGATGCTTGTTTTGCAATGTTGTGTCTTTAAAGAAATGGCTAGACCTAAGCTTCCCATCACTTCAATGACAATTCCTTCAGATTCTGACTCTCCTCCTCCACCTCCACTCAAAAACCAAAATGGAGTGGAAATTAATGAGCCCACAAGGCAATAAAGAGTCGCTACACGCACTTCTAAGTGTGTGAGTGAAAAGAAACAAAAGAAAGTTGTTGTTTCTGAGATTGCAAAGTAGAAGGCACTGATCAATGAAAGAACATTTTCTTCTACTAACCCTGAGGAGCCTTCACTTGATTATAGTTGGACTGAAGACGAGGCTGATAATGTAGCTGAGAGTACACCGACACCTGGTGTGGTTAAGAAAGTGGTACTAAGAAAGAGGAGCACAATCCGCTCCAAGATGATACATGACCCTACTTCTAATATGACACCAAGGGTACTTCCGATCATCAGTCCAAGAGCACTTAATAGGTTAAAAGTTGTTAGTGAGCGTACTATTTTGGAGGAGCATCGCCTATCTACTGATGGGGTCATGAGTGACTACCCGACAATTTGGGAGACCATAAAGTTTAAAAGGTTTGAGCAATTTACTAGAGCTTGACCTTCTTATGTCTCAGTGTGGATTCATGAATTCTACGAGGCCTATGCCAAGGCACTCTGCAAGAAAAGAAAGGGCGTGATTTGTAGACCATTAGAAGAAGTTGAGGTCTAGGGTAAAATGGTAAATTGTGACCAGACGGCAATTAATGATATTCTGGGATGGAGGAGAAAAAGGTAGATATGTACAAGCTTCGAATAAAGCATAAGCATGATGATTTCAAAGGGTGGTTGGCACCCTTGATTTCTGATATTACTCCCCCGTGGTTGGCTGACAGGGTGAAAATTTAAAACAAAGATATAAATGTGGTGGCTTGTTTTTATTTTCGGTTTATCAGTAGCAACCTCATGCCCTCACAAAATGAGTCGATCCTCTGGCACCTAAAAGTAGTCTTGGTTGGGACAATAATTGATCAGGAAGAGGTGCATGTGGGCCAAATAATTGAGGAAGAAATGCTCATGCAGGCTAAGCAAGAGCAAACTTCATTGCCCTTCCTAGTTTTGATCACCCAGTTGTGTGAGTCGCTGGAGTTTCATTCAAATCGAAGACGGATGTGAGAGTGACTATTGCCTCATCCAATGACATTTGCAAGATTGTGGTTGATTGCTTGAGAGATAACGCAGCCAGAAAGAAGCTACCACCACCTGACATCACACCAGTAGTGGACCCTGCTACCTTAGAGTTAGATTGTGCTCATCTCGCTCCTACTGAGGAGCCCTCAAGTATCACTCATTTTCCATCTATAGCTTCTGGCTCTACTGCTCCCCCTCCTTCTGTTGCACCTCCCCTACATCTCAGCCTCTATTGACTCAATCCTCGGTATATCGTATGGGCAACCTTGCCTATTCTATGGATGGTAAGGCATCTCGCCTTGAGAGGGAGGTGCCGAGTATGATTTCTGAAGCTATTGAGGCTACTATGTCTCCCCTACGGGCTGAGCTTATTAGTCATAGAGGATTGTTGACCTTTTATGGGGAGAGACTTGATAACCTTACCGCTCTAATTGAAGAACATGAGAAGAGTGAGGCTGGTTCTATTGAGCCGACAGTATTGAGAGGTGACATAGCTGCATTGAGGGTAGACGTTGATCAGCTGAAGTCCACTGATATATCGATGCTATGAGATGATGTACCATTGCCCAAGATGTCAATAGCCGTGCCTCTGACTGAGATCAAAGGAGATGTATCTTCAGTGGGAGCTAGACAACCAGTTGTTGATGGGTCTAAAGAGATGGGAGAGCAGGCCAATAAGGATTCTGCTTCAGAGACCGACGAGGATGAGTTTGTGAGGGCTGATGAGCAGGTAAGTGTAGAGGAATTTGCATAGTTACAAAGTATTGACGAGTTGAATGTGCATACTACATTGGAGAGATCTCGTTTGGAGACCTATGATATTGGCACTAGTGGGGTTTGTCCTTCGAATTCTTCTCATCCTCCTCTTGATGTGCCAGGAATTGATGCCTTGGTTGATGCCACACTCACTACCCCCTTTAGATGTGCCAGGTACTGATGTGTAACACTTCGGATTCAAAAAGAAGGAAAATTTATGGTTTATCAAGTGTGGTTCCAGTACAGACGGAAGCCACCTACGGACCGTAGCTTGACTTACGAGTCGTAGGTGGGAACCGTATATGGCAAGGGAAATATTTTCAAAATGTCAAGTTTCAGGATCCTTTCTATGAATCAACAAGACGGTCTGTCATTGTTCCTAAGGACCATAGGTCGAAGCCGACAGTTATTTCTAAAGGGCTTTTTGGTCTTTTCCCTAATTGATCTATTCATAATCTAAGTTGGTTAAGCCCTAATTCTAGACCCTATATAAGGCTTCTAAGCCTAATTATACCCTTTTCTAATCACTTCCAAACTCTCTCCAAAATCTTTCCCCAAATATTTCTCTCTCTAGGAGCTTGAAGAAGAATGAGGAGAATCTAGGGTTTCAAGATCAAGCCTCCTAATCCTCCATTGATTGTGAGATTTTGGCATCAAGGTATGATAGCTTTCACCTATGGAGTCCTTTCCTCTATAAGGCTTCTAAATTCTTCAATTTGCAAAGTTAGAATTCTCCAATTGAAATTAGAGTTTTCTTCAATCTCATGGGTTCTTTCCAATTATGATCTAATTGATTGAATTATGATTATTTATGCATGAATTGAGTAAATTGAATGATTTTAAGGTGAAATTATATGAGCCCATGCATGATTTATGATTTCTAAGCTATGGGTCTATGATGAAGTTCATGAATGATCAAAGGATGAATTTTTATGAAGATGTGCATGTTCAATTATGAAATCTATAATGATTTAAGGTTGCTTTGAGAGTGAAGCATCAATGTTGTTGTTGTTGTATTGTGAAAGGATTTTCTCACATAAAGGATTCATAAGGGTTGAAAGGTTTTCTCAACTAAACTTTGAATCAAGATTAAGGAGCTTTTCTAATGAACTATAGCTTGAATTGGCTATTTGATGAGTTTTCCATGAATAAAAAGGGGCAAGAGGCGATTACCCATGTTCCCTAATGATAAGACAAGAGGCGATTACCCATGTCTATTAATGATAAGATAAGCTATGAATTATGACTATTTCGTGGGATTTATGCATAGCACCGAGCGGACAAGTGGCGATTACCCATGTCCCATGAACTATGTGCCACCATAGGTTGTATTAATAGACATTAGCTAGTGGATCCACTTAAGCTAGAAACTATGGTTCTTACCTTGTCAAGTAAGGACACCTCTTTTTGGTGTGGGGTAGACACCGAATTCCATGTTATAGCTCACATGATCTACGTTGGTTAAGGCTCATTTCCAAAATAATGACTAAGGTTACTTTCTAAAGGCTTTTAAGCATATGTTGTTTTAAGATGATTTCCTTGCATTGACCATGGCTTTTATCTCATGTTTTATATCATGCCATTTTATGATTTAACTTGGTAATTGTATCTTATGTATAGCCCTTTTAGCATGATTTTGTAAACTTTATGCATAGTTATCATACTTGGTACCTTCTTGTACTAACGCATACTCTTGCCTACATTTTCTCACAAGTGTAAGATCCGGCTCATCTCCATCCTCCCGTGGCTAGTTCGTTGTGATAGAGACTTTGGAGACTTTGAAGACTTAGTGAGTCCTCATATGTTCGAGGACAACGCCACGTTTATCTTTCATATCATTTTACTTTTAAGACTTGTATGGGTTACGTCCCACTTTCGTTCTATTCATGTATTAGATGGTTTTGAGACTATGTTTAGACTTCTGCTACTTTTATCAACTTTTTTTTATAGAAATTGACTTTTCAACTCTTATATACTATTATCCTGTATGATGTATACTAAGTGGCTTGTATGGGGCCTTTCGGGGTCTTGTACACCATGTCACGTCTAGGGGGTACTTTAGGTAGTGACAAACTTGGTATTCAGAGCACAAGGTTTAGAAAGGTCCTAGGATGTCTCATAAGTCACGTCGAGTAGAGTCTTGTTCATAGATGTGAAGCGAGCCACACTTATGAATGAGAGGCTATAAGATGTTTAGGAAACTCCACTTCTTTCATCACTCTAAAGTCGTGCGATAGAGTTTTACTCTATATGTCTCTCTCCTAATCCCTATCCGATGCTTTTCAGGATATGGCCACTCGAAGGGCCTATGATAGGAGAAATACGAGAGAGAATGTGGAACAAGAAGCTCCTCAAGTTTCGGTCGAATCTTTGGCCGAGCAAGTGACGAATGCAGAGTTTAGGGCTACTTTTCAAGTGTTGGCCCAAGCCATGACGGCTCAAGCCAATAGGGAGGTTGTGGTCCCCGTGAACCCAAATGTGGGTACAGCGGTATCTAAAGTGAGGGACTTCACTAGGATGAACCCTTCGGAGTTTCATGGGTCTAAGGTCGAGGAAGATCCTCAAGAGTTCATCGATAAGGTGTATAAGGTGTTGATGATAATGGGCGTGACGTCGGTGGAAAAGGCAGAATTGGTCGCTTATCAACTCAAGGGTGTGTCTCAAGTGTGGTTTGAACAATGGAAAAGTGAGAGGGCAGTTGATGCTGGTCCTCTTGATTGGGAGAAGTTTAAGGTTGCTTTCCTTGTTAGGTTCTTTCCCCTTGAGATGAGGAAGGCAAAGGTACTTGAGTTCATCAACCTTCGTCAAGGAAACACGAGTGTGAAGGAGTATGCTTTGAAGCTTACACAACTGTCTAGGTATGCTTCTACTATGGTTGCCGATCCTAGGGCAAGAATGAGTAAGTTTGTTGTGGGAGTGTCCAAAATGGAGGTCAAAGAATGTCGTACCGCCATGCTCATCAATGATATGGGCATTTCTCGTTTAATGGTTCATGCTCATCAAATAAAAGAGGAGAAACATAAGGAAAGGTCTAGGGAGACAAAAAGGGCTAAGACTGGTGATGGTGACTTTTCACGCTCAAGGTCTGATGGGTATAGTCGTCCTATGTTTCGACAAAGGTTCTTCGGTCAAGGTTCCTCCAATGCTCCTCCTAAGTTCAAAAAGGAAAGGATACCTAACCCTAAACCTCAAGGAGGGAATGGTGGTGGACCTCCATTGTCTACTTGTGCCAAATGTGGAAAGAAGCATGAGGGTAAATGCCTAGCCGATTCTAATGCATGTTTTGGTTGTAGCAAGACGGGTCATAAGATTAGGGATTGTCCCTCCATTGCTAACAAAGGAGGAGATGACCATCGACGGGCTCAACCTTATCCTCCATCTGGTTCTAGTGGGAGTCAAAAGCAAAACAAATTATATGCACTCCAAACTCGTCATGAGCAAGAGAGTTCTCCTGATATGGTTACTGGTATGTTAAGAGTTTTTCATCTTGATGTATATGCTTTGCTTGACCCCAGTGCTACTTTATCTTTTGTGATGCCTTATGTGGCCATGAGGTTTGATGTTCTTTCGGATGTGTTGTTAGATCCTTTTTCTGTCTCTACTCCTATTGATGAATCTATTGTGGCTAAGAGCATCTATAGAAATTGTCCCGTCTCCTTATCCCATAGAGTCACTCATATTGATCTTGTAGAGTTTGATATGCTAGATTTTAATATTATTCTTGGGATAGATTGGTTGCATTCATGTTATTCTTCTATTAATTGTAGGACCCAAGTAGTCAAGTTTCAGTTTCCAAATGAGCCTATCCAAGAGTGGAAGGGGGGAAATTCTAGTCTTAAGAGTCGAATTGTTTCTTGTCTTAAAGCTAGGAAGATGATTTTTAAGCGCTACATATACCATCTTGTTCCGGTTAGGGATATGGATTCCGAAACACCTATCTTTGAATCGATCCTCGTTGTAAATGAGTTTTCGAAAGTGTTTCTCGATGATCTTCTTGGTGTTCCTCTTGAAAGGGAAATAAACTTTGGTATTGACCTTCTCCCAGATACGCAACCTATCTATATTCCTCCTTATCAAATGGCTCCGGCAAAACTTAAAGAATTGAAGGAGCAATTAAAAGATTTATTGGATAAGAGCTTCATCCGACCGAGTATCTCGCCATGGGGTGCCCTAGTGTTGTTTGTTCAAAAGAAGGATGGTTCGCTTCGAATGTGTTTTGATTATCGACAATTGAATAAGGTTACTATTAAGAATAAGTATCCTCTCCCAAGGATAGATGATTTGTTTGACCAACTTCAAGGAGCGAGTTACTTCTACAAGATTGACCTTCAGTCGGGCTATCACCAATTAAGGGTCAAGGAAGATAACATCCCAAAGACAGCTTTTTGGACTAGATATGGCCATTACGAATTCTTAGTAATGTCGTTAGGTTTGACAAATGCTCCGGCCGCATTTATGGATTTGATGAATAGGGTGTTTAGACAATACTTAGATATGTTTGTGATTGTGTTCATCGACGATATTTTGATTTACTCAAGAAGTGAGGATGAGCATACCAATCATTTGAGAATTGTGTTGCAAGTTCTCAAGGACCAACAACTCTTTGCAAAGTTTAATAAATATGAGTTTTGGTTGAGGTCCATGGCTTTTCTTGGTCACATTGTTTCAGGTAAGGGCATTGAGGTAGATCCTAAAAAGACAGATGTGGTTAAGAGTTGGCCTAGACCGCTATCCCCTTCGAATATTCAAAGTTTCTTGGGTTTGGCTGGTTACTATAGAAGGTTTGTTGAGGAGTTCTCGTCGATTGCCTCTCCATTAACAGAGTTAACCCAAAAGAAAGTTAAGTTTGTATGATCTGAAGCATGTGAGAAGAGTTTCCAAGAATTAAAAGATAGGCTTACCTCTTCTCAGTGTTAACTCTACCGGAAGGATCCGATGGATTTGTGGTTTATTGTGATACCTCAAGAATTGCATTCGGATGTGTCCTTATGCAAAAAGGGAAGGTAATTTCTTATGCTTCATGGCAACTTAAGATTCATGAAAAGAACTATCCTACCCATGACTTGGAACTAGCGGCAGTTGCGTTTGCTCTAAAGATTTGGAGGCATTACTTGTATGGTGTCCATGTGGATGTCTTCACCGACCATAAGAGTTTACAATGCGTGTTCAAGCAAAAGGATCTGAATCTTCCCCAAAAGAGGTGGCTTGAGTTGCTAAAGGACTATGACATGAGTGTCCTCTATCACCCCGGCAAGGCGAATGTGGTGGCGGATGCCCTTAGCCGATTATCCATGGGTAGTATTGCTCATGTTGAGGATAATAAGAAGGAATTAGTTTGAGATGTTCATAGATTGGCCCGATTGGGTGTTCATATAATTGATTCTACTGACGGTGGAGTGATCGTTCATAATGGTTCAAAATCATCCCTTGTGTCGAAAGTGAAAGCAAAGTAAGGTATTGATCCAATTTTGATGGAATTGAAGGAAACGGTGCTTAGAAAGTCCGTTGATGCTTTCTCCCAAGGGGGAGATGGTGTACTCTGATATCAAGGTCATTTGTGTGTTCCGAGTGTTGATAACTTGAGGGAGTAGATTTTATCTGAAGCCCATAGTTCCTGATATTCCATTCACCCGGGAGCCACCAAGATGTACCGTGATTTGCGGGAGGTCTATTGGTGGAATGGGATGAAGAAGGACATTGTGTAATTTGTGGCTAAGTGCCCTAATTGTCAACAAGTGAAAGTTGAGCACCAAAAGCCAGGAGGTTTGTCCCAAGATATTTGCATTTCTACTTGGAAGTGGGAAGATTTGAATATGGACTTTATTGTTGGTTTACCACGCACCAGGAAGGTTTGTCCCGAGATGATTTCCTTGCATTGACCATGGCTTTATCTCATGTTTTCTATCATGTCATTTTATGATTTAACTTGGTCTTTGTATCTTATGTATAGCCCTTTTTGCATGATTTTGTAACCTTTATGCATAGTTATCATACTTGGTACATTCTTGTACTAACGCATACTTTTGCCTACATTTTCTCACAAGTGTAGGATCTGGCTCATCTCCATCCTCCCATTGCTAGTTCGTTGTGATAGAGACTTTGAAGACTTGGTGAGTCCTCATATATTCGAGGGCAATGCCACGTTTATCTTTCATGTCATTTTACTTTTAAGACTTGTATGGGTTACGTCCCACTTTTGTTCTATTCATGTATTAGATGGCTTTGAGACTATGTTTAGACTTCCGCTACTTTTGTCAACTCTTTTGATAGAAATTGACTTTTGAACTCTTATATACTATTATCTTGTATGATGTATGCTAAGTGGCTTGTATGGGGCCTTTCGGGGTCTTGTACGCCATGTCAAATCTAGGGGGATACTTTAGGTCGTGACATGATGCCCGAGTTCTTGCTACTCCTACCGAGCCATAGGATCAGATTTCTTCACATGATTAGCCTGACAAGGGGGACTTTTCACCCATTTCATTCTCGCACTTTTATTTTAGCATTGAGGACACTACTACTTCCTTTTTGGTGGGGTGAGGACATCTATTCCTATCCCCTTTTAGATTTGTATGTTGTTTATTTGGGTTGCATTTTGATACTTTAGTACTATATTTTTTATTACATTTGGTTTTATTGCATTTGGTTTTTGGTTTTTGGTCATTTTCTTCTCACTATCAATTGCCTCGAGATTTTTGAATTGGTGAAATGATTGAAAAGCTTGTGCATCCATTGTTGATATTCGAGGATCAATCTTGTTCAATATCGATGTCTTGGATAGTGCTCTTGATGAGAAATGTGTTTGTGTTGGTGTTGCAAGAGAAAATCTGTGTTGCTTTACTCTTGCATGATCTTTTAGAATCTTGTGTTGATTAAGTACATATTGATGTGAGCCTTGCAATGAACATTGCACGCAAGCTTCTTAATTTTGTAGAGTTGTGTAAAATAATTGTGTTTGAAGTGCCATGTATGGTGAAATCTTACTTGAAAGCATGCTTGTAGATTCCTACAATTTGCCTTGTTAGTACTAATTGTTTAGCTTTGGGGAATGCAAGATATGATCTTGGGCACAAATTTTGAGAGGGAACCCAAATCTTCATACCTTTTGTGACTACCTTGTGAGGGTGTGCAACTATCTTGGCACCATTTGAGCCTATACTATTTGTTGCCAGCCTCATTAAAACCTCTTGAACCAAATGTGTCCCTAACTTCTCAAATCCTTTTCTAAGCATTAGTTTGTTTGGATAACCAACTTAGGCCAAAAGCCTAAGTTGTGGGTGTGGAAAGGAAGGAGGAAAGAAAGACAAGTGAAAAAGAAGAAAGAAAAGTGAGACTCAACCTTGATGTTGGTAGCAAAAAGTAGGAGCCCCTCCTTATATATAAAAAAAGAGAAAAACTATGAAAATGGTTTGAAAAATAAAGTCTTGATGAAATAATAGGGGTTCCCAATGAGTTGAATAAAGAATTGAGGATTGAGTCTCCGAATCAAAAGTATGAAAAGAACTTAAGAAGAGGTGAAGATGAGTACAACAATGCTTTAAAAAGGTGAAGTCACTAAACCAAATTGACCATACCTTTACCCTTATCCCTGTTACAAGCCTGAAATACCCTTGAGATCTTGCTAAAATTGGGGTGTGTGATGATTGGAAAATATGGGCAAACCTCTGGATGAAGCTTGCATGTATTTCTCTTTCAGAGAGTGAGAGTTTGTTGTGATTCCTAACTTTTTTGTTGATGTGCTTTGTGAGAGCATGAAATCGTTTTTGTTGAGACATGATTTTGCATTATAAGTGAGTATTAGTGAGCTTGAACTTGGATTGATACCGGCTAGTCATCATTTGAAGATTCTAGAGTATAATTGAGATATTGTGTATACTTGTTAGTAGTCTTGTGATGACATTTGCATGTTAACTCGCATTGAACACTCTTGTAGACAGTCTTCAAAAACTGATTGTGATCTTGATTTACTTGAGGACAAGAAAAACTTTAAGTTAGGGGTGTTGATGAGTTTGAAATTTTGACTCATTTGAGGTCTTTTAGTTCAACAAATAGCATCCGCAATGCATATTTATGTCCTTATCTGATAATATTTTGATGTTTTACAGTTATGAAGGCTAAAGGACAAGGCAAGGATGAATCTATGTAAAAGAGACAAAAAACGTTGAAAAGAGTGAAAACTCCCAACTGAGGATTGCCTAAGACAGTTGGTAGATCGTCCAATGTCACTGGACCTCACCTAAAGTGAAAGTGTTCACTTCTGAAAATATTCAAGGCAGGTCGGTGAAGTAAAGTGCAAATGGTGATTCGTTGAAGCAGTTGGGCGAGGTAAAAATCCCATCGCCTAAAGTGACAGAAGGCTGGACCAAACTAAAGGCTAAAATAGGCGAACAAGGTGATCATCGACGATTCGCCAAACGTAAAAGGCTGACTCAATCGAGATTGACAACTGAGGTTTAAACACCTGAAGCCTGAAGCAAAGAAAGGGCGAGCTGAAGAACAAGATGGCTATCCGCCGATCAAGTAGGCGAGCCCGACTAATGTCGCCAATTAGGTGGCGCATGGAATTTCAAATTAATTTTTGGAAAAATTATAAATAGTCCAAAGGAGATAAAATATACTTTTTCATCCGTAAACACAGACTTTTGAATATTTGAGCTAGAACTTTACTTTTTTCTTAGTTTTAGGGTTTTGAACAATTTGTATTTGACAATTGAGGTTTCAATTCAAAGTGGGTGTTAAAGATTATTGTTGATTATCAATATTTTGATGGCTAAAAGCACAATTGATATTATTTCTTTCACTTTTATGATGTTTGGCTAAAACTCCAATTCTAGGGGTGTGATTATGGAGTTGGGTGTTAACTAATTTAGTGGGTCTAGTGTATTTCTCTATTTTTCTGCTATTTATTCATGGATTTGAGCTATTTAGCATAGGTTCAATTTATGGGATAAGGCTGTAAACTTAGTTCTACTTTAGATATTTGATTAATGCTTGAAAAAGATTAATTGAAGTGGGTAAATAGCTTAATACTTGTAAATTGGATTTGATTGTTGTAGTTTGATTGAAAGAGAAATTGTAGTTTCATTTCTAATTACCAAAATTTGCTCGAAAGAGAGGTTTCGTAAGGTATTGTGTTGATTTGTATCTTCACATGGATGAGATAGAAAGGAGATTCCATGATATGACGCATTGAGATCGAAAGAAGATTTGTGTTGTTCATGATTACCCAGCCTATCCATGATTACTTAGCATTATTGAGCAAGTACTTGCACCCTCTATTTGACGTTGATACCGACTCCCACAAGTACTTGCACCCTCTATTTGACGTTGATACCGACTCCCACACCCCTAGATCGTCTTTTACTTGTTTAAACCCTGTTTTAGTTGAATTGTTATAATTGATTTCAAACTTTTATTTTAAATTTAGTGGAATCATCCACCCATTTGTCCTAATTTCTACAATGAATTTGTTTTCATTTTAATTTCCTTATTGAATTCTTTGATTTAGATCACTCCCAGTGAGATTCGACCCCGACTCTATTGTTGGCTATTTATATTGCTAACTATCGCTTACTCATTTATTTGTTTTTGTGAGTAATTTGAGCATTATAAGATATTTATCATTAACCTACAATAAGACCATGTGAGCTATAACAAGAAATTTGATATGACCCTTACACCAAAAAAGGGAATCTACTTGCCAAGGTAGAGCTCTGTATCATTCATTATTGCTACAGTAGATCCACTAGCTAGGTCATTTAAGATAATCCTATGGGGACACGTAGTTTGGGACTAGGGAAATGCTACTAAATACCAAACCTCTACTAACAGTAAGGCCTTCATTCCAAAGTCCTCTCGGTGCAAAGTGAATCTCAACAGAAAAGACATAATCATAATCATATAAAAATACTTGGAAATGCAACAATTAAGGACTACCAATCCAATTGTAAGTTCATATTAGAATAGCTCCTTTCAAAATTATAATTTCATAAACTTGTTCATAAGACACTTCCTTTCTAAGTATCAAGATTATTATTTCTTTCATATGTGAGAAAAAATTTACAAATCATTGACACTTTATTTTAAAAGCATCCTTTAGTCATAAATCACTCTTTTCATAAAACATGCATGAATACATACTCAATTCATAAATTGAAGTTCATAAGTTCATAATCATAATCAAGTATAAAGCATTGGTCCATATGAAATCAATTGGAAAACATATAATTGAATTGAATCATACATAATAAGACCAAATAATATCAATAGAATCATAATAAATAGAACCCATCAAGAATAGCATGAAATCCTAGATAATTGGGTGAAATTGAATTTGGGGATTTGAGTTTCTTTTGGAACCCAATGGATGAAAGAGATCCATTGGTGAATTCCCACATACCTTAGCAATCAAAATCAAAAATCAATTAACGAAGAAACCTTGAAGCCCTTGAAACCCTAGTTCTTCACCTTGGAGCTCTTACGAGAATTTGGAGAAGAAACCCTTGAGTGATTTTGTGAATTTGAGTAAATGGGAGGGAATGGGTTAGGTTTTGAAGAGTAAAAATGGCTATATGGGTAGTTAAAGGGCCAAAATGACATAATTTAGGGGTTAATTGGGTAGAAAAAGACTAAAACACCCTTAATTAAAACATGTCGGATGACTCTACGATTTAGACCTACAGTTCGTAGGACTTTCTATGAACTGTACTAGTCAACCATAGACCCAACTACTGGAACCCAAAAGTCTAGTCAATTTTCCACGAGACCTCCCTTATGGGTCGTTGTCCACTCTACGGTCCGTATACCTCTTCCATAGAGTCCAAATTAAAGTCCAAAATTTCTCTACGTCAAGATCACCTCTACGGATCCCTCTTATGGTTCATAGAACAACCTACGATTCGTCTTGGCTATTCGTAGGTCAAGCATCAGAGACTTGGCATTTTTTAAATATCAATCCAATTCCACGACTACATTCCTACGGTCCATATGTAGGACTTGTAGACCACTACATCTGTGCCAAAAATGCAACTTTTCCTTTCTAATCCAACTTTTAATTTCCGAGGTGTTACAATTTTCTTTCGTTGATTTTCTTTGTTTACTAAAAAACTGTTGCTTGCTCTTATTTCATATTATATGATTCATGTTGACTTGGTACAATTCTTGATTTTTTTAATAGAGGTATATTTTACTAAAGTAATGTTGTTAATGATGGTTTGTAACTCTAAATTTAACTACTATTACTATTTGATGTAGTTATTTAATATACAAGTAGTATAGAGAAAAGTCTCTTGATTTGCTAAAATTGACAAGTAAAAAAGAAAAAAATTATTGTTAGTATAGGGCCAAGTAAAATGAAATAAAGTAAAATGAACAAAGGATAGAGGTAAATGTGGTGGGAGAGTTCCCTATTTTGCATATTGTAAGGTCAAGAAGATCCATGACTCTCATTTGAGAAAGAACGATCCCAAATGGGAGATAATATAACACGTCGTGCTTCCATACTAAGAGTTAAACCATTAGAAATGAGTTATTCAATCTAAACCCGAAGAACATGGTTGTTCTCAAGAGTTAAGAGTAAATTTAGATGAATGATGTGGAATTAATAAGTATGTCTGGTCATGACCGACATCATGTTCATGAGTAGATTCGAACACATCAATTCGCTTGTCGTTCCGAGTAGGGAACAATAAGTCATGTATGTTTTATCAAAGCCCAAAACATTAAGCTAAGTGTTGATTATGTTAGGCCACACAACTAAAGGAATATGCGATGGGTTAAAGGTTTCTATGTCTACATCACGATAGAGGGTACGATGCGACATCCATCGCGCCTAAGTTGGATGTAGTGGAGGTTGGAGACGATGAAGGGAAAGGTAGAAAAAAAATTCAAGTATAAGACGCGACACAATGCCCATCGTGATAAGGTTCACCGCTAGGGAGACTGTGATTCCTATACCATAGGTAATGGATCTCGCGACATGCCCAAGCTCCGTTCGATTCTCATAGGGTATACTGAAGGAGATTGGAGTGAGTAACTCTTATGGGTCAACCTGGATCCATGTAAAGATAAATTAGATATATATATATATATATATATATATATATATATATAATTATGTATTTTATATATTAATAAATATAAAGGGAAGAGAAACAACTATTTGAATAGTTATGTCTCTTTAAAATTATAAAAGGGTTCTCACTGGAGAAACTAAAACATCTTTTCATTTCTCTACAAATTCAAAAATAACAGACACTTCTTTTGCGTCTTCTCCTTCTTCCTTCTCCAATCTTGTAAAATTCCTATGAAGATTTCTTCTTCGAAAAGTGAACAATTGTAACAGGTACGATTTTAGACTGTGGCTTTATATGGTGTAGTTCGTATTAGTATGTGATTACACTGTCAAACTAGTGAAACAATATTCAATGATCCATAAACTAAGTGTTTGATTAGATTCTTCATTGGTATTAGAGCCTGTGTTATTTATTTTTCTCGTCTTATTTTCCTTTCGAGATAATAGTGGTTATATGAATATTGTATTATGCGTTGTTTTCTTTATCATGAGATTTTTTTTATGTATGAGACGGGAAAAAAATTGTTTAAAAATAGATAATGAACATTGAGGAAACTAACTTCAAAAACTTGTTTGCCTCTTATTTTTTATTACGTGATAGTGAGACCCTTTTTTTAACTTACAAGTGAGACTTCTTGTTTAAGAAAATAATTGGGAGAGATATTTTCCAAATGAAAAATGTTTACTCACATATGCATAAAAAGTTTTTCTTACATGGTCTGAGAAGTTGAGGAAGTTTTCTTTTCCTTATTAAAAGTTATCTATATTTTTCTTTAAAGAAAATTATGAGTTGCTGTCTCTTTAAAGTTCAAAGTGCAGTAACCTTGCTATTTTTTAGGCGTCCGATAAACAATGAATGAATTATTTTTCACAAACAAGTTTAGCAGACTTAATATTTTTAGAAATATAGGCATTTGATTATCATAAACCTTGAGAGTAGATCATAGTTGAGTTTCTTTTCTAAACCCCATATAATATTTTTATACAAATTATTGTATAAACTTTTCATATGCAGTTAGTACTTATTATTTTCTGTATGTGTTACAGAAAATTCATGATGGTGATAAGGACACCCAAACGACTATTCACAAAGCGGAAAAAAGAAAGGGTGAAAACTATAATTGACAACTTTGTCAATCTTCCACTAGAATTCAATGTACAAGATGATGATCTTATACCTTTTGTGAAACACATTACGAGAATTAACATGTTAATTCAAGAAGTTGTTTGGGTGGGGGTTTATTAAGTGTGAAAGAGAAATACATGGATCTAAGATCTGCATTTCCCAATGAATTTGTAATAAATTGATTGATAAGTCTTGGCATAAGATGGATCGCCAAATATCAAGATCTTGCGAGATGTTAGTTCAAGATCTTGTGGATAGATTCATAGACTTAAAGGTTCATAAAATTGCGTGTCGTTCTCATGGACTACCTATAAAATATAACTATATGATAAACTTAGTTAAATCTATATTTTCTAGAGGAAATCTTTTACTGGCCAAACACTTGCGTCTAGATTTTATTAAATCTATTCCTTTTGTCACGCCCCAAGGCTACCCCCTAGGCACAACACGGTGCTTCATGTCATAAGTGACCCCAAGCTAACCCATGGCATGGCATATCTATACAAATTCAATAAAAACAATACTAGGCGAAAGCTAAAAATAGTTGAATGTCTGAAATGGGGAAAAACCCAACATGTCTGAATGTAGATATAAAATATACAAAGAGTTTAGTGATGACTAAAAACAACACCAATGACTCAAGCTGAATCTAATCTATGTCTGAAAGCCTCTAGCTGACTTGAGTTGCTGGGACATGCCCCCAGCTAACTCTAACAAGACTGAAACTAAAACGTAAAGACTGAAAAGTAAAGCATGTCTATCATCCTCGATCTATGAGGACTCACCACTAAAGCTGTTGAGTAAGGACTAGAAATCAAGCTAAGCGTGGTCTAGATGCTGAGCGCCTGAACCTACATCATGAAATGATGTAGCGCAAAAGTATGCGTCAGTACTTTGAATGTACTGAGCATGCAGGATATACATACTAAGCTAAACAATGTAAACTAAACAATATAAACTGAACATGGAAATAGGTTGTACTTAAGTATAACTAAAAACTGGAGTAGATGTAATGACCAAGAACTAATCATGAAAATAACATGTAAAACTGCGTACTGAAGTAAATGTTGATAACATGGTCAATGCAATAAGAGTATGACTGTGGGAGTTACTATTAACCGACATAAACCACGTGAGCTAAACGCGGAGTCTGATGTGTACGCCCCATCGAGAGGACCCAATATACCTTGACAGAGTATAAAGGCATGACTGTGGCGTGATCACTAAATATTTATGCCCAACAGAGCGGACTTCTAAACCTACGTTGGCCCGTACTTCTGGGACTTTGAAGTTTTGCTGAACCCTAGTCCAACTCAGTGCTAAGTCTACTCCCAACTGAATATGTAATAGCTAAAATGCAACTGAAATACTGAGTAGCTCAAAATACTGACATGCTATCTGAGAATGCAACATAAATGCACTAAAAGATATGGCATTCAAATTCTGAAGCATTATTTTCTGACTGATGTACATAGCGAATATAATTCATGAAATACTGATAATTAATACAAGCTAGGGTTCTGAGTTCTATACATGGGACTACGAAAATCTTTCAAGAAACATGTGATTTAGATCGTGGAACTATTGCAGCTAAAATCACAATGAATCTCCAAGGTTTTGGAAACCTTAGGTCTGAACAATCTATGAGAAATTGAAGAACTAACTGAATTCTAGGAACCTAATGGGTGAAAGGAACCCACTAGTGAAATCCCACATACCTGGTGATGAAAACTATGGAGAAATCCTTTGGATTTCGTGGCTGAACTTCAAAGAACACCTCTTCTTGTTCTTGGGAGAAACTGCCTCCTCTTTCTCTTCTTTTCTTTCTAACTTGGATGATTTTTGGAGAATGAGGGTTTTAGGTAGTTTCTGACTAGGTTATTAGGCTTAGACCGAGTAAAACGATGTAGTTTAAGTGCCCAATGCATAGGGGAAAAGACCAATACGACCTTGACTTAAAAGCTGACGAAGTGACTTCAAGACAGGCTTCACAGGCCGCCTAAAGCACCACGGCCCGTCAAGTGGGTCGTGAAGATGCTCTGCCTGATGGTGCTTCACTAAAACGGGTATAATATTTTACTTCGAACTTCAAATGGGGCAAAATTAGTGGTGTTGGAAAGAAGACTCAAAGACCTTTAATTTGATAGGTTATAGGCCACCTAAGTCAATTTGTGCTAAAAAAATATGGTCGATTGAAGTAGACCCTAAACTCTAAGTTTGATAAGTATCCTTCACGGTCTGTGTGAAGCTTCACAAACCGTTTAGGAGCCTATGGTCCCTTATAGTAGATTGGGGGTCCTGTGCCCTTCTTCAGGGATTGTTGCACGGTCTGTGTGAAGTTTCATGGACCGTCCAAGTAGTCGTGAACCTTCATGGGTGTTGGGGTTCAACTATATGGGTAGAGTGATGGGTCATGGAACCCTTCACGGCCCGTGAACCTCTTCGTGAAGGGGCTTTCAAGTCCACCCTTCACCACAGTTTGTTGTACGGTTTGGGACACCCTGTACAAACCGTATAGCCTTCCGTACATGTTCACTTGTACTCAAATGAATCCTTTTCTCTTTTACATTCCAAGTTCCAATTTCTGAGGTGTTACAATATCTTCCTCTTGGAACCATTCATCCTTGAATGAAGACTAAGCAAGCTGAATTTGGAGGGAAAGAGTTTTAATCCCTACCAACTGAGTACTAGAAACTGATATCTAACTGAACAACGTTTCATGGACATGCAATTATGCTGAAATGCAAGGATAACTGAGGGGACAAGATACTGAGACTGAACTACACAAGAGTAAACTGAGATACTGGAGAGGAACTATTACCTCAAGCTGAAACTGAATTGGAGGGAAAAATATGAGGATACTTGGCTTTCATAGCTGCTTCTGCTTCTGCTTCTGCTTCCCAAGTTGCTCCCTCTACGGACTGATTCCTCCACAAAACCTTTACTGAAGAGAATTTCTTATTTCTCAACCTACGAACCTGACGGTCAAGAATCTCAACTTGAACCTCCTCATAGGTGAGGCTATCCTTCACATCCACACTCTCTAATGGTACTATCGATGATGGATAACCCACACACTTCTTCAACAAGGAAATGTGAAAGACTGGATGAACCGTTGCTAGTTCTGCTGGCAACTCTAACTCATAAGCCACATTACCAACCCTTTTTAGGATTCTGTACGGACATACATACCTGGGACTGAGCTTCCCTTTCTTTCCAAATCTCATCACCCTTTTCATGGGTGAAACATTCAGGAAAACCCAATCATCGATTTCAAACTCTAAGTCCCTTCTCCTCACATCCTCATATGACTTCTGATGACTCTGAGTTTTAGTCTATCTCTGATGAGCTGAACTTTCTCCACAGCCTCATGAACCGAATCTGGCCCAACCAAGGCTGCTCACCTACTTCGAACTAACCAACTAGAGACTTGCATCTACGCCCATACAGTGCCTCATAAGGGGCCATCTGAATACTGGAATGGAAGCTGTTATTATAGGCGAACTTTATGAGAGGTAAGTGATCATCCCAAATACCCTTGAAATTGATCACGCAAGCTCTCAACATGTACTCTAATGTTTGAATGGTATGCTTTGCCTGAACATCCGTCTGCGGATGAATGTTGTACTGAGATTTATCTAAGTACCAAGACCTTTCTGAAATGATCTCCAGAAATGAGAGGTATACTGAGGACCTCTGTCTGAGATGATACACAAAGGAACCCCATGCAACGTGACTATTTTGTTAATGTAGAGTCTGGTGTAGTTCTCCACTGAATATGTAGTCTTGACAGCCAAGAAGTTAGCTGACTTAATGACTCTGTCCACTATCACCCAAATGGAGTCATGCTGTCGGCAGGTACGAGGTAAACCCGTAATGAAATCCATGTTTACCACTTCCCACTTCCAAGTAGGAATGCAAATCTCCTGAGTCACACCTCCTAGTTTTTGATGTTCTACCTTAACTTGCTGACAATTGGGACACTTAGCCACAAAATATGTGATGTCCCTCTTCATGCCGTTCCACCAATAGATTTCCCATAGATCACAGTACATCTTAGTAGCACCTGGATGAATAGAATATCTGGAATTATGGGGTTCTGTAAGGATCTGCTTCCTCAACTCACCTACATTAGGGACATATAAGTGACCCTGGTAACGAAGCACACCATCTCCCCCTTGGGAGAAAACCTCAACTCTCTGCTGATGAACTGCACTTTTCAACTGAATCAATATAGGATCACTATCCTATTTCTCCTTAACCTCTGCTACTAATGAAGACTCTTAGCCGTTCTGCACTATCAAACCACCATCTAACATGTCCATAAGGCAAACTCCTAAGCGAGCAAACTGGTGAACATCTCTGGCTAATTCTTTCTTCTCTTCCTCAATATGCGCCACACTACCCATGGATAGTCTGCTGAGGGCATCAGCCACCACATTGGCCTTACCCGGATGGTAGAGTACATTCATGTTATAGTCTTTGAGGAATTCAAGACATCTTCTCTAATGAAGATTCAACTCTTTCTGGGTGAACATATACTGGAGACTCTTATGATCTGTGAACACATCAACATAGACACCATCCAAATAGTGTCTCCAAATCTTTAGGGCAAACACGACTGCTGCAAGCTCGAGGTCATGAGTTGGATAGTTCTTCTCATAGACCTTAAGCTGCCTGGAAGCATAAGCTATGACCTTGCCCTGCTGCATCAACACACAACCATGCCGACCCTAGATGCATCACAATAAACCACATAACCGTCTGAACCCTCTTGTAGAGTCAAGATAGGAGTTGTAATCAACCTGGTTTTCAATTCTATGAAGTTTTTCTCACACTCATTTGACCATTTAAACTTGACTTTTTTTGAGTCAACTTTGTCAATGGGGCAACTATGGATGAAAATCCTTCAATAAACCGCCTATAGTAACCGGCCAAACCTAAAAAACTTCTGATATCAGTCGGACATGTAGGTCTGGGCCAGTGCTTTACTGCCTCAATTTTTTTAGAATCCACTCGGATCCCTTCACTGGATACCACATGATCAAGGAAAGCGACCTACTGTAACCAGAATGCATATTTGTTAAACTTAGTGAATAGCTAGCGATCTTTGAGGGTTTGCAGAAAAACTCTTAGATGAGTCGCATGCTCTTCCTCATTTCGAGAATAAACGAGGATATCATCAATAAAGATAATGATGAAACAGTCCAAATACTATTTGAACACCCTGTTCATTAAGTCCATGAAAGCTGCAGGAGCATTTGTTAGTCCAAAAGACATAACTACAAATTCATAGTGACCATACCGAGTCCTGAAGGCTGTCTTCGGGATGTCACTATCTTTGACTCTGCGTTGATGATAGCCGGATCTGAGGTCTATCTTAGAAAAGCGACTAGCACCCTCAAGCTAGTCGAACAAGTAATCAATCCTGGGGATGGGGTATTTATTCTTGATTGTGACGTTGTTCAACTAACAATATTCAATGAACATCCTGAGAGAACCGTCTTTCTTACGCACGAACAACACTAGAGCACCCCATGGAGAGATGTTGGGTCTGATGAAGCCCTTGTATAGCAGGTCTTCCAAATGTTCTTTCAATTCCTTAAGCTCAGCTGGAGCCATTCTGTAAGGAGGAATCAAAATAGGCTGGGTATCTGCAAGGAGATCTATTTTGAAGTCAATTTACCTTTTGGGAGGAACTCCGAGAAGATCTTCTGGAAATACTTTTGGAAACTCATTCACCACTAGGACTGACTCAAGAGTTGGGGTTTCAAAGTTTGAGTCCTTAACCCGAACAAGATGATAGATATACCCTTTGGAAATCATTTTCTAGGTCTTAAGGTAAGAGATAAATCGACCTGCAGGCACTGAGTTACTACCCTTCCACTCTAAGACTGGCTCGTTTGGAAACTAAAATCGAACAATCTTGGTTCTACAATCAACTGAGGCATAACAAGAATGTAACCAATCCATGCCTAAAATGATATCAAAATCTATCATTTATAACTCTACAAGGTCTGTTGAGGTGACTTTCTGGAAAATTGTGATAGGGCAATTTTTGTATACCCACCTAGCTATAACTGGGTCATCAACTGGAGTAGAGACTAAGAAGGGTTCTGGGAGAGTTTCTACTGAAGTGACACTCATAATGTATGTTACTTTCTTGATGTCGTCGAAAAACTCTTGTGAATCCTCTTCTGACTTAGACCTATGAAACTCAAGAGGTTCATCCGAGTGAAGTCCCAAATTCTTGCTGCAGCAGTGTTAATTTGCGGCAGACCTAGGGCCACAGCCTGGTGATTGACCTGGGCGGTCATGGCTTGAGCAAGCACTTGGAAAGTAGCCCTGAACTCGGCATGCGTGACTTGCTCATTCAATGGGTCTGCTAGAGCTGTTGGCTGATTCCTAGCATTAGCTCTTCTAGGAGGCATTTTCTAAAATGCGAAGAGTAAGAGTTAGAAGGAGATTTAATAGAGTTTATACTCTATAGCATGAGCATGAAAATAAAAGAGGGAAGTTTTTCTTCGAACACCTCATAGCCTCCCCCTCATAGGTGTGGCGCGCTTCACACTCATGATAGAGACTCTACTTAGTGTGGCTTTCAGACACCTATTCAGACACCTAGGACTCTTTAACCTGATGCTCTGATACCAAGTTTGTCACACCCCAAGACTACCCCCTTGGCGCAACACGGTGCTTAGTGCCACGAGTGACCCCAAGCTAACCCATGGCATGGCATATCTATACAAATTCAATTAAAACAATATTGGGCGGAAGCTAAAAACAGTTTAATGTCTGAAAGGGAGAAAAACCCAACATGTCTGAATGTATATAAAATATACGAAGAGTTTAGTGATGACTAAAAACAACACCAAAGACTCAAGCTGAATCTAATCTATGTCTGAAAACCTCTAACTGACTTGAGTTGCTGGGACATGCCCCCAACTAACTCTAACAAGACTGAAAACGAAACATAAAGACTAAAAAGTAAAGCATGTCTATCATCCTCGATCTATTAGGACTCACCACTGAAGCTACTGAGTAAGGACTAGAAGTCGAGCTAAGTGCGGTCTGGATGCTAAGCGCCTAAACCTACATCAAGAAATGATGTAGTGCAAAAGTATGTGTCAGGATATTAAGTTGAACAATGTAAACTGAACAATATAAACAGAACATGGAAATAGGTTGTACTTAAGTATAACTGAAAACTGGACTAGATGTATTGACCAAGTACTAATCATGAAGATAACATGTTGAACTGTATACTGAAGTAAATGTTGATAACATGGTCAATACAATAAGAGTATGACTATGGGAGCTATTATTAACCGAGATAAACCACGCGAGCTAAATATGGAGTCTAATGTAAACGCCCCATCGAGAGGACCCAATATACCTTGTCAGAGTATAAAGGCATGATTTTGGTGTGATCACTAAAAATTGATGCCCAACATAAGGGAATTTTTAACCTACATTGGCCGGTAGTTTTGGGACTTTGAGGGTACGCTGAACCCTAGTCCAACTCGGTGTTAAGTCTACTCCCAACTGAATATGTAATAGCTAAAATGCAACTGAAATACTGACATGCTATCTGAGAATGCAACATAAATACTTTAAAAGATATGGCATTCGAATTCTGAAGCATAATTTTCTGACTGATGTACATAGCGAGTAAAATTCATGAAATACTGACAATTAATACAAGCTAGGGTTCTGAGTTCTATACATGGGATTATGCAAATTTTCCAAGAAACATGTTATTTAGATCGTGGAACTACTGCAGATAAAATCACAATGAATCTTCATGGTTTTGGAAACCCTAGGTCTGAACAATCTATGAGAAATTGAAGAACTGACTGAATTTTAGGGACCTAATGGGCGAAAGGAACCCACTAGTGAAATCCCACATACCTGGTGACGAAAATTACGGAAAAATCCTTTGGATTTTGGGGCTGAATTTTGAAGAACACCTCTGCTAGTTCTTGGGAGAAACTACTGCCTCTTAATCTTCTTTTCTTTCTAAGTTGGATGATTTTTGGAGAATGAGGGTTCTAGGTAGTTTCTGACTAGGTTATTGGGATTAGACTGAGTAAAATGACGTAGTTTAGGCATCAAACGGCGTAGTTTAAGTGCCCAATGCATAGCGACCCTGACTTAAACGCTGACGAAGTGACTTCAAGACAGGCTTCACGGGCCGTCTAGAGCACCATGGCCTGTCAAGTGGGTCGTGAAGATGCTCTGCCTGACAGTGCTTCACTAAAACGGGCATAACGTTTTACTCCGAACTTCAAATGGGGCAAACTCAGTGGTATTGGAAAGAGGACTCAAAGACTTTTAATTTGATTGGTCATGGGCCACCTAATTCAATTTGTGCGGAACGATATGGTTGATTGAAGTTGACCCTAAACTCTAAGTCTGACAAGTCTCCTTCACGAACGACTTCATGGTCCGTGTGAAGCTTCACGGACCGTTTAAGAGTCTGTGGTCCTTTACAGTAGCTTGGGGGTCCTGTGCCCTTCTTCATGGATGGCCTCACAATTCGTGTGACTCTTCACGGACAGTCCAAGTAGTTGTGAACCTTTATGGGTGTTGGGGTTCAACTCTACGGGCTGAGTGACGGGTTATGAAACCCTTCACGGCCCGTGAACCTCTTCGTGAAGGGGCTTTCAAGTCCACCCTTCACCACGGTTCGATGTACGGTCTGTGACACCCTGTATGTACCGTACAGCCTTCCGTACATGTGCACTTGTACTCAATTGAATCATTTTCTCTTTTACATTCCAAGTTCCAATTTCCGAGGTGTTACACCTTTACACCTGAAAAAAATAAAATTACAAATGTATTGAGTTTGTACAATAATTATCAACATGACTTATATGAATTTATAATTTAATTATTCATGTTAATTATTGTTATTGAGTGTTTCTGTATCTGTTATAGAATTTATTTATGCTTATTAAATCTTGAATTTGTGTGATTTAAGATAAGTGGTTCTTAGATGATTGATTGTGTTAGATTTATGACATATTAAAATCCAGATGATAATTGGGAACTTATTGGACTTTCGAATCTGAACCTGATGTGAAATTAATATTAACATAGTTGATTATTTTAAGAATTATTATGTATAAGAATTTATGCTACAATTATATACATAGTTGTCTCATTTTGCTTTATACTTTTTTAAATTCATATGTCAACTGCTACAAAGAATATTGTTGTCGAGCTTAACAAAGGCGATAAGCTTAACAGTGATAATTATAAATTATGGAACATGAAAACCAAGTGTGTCCTAGAAGAGCAAGAAACTCTTGAAGCTCTAAACGTATCTACGACACTTCTCAAAAATGGTAATACACTCCAACATGTGAAAGTTTCAAAGAAGCCTAAGGTTAATCAACAAGGAGAGTTAAATCTATATTTTCTAGAGGAAATCTTTTACCATCCAAAGACTTGCGTCTAGATTTTATTAAACCTATTCATGTACACATAAAAAAATGACAATGTATATTTAGTTTATAAAATGATTATCAACATGACTTGTATGGATTTATAATTTAATTATTCATGTTGATTATTGTTATTGAGTGTTTATGTATTTGTTATACAGTTTATGCTTATTCAATCTTGAATTTATGTGATTTAAAATAAGTTGTTCTTAGATGATTGATTATGTTAGATTTATGACATATTAAAATTCTAATGATGATTGGAAACTTAGTGAACTTTCGAATCTGAACCTGATGTGAAATGAATATTAACATAGTTGATTATTTTAAGAATTATTATGTATATGAATTTAGGCTACAATTATGTACATTGTTGTCTTTTTTTACTTTATACTTGTTTAAATCAGTATGTCAACTTCTACAAAAAATATTGTTGCCGAGCTTAACAAAGGTGATAAGCTTAACAGTGATAACTATAAAGTATGGAACATAAAAACCAAGTGTGTCCTGAAAGAGATAGAAACTCTTGAAGCTCTAAATGTGTTTACGACACTTCTTGAAAATGGTAATATGCTCCAACATGTGAAAGTCTCAAAGAAGCCTAAGATTAATCAACAAGGAGAGAAAATATTTCTGCTCTAAAGAAAAATAGGAATATAGCTAAGTTTAAATGAAATAATTGTAAGAACAAGGGACACTTTGCTCGTGACTTTCCTGACCATAAAAAGGTACATAACCTTATGAACAATTTACATAATATTGTAAATATTTCTTGTTATGCTTTTTTAACTAAATCACTTTCTATGTGGATTGTAGATTCAGGAAGCACCGAACATATGGCGACGGAAAGAGATGTTTTCGTAGATTACCGATGAATCCCACGAGGATCTAAATGGGTGCATGTAGGGAATAACTCCAAAGAGGAGGTTAAAATGGTTGGTACCTGCAAACTTGAAAAGCATGGTGGCCGAACTACATTTCTACATGACGTATTACTTGCCCCATCAATTCATCATAATCTAGTCTCTGTCTGAATATTGATTAAGTTAGGATTAATTTTTCTTTTCATGAATATGGTATCAATATGTATTTGGCCAAGGCAAAATATGGGACTGGTTATTTTTATGATTGGTTTTTTATATTAGATATTGTTCGAAGTTCCAATAATAATGGTATCAGTTTTTTCTTATTTACTTCTTCTAATTGTGAGAATGATGTAAATACATGACATGCTAGGCTTGGCCATATTGGTCAGCAAAGAATGCATTGCTTATCTAAAGAAGGTATGCTTGACACAATAGATAAAGTAGAATTGTCTACTTGAGAATCTTGCCTAGTCGGAAAATTTCAAGAAAATTATTTGGAAAAGGCACAAGAGTTGATATTCCATTGCAATTAATTTATTCTTACATCTTTGGTCCAATGAATGTAAGGGCAAAAGATGGTGCTACTTACTTCATCACTTTTATTGATAATTTTACTCGATTCGGTTATGTGTATTTGATTTCTCATAAATTTGAAGCTTTAAGTTGCTTTATTAAATTTATAAACTTAGTTGAGAATCAATTGAATAAAAAAATAAAAGCTCCAAGAATTGATCGAGGAAGATAGTATTTGTCTGATGAGTTCGAATGATTATGTAAAGAAAAGGTAATTCAAAGACAATTAACTACTCTTTATACTCCATAACAAAATAGTGTTGCAGGACGACGAAATAGAAACTTGTTAGAAATTTAGGTCGATGATGGCACACACAAAATTACCAATCACCTATTGGGGTGATGCTTTGGTCGCTGTTGCATTTGTACTTATTTGTGTCCCTTCAAAATCAATTACAACTACGCCATATGAGTTATGGACTAAACGAAATCCTGATCTGAGCATTTTGAAGCCTTGGGGTTGTGCTTCTTTTATTCATAACTCTTCCTCCCAATATGGAAAATTAAGTCCAAGGGAAAGGAAATGTATCTTTATATGATACTCTGAACAATCTTAGGGTTATGTGTTCATAGGTAAAAAAAATAGTGGCATCGTAACTGAAGTTAAGTCACATAATATTATAGTCATGGAGAATAATTTTACTAAGTAGTGCAAGATAGGTCAAGACGTATCTTTTTATAAAACTATGGACCAGATCGTTTCCGCTGCCAAAGTTCAAACAGATTTGAGTGGGAATCATTTTAATAATAATGGATCAGTTCCTATTTCAACAAATACATCATATGAATAAAATCTTGTTGATATTGTTGGTCCAAGTGAGAGTAACTTACCAATTGATAAATCATTTTGTGAATCTCAACCTTGACGAACAAGTCATCCACAAATTCCTCTTCATCGATTTGAGATCGAAGGAGAAACATTTATAGTTACTCCAGATGATGAAGAGCCAAAAGATATGAATGAGCTTCTTACATGCCCCGCTAAATAAAAATGGTTAAAGTAATAGAGGAGAAGACGGAGTCACTAAAATCTAACCAAGTGTGAAAATTGGTTGATCTACCAATAGGCCGAAAAGCTATTGAAAATAAGTGAATTCTCAAAATCAAGCGTAAGACAAATGGTAGTATCAAAAGATTCAAAGCTCGCTTAGTAGATAAGGGGTACACACAACAAGAAGGAATTGATTATAAAGAAACTTTTTCACCTGTTGTATGCTTTACTTTAATAAGACTAATTTTGTCTATAGTGGCTATGCTGGATCTTGAATTGTATCAAATGGATGTGAAAACAGTATTTCTCAATGAAGAACTAGAAGAAAAATCAATATGGAACAACATGTAGGTTTCGTGAAAAAAGACAAAGAAAAAAAAGTATGTCAACTTCAAAGGTCGATTTATGACCTTAAATAATCTTCTAGACAATGGTAATTACGATTCTATGATGCGATCATATCGTATGGATTTGTCATGATTCATGAAGACCATTGTGTGTATATCAAAAGATTCAAAGATAAGTTTGTGATTTTATCATTGTATGAAGACGACATACTAATAGCTGCAAGTGACATTGGTTTTGTTAAAGAAATAAAAGAGTGATTATCATCTACTTTTGAGATGATAGATATGGGTGAACTAGCATACATTCTTGGAGTTAAGATTTCAAGAGATCGTTCGAAGAGGCTGTTATCTATTTCACAAGAACCTCACATTAAGAAAGTTCTTGAACACTTCAATATGCAAGATTGCAAACCCATAAATACTCTAGTTTCTAAAAGTGAAGCTTTGAACCGAATGATATGGACTCCTATTAACCAATCCTTTTAAGAATTTGTCATGCTCTCGCCATCTCTACGAATTGAAATTTCATACATTACTACTAGGAACCGACATAACTACCTCATCTAACTATTACTCATAATAAAATTTCATCGCATTCTTCCTCCACATCTATAACCTTGGATGGAATAAGAACACCACCACTACCACAATAAGAAACAACAATCCTCTCCTATCTATCTTTACTCAACTACTATCATCGACATCACTATCAAAACTAAAAAAGATCACTAAAGTAACTTTAGGGCGAAAGATCATAAGCAAGATTTGTTCGAGAAATCTGATATAAGTATATGCATGACATAACATTATTCCATTAGCCATTGAGGGTAAGTCATGAATTCATGACACTGAGCATACTATGAAACACAAGTGCTTGTATGAATAGGTTCATATCATGAGGTTGATATCCATAACTTTATGAAGTAAGGTTGAGATCAATGGGCTAAAGTATTTGCCCCTCATTCTGAGAACTGAGCATAGATGTGGATCTAAATTCACTGGCTTTCTAATCATAATGTTATCACAGTAAGAATAATAATCACAAACCAAAGACTCAACTTTTAAGCAAGAGATAGGTCATAGACACAATTCTAATATTAGAGACATCAAAAGAATATTGTAATGACTGAAATTTGAGGAATACGCTAGATTATGAATGGATTGATATAAAATTATAACTTATTTTGAACACATCACAAACTGATTCTTAACAATTAACTTGGTTCCTTATCTTATCATCTCCCTCTTAGGTCTGAAGTTGACATTCTAAGGCTATGAATCTATTCCATCTTCTTTAAACTAGTCTATATAGCATGTTTACTCTAATACTTAGGAAAATGCTAATCTCATATCTACTGAACTCTCCATGCACATGTACTAGGATTCCTTCTAGGACTTCTTTCTAAGCTGCTTCTCTTAACTTATTCCTTCTTCTATGGAAGTTTTTTTATAATTGTTACCCACATTAGCTTATAAAGCCGCTTAATCTAACTCTTAATAGTCTGACTACTCCTTCTTGTCCTACTAACACCACCCTTCTAAGTTCATATCTACCCAACTATAGGAAACTTGAACTATATTTAGGAGGCTCATCATTGCCTATATATGATCCTTTTGATCAAACTTTAAAGGGTAATAAATAATGCTTACATCAGCCTACTTCACATTGACTGCTCAAATATACTATCTAGGCACACATGAAAAATCATAAACTTAATTAGAACATTGTCTAACTACATACTATCTCGGGTACACCTCGTAAGGCTCTTGTTAATCTAATGACTTAGCCACACTTCATTGCTCTCATCTAAGGGTCATAATACCACACTTGTACCACTCACATTACTTTTCACAACCTAAGTACTATTTATCCGCTCATTATACATCATTGCCTAATTAGTTCTATAATCCTCTGAATACCATGAGGCTCTTCCTTAAAAAAAACCATAAGTCTAACTCGGATCTATCACCTCATGAATACTCTGCTCTTTTATTCAGCACCTATACTTGGTCTTCACTAACACAATGGCACATCGACATAAACTTCCCTTCTTGTTAAATTATACTCTAACTCATCCTAACTTGTAACTAATCGTCTACCTTCTATCATGAAATCCACACCAAATTATTACTCCTTAGCCTACATATAAGGGAAAAACACCTCGCTAATGGCTACAACTACATACTCTACTCAACAACTATTCCCATTTCTAAGGTTACTACACTTCTAAATGCATACTTCTAACTCTGGGCACTTCTACTACTACTGGCTTATAACATCACAACTAATACTATCTTTGGGGTGAAAAATACTACCCAAGTATTCTAGAACACACACCCCTCTTAAAGGTATCGGCTGGAACAAGGTTTGGAGAAGAGAATCCGATAGCACATCTTATTTTTAGCTCGAACACACAATTTATATGAAGAAGGGTGCATTCTTTCGAATCAATACACTTAATGCACACTAACGGGATTCTCTCAAGCCCTGTGTAATCTCTTTACTTTCTGAAAAATTTACCTGAGAGTAACTCATCGATAAGGATATGGGCGGTGCCATTTCAACCACCTTGAGTATGAGGGGTAGTCGAACGGATTTGAGAAACGCACGAGTTTGAATAAGTTTCTTATGACACAGTTCTATTGTCAATCTAGGGTATGAAAGAAAGTGAAACATTTCTTAAATATTTGTAGTCCCTCATTTATAGAAGTGGGGCCCTCACAACCATAATGTCATGACCCAAAGTATACCCTAGGAGTAACATGGTGTATAGAACCCCGAAAGGGCCTACACAAGCCACTTAACATACATCATACAAGATAATAGAAATAAAGATTTCAAAAGTTATAGTCTTATATCATAAAAGAGTTTGACAAAGCGGAAGTCTAACATAGTCTCAACAAGCCATCTAAACATCAAAAGAAGTGATTGGAACGTAACCCATACATCATGTACAAATGTCTGAAAACTGAAGTAAAGAAAGCAACATAAGTGTCATAGTCCTCGGAACATGAAGACTCTCTAACTCTTGATCTTCGAATTGTCAATGAGATCAACTAGCCACAAGTTTGAGAGGTAGGAGCGTTGGAACCTACATTATAAAACAATGTAGGCACAAGTATGCATTAGTACATGAAATATGCTAAGTATGATAGCAATGCATAAGAGTTATGAAATCATACTAAAAAGGACTTTACATGACATGCAATGACCAAGCTAAATCATAAGATAAAAGGGTTAGAAAACACAAGTTATAATCTTGGTCAATGCAAGCTTAACATATTTAAAACACTTTGAGAGATACTTCAAAGCAACTTTAGTTCATTATTGTGGGAAGTTACCGTTAACCGACATAGATCATGTGAGCTAAAATATGGAATTCAGTGTACTGCTCCCACATTGAAAAGAGAGTGTCCTACTTGCCAAGGTAAGGATCATGAGTCTGAGCTAAGGTGGATCCACTAGCTAATGTCTATCTGAGACAAAATTCTATGGTGACACATAGTTCTGGGATAAGGAGATTGCTACCAAAGACTCTACCTCTATTAACAGAAGAGTCTCCATCTCAATATTCTCTCGGTGGTAAGTAAAATTCCACGGAATAGTCATTAATCATATTCATTTCATCATCCATGAAAAGTCACAATTAAGCAACCAATCCAAACTAAAAACATCATAGAGTAGCTCCTTAGATCATGCGCGAGAAAACCTTTCACCATCCTTGATCTTTTTATAATAGCTTTATAAGGCTCATAGTCACTAACTTCATACTAAAAGTGTCATATTACTAATGATGTTAGTTTTAGAAAACTTGATCTATGATCATTGATGGCATATCCGGATACCATACTAATCAAGACCTAATATAGGAAAATAATCAAAAGCTTTGATGGAAAATCTAGATGTCATTCATGCCATGTGGCCAAGCTTCATAGGACATATAGATACCTTCATCTATAAGCTTACTTGAGTCATAAACATTGCTTTCGTAAAACATGCATAATTTTCATAAAACATATTCATAAAGCATCCTCAAATTCATTTACATCAATTTCATAAAAAGCATGCATATCTTCATAAATTCATATTTCATAGTTTATAAGCTTCATCATGTATTCATAATCTAAAATCATGGATCATGCATGGGTTCATGTGAATTCAACTCAAAATCATGTATTTACTTCAATTTGTGCATCAAAATATAGAAATTCATCAATAAAATCACAATTGAAGAGAACCCTTGAAGATTGAATAAAACCCTAATTTTTGAATTGAGAATTCATCTTGTAAATTTGGAAGATTTAGGGAACCCTATGGAGAAAAGGACTCCATAGGTGGATACTAACATACATCAATGATCAAAGCCCAAAAGTTATGGTAAATTGGAGACTTGATCTTGAAACCCTAGCCTCTTCTTCCTTAGCTTTAGAGAGAGAAATATGAGAAAGAACTTGGAGGGAATTTGGGGGATTGATTTAGAATGAGTAATTTTACGACTTAATTTACTTATATAGGTCTTAGAATAGGGGTTAAAAAGCTTGGAAAAAGAAAAAATTAACCCTAGAACGCATGCAGGAAGTTGCTGAAAAATAATTGTAGCAACCCTTCACGGATGGCTCCACGGTCTGTGGAATACTCCACCGTCCGTAATGCTGTCCGTGAAACTTTCACTGTCTGTCAGGGCTTTACTAAAATGTGCATAATATTTTATTTCGAACTCGAAATGAAGTAAACTTAGTGGAATTGAAAAGAGGACTCATAGACCTTTAATTTGATAGGTCATGGTACACCTAATTCATTATGAGCTAAGAGATATGATCATTTAAAGTTGACCCAAGTAAAATCTTATATTGAAACTCAATCGGTAAGAAAGCTTTCAACTCAACTTTGTGCTAGGGGGTTCTAGTGACCTTAATTCATATCCAAAATCATTCCCACACTAAAGAATTAACCTTATCACCAAAGAACAATTAAGAATCACTCGGTACGACCTTATACACAAATGAAGAATGGTTCAGGTCTTAACTTAAAAACTTTTGGGGTATTACACATAAATAAGATCCTATTGACACGGCTTCATAGACACCCTAGGACACTTGAACTCTGGCTCTGGTACTAAGTTTGTCACGCCCCAGGCCTACACACTGGATATGGCCAGCACTCGAAAACCATTGTTGGTCCCCGAGTGAACCCTTGTACTGGCTAACTACTAAGCGGAAGACTAATTGATGCATACACGAGCATCAAAACTAAAGAATTATTTTAAAATAGTTTATTAAATCTCTAAGCTATCTAAAAATACTGAGTATTAAACATAAAGTTTTAAATAAAACATCTGAAATTGAATACTGAAAGATTGACCAAGACTTCCTATATATGAGGCCTCTACTGTATAAAGATAGGTGTCGGGACAAGACTCACGATACCTCAAAATGCTACTACTAACAAATCATAAAATTAGAGTCCTCCAAAAGAAAGGAGGCCTCACCAAAAGCTAATGAGTGGATGATGTGATCTCAATGAAACAAATAATATCAATATATTGAATGTATGAGTATGTGATAGGGCTGAGAAAAATAAATTGCTGACCTGAAAGACTGAAAGTAACTCAATAGAATTATAGTATAAATAATAATGAAAATCATTTAAGCTCTTATTCTAAGAATGTAATAATAGTAAATAATGAACTAAAATATATATATAAATATACTTTACTTTACTTTACTAGGGAGTTTCTCTAACAACAACCATCATTATGAGCCTCGTGATGATACAATGTCTTACCCACGTTTCTAGAGTCCTCCTATACCTTGACGGAGTTGTAGAACGCAACTGAATTGATGGATCCACTAAAAAGCCTTCTTGAGGCAGGTGAGGAGTCACCCATCTTGCGGTACGATCCTATCTACACTGGCTATGTAGTTTATTGGGGCTGTGAGTTATCTGAACTCTCTCACAAATTGGTACTCAATACTAATCCCAAAATATAAAATTGTATGCTCATATAAAATACTCACTTTGCTGAGACAATTACTCAAAAAGGCCTCTTTAAGAGATAATTGAACTGTACTCAGTCTTTCTAAAATACTTTGAAAACTCTTTATACTTTTCTTATAATAGTACTTTTTTTCAATGTGAAAAATAATACTTTCTTTAAGCGGTAACTCTACTTCTCTTTATCTGGCTCAAATGCTTTTGAAAACTGTTTATGCTCTTCTTAAAAATCTTTTCTCAATGTAAAAAAAAATACTTTTGGAACCATTTGTAACCCCTTAAACTCTTCTCAAAATAATGTTTTTAAAATATACTCTTGGACTTACTTTAAATTCCAAAAAAATAAATGCACAAAGGCTTTCAGTAAAATTATCGGGGTTTAGGCTTAGAAAAGGTGGGAAAATATTGAACTACCCCTCTTAAAAAGCTGTCAAAAACCTTTCATGGGACCATCTTCGGTTCGTGGTTTGATATACGAATCATAGATCCCATCCGTGGAATTCATATTGAAATTTTAAGGCTCAGAAGTTAATTCTACGGGCCCAAACTACGACCCGTAGAAGTTTCTATGATCCGTAGATGGGTCCGTAAGAATTAAACCCAAAACTTTGACTCCCAGTACTTTTTCCACGACTGAACAATACGTAGAAGTGATTCATAGGTCACTGACTCGGAAAACTCTATTGTGGTAGTCTCTAGTAAAAACGGTCATAACTCTTTACTCCAAACTCAAAATGAGACAAACTTGGTGGCATTGGAAAGAGGACTCATAGACTTTTAATTTGATATGTCAGGGCCACCTAATTCATTATATGCTGAGAGATATGATCATTTGAAGTTGACCTAAGTAAAATCTTATATCAAAGCATAATCGGTAAGGAAGCTTTCAACTTAACTTTATACTAGGGGATTCTTGTGACCTTAATTCATTTCCAAATTTATTCCCTCACTAAAGAATTGACTTTAACACCTAAACACAATTTAAGAGTCACCCAATACGATTTTATACGCAAATAAAGAATGGTTGGGTCTTAGCTTAAAACATTTCAGAGTGTTACAGTTGGACACTCTCCTATTAGTGTGGGGGCAGTACACTGAACTCCATGTTGTAGCTCACATGTTTTATGTAGGTTAAAGGTATCTCTCACATATGTTATAATTTTCAGATTATTCTATGACCTCGTACTATATTTTCAGAATTAGATCATCAGTTTTCATGTTATGTTTACTTGGTTATCGCATAATCACGTTTTACAGACTTATCATGTTATTATGTCATGTTTATGCATTTACCCATACGCGGTAGGTTAATTAGTACGAATTCCTATCAACATTTCACTATTATTTGTGAGTCCTTATGTTTCGGGGACATGCCTTTATGACTTTCTTCAATGCTTTTCTTCAATTTTCAGACAGTTTAGAGTTAGCTAGTGACTTTTCCTGGAAACTCATTATGTGAGAGGCTTTCAGACAGTGAGTTTAGATTTTCGCTTATGTCTTTGTATCAGATTCTCTTTTATTATATGATAGATATTTGAGACTTGATTCCGCTTGTCAATTTATTCCTTTTATGTATGCTATCTTAATGTTATGTTATGCCATGTGGTTAGCTTAAGCTTGGGGTCGCTCATGACTCTACGCACCATGTCACATCTAGGGGATAGTCTTGGGTCGTGACAGAAAGCACGCAAAATCTCATCCTTACAAAATTCGACCAAAAGTCATTTGCCTGAGACCGGTCTGCATGTGCCAATAAGTAGGCCACAACACCCGGTCATATGCCCAACTACTTCAGTTGACATCCCAACTGATAGGCCAATTCAAATTTTAAATAAACAAGGCGTATGTTGGCAATCCACAAGTGGCTAGAAACTGCCATAATCGCCTAACTGCCCACGCATGTGTGAGACATATGTGGTCAACCTTCAACTCTGGCTCCAAATCTTGCCACTAGTCCCAGCTTTGCTCGTGCTCACGTGCCTGCACTGTGTACAGAACCTGCCTCGCCCAACTTGCCATTGTGGTCCAGTCTCCTGAGCCTTCTGTTTTGCCCAGCACCTAGCCCACGAACTTGTTTAGCCACAAACCATGCGATCACAGTCTTTCCTTGCCTTAGCTTTGCCCAGCCCTTATTATGCCTTAGTCACGCCTTGCCTTGCATGCCTTAGTCATGCCAATGTCAAGGTCTTCCTAAATTGAATTTAATCTTGACTGAAGTCATTGGGCCTTGGTTAGGTTCATCATGTAAATCCCTAGCAAAGCCCGAGTCACTCGAACCATCAAGCTGAGGGTCTAACACATACCATCATATATTAGTTGAACGTGTTTCATTAAATATTGAGTACTAGTTTAGGTAGTAAATTGACGCTACTAATAATTCAAATATGAAACTCAAAGAAGAGGACAATTTAGATATGTTTTTTTATCTTTTTAACTCTATTAATATTTTTTGGCAAATTCCTTTCCTCGACAAAATGAATGTTTTAAGTTAAAGATTAGCAATTATATTTATACCTTTATTTTACTTATGTATTGATAATTTTCTTTATAAGGTATTTTTATATTTATAACATATTTTTCTATTTTTTAACCATGCAAAGCGCATAATATTATAATCCACATAAGAAATTGGTGTTACGAAACGAAACGGAGAGAATATTAAAAAATTATCCGTTTTGAATGGCTTAGAGTATTTTGTAGCCTTTGGTGTAGATAGAAATCGAATAGATAAGGAAGTTGGCATAGAAGGGTCCACCAAAAAAATAGTTATCTAGAAGCAACCAATAAAATTTGAATGCCAAATGCTTACTATTATCCCTAAAACCACATAACAACATTTCTTGTTTTTTGTGGTACGTGTTCTTGACTTATAGAAATGTCCAATTCATTTAGACCAAGCAAATGCACACACCAAAATTATGGCTCAGTCAGTGTCCCCAACAGCAGCAGCTACACTAACCTCACTGTCAACCAAGAAGAATGCCCGTTTGACCTCTTTCAGAGTCTTGGCTTTCCATCAAGGCGAATTGGACGTGAATAATGTCTCTCGCAGGTCAGCTATATGTTTGCTTTATTTAATTTTTAAACTCCCAAAAGAATGAAGACAATATATGTTGTAGAGTTGAATCTAATCCTAGACTATAAACCTTGTTTGGATGGTTGTTACCTGTTGAATTGTATCGTATTGGTAGTTTAAATACAATGTTTCTTTTAATTGTTACTTAAATTTTACTGTATCGTATCATTTAAATACATCATTAGATAACGATGAAAAGTGTCATTTTGTGTAAATATTGGACGCAAAAAATATTGTCTCTCGCAGGTTAGCTATATGTTTGCTTTATTTAATTTTTTTAACTTCAATTTAGAGTCCAATTCACTGTATTTACCATTTTCATAAACCAAAAGTATGAAGACAATATATGCTATAGAGATGATCAATCTAATTGTCCTAGACCATACACCTTGTTTAGATGGTTGTTATCTGTTGTATTGTATTGTTAGTTTAAATATAATGTTTTGTGTTGATTGTTACTCAAATTTTATTGTATTGTATCGTTTAAATTCATCAATAGATAACGATGAAAAGTCTCATTTTGTGTAACCATTGATTTGATGTCATTGAATCGTTACATTAATATTTTCTTCTCATTTTGTTTTTAACTACTTATTATTTAATAATTGTATTTTATCCTTTACCCGACCAGCCTACCTTTTTACCCAACCTTTCACACTACAACAAAAATAACTTTTGGCTGTAATAAATATACACATTAACAAAGAGTGCTAAAGTCTTTACCGGTATTAATTAATTATCATTGGATCCAATGTCGCTATAGGATTTAGGGACATTTACAAAGAGTGTTAATTGCCGCTAAAAATACTATTTAGTGGCAATTAAGTCATTATTATTAATTAATTTTTGCTAAAAGTCACTTTTGATGTAGTGTCATAATAACTCTACCCCTACCCGGCTCGCTTTTGATCTTGTGGGCTTATCATTCAAATTGTTGATGTAACACATTATGTAAAATGGAGAATAATATATTCTATTCAAATATTGTATTCATTAAAATAATATAATACGATACGATACATATAATAGTGTACATTATAAAACAATAGATAATCACCATCAAAACAGAGTGTTAAAATTCCCATGGTTTCGGTCAGTCTTGTCAATTGGATTAGATCTCTCAGATATAATGGATTCCGTTAAAAGTACTAGACAAAGTACTACAAATACGCAAAATGAGAAGTTCATATATATTTAGGTAATAATAGGTAGTCTAATACTATAAAATTAGCTGGCATGCAGTAGAATGCTAAGAAATGCTCATATTCTTGAATATATATGTGATTGATGCAGGAGTTTGGCATTGAGCTTGGCCGGAGTTGCAGTGGCGCTGAATGCAGGTAACAACAAGGCAAATGCCGCTGCAAGAAGGCCTCCACCACCCCCACCAACGGAGAAAAAAGATCCAAATGTCAGTGGTGTCTTGGCTAAAGTATTAGCTAGCAAGAGAAGAAAGGAGGCTATGAAAGAGTCCATGGCCAAGCTAAGAGAGAAAGGGAAGCCTGTCAAAGAACCATCTCCATCTGAATAATTTGTGCACTATGTATATTTAAGAGAATTTATTGCTCTTGTTCCTCTTTAATTTACTTAGCTGAGTTATAAGGTCTGCAAAATTAGAAGTCAATTCTATCAATAATGAGATTGAGATCAATGGTGAAAAACAAATCATAAAAGCTATTCATTCATATATATTTTTGAACCTCCGCGGAAGTATGAGTTTGATTTAGGAAAAAGTGTCTAGGTTTAAAAGGAAGGATATGCACAAGTCATATACGACATTTATTTGACGGAAAGTCATGTACTAATTTTCTTCTTCTTCAAGGCTCTTTTTTATCGCATAGCTCTCTTCATTTACAAATGTCACAACCCAAGCAGTTGGTGTTCGTGATTTTGTTGTTGCTTGTATGCTCGTTAATTGCCATCGTAGGAAGGATTTCTGGATTTCTGAGGAGAGAATTCCTTCCGCATCAAGGGGACAACTGTTCTTCCCACCGCTGCAAAAGACATGATTCTTAAAAAGTTGAAATTTGATAAAGATTGTACTACTAAAGTGGAGCAAAAGGCTGGTGACTGTAACAAGTCCGTAGGGGATTGTGGCTGAAAAAAACAAGAATATTCTAGTTGAGGCCTCGGCCTCGCACGAGCGGATTTCAACCGGTCTACCCGGCTTCTTATTTGTATACACATTTGATTTAATTATATATATATATATAAAAGTTGTTAATCAATTTTAAAATTAAAAATAAATCAAAATAAATATAAGATACAATTTACCATCTATATTAACCATCTGAAGTGAAAGTACGTCATCAGCCGTCTAAAAAAAATATGTGATCACACTCATTAATTATAATTTTTTTTGTATGACAAATACAATATTATGTATAATTGAGTTTATTAAATGATTTTTTATGCATGTTTATATATATAAGCAAAGAACAAAGAAGAGTAAACAATACTAAAAAAATTCAATCCACTAAAATGTGCTCTTCTTTACGGTGTATTTTTAGTGGATGTAATCATTATACTTACAAAAAAAAAAAAGAAGTTAAATTAGTTAAATAAAGAATTTATCCGCACTCAAAAATAAAGAATTATAAAGTTCCATTCTTTATCCTTCATGATTGGACTCATAACGTTATGACAAAACATACATTATATTTTCCATTTTATGAAAAATTTTGTAAAATCCCTTCATTCAGCCACTATGTAACATTTACTATAGGTTTTTGTGGCCGGATTCCACCGAAATTTTGAGACAAGAGATACACAGTGGCTTAATAGAATGGACCTAAAATTAAAATTTAGAAAAGAGTTTTAGTTTATATATATATATATATATTATTCTCATATATTTTGAAAATACATAATAATTGATTATAAATTAATAATTAATTTTTGATTTTTTTTTTGTAATATTTTATAAGACATGGATAAGTATATATAAATTATTATACGTCACATAACGATACAAATGTTTATATCTTAAGTAACTTTTTATTGAATATAGTTTTGAATTTTTTTTAAATATAGTTAATTGTTATATAAACTATCAAAATTATTCTAAAAGTATTTAAAAAGTAAAATTAAAACTTCATTTGATTGAATATGTCAATTAAAGTATCATTTTTTACTTGTCTAATATTTTGGTTTACTTTTAATTACAAAAATAGGTCTAAATCACTAATATTGTAGGGATTGTTACCTTTAGAAGATATTCAAAGTTAAGACAATATTTTTAAAAATTTAATTATTTGATAATTTAATTAGTTTGAGCTTAAAATGTCTAAGAAAACATCTCAAAGAATTGAAGGCAATCTTACAAAACCTATATTACAAGATGATTGATTCAAATTGAAGTGAATTAGACAAATTAAAAAGTAGAAAGTCACGTTAAATTTAATTGCTTATGATTTTTAATTATAATTACATCATTAGTAAAATTTTGAAAATATATACCTAATAAGGGAAAGCTGGAATCTGGAAACGTTGCCGTAGAAATCTTGAACAGACTTTGAGTTTCAGTACTTTGTCTGAGAATAAGATGTGGAAGGTTAAGAAAAAAAAATTGGAGTGCAAAATCAAAAGTTTTTAAGAAAAATTAAATGGAAGAAAATAAACAAGTTTTATTCTTGTGAATTTGATGTTTAAGGAATTGTCCCTGAGAATAATATTTTCTAAATTGATTAAAATGCGTGTAATATTTTCTAATTGATTAGGGAAGAAAAAATATTGAATTTAACATTACCTTTTTTATTTTATATTTAAAACAAGAAAGTGCTCATTTGTCAAGCAATAAAGTAGCTTCTAAATATAGAAATGTGTCATTCTTTTTTAAGCTAACTTGAAAGGAAAATGAGTCATATAAATTACGTATATACCTTTCACAAATTCTACATGAAAGATCGAAAGAGGATATGTAATTTAATATCGTAACATCCCAAAAAAATGCATATAATAGTCCGTTTATGGCGTAGCAATGAGATAAAAAGAAAGATTTAAAAATAATTCAACTTGGCAAATTCTTTTGATCGGAATTGAGATTTGTTTTTACCCAATGGACAACACCATGGCGGGCAACGGATTTTTGTTAAGAACCATATTCCTTGGTGTTCCGATAGGCGAGAGGTGTGAAGGCAGATCATACTAAAGACAATGAAAAAATTTTGAAAATGATAGATTTCCAAGGATTTGAGATCATTTGCTATGTTATGTGGCAGATTCAGGGTGTAATTAAATTCAGTTAGTCAATTAAAAGAGTGTTTTTAAGGCTGTCAATAATTCAAAGACAGAACTAATTAATAATTTGCATCAAGTTTAAGAGAATTTTCAACAAGTCTCTCATGAATAAATATATAATTATGTACAAAGCAAAAACAGAAGAATAGAGAAGGTCCAACTTTCAAAATTAGAAATTATACTCCTCACCTAAACGTGATTAAACATATTTAGAAATCTTAGAGTTTTGATAAATACTATGGACTAGGTATTTTATTTTTATTTTCTTAATAATAAACTTGCAAGTTTGCTATCAAAATCTTTCTCTAAATTTATATGTAATAAGTTGACTTAGCACGGAATTTTTTAAAAATGAAAAAAGGATCATTCACGCAACGAAATTCATGTTATCACAGTGGACATATATATTATTTGTGAAGGCTAGAAGATCATAGAAATAACAACAGGTATAAAATTCAGAGACGACCTTTAATTTAAAAAAATTGTAATCATTTCTGTATAATTTATGGCACATAAATATTATACTATAGATACTCTCTCTCTTTATTTAACTAAAGAGATATTAAACTATACTCAAAAGTCAAAAAGGAATTTGAATGAAAATTGTTTTCAATTTAAATGTCAAATGCTATAACAAACAATTATAGAATAAATAATCTTTCAAATAGGAAAATAACTAAGAAAAATATGAAAATCTAATACGTTTATAAACTGTAAAAGACACAATAATTGATTGCTCTTTCTCTTCAGTGACTAAAATGTTTTAGAATATAATATTGTAATTGCACAGTGAATGTTGTCGTATAATTAGAATTAGTAATATCAATTGGAATAAAGTTTTACTTTAAAAAGCGTAAATTCTTTAGATGGTCATATAACTAATCTTACTTTTCTCAAAATAAGGTAAATTTTCAAATATGAGTGACTTTTCAGAGCCTAACTTCTACCGTGAAATTTTTAAAGTTTTTAAAGCATCACATAATATAATATCATAATAAATGGTGAAAAAAAAGAAGAAGAGATATAGATAAATAGAAAAATCGACTTTAGAGCATAATGTCACGTCACTAGACTGAGATTTTATATATATATAATATATAGATTGTTCGCTTTTAATTATTTTTTCTAATTGATTTTGTAGAAAATGAGGAGGGGACTAATGTGTTGCTTGATTCTTAACTATCGTGTTTTTACTTGTACATGTTCGAAAGTATGTTTATAGGAATTATTTTTCTTACTCGTTTTTTCTCAGTCATCGTATTTGTCCAATTATCTTCTCTTGTCAAAGTTTTAAATTGAAAAATAAAATATTATTGATTAATGAACCTTATTTTGGTATATATATATATATATATATATATATATATATATATATATATATATGTAGGGTGGGATATCTCTACCTTGGATATTCTAAGGGGCGACTCAACCCTAAAGCCACTGAAGCAACGACTTTACGCCCTTAAAAAGTAATGCCTCACAATTATTTAATGTTAATATATATATAATTATGAATTTATTGTTAGTATTAATTGAAATTTTCTTAATAGTATGTTGTCAATCTTTTATCAATCATTATATATTTACATATTTTTAAAATTTTATTATTTTCTTAAAGTACAACAACAACAGTATACCCAGTGAAATCTCATTAAGTGGAGTTTGGGGAGGGTAGAGTGTACACAGAGCAGAGAGACTGCTTCCGAAAGACGATCGGCTCATATGCATCAAACTCAAGTAATAGAAGAAGAAAACAATGAAGAAAGCATAACAATAAATACGAAAAGCAGTGTAGCACCTACAAGAAAGGAACAGTACCAACGACAAAATAGTGTGATAATCGGAACACAGTACACAATATATGGCGATAGATAACAAAACCAAAAAGACAACACTCTACCCCTATTAACCTTCTACCCTGATATGTGACCTCCATTCCATTCTATCTAAGGTATATCCTCGAAAATATGACGTTGTGTCATGTCCTGTCTAATCACCTCTCCCCAATACTTTTCCGGCCTAATTAAAAGTTGTAGTCAATTAAATTTGCAGTTACCTTCTACTTCTTAATTTTCTAATTCACTTCAATTTAAATCAATCATATTTTAACATTGACTTTGTAAAACTGTCTTCAATTATGTGAGGTGTCTTCTTAGACATTCCAAACTCAAACTATATCATATAATTAAATTTAAAAATACATTGTCTTAACTTTGAATGCATACGCAATCAAGTGAAGTCTTAATTCTATTTTTAAATACTTCTACTACTTCTAGAATATTTTGATAATTTGTATAACAATGACTTAATTGAAAAAAAAATTAAAACTATAATCAATAACAACTGATCTAAAATATAAACATTTGTGATATTATGTAACGCACAATAATTTATATATGTCTCTTCATGTCTTATAGATTATTACAAGAAATATTATAATGATAGTAGAAAAAAATTAATTATCAAATTATAAATAACAATCATGTATTTAAAAAACTTATGAGAGTAAAATTATAATACTACATCACATGAACTTTTATGCTGTAACTCTAAATGCAGGTCAAAATGAATACAGACCCATTCGGAGTGTTGATGATTGACTGATTTCTATATGTTTATTATTTGAAAATAGTAATCTAAGAATAAAAAAATTCATCATTAAGATCAAGCACCATACCAATTGAAGCTTGTGTTCTATTTGGTTTACGTAGTTGGAGGGAAAGTCTCACAAACATATTAGCCAAGTGATGATATAGACAAGCAATACCTTAATGAACCAACTATTTTCATTTGAAAAATATTATTAGGAATTGACTATGAACTTGTACAATATCTTTGATGGTATGAAAACAAGAGAGGGGTAGAGAGAAGACAGACGACTAAGGGATTCTCACATTTTATTTCTGAATAAATATCACGGATCTTGCATTTTAAAGTTGGTGGACGACGAAGTAGGGCTGGAAAAGCAGACTTCTCCAACGATGGCATCCTGAACTAAATATGTAAATGCTTTTAATCGGAAGCTTTAGAAGAAATGTTGGATACCAGTATTGTTTATCTGTATTATTAAAATATTTAGAACAATAACTTTGCAAAACTTCTTAAGAAACAATTAAGTTTAAAGTATATTTTTATAGAAGAAAGTTAAAAAAAAATATTAAAAAGAAGAAAATCAAGCCAATTGAATGCACAATGTGTCCTTAAGGAAATTATTCCCGTGAAGTACCCAAGGTTACTGAAATATATCCTACCAGGATAGAACGATCTTACTCACTGATGTATTGGTACCTAAAACCACGGTGTCAATGAACCACCCAAAAACAGTAAAGTACACTAGAATTTGTTTGTGAAAAATAAGAAGTTCAGAAAATTCGTTGTTGAAAAATGAGAGGAAACCCTCTATTTATAAACAACAAATGGTAGTGTGAACATGTGTTTATTGTGCCTTATCGAAAAGGTCACAACTCATTGGAAAAAACACAATCCTTCGAAAAAATCACAACCTTTCTGAAAAGTCATAACCCTTCGGGAAAATTACAACCTTTCAGAAAAATTGCAACTCTTCAGAAAAGTTATAATTCTTCAGAAAAGTGACAATTCTTTATTTTTCATTCACACATTTTAAAACTCAATCACCAGTTTCATTCAGGAGGTAGGAATGGACTGCTCTTGGTCCCACGCCTTGGTCTTCAATAAGATTTTAAGAGATACTAATAAACGAATTAAATGAGTAATTAGCTAGCGCCTAATTCCATTCTACTATAAGGGTACACTAGTAATTTCTCATTACTTGTGCACCTTTGCCTGTTACTCTTTTAAGTGCACATCACAAAACCAGGTGTCCATTGTTTCCTTCTTCAGTGTTCTCTTATTTTCTTTCCTTTTTCCCCGTTGCACCTAGGGATGAGCATGGTATGGTAGATACCGAATATTATATTGAAATCAATTTTTTTTAATATCGTAGATTTTACAGTATTTGGTATGGCATTTAATATGCATTTTTAAAAAGTGTAATATTTAATATGGTATTTGATATTCATAAAAAAAATAGTATTAAATATCGTATTGAATTATATAGTTTCATATAAATTTATGTATGTGTAACTATATAATGCTAACAAATATATAAAATAGTAACTAATCATCTAGATGTTGAAATCAGGGTCGTCTCGACCATAAGGTCACTAAAGCATTCGCTTGGGGACCCAATTTGTCTAGGTTGTGTGTGTGTGTGTATATATATCATGTATTAATAGTAAATTTAAAAAGAATTTTTTGAGTAGAATATATAATAGTAAATGTTTGCTTTATTTAATGTAGAGGTCGTTGTAATAATTGAGAAATGGAATAGTGCTAAGTAATTGTAGAATCCTTTCGTACTAACTACTTATTTTGTTGACTAATTTATATCTTAGTGATTATCATGAACCCACGTTACTATTCTGACATTTACTTTTTTTATTCCTCTTTCTATTTTTATTCTCTCGTTATTGAATATTTTAAAGTCTATCAAATGGTCAAACCTTTTGCATTATGCAAAATCTATTGTAGTATGTTTGTAAAAAGATCATATTTATTTTTTGTTTGTAAAAAGATCATATTTATTTTTTGGTGTATTCTTTAAATGTCAAGCACTGCTACAAATCAATACTATTTTAATATCATTAACTATTTCAATATTATTATATAAACTTTTAAAAAATTTGAGCCAAGTTATATTATTCTAATTTTATATTATAAGTTTTCATTGAAAATTTTATATTAAAGCTCATGGAATGGCCTTTGGTACTGGAAGTGTTGTGGCATACATTGTTGAAATCACAAGCTCCACTTTCAATTTCTTCAAAAATTGCTAGATATATGTTATTAGGTAGAGACCAAAGAGTAATCCACTTTTCATCCCCCGTAGATGTACTCTTAGGATGATAATAAGAAGTTAAAATACCATCAAAATTAAGACTTAGCCTGTGATGATTTTCTGAATTTGTAGGGACATTGGGAGTCGGGAGGTGTCAACACAAGTCTTTGATTGTTATTTTTTAATATGTAAATTGAACCAAACTCATCGAAGATCTATCGATAATCAGAATTGGCTTCATCTCTAGAATTAGTGTCACGACCCAAAATCGGGTGTGATGATACTTATCCTATCCCACCAAGACAAGTCAGCCTAAAACCCAACAAGCGGAAATAACAGAAATAAAGAAGAGGAGATAATAAAGCGGAAGTCTATCAACTTAAATAAAACCAACCCAAGACTGGTTGTCACATGTACAAGCCGCTAATACAGAAGTTCAATAAATAAGTACAAGTCTCAACATTCTTTGTGTCTCAAATAGAACAAAGTATAGAAAAGGATCTAGAAGGGTCGCCGGCAACGAACAACTACCTCTCAAGTATCCATGAAAGCCTCGGAGGAAAAAGGGAGAGAGAGAGAGATCAAATCACGGTCCGGGCTCACAACCTACACAGATGTAGAAGCAAGGGTGAGTACCAAAACCATGGCCCTTTCCTTCCAACCGAACCTCCACAACTACAACCTGCACAAAAAATCAGCCCAACCTAGACTATACAGTTATATCGCACATAGATCAACAACAGTCCACAAATATCAACAATAGAACACATAGGCATAAAGTACACCACATACAGTGTCACGGATATAAACACAACTCCACAAAGTCAAGAGAAGGACAATGAAATGCAATGCAATGCCAAGTATCATGATGCATGTCTGTCCTACGATACACATCCGCTGAATCTTAGACCGGAACCCATGGGGGTCACACAAGGACCATGTATCCGCCAGAACCATTTCCCATCGGCACAATCATCACTCGCCGGAACCATTTCCCATTAGCATAAATCATCACTCGCCGAAACCATTTTCCATCGGCATAAATCATCACTGGCCTCACATGGACCATATATCATCAAAGAGTCTCATCATAGTGTCTCAGAACCAATGCACACAAGCATGTTTGCACAAATAATGATAGAATGATAGTGTTCACAATCACAACGCAATTCATATCAATGCAAATCACGTCACACTATCAACAATATATCAACATCATCAATTACATCATATACAACAAGATAAACTGCCTAGTCTCCGATTCACTACTCCTTTCATCACAAGTAGGATCAATTGCTAAGCAAGATATTAAAGTCTAATCCCATAGTTCAAAATAGGCAAAAGACATATTCATCAATATCACGATTTCATCAAGGCTTTCATAGCACTTTATCAATTCACAACCCAACACACAAGATCAATACCATTCCACATAGTTCACAACATCAGCACATAAACCTTTTTATTACCCCATCGATCAAGTTAGATTGATTTCATACAAGATTTCATCTCATTCCTCAACCCCATTACTCCCCAACTCATACAAGGAAGAAATTTGGAATTTAACGAGGTTCACAAAGTTTTAAAGGTCCACTTGCCTTAATCACAACACTCTCAATCCACAATCGGGGCTTTTCCTTTCAAAGAGCTATCCAAAGCACCACAATCTACTAAAAATATGAACCACAATCATAATCCGGAGCTAACAATGCCAAAAACACGAAATTCGGAAAGAAAAGATAAAACAACCCCAACTCTGGTTTCGAAAATGGAACTAGAATCCAAAATTTGTTTCATGAAAGTGATCCTCAACGAAATAGGAACTCAATGGTGAAATCCAATTTGGAAAAGAAGCTCAAAACAACCCACAATCCTCAATTTTATCACAAACTCGGATTTCAATCAAAACCCCCAAATTCCATTTCAAAAACCTCAATTTTCCAATCAAAATCATGTTTAAATCAATGGTAATCAAAGGCAAGGGTTAAAATCACTTACCCACACTGATTCACAAGAAAATCCTCTTCAAAAATCGTCCAAAAGAGCTCCAAAATGATGAAAATGGAGAAAATGGGACATTTCCTGACTTTACACTGTCCAGGTCCAAAAATGACCTTCGCGAACGTGGCTAACTTAGCCTGCGAACGCGGAGACCAAGGTCCAACTACTCCGCGAACGCGGGATCCCCTCCGTGAACGCGGAGAACAATACCCAGACCCTCCGCAAACACGGGCCCACTCCGCGAACGCAGAGGCCACCAGCCTTACCCTCCGCGAACGCGGGGAACAACCCTCCGCGAACACAGAGGCCAAATGATTGGCACCAGATACAGCAAAATCGACAATTCAACAAGTCTCCGAATGGACCCTCGGGATTCGTTCGGAACTCCGTTCGCACAAACCAAATATGTAAATTCAATGTTACAGACTCAATGGAACCGTCATAAATCAAATTAGAGGTCTCCTTGACCCCGAACCCGATAAAACGCAACAACACTAACTCAAGCTTCAAAATCTCAAAACAAACACGGGACTTCTAAAAATTCAACCAAGGCCATCCCTAGGCCTAAAATCATCCCTTGAATCCAACGGAGTCGTCGGAATCCACATCCGAGCATCCGATCTCCGAATGTTGACCAAAGTCAACCGTATGATTAAAATTTCACATTTTTCCAATTTAAGACCTCAAATCCACGATACAGCCCCAAAACTGATTCCGTCAACTCTCCAAGACCAATTTCTACATTCCAAAACTGATGGAATTGACGAAATTCCCATCCGAGTCCCGAATTTTTGAAAGACCTCAAAAATCACATATTTGACAACTTAAGCCTTTAGAATTCAAATTTTCCAAAAACCACAACTCAACAAGAATTTTCGCAAAACCAACATCGGATATCAGGCAAACATGACTCGGGGCAACTCTCGGGAGGGGTAAAATGGTCATTTAACAAAACTTACCAAAATTGACCTACAGGGTCATTACATCATCCACCACTAAAAACCATGCTCGTCCTCGAATATAAAGTAAAAGAAAGTACCTGAAGCCTAAAAATGATGAGGATATCTGGCACGCATGTAGGACTCAAACTCCCAAGTAGCCTCTCCAACTGAACGGTGACCCCACTGCACCTTCATTGAAGCAATCTCCTTGGTCCGAAGCTTACGAACCTGCCTATCAAGAATAGTTGTAGCCTCCTCCTCATAAGTCAAATCAGGATGCAACTCCATTGAATCGAGTGTAATCACATGAGACTCATCCGAGATGTACTTCCGAAACATAGAAACATGAAACACAAGATGCACAACTGCTAAGCTAGGTGGCAAGGCCAACCTATAGGCCACCTCTCCCACTCGGTCCAAAATCTCAAAAGGACCAATGAAACTAGGGCTAAGTTTGTCCTTCATTCCAAATCCCATAACAGCCTTCATGGGTGATACTCATAGCCAAACATGATCACCCTCCATGAACTCTAAGTCTCGAACTCTCCGATTTGCATAACTCTTCTATCGACTCTGAGCAGTCAACAATTTACTTTCAATCAAACGGACCTGATCCATGGCATCTCTAAGCAAGTCAGTGTCTACGAAATCCATCTCAGCCGAATCAAGCCACCCAATCGGTGATCTACACCGTCTACCATACAACGCCTCAAATGGGGCCATCTGAATACTGGAATGATAGCTATTGTTGTAGGCAAACTCTGCTAGGGGAAGTGCTGATCCCACCAAGCACCAAAGTCAATCACGCAAGCACGAAGCATGTCCTCAAGCACCTGAATCATTCGCTCGGACTGACCATCTGACTGAGGGTGAAATGTTGTACTCATATCCAACTGAGTACCCAAACCATGTTGTAAGGCCCTCCAGAAGTGTGAAGTGAACAAGGAACCCCGATCTGAGACTATAGATATCGGCACCTCATGATGTCTAACAATCTGGCTGATGTAGAGCTGGGCTAACTTCTCCGCTGTATACTTCACCGGAACTGGAATGAAATGGGCGGACTTAGTCAGCCTATCATAAACCACCCAAATAGAGTCATCATCACCCACGGTGGTCGGTAAACCCACAACAAAGTCAATGGTGATCCGCTCCCACTTCCGACTAGGAATGGGCATCCTCTGAGACACACCTCCGGGCCGCTGGTGCTCACACTTGACCTGTTGATAGGTCAAACATCTAGATACAAAGTCTGCAATATCCCTCTTCATGCCACACCACCAGTAATGCTGACTCAAATCATGATACATCTTCGTTGTCCCCGAATGGATAGAATATCTAAAGCAATGGGCATCCTCTAGAATAAGTCTAATAAGCTTGCCCACCTTGGGCACACAAATTCGACCTCCAATTCTCAAAACTCCATCAGAGTCAAGTGCAGCCTCCTTGGTTTCACCACTCATCACCTTGTTTCGAATGAGACACAACTTCTCATCCTCAAACTGACGCTCACAAATTTGCTCAATCAAGGAAGAACGGGCCTCAATGAACGCAATCAAACCACAGCTCTCCTCAGAAACCTGCAATGTGACAAAGCTGTTGGCTAACCTCTGAACATTCCTAGCCAAGGGCCTCATATCAACACTGATCGCGAAAAGACTCCCCATATTTGGAGCCTTCCTACTCAAAGCATCGGCCACCATATTGGACTTCCCAGGATGATACAAGATAGTCATATCGTAGTCCTTCAGTAACTCAAGCCATCTACGCTACCTCAAATTCAGATCCCTTTGACTAAAAATGTACTGAAGACTCCGATGATCGATGAAGACCTCACAATGAACTCCATACAAATAATGTCACCATAACTTAAGCACAAACACCACCGCTGCAAGCTCTAGATCGTGAGTAGGATAATTCTTCTCATGTGCCTTCAACTGTCTAGAAGCATAGGCAATAACCTTTCCTTTTTGCATCAATACACCTCCCAAACCAACACCGAAGGCATCACAATATATACTAAAACTCACATCCTTTTCGGGCAAGGTCAACACAGGAGCTGAAGTCAACAAAGTCTTGAGATTTTGGAAGCTCGCCTCACACTCATCGGACAAATGAAAATCCACGGTCTTCTGAGTCAATCTAGTCAATGGCACTGCAATGACAGAGAAACCCTGCACAAACCGCTAATAGTAGCCTGCTAACCCCACGAAACTCCAAATCTCAAAAGGAGAAGTAGGTCTCATCCAACCCTTAACTGCCTCAATCTTGGCTCGATCAACCTGAACACCACGTGTCCCAAGAAAGCCACAGACTCGAGCCAAAACTCACACTTAGAGAACTTGGCGTACAACTTATGCTCTCTCAAAGTATGAAGTTCCAACCTCAAATGATGGACATGATCCTCCTCGGCCCGGGAATATATCAGAATGTCATCAATGAACACGATCATGAAGGAATCCAAATACGGACGGAACATTCCGTTCATTAACTCCATAAGCGCTGCAGGGGCGTTAAAAGACATCACCAAGAACTCATAGTGGCCATAACAAGTTCGAAAAGCTCCCTTTGGAATATCCGATGGCCTAATCTTCAACTGGTGATAGCTAGACCTCAAGTCAATCTTAGAAAACAACGCCGCACCCTGAAGCTGATCAAACAAATCATCAATGCGAGGAAGATGATACTTGTTCTTAACAGTTACCTTGTTTAACTGTCTATAATCAATGTACATCCTCATAGAGCCATCTTCCTTCTTAACAAAGAGAATCGGTGCTCCCCAAGGTTACACTATAGGGCGAATAAACCCCTTGCTCAACAAGTCCTGTAACTGATCCTTCAACTCCTTCAACTCAGCTGGAGCCATATGATATGGAGCAATAGAGATGGGCTTAATGTACGGCTCCAAGTCAATAGCAAAATCAATATCTCGATCAGGAGGAACACTAGGAAGATCAGTAGGAAATACATCAGCAAACTCCTGAACCACAAGAATGAACTCCATGAGAGGTGGCTCAACACTGGTATCCTGAATAAAAGTCAGATAAGACAAACACCCTCTATCAATCAACCTCTGGGCTCGAATGTAGGAGATAACCTTACTAGGGTAAGAACTACTAGTACCTTTCCACTCAACCCTTAGAACACCAGGCATCACTAAAGTGAGAGTCTTAGCATGATAGGGAGAAAGCCAATCCATACCCAATATCACATCAAAATCTACCATCCTCAGAATAATAAAGTCTATCTAAGTGTCGTACCCAGCCAAAGAAACAGGACAGGATCGATACACTCAATCCACCACTAAGGGCTCACCCACGAGTGTAGAAACATGCACAGGCACAGGCATACGATCACATACCAAATCAAACTTAGATGCAAAGTAGGTAGGCACATAGGAGAAAGTAGGCCTTGGATAAAATAATACCGATGCATCTCGATGGCAGACTGGAACAATACCTGTGATGACTGCATCAGAAGACTCAGCCTTAGGTCTCCTTGGAAAAGCATAACACTGGGCTCCTCTACCACCTCCTGTCTGAGCCGCACCTCTGCCTCCGCGTTGAGCAACATCTCCACTACCCGATGCTCTGCCACCTCCGCCTGCTGTCTGACCCTTGCCCCGACCTCTAGCCGGAGGTGCTGAACCTCTCTATAGAGTTGCAGAATAAGTGCGATGTGGCCCTGAATGAGTCTGTAGAAGGCACTGCCGCATCAAATGACCTGGATCCCCATAAGTATAACTTGACCTCGGAACGATGATCTGTTGTGACGAACCAGATGAAGTACCACGGCCACCCTGGCCAGAATTGTGAGACCTACGGGACACATGTCCACCCTCGGCCACTGGCATGGAAGCATGTACCGTCCTCTAAAGCTGGAAAGAGGTACCACCTCTCTAAAAACCCCTGGCTCTAGATGAGGTACCAGAAAACTAACCACTAGAACGGGACCTCTTGGAGTCTCCAAACTCCTCTCGAACCAACAACTCTGCCTCTCTAGCTATACTCACAATGGACTGGAAGGAAGCACCCTCACGGGATGATCTGAACACATAAGATCTGATGGAAAAATTTAAACCCCTCACAAATCTGCGGACCCTCTCCGCCTCATTTGGAACCAAAGACATGGCATGGCATGACAGCTGACAGAAACATGACTCGTACTCCGCAACTGACATGTCACCATGAGTCAAATCCTTAAACCTTAATCTGCTCTCCTCACGCACACTCCAAGGAATGAAGCGATCCTGAAAAGCACTAGAGAAAACATCCCACTTAACCGGAGGAGATCCCACTGGCATGGACTCCACACAAGACCTCCACCACTCCCTGGCTGGCCCATGGAGCTGGAGGTAACAAAACGGCACCCCTCGCATCCACCATCCTCACCCCCTAAAGCATCTCATGGCACAAAGTCAGAAACTCATGAGCATCCTCGTTCTTTCCACCCTGGAACAGGGGTGGTTTCATCTTCCGAAACCTCTTGTAGCATTACTTGTCCTCTACTGTCAGAACCACATATGAAGCAACCTATGCACCGACAACAGGCGCGGGAACCAATGGTGGCTGACCCACCTGACCCTGAACAACCGGATCCTAATGCTGCTCTGGGGTCTGCGCCTCGACCCTAGTCTGTGAACCCTGTGGCATGCCTGCAGCACCCTGAGTAAAGCTCTCCATAACTCCCAGTATCCTCAATAAGGTCTCCTGAAAGAACGGTGCTGACAACCCAGGAGGAACCTGGTCCTCACCAACCTCAACCTGTGGCTCTAGGAAGCCTCTCTACCACGGCCTTGTTGACACCCAATTTTGGCTCTCCATATTTAGTTAATTAAGTTTCCATAAAAAAAAAAAAACCAATAAAATATATACATATAACAAAACTTTTGTAAGAATATGAAAAAAAAAAAAATTTCATCCCAGTTGATGAATTTATTTCATAAGTTTTATTTCTTAAGAAAAAATATTTTTAATATATATGAATATGTATATAAATATTTACTACTTACTTTCTCATTTTAAATTTTATGTCAAATAAATATCGCTCTTAAGAATTAAATCGATTTTTTTTGTTAAATGAAATTTCAATTATTGCAAATAAATATTTTTTTCCATATATTATTCAAAATTAGGAAGCTTAGTTAATTAATGAGTTACTAATTCATACCAATTTTATTTTTTTAGAATGGCTAATTTTTTCACATAAACTAATTTTGTAAAGTAATTATTTTCAATTTAATAAATTATGACTATTTTATAAAGAAAGAGTTATAATTTAAATGGGTTAATTTGTGAAAAAAATTGGCAATCCATGTCTCCTTAAATCGGCCAATCCGTGTGCGCCACGTAGGAAGCAAATGGATTGTGCTTCTTTAGCTTTAATCTTGACCATCCAATTCAATCTAATGGCCCTAATTAATATTGCTTTATATATATATATATATATATATATATATATATATATATATATATATATATGTAATAAACATTTCTTTTATTCTTGATTTTTATTAACCGTCCGATCAAATGATCGGACAGCCCAAACTAAATCAGTAAAAAAGAAAAGACCCAACGCCTTTTCCATTTTTTCTTTTCCCAGAAAACGCATCTTCCACCTTCTCCTTCCCCAGACGCCCCCATCAATCTATCACCTTCTCTGCCACGCCGCTGCCTGCAGACCGCCGAAAAATAGCAATTTCCGACGGATTTCGACATTCCCCATCTATTCCCCATCGATGCCCCCTTCTTATATCAACTTTATTTCTTCTCCAACACCTTTTTCATAATCAAAGTAGACCTCTATGATACCTATACCTCCCTTTTGGCCAATGTTTTGTTTAAAACAAGTTTAAATTTGTGGTCGAAATGGTTCCAACGGTTCAAAATCTGAAAAGGTGATGTTTGATTTTGATATCAAGTTGCACCTCTCTGTCTCCAGCAAGATTTTGGTTTTTAAATCTGGATTTTGGAGTCTGGATTTGCCTATAAATAGAAATAGTTTCACCCCAAAAGATCCATCCAAGAATCATCGAAAAAACATCCAAAAACATCAAGAAGAGAAGAATGATCTGAGAAATCCAGAGAAAATCCTAGTATCAATCAAGAAAAGAGAGAAAAGGCAACACACTTCAAGCCCCTTTTTTTAGTTCGAAATTTTTCTCTCTTCTTGTCCTTCTGATTTCGACTTTAAATTCGAGTTCGAGGAAGTTCGAAGTTAAAATCCTTGGACGTCAAAGTTCTTGTTTGCTGCTCAGCACAAGGTAATTCTTCTTCTCGCTTTGCTTTTATCTTCTTCTCTTTAACTAGCTATGATCCTTTAAAATGTACAAGTGTGATTTATTCTGTTCTTAAGGACATGTTAGTATTGCTTGCTTGTTATCCAAGAATCAGGGAATGGTTCATCTTGATTGAGTTTCAAATCGTGGCAGCCATAAATTATCTGTATAGTCGTTGTATTGTTGAGTAAGGGATAGCTAAAGAATCAAAAATGTATCACTCTTCACTGTTATATATTCTCCAGTTCATGTTTTGTATCATTTGATGAATCTATTGGTGTGCCCAATTAATGTCCAAATTCACTAGATAACAGTTGTTTACTTTCTTTTGCTTTCTGGAATTCAAAAAAAAAAGAAGCAAAACATATGTAGTTTAAGATCAGTTTGATAAAGAAATTAAAAGAATGGGCAGGTTTGTTATGGCTTAATCCGACGTTTATTTTGAACTCTACATTGGTTCTCCGGAATAGCTATCCATTCATATTTAGCTGCACATTGTTGTTGAGCTTATAAATGAGATGTTCCTAAGTTTGCTTAAACATTATTTGATGTACCGATTCCAAAAAGGGACTAGTTATCTTCAACCTTGTTTTTAAATTTATGTTTGATCTCTTTTTACATTAAAGAACATGATGTGTGATTACTAGAATGAGTTAGGATTTAACAATGAGCAAAGTTCGTCAAAAATGTTTGTCAAAATGCGAATATACATGTTATAGTTGTATTCCTAAGTTGACAAGTAAAAAAACAATCTTCAGATGTTCTATTTGAAAGTGTTGACGACATTTCTTAGAGTTTCTTTTACCACCTTAAACTTAGTAAGAAGCAGCTAAAGTTTCATGTTTGTTTGAGATATCACAAGCTTTAATTAAGAACCGGAGAAGTCTACTTTTTTTTTATTTGAACTTGTTTTAATTTCCCTTTATGTTTGCGTAGGTTTGTCGCTAATTCCATATTTCCTATTTGTTGCTTTCCCCTTACAAATTTTGTTTAAGAATGTGATTGCAATTCAGATTTTTGTGGCTGTTTTGAACTTGAATATATCATCTATCATCCTCGTCTATGGTTATGTCTCAGTTTGTATTGAATATAATTCATAGATTATTTTAGTCGCTTGTTAAAAATTTTCCCATTGAATGAGATTGTCCCCTTTGTCTACAATAAATCCGTGCATAAATCGGTCGATATAGGTGAAAACGCTTGAAGGAACTATTGAATAAACTTGTCAAGTTTTCAAACACTTCTCACTTGAATCATTCTTGTATATCTTGAAAATATGTTGTTATAAGAGGCGTAGAGTTCATGTCATGTGATAAGCTGAGTTTATGTTATCCATATTTTTTTTAAGGGTAGAAAACTCTTGTCAAAATGTCACATCCATAGGAATAATTTCCTCCTCTGTTAAATTTCTTTAGACTTGGAAAATAATCATTTATCCGTAGGGCTGCTTTAGTTTTTTTTTTTTTTAAAAAATAAAATAAAAAGGGATTAGTTCTTATTGAACGGGCCAGGTGGGATGTTGCAGCGTTAATTAGAACAGGCCATAATTTGCTATAGCAGGAAAGCAACACGTTTTCTTAGCTCTCTTATTTGCAAAGTCTCTTAAGGATTACTAGAGAATCACATGATGGAATGTATATTATTAATGGAAACTAAGTCCTATTAATGATTAAAAGAAAAACTCACTGCCCAACCTTAGAATTTTTATTATAATTTAGATTATAGGACTCCTGGTTCTCACTAATTTATTGTATTAGCATATTCCTACATGACTGCCACATTTTGTTTTTTAGCTGATTAGTAAAAGACATGTTTGACCCTCAAAGTCTTTAGGCTAAAACATGTATTAAAGTAATTACGTTTTTTTTTGCAAAGCTCATTGTTTAAAATAACTCTCCTCTAATTTGTTTCTCTTTTCCTTCTTATGTTTCATGTACAATCGGAGGGCTGGAGTTTCTACTTTGGAACTCATCATTGGCCTAAAATATTACGCCAACAACAATAAGGATCATCGCAATGCTTGGAGTCTCGTAAATTAGGAGTCCAATGTTTCTTAGCCTCCCTTTTATGTCTTTGATTATATTATTTTGATATGTTGACTAACTCTTATACACACTGGCATAACTTTTAACTTTTGATATATATTAAATTGCTTGTCCTTCATTTTGAAGATTATTTATGTGAACTAATATTATTCAACAGATTGAAAATTATGTTATAAACCTTTGGGAAACACTTTTAGAACAAAATGATAGAAAAAAAAAAAATCTTGAAAAATAGGTTAATGTCTTAAGTTTACTTATCCATATTCATTTAGGTCGTTTTTTCAAAAAGCTAAAAATAATATTCATTTAGGCCTTTAAAAGTCCAGAAAAGGGAAATCCATATTCATTTAGGTCTTTCAAGTTGAGGAAAAGGAAAACTTATAGTTTCAAAAGGCCAAAATAATATTCATTTAGGCCTTTCAGTTGAAGAAAAGAAAACTCATTGTTTAGGACTCCTAAACGAATTTAAAATTAGTGTAAAGGCTAAAATAATTATCCTTTAGAAATATACGAGGCTAAAATAATTGCTTTTAGAAATGAGGCTAAAATAATTACTTTTAGAAATGAAATGGAAACTAGTGTAAAGGCTTAAATAGTTACCTTTAGAAATATATATATTTTTAAGAAAGCCGGTAGGGAAGTAGGCCCTATATTCTGTTAACAAAATAAAATGTAAGTTATAAAATAAAGTCTCAATGGCTAAACCTATTTTTTAAAGAAATTATATTTACTATTATCTTTATTATTATTATTTTTTAAATCAAATATTGCTAAAATATTTTAATCTCTTAACATGCTATTTCAAGATTTTTAGACATGCCAACAGGTTCAAAAATACAAGGTACGTATACATATGCCACACACATAGGTATATATTTTATTTTTTTATAATTAGTTTTTCTCTATACATGACGTATTATTTTATACATATCATATTATTTTTCATATCTACTATCCCTTTTACGAATGTTATTTATTTATTTTTATGTAATTCATAAATTCCTACACTTTAATACATATTATTTTACTACATAATCTATCGTCATTTTGTCCCTACAGGTAAATAGAATAATAAACGTTCATATGTTTTAAATTATATACATATACATACTATACTTTATAATAAATATATTTAAGATCACAAACTTTAAATAATATTTTAACATTTAGTATTATTATTATTTATTTTATTTGTTCATTTTTAGGAAACTCCGTTTTATGTATTTTTATTCAAATTATATGTCACACATATTGCTATTTATTAACACTTCATCTACTATCTTACCCCTTTTACATCTTAATTCTATTCATGTAAATAAAGTAATAAATTATCATATTCTTTAAACACACATCTATATTTTCTAACATATAAATTTTTCATACATTTCAAGTACGTTTATTTATTTACTTATCTATTTTTATTGTTTGATAAATATACTACTTCTAATTTTGTTGTATACATATTGTAGACATATATATGGCATACCTTGTATTTTACCTTTTTCTTTTAATTAATGAAAGCCACTTATCGCTAATTTCAAAGGAAAAAAATAAAATCAATAAATTTTCCTAATTATTTCCTGAATTGAGTCTAAGGACTATCTTCGGATAGGCTTTGAGGGATGCTTAATACCTTCCCCTCGAGTAACCAAAACCCTTACCTAGAATCTCACTAGTTTCGCAAATCAAAACAGAGTTTACATTTACATAATTAAAAAATGGTTTTCCTAATCTTTCCCTTAAAATTAGGTGTAGACTCTAAACAATTTTATTTTCAAAAATCAGAGTGACAGTCATATTATGTTGTGAACTGTTTCGGCTAGTTCGAAATAGAGTGCGACAGCGTGGCGACTCTGCTGGGGAACTTACATAGGTTTTAACCTTAAGAAACTCAATTTAGGAATAGGATTTGTGATTACTTGCTTATTCTTCAGCTTATTATCTGCTTTACCTAAATAATGTTTGTTTTGATTGAAATGTCACAAGTCAAATCCAAACTTGTGTTCCTTACTTGTTTTTGAAACACTACGTGTTACTGTTTTCCCTACACTGTCATTTGCACTTTCTATCGAGTCCTTGGCCGTATACATACACACTGGTTCATGCGAGAGGTGTCTGACACTCCTCCGAAACTTCTTTTGATTCTCTCGTTTCCGAGTTGGTGCAATTAGGTTAGTGCGCCTTCTCGCAATTATTCAGTCTCACTCTCAATAATCTTGGAAAAAATTCTACTCTAGAAAGAGGTCATGTTGCATAGCCTTAGGCAAGGCAATATAAGGTATTGTCATTGCGTTTAGGAAACTACCCACATGTCAATGAGTTTTTTCTTTAAAAACTCGACGACATACATTTTGTGTGAAATTGATATGAATGATCTGAACTAAAATACATAACGGATTTGGAGCGAATAAACATATCATACCATTTCTCTTTCTTTTAGATGAATATCAACCAAATCCTACCAGATATCCAAATGGTTGTTTCAGCCCCACATAACCTACAAAATTAGTGGCGGAACATCCGTGGAACACCTGGAGTTGAGGTTCGAAGTCACTTGGGTGCATTATTGTCACTTCTGGGACATGGGCCGGTAAAATCTTCATTACTTTGTTGATGGAGTTTTGGGATCCAAGAACGGTGACCTTTAAATTTTTAGATTTTGAGATCACTCCCACATTGGAAGAGTTTAGCAGTTTTATTGAACTACCAATCAGAGGAACGTTGCCAATAATCCTATCAGTCGTAGGTCAAGATGATTTTCTGAAGCTCCTAGGATTGCATATCTTTCCATCTTAAAGGTATGTGGAGAATGCAAAGGTCAAGCTAGACTACCTTTTTCAAAGGTTTGGGCGTCTTGGAAGCTACGAGAAGCATCGACAAGAATTTGCATGCACCCGTGAAGAATGGGTACATTTGAGGCCAAGAGTATTCGTGATGGCCTTCTTGGGGGCCATGGTTTTCCTGATGAGGTTTCATTCTATCGATATCAACATTTTACCGATAGTTATGAGCCTTTTTACCAATCCACGAAGATATTCCTTGGTACACATGATTCTCGCTGAGGTATTTCGGTCATTGTCAACCTGCATGAGGGGGCATAACTTTTTCGGAGGGTGCAATCTGTTGTTACAGATCTGGGCAATAGAACACTTTTATCGTCGTGATCCACATATGGACTACCGCATAGATGCCCGTGACAGGATTAAGAGCCACGAGGATCGTCTCAGATATTGGATAGGCGCACCGATAAAAGAAGAAGAATGGCGCACATTTTTGACCAACCTTACGGAAGAGGCCATCCAGTGGAAATTCTCTTGGATAAGGGGATTGGCATTTGTATGGACTCGATGCTTGTTTTTTATCGAGTTGATCGGGTTAGGAGGCGTTCAACCATATGCGCCTCTTCGAGTTATGCGCCAATTCAGAGTAGTCCAAGACATTCCACTGTGGACGATCATGGAATTACATGAGGATGCCTTCACTTCAGTCTCACTAGGGCGGATAAGAAATTTGCAATCCAAATGGGATTACCTGGTTGATTTGAACATGGGAAATGAAATCTGGTGTACACCGGAATATTACTCTTGGCGAACTACTGTGAACCATATGGCTCAACCAAGTATACAAGGGACTATGGGTTTCATAGACAACCAGTGGGTTGATTGGGTTAGAGAATCGGTGCTTCCTCGCATGGAAATTACTACACCTATGTACAATCAGGTAGTTCCAGGCTCTGTCAACCATTTGATCCAGATGGTTGAAGAAGAAGAGGGAGAGGGCTTAGAAGAAGACCCAGAAGAGGACCCAGAAGAGGACCAAGAAGAAGACCTAGAAGAAGATCCCGAGGAGGACCCAGAAGAAGAGATGGGAGAAGATCGCAGGGAAGTTTCTGAAACAGGTTCCAATGTCTACAATCCAAGAGATGGAGGAGTAGTAGACATGTCACCCGAATATGAGTCAGAAGAGTCTCTAGAATACTACCCAGGGCCATATTACGATATGGACAATGACAATGACGATGCTCCGACCTGGCCCTAGATTGTCCCGCTTCTTTGTACTTTTTCATATCTCCTCGAAGTACCTTGTTCCCCATCCCTCTTATATCCCTTATGGCCACCCTTGTACTTTCATTTCTTAAGCTTCTGACCGCCTAACTCATTGTAATAGCCAGATTTCCTTTGATCAATGAAGTTATGTTTACTCTAATCCAAGATGTGTTTAAAAAGATCATTTACTATCAAACTATTTGCAACGTAGGCCTACCTCGGGAAAAAAAAAGAGGCTCTATATTAGGACGCATTTTGAATGTTGCCAACTTAGTGTATATATGTGTTACATATTTGCTACATTTTTTCAATATCTCCCAAACTAACATGGTTTCCTTTTTTTTCTTTTGTTAATCATTTATTCCCAAAGTACGTTGATTTGTGTCGACTTGCAAACTGGTCGACTCACGATACAGCCTGCGATCAAAAGGAAAGATGAATGATAGAGACGAGTTCAACGCTGCTGCAAACATAATGATACCTATTGAGAACCCCGAAAGTTCTCTACATATAACAGGCATTCAAGATGACGAGAAAATAGCTCACATGGCACAAGAACTTGAAATCTTGAAGGAAGAATTACGTCAAGTGTGAGACTTGGCCAAACTATTGGCTACCACATTCCCAACCTTCAAAACGTCTATTTACTTCCCAAAGGCTACTTGCCTTCTTCCGACTTACCAAATCAGCTAGAACAAATTCCGCAGGCTCCTGCTCATGGTGGAGTCCCACCAGCCTCTCCAAACGCAGGCAGGACTATTCCTGACCTTTCTACTAGCGACCCTATCGTACCTACAATGCAACAGATACTTGGGGCACACGTCGCCACTCCCTATGAGCCATATGTTCCACCTGTATAAGCTGTTGGAGTTCCTACCTTCACAACGCCAGCTGTGGTTAATGACCCGTACGAGGTCGATCAATATGCAGAAATGGAAAAAGATGCTCGGTTGAAAGAGGATGCATTGATAAACGCCCAACTTCATGATCTAAGGAAGGCGTTGAAAAGCTTACAAGTCACTAGGGGAATAAAGAGCCTTGATTATGATGACTTGTGCATCTATCCAGACATTGATATGCCGGTGGGGTACAAGCCACCAAAGTTTGACATGTTTGATGGAAAAGGTGACCCTCACGCACATTTGAGGGCATACTGTGACAAGTTAATCGGTGTAGGGCGAAACGAGAAGCTGAGGATGAAGTTGTTCATCCGAAGTCTATCTGGAGAAGCATTGACCTGGTATACACGCCAAGACCCTCGCAAATGGCATGACTGGCAAGAAATGGCTGAGGATTTCATGACCCATTTTAGATTCAATACCGAAATCACAGCGGACAGATTCTCATTGGCCAACATACAGAAGAAGCCATCTGAAAACTTCCAGGAGTATGCGCGACGTTGGAGAACTAAAGCCGCTTGGGTCCAACCACCATTGGATGGGAGTGAGCTCTCGAAGTACTTTATTCGAGCTCAAGAAGGTATCTACTTTGACAAGATGATGTCAATGATGGGCTAAAAATTCGCAGAATTGGTCAAGATGGGAGACTTTATAGAGGAAGGCATCAAATCTGGGAAAATTCAGTCCATGGTCGCATTGCAAGCTGCAAGTAGGGCCATACAATCGGGCTCCATTGGCGGCATCAAGAAGAAAAGGGAGGATGTTTCAGCTGTCATTACCAATATGGAGGACTATCCCACCGATACCCCCAACAACCCCAGATTATTGCACATACTCCTCCATACATTCCATACCGAGTATATAATACCCAACCACACTATAATCCACCCCGAGCACCAGCATATCAAAATCCTCCAAGACCATATGTCCTTGTCCAAGCACCAATCCACCAAAATAGACCAGCATATGCACTAAGACCACGTCCAAATCTCGAAGCTAGGAATGCTCGCACTTACACACCCTTTGCCGAACCCTATGCCCAACTGTTTGAGAGGTTGAGGACAGCAGGAGTACTGCAGCCAGTTGAAGGAAAACTTCCTGATCCAATCCCTCGTAACTTCGATGGAAACAAGCAATGCGCTTACCACTCGGGAATCCAAGGACATGACACAGAAGATTGTTATGGTTTGAAGAACCAGATCGAGTCTCTGAACGAGAGAGGAGTAATCAAATGTACTCCAGCACCTCCCAATGTAAACAACAACCCTTTGCCAAATCATGAGAATCAGAAAGTCAACATGGTTACTCTAGATGAAGAATATGAGGGCATTGACTGTCCAAACACAGATGAAGCAGATGCCATGACATCTTCGGCGCAACCCGTTATCACTATTCAACTAAGGGAACCTCTGACTGTCCAAACATATCTCCCAAGAGTTATAGTGACCACTGCAATCGCTAGAAAGCATGAGTATAACACTAAAGCAGTACCATGGGACTATCAAACAAGCGCCAAGGGCAAGGTGATTGACGCTGCCGTGACTCATGGAATGACTAGGTCGGGAAGGTGTTATTCTCCGGAGGATCTAAATCGAGGAGTTCTGGGGAAAGAACAGAATTCGAAGAAGAATGTTACTGATGCTAAAGCCATAGAATTTTGGAATAAAATGCAGCCTAAAGACTATTTAGTCGAAGAGCAGTTGAAGATAACGCCAGCCCACATATCCATTTTGTCTCTACTCTTGAGTTCTGAAGCTCATAGGAAAGCTTTGATAAAAGTGTTAAACGGAGTGAACATTCCAAAAGAGACCACAAGTGCAACCTTAGCTTCAACAATTGGACGAATAGTGGAAGCTAACAAGTTCTCTTTCCATGATGAAGAGCTGCTTGCGGAAGGGGCTGGACATAACAAAGCACTCCACATCGCGGTCAAATGATGTGATAAGATTGTGACTCGAGTTCTGATTGACGGAGGTTCTGGATGCAATATTTGCCCTTTCACCACCTTGAAGGATTTAGGTGTAAATATGGGAAAGCTAAGGGAAATTCGTGTGAAAGTTAGAGCTTTTGATGGAGCCGAAGAAGTGTCATTGGAGAGATCTATCTCACGTTGCAAGTGGGGCCGGCTGAATTCCCAACCTGTTTCAAGTGATGGATGTGTCATCCCACTATAACCTGTTGCTGGGAAGACCATGGGTTCACATAGCAAGAGAGGTCCCTTCCACTCTTCATCAGTGTGTAAAGTTTAAGTGGGGTCGCACAGAAGTTACCATTCATAGGGAGCTCAGTCACCCCATTCATTTTGTTAATTCTATTCCGATCTTCGATGAGTTAGACGGAGCCACTTTTCACACTTTGGAAATTATGCAAGCTATATGGGTCAATGAGGAAGCAGAGCCAGATGATACAAAATTGTCAAGTGCAGCAAACATGGTTGCGTCAGAGATGTTGAAGTATAGATATTAGCCTAAGACTGGACTTGGACCCAAGTCCAATGGCATAGTTGAACCAATCCAGCTGAAGCATCAGAGAGACACCACTGGACTCGGATACAACCCTACGTCGGGAGGAGTCCATAACGGGTCAAGCAAGACAATCTTTGTACTAGAACAAGCTTCGATTCCAGATCAAGTAGTCGATGATGACATCATAGAAGGGATAGGCAATTTGTTCGTGACCATGGTTGGAGAAGAGGAAGAGATAAATCTCAGCAAATTTACCATTCGTGATGCCGAACCTGGAGAAATCTTGCAGAACTGGACCATTAGTCTGTCCCTGTTTTGACAAGAGTCCTGGTAGTGTGGAAAAGTAGTTTTAATTTTTGAAATTCGCATGATCAAATTGAGTCTTGAATCATGCCTAATCTTTTGTTACTTGCCTCTTCTAAAAGCTAGAATGCTTTGAAATAAAAGTCTTTATTTTGCTTAAATGTTGTCTCATTATTTCAAATATCTATTTATTTTTACTTACTTTTTGCACTTTTCAGCGCTCATATTAATAAAAACCCTTGTTCAACGATTATGACATGTAACGAATCTACCGAGCAAGGTATAAGCGATGAACAGGATCACGAAGAGTACGATGAAAGCATGATGCCTGAAAATCTACCACATGAGATTGAGCAAGTTGAAAGCCAGAAAAAACCCAATATGGATTAAATAGAGGTTGTCAACTTAGGAGATGAAGAAATCGTGAAGGAAACATGAGTCAGCATACATTTGGAGGCAGAAAGAAAGCAAGAGTTAATAGAGTTGCTTAGGTAGTATGTTGACATATTTGCTTGGTCTTACGATGACATCCTAGGATTAAGCACTTATATTGTCTTGCACAAATTACCAACTGATCCCACTTGTCTACCCATTAAACAGAAGACAAGAAAGTTCAAGCCGGATTTGAGTCTGAGGATCAAGGAAGAGGTAACTAAGCAAATCGAGGCGAACGTTGTGAGGGTTACAAATTACCCCACCAACATTGTTCCTGTGCCAAAAAAGGATGGAAAAATCAGAATATGTGTGGACTATCGAGATCTCAACAGAGCCAGTCCTAAGAATGATTTCCCTCTTTCAAATATTCATATACTCATCGATAATTGTGCAAAACATGAATTGCAATCCTTTGTGGATTGCTTTGTAGGATATCACCAGATCCTGATGGATGAAGATTATGCAGAAAAGACAACATTTATCACTCCATGGGGGGTGTATTGCAATAGAGTGATGCCATTTGGTCTAAAAAATGCTGGTGCAACCTACATGAGGGCCATGACTACCCTTTTTCATGATATGATCTACAAGGAGATTGAAGTATACGTGGATGATGTTGTTATCAAATCCAAGAGAAGTTCGAACCACTTGGATGACTTACAAAAGTTCTTTGAGAGGTTGCAGAAGTATAATCTAAAGTTGAATCCAGCAAAATGTGCATTCGGAGTATCCGCAGGAAAACTATTGGGATTCATTGTTAGCAGGAAAGGCATAGAGTTGGATCCATCAAAGATCAAGGCGATCCAAGAGTTACCTCCCCCCAAGACCATGAAGGACGTGATGAGTTTCTTAGGAAGATTGAATTACATCAGTCGGTTCATAGCTCAATCCACAGTGAACCCATATTTAAATTACTAAAGAAGGATGCCGCCACGAAATGGACAGAGGAGTGCCAAAGGGCTTTCGATAGAATCAAAGAATACTTGTCCAACCCACCAGTATTGGTCCCACCAGAGCCTGGAAAGCCTTTGTTATTATATCTATCTGTCATGGATAATGCATTTGGATGTGTAATGGGGCAGCATGATGAGACAGGTAGAAGAGAGCAAGCCATTTACTATTTGAGTAAGAAGTTCACACCATACGAGGCAAGATACACCTTGTTGGAATGAACGTGTTGCGCTTTGACTTGGATTCATAAAAATTTAGGCATTACCTGTCTGCATACACCACGTACTTGATCTCAAGAATGGATCCACTCAAGTACATTTTTCAGAAACCAATGCCTACAGGTAAATTGGCAAAGTGGCAAATTTTGTTGAGCGAGTTTGATATTGTGTACATGACACAGAAGGCCATCAAAGGACAAGCCTTGGCTGATCACCTCGCAGAAAATCCCGTGTACCAGGATTACAAGCCACTCACGACCTACTTCCTTGATGAAGAAGTTCTGTTTGTAGGAGAAGAAATATCAGAGTCATATGATGGATGGAGGATGTTCTTTGATGGAGCATCAAACTCTATAGGAGTTGGAATAGGAGCAGTCTTAATCTCAGAAACAGGTTAGTATTACCCAACCTCAGCCAAGATCAGGTTTTACTGTACCAATAAAATGGCAAAATATGAAGCTTGTATTCTCGGACTCAGGATGGCCATAGACATGAACATCAAAGAACTCTTGGTGATAGATGATTCCGACTTATTGATTCATCAGGTACAAGGAGAATGGACCACTAAGAATGTCAAGATCCTTTCTTATTTGCATTGCATAAAGGAGTTGAGCAGGGGATTTACAAGGATTGAATTCAGGCATGTCCTCGAGCTCAAAATGAGTTTGTCGATGCTTTGGCAACATTGTCCTCGATGATTCAGCATCCAGACAAGAATTACATCGACCCTATCGACGTAGATATACATGATCAGCATGCATACTGTTTTCATGTAGATGAGGAACTGGATGGAAAACCATGGTACCACGACATCAGAAGGTTGATAGAAGCATAAGAATATCCTGAAAATGCCACAAGCAAGCAAAAATGGACTTTGAGGAGGATGACCAATCATTTCTTCCTTAACGGAGAAATCTTATATAAGAGAACTTTGGATTTAGGATTGTTGAGGTGTGTCGATGCCGCAGAAGCGACAAGGTTTTTGGAAGAAATACATGCAGGAACTTGTGGACCTCACATGAATGGGTTCACTTTGGCAAAGAAGATTTTAAGAGCTGGATATTTTTGGATGACCATGGAGAGATATAGCATCCGGTACGTGCAGAAGTGTCATCAGTGTCAAGTGCATAGAGATTTTATACGGGTTCCTCCGAATGAGCTCAATGTGATTGGTCCCCCTGGCCATTTGCTACTTGGGGCATGGATGTTGTTTGACCCATAGAGCCTCCCGCATCAAATGGACATCGTTTCATCCTAGTAGCTATCGATTATTTCACAAAATAGGTCGAAGCTTCGACATACAAGGCAGTGACTAAGAAGGTGGTAGCAGACTTTGTTCGCTACAATATAGTTTGTCAGTTTGGAATTCCAGAATCAATCATAACAGATAATGCAGCCAATCTCAACAGCGATCTTATGAGAGAAACTTGTGAAAGGTTCAAGATTGCTCATCAAAATTTCACAGTTTACCGGCCACAGATGAATGGAGCAGTTGAGGCCGCAAATAAGAATATCAAGAAGATTTTGAGGAAAATAGTGGACAGTCATAGGCAATGGCATGAGAAGCTACCATATGTTTTGCTCGGTTATCGCACCACAATTAGAACATCCACAGGGGCAACTCCTTATATGTTGGTTTATGGTTCAGAAGCAGTAATACCTGCTAAGGTGGAAATACCATCTTTAAGGATTATTCAAGAGGTTGGTCTGGACGATGCAGAATGGATACGTAGCAGGCATGAACAATTAATGCTTATTGATTAAAAGAGGATGGACGCAGTTTGTCACGGCCAACTCTATCAGAATAGAATGACCAAATCATTCAACAAAAAAGTCAAACCACGACAGTTCACACCGGGGCAGTTAGTATTGAAGAATATATTTCCTCACCAAGGAGAATCCAAAGGGAAATTTGCACCAAATTGGCAAGTACCCTACATGGTTCATAGAGTACTCTCTAGAGGAGCAGTAATCTTAGCATAAATGGATGGTAGAGTAAGCACAAAGACAATCAATACATACGCCATCAAGAAATACTACATCTGAAGACCTCAAGATTATTGCTTATTTCTTGTACTTTTGCATTTTTTGATGTAACAGAACTACGTTTAGACCTGACTTCCCAGGTGGAGTACGTAGGCAACCCACATCGGATCCGGTCTCCCTTAGAAAACCCAAAAACATCATTTCCATGTATTTAGAACTACGCTCGACCTGAATTCCCTCGCTGGGATACGTAGGCAATCCTTGTCGGATTCGGTCCCTTCATATTTTATTGTAATTGAACTACGTCCTGACCTAATTCCGGTTGGATACGTAGGCAGCCTGAGTCAAGCCCGGTCATTGTATTATTTTACTTTTCTATTGTACTTGAACTACGTCCTGACCTGATTCCGCTTGGTTACGTAGGAAGCCTGACTCAGGCTCGGTCATTGCATTACATATTTTTATATTTTTATTTATTTCCCTGTAATTGAACTACGTTACGACCTGATTCCACTTGGATACGTAGGCATCTTGAGTCAAGCTCGATCATTGCATTACATACTTTTAATTCTCCCACTTGTATTCGAACTACGTTATGATCTGATTCCTATTTTGGGAAATGTAGGCAGCCTGAGTCAGGCTCGATCAATGCACTGCATAATTTCCATTTTTCTTGTACCCTTAGGGAACACTTCCTCATAGTTAGCATAACCTCAGAATATGAAGAATCTCGATCATCATAGTGTCTGCAAAAGAGCTCAGGAAGCTTTATCATAAGGGTAAAAGCTATAAGGAGACTACGTTGGATATAGTCAACAAGATGGAAAGCTTGATGGATTTTGAAACATGTCACAATCTAAAAAGCGATAAAGGATTACTATATATATACGAAATATACTTATTTATTAAGAACAAGATAATTCTTTTCAAAAATATTTTCTACTCTTCCACCTACCAAGTCTCTAGGGTAAGAAACTGCGTGCGGGCTAAGAAGGTGCCGAAGGATTCCAGTGACGAGGCTTCAGTCGCGATTCGATACAAATCAATACCACTTCCCAAACTAAAAATTTTTCTTTGAGTCCAGGAACACAGGAATCAAGAAAATAACATCAAGTCTTGGGGAATGATCAGAGACACCATTCGACTTCTCACAATCATGAGCCAAACTATAATTTCCGTACTTTATTTCTTGGAAGTACTTCAACCTAAATCTTTTGTCTAAAATATTTTATTTAAATCTTTGCACGTACGCTCAAGATCTAGATCAAAATACCGAAGAAAAGGGGCCCCTCTGTAGGACAAATAGGATAGTTAGCTTTCTATCAAAATAACTCCACCAACTGGAGCTTGTAATTTGACCTTGTCAACAACTCTGCCAATAGAAGAACAACGTCTAACTGCATCGAATAAACTCCGCCAATCGGAGACCACCGTGTAACAGCGTCAAACTCCAAAATTTGGCGTTGTACGCAGCAAATGTCACTCAAACTCCGCCGATTGAAAGATGTACATAGCAAACATTAGCCGAACTCCACCAATAGGAGGATGTACATAGCAAACATTAGCCAAACTCCGCCAATTGGAGGCTGTACAGAGCAAACATCATCAAACTCCGCCAATCGGAGGCTGTACAAAGCAAACGTCGACCAAACTCCGCAATTGGAGCCTGTATATAAGCAAAAGAAGTAACACTCTGCCAATCGAAAACTACATCATAGCAACGTCACTGAAGCTCCGCCGATCGGGGGCATGCATGCACAGCAAAACCGTTGTCACGACCCAAGGTACCCCCTACACGTGACATGGCATACAAGACCCCGAAAGGCCTCATAATAGCCACTTAGCATACATTCATACAAGATAGTAGAAATTAAAGAGTCTAAAAGATAAAATCACAACAGAGTTTAAGAAAACTTCAACGGAAGTCTACATCTCATGTCTCAAGCCATCTAACATAATAGAATAAAAATGAAGGTTTGGGACGCAGCCCAATACAATATCACAAACATAAGTATAACGGAAGCATGAAAAACGTAAGAAGGTTAGGTCCTCGGACATAGGAAGCCTCACCAACTCTTCACTATCATTGGAACTGACTAGCCACGAGTGGGATGAGAAGAACCGCCAAGTCCTACATCAGTAGAATCAATGTAAGCACGAGTATGCGTTAGTACAATCAAGTACCAAGTATGATAGCAATGCACAAACGGCATATAAGCCATGCTAGAATGACATATAATCATGACATGTAATGGCCAAGCTAAAACATGATAGAACATAAGAAAACATGAAGCATAAACCATGGCCAAGACAATCTATTCATCTTTCCTTTACTTTACTTTAGACTATCATCATAACACTTATTCATTAGTTGTGGGGAAATAGCCTTAACCGACATATAAGACCATGTGAGCTATCAACATGGAATTCGATGTCTGGCCCACACCGAAAAGGGGTGTCCTACTTACCAAGGTAAGACCATGAACTTCTTAGCATATGTGGATCCACTAGCTAGTGTCTATCATAGACCATCACCCTATGGTGGGGCATAGGTTGTGGGACATGGGTAATCGCCACTTGTCCACTCGGTGCTAAGCATACTTCTCATAGATTAATCATAGTTCATTTTATCTTAGGTAGACATGGGTAATCACCTCTTGTCTACATTAGATATAAACTCATTATTGGTAGACTTGGGTAATCGCCGCTTTGTCTACATTAGGGTACATGGGTAATCGCCTCTTGTCCCTTCATTCATTAGAATAGCTCCTTAAGAACATGGGTAATCACCTCTTGTTCTTCTATTAGTCATGATTTCATTATTAGTAGACATGGGTAATCGCCTCTTATCTACATTAGGGAACATGGGTAATCGCATCTTATCCCTTCATAGAATAGCTCCTTAATCATGGATTCAAGTTTAGTTGAACAAACCTTTCAACAAGTTATGAATCATTACGTGTGAGAAAAACCTTTCATATTCATAGGTTGAGCATTACATGAGAAACCCTTTCACAACTCAACATTTGCACTAACATATCATAAACTTCATAAAACATGCATGAGTTCATAAGCTTCATAAACATACATGAGTTCATAAGCTTCATATTTACATAGCTCATCATTCTCTTAACTCATAAATCATGGGTTCATAAGTTTCACCTCAAAACATGTAATTCAATGCAAGCTAATACTTAGAAAGCCATAAATCAAGGCAATTTAGTCATAATTGAGGGAACCCACATAATAGAGGAAAATCATAGATTTTGATTGAACATGCATCTTTTCATAAAATATCCTCTTTTCATCGTTCATAGTCTTACATGAAATTCATAGCTTGATAATCATAATCCTTAACTCAATTCACAAAGAGTTCATGCAATTCATCTTTTCTCAAATCAACCCGCATTCATAAGCATAATCATAAATTGGGGGAAACTTAGCATGGACTCATGGGATTCGTCAAGTTGCATGTAAATCACGCTATATCGTGCACTAGCTTACGTTACCACGCTAGATCGTGCACCATTAACCATAACATCCACAATGGAAAGCATAATGAATAACCCATAAGAATTTGTCAAAACCCTAGCTCTCTTGGGCAAGACTAAACCTTGAAAACCTTAAGGAAAAGAGGACCCATTGGAGGAAAGACTCCAAATGATAAATACTATCATACCTTAATGTCAATGCCTTGAAATAAAAGGAGGATTGATGACCTTGATGAGAACCCTAGCTCTCTTCTTCTCCTTCTTGTTCTTCTAGAGAGAGGAATATTTTTGGGAGATGAGAGTTGAAATGAAGGGATTAGAGCTTAGAAAATATAAATAGGGCCAAGGTTAAGGGGGAAAATCGTCTAGGATAAGGAATAAACATTTAGGGAAAAGTTCAAAAAGCCCTTAAATAAAACTGTCGGGGCCAATCGACGGACAGGATCTACGGTCCGTACATCCACTGACGGACCGTCCAGCTCTTCCGTCAATCGATTCAGAAAGTTCATTTTGGACTGAAAATTTGGCTAAGTCTGGAAGGCATCTACGGAACCCATATACGGCCCGTTAACGAAACTACGAACCGTCCTGCTATTCCGTAGGTCAAGGTTCAGAAACTCAAAATTCATAAAGTTGGCAGGGCCATCGATGGTTCCCATCTACGGCCCGTCACTGCACCTACGGTCGTAGATGGCCTCCCTCGTCACTGGCACCAGAAAAATTTTAAAACTGCATTTTTTTTCTTTCATTTCAAAAACTGGGGTGTTACAATATCTCCCCCTTGGGAACATTCATCCACGAATGAGAACCTGGATATCCTGAGAAGGGCGATAGACTCGGACTAACAACCCAACCTGACATGCAAGAACATAAATGCACATATCCGAGAAGGAAACATCAACTCCAAGCTAAAGCATGCTCAATACAAAATTCATGAAGACTTTATGCAACCCATACTCAATGCACATATATCATGTTAGTCTCTTCATGAACATGCATAAATCAAGGAATCATGGAAAGCAACTATGACACATGAGACCAAAATAATGAACCATGAGGAACTAGGTACCTCAAGCTAGAGGAGGATCGGAAGGAAATAGATAAGGATAGCGGGAAATCATATCGGCCTCGGCCTCGGCCTCCCAAGTAGCACCCTTAACTAATTGATTCCTCCATAGAACTTTCACGGAAGCAACTTCTTTATTTCTTAACTTCCGGACTTGTCAGTCTAGAATCTCAACTGGAACCTCCTCATAAGAAAGGCTATCCTTAATGCCAAGATCTTCTTAAGGCACCATAGTCGACGGATCGCCAACACACTTTTTAAACAATGAGACATGGAAAACCTGATGCACTGATGCCAACTCATTAGGCAAATCGATCTCATAAGCAACTTTACCAACACGCCTCAAAATCCGATATGGGCCTACATAACGAGGACTAAGCTTCCTTTTCTTCCCAAATCTCATTACACCCTTCATAGGTGAAATTTTCAAGTAAACCCAATCATCAACATCAAACTCTAACTCTCTTCTTCTAACATCGGCATAGGACTTTTGTCGACTTTGTGCCGTTTTCAGCCTTTCTCTAATAAGCTGAACTTTCTCAATAGCTTCATGCACTAACTCGGGGCCTATCAAAGCAACTTCCCCAATTTCAAACCAACCTATGGGGGATCTACACCTCCTACCATAAAGAGCTTCAAATGGAGCCATACCAATACTAGAATGGTAGTTGTTATTATAAGCAAACTCAATCAAAGGCAAATGATCATCCCAATTACCCTTGAAGTCAATTGCACAAGCTCTCAACATATCTTCCAAAGTTTGGATGGTAAGCTCCGCTTGCCTATCGGTTTGGGGATGAAAGGTCATGCAAAGTTTAACACGAGTACCGAGGCCCTTTTGGAAAGATTTCCAAAACTAAGAAGTAAACTGTGTACCACGATCGGAGATAATGGATAAAGGCACTCCATGCAACCTAACCATCTCCCTCAAGTACAACTTAGCATAATCCTCCGCTGAGTGAGAAACCTTGACGGGAATGAAATGGGCTGATTTCGTCATACGATCTACACCCACCCAAATCGAATCATATTGGCGCCGAGTGCGCAGCAAGCCAACAATAAAGTCCATGTTCACATCTTCCCACTTCCAAGTAGGAATGTCAATATCTTGGGACAGACCTCTCGGTCTTTGGTGTTCAACTTTCACTTGTTGGCAATTAGGACATCTAGCCACAAATCTCGCAATATCCTTCTTCATCCCATTCCACCAATAGATCTCCCGCAAGTCACAATACATCTTGGTAGCTCCCGGGTGAATGGAATAACGAGAACCATGGGCCTCAATCAAGATTTGTCCTCTTAGGTCATCTACATTAGGGACACATAAACGACCCTGATATCTGAGCACTCCATCTCCCCCTTGGGAGAAAGCCTCCACAGACTTCTTTAGCACCGCTTCTTTCAATTCGACTAGGTTCGGATCAAGATCTTGCTTAGCTTTCACATCCTGCACATAGGAAGATTCTGAACCACTGTGAACCATAACACCACCTTGGGTGGAATCAACTAATCGCACACCCAAACGAGCCAATCTATGAACATCACAAACTAGTTTCCTTTTACCATCCTCAATATGGGCAACACTACCCATTAACATCCGACTAAGAGCATCTGCCACCACGTTAGCCTTGCCAGGGTGTAGAGGACATTCATGTCATAGTCCTTTAATAGCTCAAGCGACCTTCGCTGACGAAGATTTAGATCCTTTTGCTTAGAAACATATTGCAAACTCTTATGGTCGGTAAAGACGTCAACATGGACACCATACAACTAATGCCGCCATATCTTTAGAGCAAACACAACTGCCGCTAGCTCCAAATCATGAGTAGGGTAATTCTTTTCATGCTCCTTTAGTTGCCTTGAAGCATAAGCAATGACTTTCCCATTTTGCATAAGTACACACCCTAACCCAATTCTGGAAGCATCACAATAGACCACAAACCCATCGGACCCTTCCGATAGGGTCAACACCGGAGCCGAGGTAAGTCTATCTTTCAACTCTTGAAAACTCGCTTCACACCTTTCGGACCAAGTAAACTTAGCCTTCTTTTGAGTAAGAGCCGTCAAAGGTGAAGCAATTGAAGAAAACCCTTCAACAAACCTTCAATAGTAACCGGCTAAACCCAAGAAACTACGAATATCCGAAGGTGATAGAGGTCTAGGTCAATTCTTAACCGCATCCGTCTTCTTAGGATCTACCTCGACACTTTTATCAGAAACAATGTGACCAAGGAAGGCTACGGACCTTAACCAAAACTCACATTTCTCGAACTTAGCAAAGAGTTGTTGGTCCTTGAGGACTTGCAACACAATCCTCAAATGATCAGCATGCTCACTATCACTCCTTGGGTAAATCAAGATATCATCTATAAACACAATGACGAACATATCAAGGTATTGTCTAAACACTCGATTCATCAAATCCATGAACGCGGCCGGAGCATTAGTTAACCCAAAAGACATCACTAGAAACTCATAGTGCCCATATCTTGTCTGGAATGCTGTTTTCAGAATGTCATCATCCCTTACCTTCAATTGTTGATAGCCCGAACGAAGATCAATCTTAGAGAAATAACTAACCCCTTGGAGTTGGTCAAATAAATCCTCAATTCTCGGGAGAGGATACTTATTCTTGATAGTAACCTTATTCAATTGGCGGTAGTCAATACACATACGGAGTGAACCATCTTTCTTTCTAACAAACAAGATCGGAGCACCCCATGGAGAAATACTTGGTCGGATGAAACCCTTATCCAACAAATCTTTCAATTGATCTTTTAGTTCCTTAAGTTCTGCCGAAGCCATTCTATAAAGAGGAATAGAGATAGGTCGCGTATCAGGGAGAAGGTCAATACCAAAGTCTATTTCCCTCTCGGGAGGAACACCGAGTAAATCATCGGAAAACACTTCTGGAAATTCATTAACAACGGGGACTGACTCAAGAGTAGGGGTTTCAGAATTCACATCCCTCACCCTAACAAGATGGTACATGCAACCCTTAGAAATCATCTTTCTAGCTTGTAGATAAGAAACAAATTGACCCTTAAGCGTAGAATTTCCACCTTTCCACTCCAGGATAGGCTCATCTGGAAATTGGAACTTGACCATTCGGGTCCTACAATCAATAGAAGCATAATAGGAATGCAGGATAACATCGAAGTCTAGCATATCAAGCTCTAAAAGATCCACATGAGTGACTCTATGGAATAAAGAGATGGAACAATTTCTATAGACTATCCTAGCCACAATAGATTCACCGATAGGAGTAGAGACATGAAATGGATCTAACAACACATCCGGAACAACATCAAACTTCATAGCTACATAAGGCATCACAAAAGACAACGTAGCACCGGGATCAAGCAAAGCATAAACATCAAAGTGGAAGATTTTCAACATACCAGTAACCACATTTGGAGAACCCTCTTGCTCATGACGGGCCTGAAGTGCATAGAACCATTTTTGCTTTTGATTTCCACTAGAACTTGCCGAATTTTGGGGTTGAGCCCTTCGATGATTTTCTCCTCCCTTCTTAGTAGCCAAGGGACAATCCCTTACTTTATGACCCGTCTTACCACATCCAAAACATGCATTCGAACCGGCTAGACAAGTACCCTCGTGTTTCCTCCCACACTTGGCACAAGTAGGCAATGAGGAGCCACTACCATTTCCTTCTTGAGGCTTAGGGTTAAACACCCTTTCTTTGTTGAACTTAGGAGGGGCATTGGAAGGACCTTGACTAAAGAACCTTTGTCTAGGATTAAAACGACCATGTCCATCGGACCTTGAATTAGAGAACCCACCATCACCGGTCTTAGCCCTCTTGAAGTTCCTAGACCTTTCCTTGAGCTTCTCCTCCTCTATTTGTTGTGCATGAATCATGAGGCGAGAAATATCCATATCATTAATAAGCATGGTGGTACGACACTCCTTGACCACTATTTTGGACACTCTCGAAACAAATTTGCTCATTCTTGCCCTAGGATCGGCAACCATAGAAGGAGCATATCGAGCCAACTATGTGAACTTCAAAGCATACTCTTTCACACCCATACTCCCTTGACGAAGGTTGATGAACTCGAGTACCTTAGCCTCCCTCATCACAAGGGAAAAGAATCTATCGAGGAAAGCACCCTTGAATTTCTCCCACTCTAGAGGACCTTCATCAGCTGCCATCTCACTCTTCCATTGGTTGTACCAAATTTAAGCGACACCCTTGAGTTGGTAGGCGGCCAATTCCGCCTTTTCCATCGGTGACACTCCCATGATCATCAACACTTTATAAACCTCATCAATAAACTCTTGAGGATCTTCCTCCACTTTAGAACTGTGAAACTCCGGAGGGTTCATCCTGGTGAAGTCCCTCACTCTTGATGCCGCCGTACCCACATTTGGGTTCACGGGAGCCACAACCTCCCTATTGGCTTGAGCCACCACGGCTTGGGCCAACACCTAAAAAGCAGCCCTGAACTCTGCATTGGTTACTTGCTCGGCCAAAGGATCGGCCGGAACTTGAGGAGCTTGAGGAGGAGTTTCTTGCTCTTCACTCTCTCCCGCATTCCTTCGAGTATAAGCTCTTCGAGACGCCATATCCTGAAACGCGTAGGATAGGGATTAGGAGAGAGGGGTATATAGAGTAACACTCTATGCACGACTTAAGGATAGTGAAGAAGTGGAGTTTCCTAAACATCTTGTAGCCTCTCATTCATAAATGTGGCGTGCTTCACACTCATGAACAAGACTCTACTCGACGTGGCTTATGAGACATCCTAGAATCTTTCTAAAACTTTGTGCTCTGAATACCAAGTTTATCACGACCCAAAGTACCCCCTAGACGTGACATGGCATACAAGACCCCAAAAGGCCTCATAATAGCCCTTAGCACACATTCATACAAGATAGTAGAAATTAAAGAGTCCAAAAGATAAAATCACAACAGAGTTTAAGAAAACATCAGCGGAAGTCTACATCTCATGTCTCAAGCCATCTAACAGAATAGACTAGAAATGAAGGTTTGGGACGCAGCCCAGTACAATATAAAAAACATAAGTATAATGGAAAGCATGAAAAACGTAACAAGGTTAGGTCCTCGGACATAGGAAGCCTCACCAACTCTTCACTATCACTGGAACTGACTAGCCACAAGTGGGATGAGAAGAACCGCCAAGTCCTACATCAATAGAATCAATGTAGGCAAGAGTATGCGTTAGTACAATCAAGTACCAAGTATGATATCAATGCACAAACGGCATATAAACCACGCTAGAATGACATATAATCATGACATGTAATGGCCAAGCTAAAACATGATAGAACATAAGAAAACATGAAGCATAAACCATGGCCAAGACAAGCTATTCATCTTTCCTTTACTTTACTTTAGACCATCATCATAACACTTGTTCATTAATTGTGGGGAAATAGCCTTAACCGACATATAAGACCATGTGAGTTATCAACATGGAATCCGATGTCTGCCCCATACCGAAAAGGGGTGTCCTACTTACCAAGGTAAGACCATGAACTTCTTAGCATATGTGGATCCACTAGCTAGTGTCTATCATAGACCATCACCCTATGGTGGGGCATAGGTTGTGGGACATGGGTAATCGCCACTTGTCCACTCGGTGCTAAGCATACTTCTCACAGATTAATCATAGTTCATTTTATCTTAGGTAGACATGGGTAATCGCCTCTTATCTACATTAGTCATAAACTCATTATTGGTAGACTTGGGTAATCGCCGCTTTGTCTACATTAGGGTACATGGGTAATCGCCTCTTGTTCTTCTATTAGTCATGATTTCATTATTAGTAGACATGGGTAATCGCCTCTTATCTACATTAGAGAACATGGGTAATCGCATCTTATCCCTTCATAGAAGTTATGAATCATTACATGTGAGAAAAACCTTTCATATTCATAGGTTGAGCATTACATGAGAAACCCTTTCACAACTCAACATTTGCACTAACATATCATAAACTTCATAAAACATGCATGTGTTCATAAGCTTCATAAAAATACATGAGTTCATAAGCTTCATATTTACATAGCTCATCATGCTCTTAACTCATAAATCATGGGTTCATAAGCTTCACCTCAAAACATGCAATTCAATGAGAGCTAATACTTAGAAAGCCATAAATCAAAGCAATTTAGTCATAATTGAGGGAACCCACATAATAGAGGAAAATCATAGATTTTGATTGAACATGCATCTTTTCATAAAATATCCTCTTTTCATCGTTCATAGTCTTACATGAAATTCATAGCTTGATAATCATAATCCTTAACTCAATTCACAAAGAGTTCATGCAATTCATCTTTTCTCAAATCAACCCGCAATCATAAGCATAATCATAAATTGGGGGAAACTTAGCATGGACTCATGGGATTCGTCAAGTTGCATGTAAATCACGCTAAATCGTGCACTAGCTTACGTTACCACGCTAGATCGTGCACTATGAACAATCGTTTGAACATCTACACACTACTCTTTACATTATTATTTTAATTTATAATTTTTTAACCGCAACAGGTATTTTTCACCATTTTACCTGTTTTGCAGGACATCACATTACAATGAGGAACTCCCTCTAAGCAGCAAACTAGGACAAGTTAGTGGAATGTCAAGCATCACTAACTACGTCAAGGATTCACTTTCAAAACTCAGCTCGACTCGATTTTCAGAAGCTCGAATTTGAATTTTACTTATAACTCTTTCACGTCTCAGTATCATTCTAACTCGACATTGGGGCAATTTTCTGAAAATTCATTTCTCTACCATAGGTCTTCAGTAGAAATTGTTGCGGAGCATTTCTCGTTATTCTTAAGCAATACATTCGACCTGATTCTCATATCTCGAGGTATGCAGATAGCTTCGGCTTGAGCTTAGGCGTACTCCCTCTATTCGTGCTAATCTCTTCTTACCTCACCACCCAAAAGATTTCAGTATTACCATAATTTGACACTCGGACAAATTTTAATCAAAATTTGCTATGTTTCTACACTCTCGAACTACATATGGCCTGATTTCTCATGAAACCTGAGATATGTAGGCAGCTCAGAAGCCAAAGCTTGGCCATAATGCCATAAACATTCCATGTCAAGTTGTTGCTCAAAATATGTTTTGGTTGGCGGCCCAAAATTGGATCGTGTCAATATTTCTTTGTCCACGTCTTCTTTACTCTCCTCCGTGGACAAAGAAAGGGGCAAGTTGTTGACACCCTATTTTGGCTCTCCATATTTAGTTAGTTAAGTTTCCACAAAAAAATAATAATAACAGTAAAATATATTCATATAACAAAACTTTTGTAAGAATATGAAAAAAAAATTCATCCCATTTGATGAATTTATTTCATAAGTTTTGTTTCTTAAAAAAATATATTTTTAATATATATAAATACGTATATAAATATTTACTACTTACTTTCTTATTTTAAATTTTATGTCAAATAAATATCGTTCTTAAGAATTAAATCGATTTTTTTTTGTTAAATGAAATTTCAATTATTGCAAATAATTTTTTTTCATATATTATTCAAAATTAGGAAGCTTAGTTAATTAATGAGTTACTAATTCATACCAATTTTATTTGTTTAGAATGACTAATTTTTTCAAATAAGCTAATTTTGTAAAGTAATTATTTTCAATTTAATAAATTATGACTATTTAATAAAGAAAAATTTATAATTTAAATGGGTTAATTTGAGCAAAAATTGGGAATCCATGTCTCCTTAAACCGGCCAATCCGTGTGCGCCACGTAGGAAGCACATGGATTGTGCTTCTTCAGCTTTAATCTTGACCATCCAATTCAATATAGTGGCCCTAATTAATATGGCTTTATATATATATATATATATATGTAATAAACATTTCTTTTATTCTTGATTTTTATTAACTGTCCGATCAAATGATCGGACGGCCCAAACTAAATCAGTAAAAAAGAAAAGACCCAATGCCTTTTCCATTTTTTCTTTTCCCAGAAAACGCGTCTTCCACCTTCTCCTTCCCTAGACGCCCCCATCAATCTATCACCTTCTCTGCCACTCCGCTGCCTGCGAACTACCGGAAAATAGCAATTTTTGGCGGATTTCGACATTCTCCCTTTATTCCCCATCGATGCCCCCTTCTTCTATCAACTTTATTTCTTCTCAAACACCTTTTTCAGAATCAAAGTAGACCTCTATGACACCTATACCACCCTTTTGGCCAATGTTTTTTTTAAAACAAGTTTAAATATGTGGTTGAAATGGTTCCAACGGTTCAAAATTTGAAAAGGTGATGTTTGATTTTGATATCAAGTTGCACCTCTTTGTCTCCAGAAAGATTTTGGTTTTTAAATCCAGATTTTGGAGTCCGGATTTGCCTATAAATAGAAAATAGTTTCACCCCAAAAGATCCATCCAAGAATCATCGAAAAAACATCCAAAAACATCCAGAAAAAAGAACGATCTGAGAAATCCAGAGAAAATCCTAGTATCGATCAAGAAAAGAGAGAAAAGGCAACACACTTCAAGCCCATTTTTTTAGTTCGAAATTTTTCTCTCTTCTTGTCCTTCTGATTTCAACTTTAAATTCGAGTTCAAGGAAGTTCAAAGTTAAAATCCTTGGACGACAAAGCTCTTGTTTGCTGCCCAACACAAGGTAATTCTTCTTCTCGCTTAGCTTTTATCTTCTTCTCTTTAACTAGCTATGATCCTTTAAAATGTACAAGTGTGATTTATTCTGTTCTTAAGTACATGTTAGTATTGCTTGCTTGTTATCCAAGACTCAGGGAATGGTTCATCTTGATTGAGTTTCAAATCGTGGCAGCCATAAATTATATGTATAGTCGTTGTATTGTTGAGTAAGGGATAGCTAAAGAATAAAAAGTTTATCACTCTTCACTGTTATATATTCTCGAGTTCATGTTTTGTATCATTTGATGAATCTATTGGTGTGCCCAATTAATGTCCAAATTCACTAGATAACAGTTGTTTACTTTCTTTTGCTTTCTGGAATTAAAAAAAAGAAAAGCAAAACATATGTAGTTTAAGATCAGATTGATAAAGAAATTAAAAGAAAGGGCAGCTTTGTTATGGCTTAATCCGACGTTTATTTTGAACTCTACATTGGTTCTCCGGAATAGCTATCCATTCATATTTAGCTGCACATTGTTGTTGAGCTTATAAATGAGATGTTCCTTAAGTTTGCTTAAATATTATTTGATGTACCGATTTCGAAAAGGGACTAGTTATCTTCAACCTTGTTTTTAAATTTATGTTTGATCTCTTTTTACATTAAAGAACATGATGTGTGATTACTAGAATGAGTTAGGATTTAACAATGAGCAAAGTTCATCAAAAATGTTTGTCAAAATGCGAATATACATGTTATAGTTGTATTCCTAAGTTGATAAGTAAAAAATAAAATTCTTCAGATGTTCTATTTGAAAGTATTGACGACATTTCTTATAGTTTCTTTTACCACCTTAAACTTAGTAAGAAGCAGCTAAAGTTTCATGTTTGTTTGAGATATCACAAGCTTTAATTAAGAACTGGAGAAGTCTACTTTTTTTTATTTGAACTTGTTTTAATTTCCCTTTATGTTTGCGTAGGTTTGTCGCACATTCCATATTTCCTATTTGTTGCTTTCCCCTTACAAATTTAGTTTAAGAATGTGATTGCAATTCAGATTTTTGTGGCTGTTTTGAACTTGAAGATATCATTTATCATCCTCGTTTATGGTTATGTCTCAGTTTGTATTGAATATAATTCATAGAATATTTTAGTCGCTTGTTCAATTTTTTCCCATTGAATGAGATTGACCCCTTTGTCTACAATAAACCCGTGCATAAATCGGTTGATATAGGTGATAACGCTTGAAGGGACTATTGAATAAACTTGTCAAGTTTTCAAACGACTTCTCACTTGAATCATTCTAGTATATCTTGAAAATATGTTGTTATAAGAGGCGTAGAGTTCATGTCATGTGATAAGCTGAGTTTATGTTATCCATATATTTGTTAAGGGTAGAAAACTCTTGTCAAAATGTCACATCCATAGGAATAATTCCCTCCTTTGTTAAATTTCTTTAGACTTGGAAAATAATCATTTATCCGTAGGGCTGCTTTAGTTTTTTTTTTAAAAAATAAAAAAGTAAAAGGGGATTAGTTCTTATTGAACGAGCTAGGTGGGATGTCGCAGCGTTAATGAGAACAGGCCATAATTTGCTATAGCAGGAAAGCAACACGTTTTTTTAGCTCTTTTATTTGCAAAGTCTCTTAAGGATTACTAGAGAATCACATTGATGGAATGTATATTATTAATTGAAACTAAGTCCTATTAATGATTAAAAGAAAAACTCACTGCCCAACCTTAGAATTTTTATTATAATTTAGATTATAGAACTCCTGGATCTTACTAATTTATTATATTAGCATATTCCTACATGACTGCCACATTTTGTTTTTTAGCTGATCAGTGAAAGACATGTTTGACCCTCAAAGTCTTTAGGCTAAAACATGTGTTAAAGTTATTACGTTTTTTTTTTGCAAAGCTCATTGTTTAAAATCACTCTCCTCTAATTTGTTTCTCTTTTCCTTCTTATGTTTCATGTACAACCGGAGGGCTGGAGTTTCTACTTTGAAACTCATCATTGGCCTAAAATATTAGGCCAACAGCAATTAGGATCATTGCAATGCTTGGAGTCTCGTAAATTAGTAGTCCAATGTTTCTTACCCTCCCTTTTATGCCTTTGATTATATTGTTTTGATATGTTGACTAACTCTTATACACATTGGCATAACTTTTAACTTTTGATATATATTAAATTGCTTGTCCTTCATTTTGAAGATTATTTATGTGAGCTAATATTGTTCAACAGATTGAAAATTATGTTACAAACCATTGGGAAACACCTTTAGAACAAAATGATAGAAAAAATATTTTTTTTTCTTGAAAAATAGGTTAATGTCTTAAGTTTACTTATCCATATTCATTTAGGTCTTTTTTTCAAAAAGATAAAAATAATATTCATTTAGGCCTTTAAAAGTCCATAAAAGGGAAATCCATATTCATTTAGGTCTTTCAAGTTGAGGAAAAGGAAAACTTATAGTTTCAAAAGGCCAAAATAATATTCATTTAGGCCTTTAAGTTGAAGAAAAGAAAACTCATTGTTTAGGACTCCTAAACGAATTTAAAATTAGTGTAAAGGCTAAAATAATTACCCTTTAGAAATATACGAGGCCAAAATAATTGCTTTTAGAAATGAGGCTAAAATAATTACTTTTAGAAATGAAATGGAAACTAGTGTAAAGGCTAAAATAGTTACCTTTAGAAATATATATATATTTTTAAGAAAACAGGTAGGGAAGTAGGCCATATATTTTGTTAACAAAATAAAATGTAAGTTATGAAATAAATTCCCAATGGCTAAACCTATTTTTTAAAGAAATTATATTTACTATTATCATTATTATTATTATTTTAAATCAAATATTGCTAAAATATTTTAATCTCTTAGCATGCTATTTCAAGATTTTTAGACATGCCAACAGGTTCAAAAATACAAGTTACGTATACATATGCCACACACATAGGTATATATTTTATTTTTTTATAATTAGTTTTTCTCTATACATGACGTATTATTTTATACATATCATATTATTTTTTCATATCTACTATCCCTTTTACGAATGTTATTTATTTATTTTTATGTAATTCATAAATTCCTACACTTTAATGCATACTTATTATTTTACTACATAATCTATCGTCATTTTGTCCCTACAGGTAAATAGAATAATAAACGTTCATATGTTTTAAATTATATACATATACATACTCTACTTTATAATAAATATATTTAAGATCACAAACTTTATATAATATTTTAACATTTAGTATTATTATTATTTATTTTATTTGTTCATTTTTAGGAAACTCCGTTTTATGTATTTTTATTCAAATTATATGTCACACATATTGCTATTTATTAACACTTCATCTACTATCTCGCCCCTTTTACATCTTAATTCTATTCATGTAAATAAAGTAATAAATTATCATATTCTTTAAACACACATCTATATTTTCTAACATATAAAATTTTCATACATTTCAAATATGTTTATTTATTTACTTATCTATTTTTATTGTTTGATAAATATACTACTACTAATTTTGTTGTATACATATTATAGACATATATATGGCATACCTTTTATTTTACCTTTTTGTTTTAATTAATGAAACCCACTTATTGCTAATTTCAAAGGAAAAAAATAAAATCAATAAATTTTCCTAATTATTTCCTAAATTGAGTCTAAGGACTATCTTCAGATAGGCTCTGAGGGATATTTAATACCTTCCCCTCGAGTAACCAAAACCCTTACCTAGAATCTCACTAGTTTCCCAAATCAAAATAGAGTTTACATTTACATATTTAAAAAATGGTTTTCCTAATCTTTTCCTTAAAATTAGGTGGCGACTCTAAATAATTTTATTTTAAAATCAGAGTGACAACCATATTATGTTGTGAACTGTTTCGGCTAGTTCGAAATAGGGTGCGACAGGCCTCTAGCAGGTGCCGCTCCTCGGGCACGGCCTCTCCCACGTGCCGCTCCACGAGCACGGCCTCCAACTCGGCCTCTACCCCTACCTCTGATTGGGGCCTCAATCACTGCCTCCCCTCCGTCGCTCGAAAAAGAAGCTTTCGTCCTCGACATTTGCCAAAACAACACGCGACACTCAGCACAAGCGACAAGAACCATGCACGATAAGAGAGAATGAAATGAAAGAAATCTCCTAATAGTCCTCGTAGCCTCTCGAAGATAAGTACGGACGTCTCCGTACCGATCCGTGAGACTCTACTTAGACTTGGCTTGTACACATGAGACCTACTAAACCTGGGCTCTGATACCATTTGTCACGACCCAAAATCGAGTGTGATGGCACTTATCCTGTCCCACTAGGATAAGTCAACGTAAAACCCAACAAGTGGAAATAAAAAAAATAAAGAAAAGGAGATAATCAAGTGGAAGTCTATCAACATAAACAAAACCAACCCAATACTAGTTGTCACATGTACAAGCCACTAATACAGAAGTTCAATAAATAAGTACAAGTCTCAACATTCTTTGAGTCTCAAATAGAACAAAGTATAGAAAAGGATCTAGAAGGGTCGCCGGCAACGAAGAGCTACCTCTCACGTATCCACGGAAGCCTAGGAGGAAAAGGGAGAGAGAGAGAGATCAAATCACGGTCCGGGCTCACAACCTACATAGATGTAGAAGCAAGGGTGAGCACCAAAACCATAGTACCCAGCAAAGTCAACCAGTAAAACAAGGTCAACCTAACTAAACTCATGAACCCCTTTCCTTCCAACCGAACCTCCACAACTACAACTTGCACAAAAAATCAGCCCAACCTAGACTATACAGTTATATCACACATAGATGAACAACAGTCCACAAATATTAGTGTCACAGGATATAAACACAACTCCATAAAGTCAAGAAAAGGACAATGAAATGCAATGCAATGCCAAGTATCATGATGCATGTCTATCCTAGGATACACATCCGCTGAATCTCAGACCGGAACCTATGGGGGTCACACAAGGACCATGTATCCGCCGAAACCATTTCCCATCGGCATAATCATCACTAGCAGGAACCATTTCCCATCGGCATAAATCATCACTCGTCGGAACCATTTCCCATTGGCATAAATCATCATTGGCCTCACATGGACCATATATCATCAAAGAGTCTCATCATAGTGTCTCAGAACCAATGCACACAAGCATGTTCACACAAATAATGAGAGAATGATAGTGTTTACAATCACAACGCAATTCATATCAATGCAAATCATGTCACACTATCAACAGTATATCAACATCATCAATTACTTCATTTAAAACAAGATCAATTGCCTAGTCTCCAATTCACTACTCCTTTCATCACAAGTAGGATCGATTGCTAAGCAAGATATTAAAGTCTAATCCCATAGTTCAAAATAGTCAAAAGACATATTCATCAATATCATGATTTCATTAAGGCTTTCGTAGCACTTTACCAGTTCACAACCCAACACACAAGATCAATACCATTCCACATAGTTCACAACATCAGTACATAAGCCTTTTTATTACCCCATTGATCAAGTTAGATTGATTTCATACAAGATTTAATCACATTCCTCAACCCCATTACTCCCCAACTCATACAAGGAAGAAATTCGGAATTTAACGAGGTTCACAAAGTTTTAAAGGTCCACTTGCCTTAATCACAACACGCTCAATCCAAAACCGGAGCTTTTCCTTTCCGAGAGCTATCCAAAGCACCGCAATCTACTTAAAATATGAACCACAATCACAATCCGGAGCTAAAAATGCCAAAAATACGAAATTCGGAAAGAAAAGATAAAACAACCCTAACTCCGATTTTGAAAACGGAACTAGAATCCGAAATTTCTTTCATGAAAGTGATCCTCTACGAAATAGGAACTCAATGGTGAAAACCAATTTGGAAAAGAAGCTCAAAACAACCCATAATCCTCAATTTTATCACAAACTCGGAGTTCAATCAAAACCCCCAATTTCCATTTCAAAAACCTCAATTTTCCAATCAAAATTATGTTTATATCAATGGGTAATCAAAGCCAAGGGTTAAAATCACTTACCCACATTGATTCACAAGAAAATTCTCTTCAAAAATCGTCCAAGAGAGCTCCAAAATGATGAAAATGGAGAAAATGGGACATTTCTCGACTTAACACTATCCAGGTCCAAAAATGACCTCCGCGAACGCTGCTAACTTAGCCCGCGAACGTGGAGACCAAGGTCCCACTACTCCGCGAACTCGGATCCCCTCTGCGAACGCGGAGAACAATACTCAGACCATCCGTGAACGTGGGCCCACTACGCGAACGCGGAGGCTACCAGCCTTACCTTCCGCGAATGCGGGCAATAACCCTCTGTGAACGCGGAGGCCAAATGATTGGCACCAGATACAGCAAAATCAACAATTCAACAAGTCTCTGAATGGACCCTCGGGATTCGTTCGAAACCTCGTGCACACAAACAAGATATGCAACCCCACTAAGTTCGACGTTCCGGACTCAATGGATCCGTCAAAAATCAAATTCGAGGTCTCCTTAAGCCGGAACCCGATAAAATACAACAACACTAACTCAAGCTTCAAAATCTCAAAACAAACACAGGACTTCTAAAAATTCAACCAAGGCCACTCCTAGGCCTAAAATCATCCCCCGAATCAAACGGAGTCGTCGGAATCCACATCCGAGCATCCGATCTCCGAATGTTGACCAAAGTCAACCCTATGATCAAATTTTCACAATTTTCCAACTTGAGACCTCAAATCCACGATACAGCCCCAAAACTGATTCTGTCAACTCTCATAGACCTATTTCCGCATTCTGAAATTGATGGAATCGATGGAATTCCCATCCGAGTTCTGAAACTCTGAAAGACCTCAAAAATCACATTTTTTACAACTTAAGCCTTTAGAATTCAAATTTTCCAAAAACCACAACTCAACAAGAATTTTCGCAAAACCAACATCGGATATCAGCCAAACATGACTCGGAGCAACTCTCGAGAGGGGTAAAATGGTCATTTAACAAAAATAACCAAAATTGACCTTCAGGGTCATTATATCATCCACCACTAAAAACCATGTTCGTCCTCAAACATAAAGGAAAAGAAAGTACCTGAAGCCTAAAAAAGATGAGGATATCTGGCACGCATGTCGGACTCAAACTCCCAAGTAGCCTCTCCAACTGAACGGTGACCCCACTGCACCTTCACTGAAGCAATCTCCTTGGTCCGAAGCTTACAAACCTGCCTATCAAGAATAGCTGTAGGCTCCTCCTCATAAGTCAAAACAGGACTCAACTCCACCGAATCGAGCGTAATCATATGAGACTCATCAGGGATGTACTTCCGAAGCATGGAAATATGAAACACAGGATGCACAGCTGCTAAGCTAGGTGGAAAGGCCAACCTATAGGCCACCTCTCCCACTCGGTCCAAAATCTCAAAAGGACCAATGAATCTAGGGCTAAGCTTGCCTTTCTTTCCAAATCGCATAATACCCTTCATGGGTGATACTCATAGCCAAACATGATCACCCTCCATGAACTCCAAGTCTCGAAATCTCAAATTGGCATAACTCTTCTACTGACTCTGAGCAGTCAACAGTGTACTCTGAATCAAACGGACCTGATCCATGGCTTCTCTAAGCAAGTCAGTGTCCAAGGAATCCATCACAGCCGAATCAAACCACCTAATCCGTGATCTACACCGTCTGCCATACGACACCTCAAATGGGGCCATCTAAATACTGGAATGATAGTTGTTGTTGTAGGCAAACTCTGCTAGGGGCAAATGTTGATCCCACCAAGCACCAAAGTCAATCACCCAAGCACGAAACATGTCCTCAAGCACCTGAATAGTCCACTCGGACTAAACATCCATCTGAGGTTGAAATGCTGTACTCATATCCAATTGAGTACCCAAACCATATGGTAAGGCCCTTCAGAAGTGCAAAGTGAACAAGGAACCCTGATCCGAGACTATAGATATCGGCATCCCATGAAGGCTAACAATCTGGCTGATGTAGAGCTGGGCTAACTTCTCCGTTGTATACTTCACCCGAACTGGAATGAAATGGGCGGATTAGTCAGCTTATCAACAACCACCCAAATAGAGTAAAAACCACCTATGGTGGTCGGTAAACCCACAACAAAGTCCATGGTGATCCGCTCCCACTTCCAAGTAGGAACGGGCATCCTCTGAGACACCTCCGGGCCGTTAGTGCTCACACTTGACCTATTGACAGGTCAAACATCTAGATACAAAGTCTGCAATATCCCTCTTCATGCCACACCACCAGTAATGATAACTCAAATCATGATACATCTTCGCTTTCCCCGGATGGATAGAATATCTAAAGCAATGGGCCTCCTCTAGAATCAGTCTAATAAGCTCGCCCACCTTGGGCACACAAATCCGACCTCCAATCCTCAAAAATCCATCAGAGTCAAGTGCAGTCTCCTTGGTTTTACCTCTCATCACCTTGTCTCGAATGAGACACAACTTCTCATCCTTAAACCGACGCTCACGAATCTACTCAATCAAGGAAGAACGAGCCTCAATGAACGCAATCAAACCACAGCTCTCCTCAGAAACCTGCAACCTGACAAAGTTGTTGGCTAACCTCTCAACATCCCTAGCCAAGGGCCTCATATCAACACTGATCACGGCAAGACTCCCCATACTAGGAGCCTTCCTACTCAAAGCATCGGCCACCACATTGGCCTTCCCAGGATGATACAAGATAGTCATATCGTAGTCCTTCAGTAACTCAAGCCATCTACCCTGCCACAAATTCAGATCCCTCTGACTAAAGATGTACTGAAGACTTCGATGATCGGTGAAGACCTCACAACGAACTCCATACAAATAATGCCATCATAGCTTAAGCACAAACACCACCGCTGCAAGCTCTAGATCGTGAGTAGGATAACTCTTCTCATGTGCCTTCAACTATCTAGAAGCATAGGCAATAACCTTTCCTTTCTGCATCAATACACCTCCCAAACCAACACCGGAGGCATCACAATCTACAGTAAAACTCACACCCTCTTGGGCAAGGTCAACACAGGAGTTGAAGTCAACAAAGTCTTAAGCTTTTGGGGGCTCGCCTCACACTCATCGAACCAATGAAAATCCACGGTCTTCTGAGTCAATCTAGTCAATGGCACTGCAATGGTGGAGAAACCCTGCACAAACCGCCGATAGTAGTCTGCTAACCCCACGAAACTCCGAATCTCAAAAGGAGAAGTAGGTCTCGTCCAACCCTTAACTGCCTCAATCTTGGCTGGATCAACTCGAACACCCTCCTTGGACACCACGTGTCCCAAGAAAGCCACTGACTCGAGCCAAAACTCACACTTAGAGAACTTGGCATACAACTTGTGCTCTCTCAAAGTCTGAAGTGCCAACCTCAAATGACAGACATGATCCTCCTCGGTTCGGGAATATATCAGAATGTCATCAATGAACACGATCACGAAGAAATCTAAATACAGACGGAACACTCTATTCATTAACTCCATAAACGCCGCAGGGGCGGTAGTCAACCCAAAAGACATCACCAAGAACTCATAGTGGCCATAACGAGTCTGAAAAGCTGTCTTAGGAATATTCGATGGACTAATCTTCAACTGGTGATAGCCGGACCTCAAGTCAATATTAGAAAACAACGCCGCACCCTGAAACTGATCAAACAAATCATCAATGCGAGGAAGAGGATACTTGTTCTTAACAGTTACCTTGTTCAACTGTCTATAATCAATGCACATCCTCATAGAGCCATCTTTCTTCTTAAATAAGAGAAACGGTGCTCCCTAAGATGACACACTAGGGCGAATAAACCATTTGCTCAACAAGTCCTGTAACTGATCCTTCAACTCCTTCAACTCAGCAGGAGCCATACGATATGGAGCAATAGAGATGAGCTTAGTGCCCGACTCCAAGTCAATAGCAAGATTAATATCCCGATCAGTAGGAATATCAGGAAGATCTGTAGGAAATACTTCAGCAAACTCCTGAACCACATGAATGGACTCCATGAGAGGTGGCTCAACACTGGTATCCCGAATAAAAGCCAGATAAGACAAACACCCTCTATCAATCAACCTCTGGGCTCGGATGTAGGAGATAACCTTACTAGGGTAAGAACCACTAGTATCTTTCCACTCAACCCTTGGAACACCATGCATCGCTAAAGTGACAGTCTTAGCATGACAATCCAGAATCGCATGATAGGGAGAAAGCCAATCCATACCCAATATCACATCAAAATCTACCATCCCCAGAATAATCAAGTCTACCCAAGGGTCACACCCAGCCAAAGAAATAGGACATGATCGATACACTCGATCCACCACTAAGGGCTCACCCACGGGTGTAGAAACATGCTCAAGCACATGCATATGATCACATACCTAATCAAACTCAGATGTAAAGTAGGTAGACACATAGGAGAAAGTAGATCCTAGATCAAATAATACCGATGCATCTCGATGGCAGACTGGGACAATACCTATGATGACTGCATCAGAAGACTCAGCCTCGGGTCTCCTTGGAAAAGCATAACACTGGGCTACTCTACCACCTCCGGTCTGAGCCGCACCTCTACCTCCACACTGAGCCACATCTCCACTACCCGATGCTCTGCCACCTCCGCCTGCTGTCTGACCCCTGCCCCGACCTCTAGCCGGAGGTGCTGAACCTCTCTATAGAGCTACAGAATAAGTACGATGTGGCCCTGAATGAGTCTGTAGAAGGCACTGCCGCATCAAATGACCTGGATCCCCATAAGTATAACATGACCTCGAAACGATGATCTGTTGTGACAAACCAGATGAAGTACCACGGCCACCCTGGCCCGAACTGTGAGACCTACGGGACACATGTCCACCCTCGGCTGCTGGCATGGAAGCATGTACTGGCCTCTGACGCTGGAAAGAGGTACCACCTCTCTGAGAACCCCTGCCTCCAGATGAGGCACCAGAAAATTGACCACTAGAACGGGCCCTCTTAGAGTCTCCAAACTTCTCTCGAACCAACAACTCCGCCTCTCTAGTGATACTCACAATGGACTGGTAGGAAGCACCCTCAAGTGATGATCTGAACACATAAGATCTGATGGAGAAATTCAAACCCCTCACAAATCTGCGATCCCTCTCCGCCTCATCTGGAACCAAAGACGTGGCATGGCGAGACAGCTAACAGAAACATGCCTCGTACTCCGCAACTGACATGCCACCCTGAGTCAAACCCTCAAACCTCAATCTGCTCTCTTCACGCACACTCCAGGGAATGAAGCGACCTTAAAAAGCACTAAAGAAAGCATCCCACTAAACCGGAGGAGATCCCACTGGCATGAACTCTACACAAGACCTCCACCACTCCCTGACTGGCCCACAGAGCTGGAAGGAACAAAACGGACACCCCTCACATCCACGATCCTCACCGCCTAAAGCATCTCATGGCACAAAGTTAGAAACTCATGAGCATCCTCGTTCTTACCACCCTAGAACAGGGGTGTTTTCATCTTCTAAAACCTTTTGTAGCACTACTGGTCCTCTACTGTCAGAACCACATCTGAAGCAACCTGTGCACCAACAGCTGGCACGGGAACCAATAGTGGCTGACCCACCGACCTTGAATAATCGGATCCTGATGCTGCTCTGCGGTCTGTGCCCCGACCCTAGTCTATGAACCCTGTGGCATGTCTTCAGCACCCTGAGTAAAGTTCTCCATAACTCCCAGCATCCTCAATAAGGTCTCCTAAAAGAACGGTGCTGAGAACCCTAGAGAAACCTGGTCCTCACCAACGTCAACCTATGGCTCTAGGAAGCCTCTCTACCACGGCCTCTAGCAAGTGCCGCTCCTCGGGCACGGCCTCTCCCACGTGCCGCTCCACGAGCATGGCCTCCAACTCGGCCTCTACCCCGACCTCTAACTGGGGCCTCAACCACTTCCTCAGGGACTGCCTCCCCTCCGTCGCTTGAAATAGAAGCTCTGGTCCTCGGCATCTACCAAAACAACACACGATACTCAGCACAAGAGACAAGAACCACACACGATTAGAGAGAATGAAATGAAAGAAATCTCCTAACAGTCCTCGTAGCCTCTCGAAGATAAGTACGAACGTCTCCGTACCGATCCGTGAGACTCTATTTAGACTTGACTTGTACACATGAGACTTATGAAACCTGGGCTCTGATACCATTTGTCACGACCCAAAACCGGGTGTGATGGCACTTATCCTATCCCAGTAGGACAAGTCAGCTTAAAATCCAACAAGCGAAAATAACATAAATAAAGAAGAGGAGATAATCAAGCGAAAGTCTATCAACTTAAACAAAACCAACCCAAGACTGGTTGTCACATGTAGAAGCCGCTAATACAGAAGTTCAATAAATAAGTACAAGTCTCAACATTCTTTGTGTCTCAAATAGAACAAAGTATAGAAAAGGATCTAGAAGGGTCGCCGGCCACGAACAGCTACTCTCAAGTATCCACGAAAGCCTCGGAGGAAAAAGGGAGAGAGAGAGAGATCAAATCACGGTCCGGACTCACAATCTACACAGATTTAGAAGCAAGGGTGAGTACCAAAAGCACAGTACCCAGCAAATCAACCAATAAAACAAGGTCAACCTAACTAAACTCATGAACCCCTTTCCTTCCAACCAAACCTCCACAACTATAACCTGCATAGAAAATCTGCCCAACCTAGACTATACAATTATATTGCACATAGATCAACAACAGTCCACAAATATCAACAATAAAACACATAGGCATCAAGTACATCACATACAGTGTCATGGGATATAAACACAACTCCACAAATTCAAGAAAAGGACAATGAAATGCAATGCAATGCCAAGTATCATGATGCATGTCTGTCCTACGATACACATCCGCTGAATCTCAGGCCTGAACCTATGGGGGTCACACAAGGACCATGTATCCGCCGGAACCATTTTCCATCGGCATAATCATCACTCGCCGGAACCATTTCACATCGGCGTAAATCATCACTCGCCGGAACTATTTCTCATTCACATAAATCATCACTGGCCTCACATGGACCATATATCATCAAAGAGTCTCATCATAGTGTCTCAGAACCAATGCACACAAGCATGCTCACACAAATAATGAGAGAATGATAGTGTTCACAATCACAACATAATTCATATCAATGCAAATCACGTCACACTATCAACAATATATCAACATCATCAATTACATCATTTATAACAAGATCAATTGCCTAGCCTCCAATTCACTACTCCTTTCATCACAAGTAGGATCAATTGCTTAGCAAGATATTAAAGTCTAATCCCATAGTTCAAAATAGGCAAAAGACATATTCATCAATATCACGATTTCATCAAGGCTTTCATAGCACTTTACCAATTCACAACCTAACACACAAGATCAATACCATTCCATATAGTTCACAACATCAGCACATAAGCCTTTTTAATACCCCATCGATCAAGTTAGATTTATTTCATACAAGATTTCATCGCATTCCTCTACCCCATTACTCCCCAACTCATACAAGGAAGAAATTCAGAATTTAACAAGGTTCACAGAGTTTTAAAGGTCCACTTGCCTTAATCACAACACACTCAATCCACAACCGGGGCTTTTCCTTTCCGAGAGCTATCGAAAGCACCACAATCTACTCAAAATATGAACCACAATCACAATCCGGAGCTAACTATGCCAAAAACACGAAATTTGGAAAGAAAAGATAAAACAACCCCAACTCCAATTTCGAAAACGGAACTAGAATCCGAAATTTGTTTCATGAAACTGATCCTCAACGAAATAGGAACTCAATGGTGAAAACCAATTTGGAAAAGAAGCTCAAAAGAGCCCACAATCCTCAATTTTATCACAAACTCGGAGTTCAATCAAAACCCTCAATTTCCATTTCAAAAACCTCAATTTTCCAATCAAAATCATGTTTAAATCAATGGGTAATCAAAGCAAAGGGTTAAAATCACTTGCCCACACTGATTCACAAGAAAATCCTCTTGAAAAATTGTCCAAGAGAGCTCCAAAATGATGAAAATAGAGAAAATGAGACATTTCCCGACTTTACACTGTCCAGGTAAAAAAGTGACCTCCGCGAACGCGGCTAACTTAGCCCGCGAATGCGGAGACCAAGGTCCCACTACTCTGCTGTCACGACCCAAGCCTAGGGCCTAGATGTGACCGGCGAATGGGGAACCCGAAGGAACCCCAAACAAGCCTCATAGCGTATCATTACACATCCTTGGTCGCGGAAGCAATTAAATGACCATAAGCGATAAGCATAATCAAGGGGGAAATCGGGACTAAGGGAGCAAGAAGAAAAAAAAAGAAATGATACATAAATACCATAGATGAGTCAAGCTCAAGCATAATACACAACTTGTCCAACACCACCTCTAAACATGAGTACTTAGCGGGGGCCAAGACAAACTACCGGGCTCACCCTCATAGTCAAAACATAACTAGAAAGGAAAAGTTTTATACATAGCAAAAGATCATGAGCAACGTCCCCGAAATGGAGGACTCACCAATAACCACTATAGAAAATCGTACTAGCCACGCGGAGGAGGATGGTCAAGCGGTGCTCCGGTCCCTACATGGTGACATCATGTAGGCATAGAGTATGCGTTAGTACATTTGAATGTACTAAGTATATGGGATGCAATGCAATGCTACATTAGATGGACATCATAGGAAAAATGCGTAATCATACCCAATAGATAGCATATTAATGAAATGATATGTATAATGATGCTTACATAAAAATCATATTTAATGGGACGTAGTACATGTGTGGCGAGTGACCATCAATATAGTATTTCCAAGGCCTACCACCCCCTTGGAGAGGCGAAAGAGGTACAAACCCCTCAATATGGTTACACGGGCCTACCACCCCCCGTGCTAGGGACCAAGGTACAAACCCCTCGATATGGTTACACGGGCCTACCACCCCCGTGCTAGGGACCAAGGTACAAACCCCTCGATATGGTTATACGGGCCTACTACCCCCCGTACTAGGCCATGGTCGACTCACAACACTTATTTAGAGAAAATCATATACATGTGTCCAATTTCATCATCATTTCAGTAATTACATAACCATCCGTCTCATAGGACGTACCTTGGACCTTCCCTTTCCTAAGAATTCTATAATGGGCATTTTATCAAACACAAGGTGGGCAATTGTTCATGTAAATGAAATCATGTATTTCAAGAATACTAAGTCCAACCAATTCCAAAATCCATATAAATCAGCCCACCAACAACATACATATATATATCAACCTTCATAATTTGATCATGGAAGCATGTAAACCATAAACATCACATAAAAATTCCATTTCATGATAATATGCAAAAAGGACCATAATAGGGTGTGTAGTAGTAATTCCATAATTCAAGAGTTCATAATTGATCATGAGGACCCATAAATTTGAAGTAGAAATAGAGGATAAATGGTTGGACTTGTGGAAAGGAAGGTTTCCACAATCAAACCCACATACCTCAACTTTGGAGAATCCTTGATGAAGATTGGAATGGAGAATCGAAGCTTGAGATTGAGTCTTGAATCCGGAATTAGAGCTTGAGATGTTTGAATTTGGTTGAAGATCTTGGTGGAATTTTTGGAGAGGGCTTAGAGAGTGTTTTTGGAGTTAAGAAAATGACTAAGTATGGGACATATCCCCTTTTTATAAAAAAATCTCCAACCCGCCTAAAAAAAAAGCTCACTGGAATTGGAAATTCTGCACAGACAGGTTTTACGAAAATGGTCATAACTCCCTCATCCTAACGCGGAATAAGGTGAAACCAAGTGCGTTGGAAAGCTAACTCAAAGAGCTTTAATTTGATAGGTTGCAGCCCTTCCAGTTCCTTGTGTGCTAAGAGATATGCCCTTTAAAGTTGACCCTCAAAATCGCAATTTTTGCGATTTTTGAATTTTGATACGGTTGCTCTAAAATTCGGGTTAGACCCATTTCCCACTCAATTTGACCCCACAAATAAGAATATGAAGTCGAATTTCCGAAATCATGCACGGATTTTGAGATATATGGAAATTACAATTATAGGTGTTTCCGAAGCACATTTTCGGGCATTTTTGGGGTCGTTTCAATATCTCCCCCTTGGGAGCATTCGTCCCCGAATGTTAAAGAACGTACATGAGAGACACAAACATGGCAATTTCAGCCCACATAAGGATGCAACAATGCACTTACACCTTATTTCAAAACCTCAACATAGTTGTAAAACCACAATGAACTTGTCAACTTAAGCATGAATGTATGCAATGGCATGGGGGCTGAACTTAAGACCTGAGATTTTATAAAGGGCTCAGATCAATACCTTAGGCTCGAGTGGAGTGGAAAAGATAAGGATATCGCCTTTGCATGTCCGCTTCGGCCTCCCAAGTAGCACTTTCAACTTGTTGATTTCTCCAAAGGACTTTAATGGAAGCCACATCTTTGTTTCTCAACCTCTTCACTTGTCTATCTAAAATCTGGACCGGAACCTCTTCATAGGTCAAATTATCTTCAACAACACCCACAACATCAAGAGACACAATGGCATTCGGATCACCCACACACTTCCTCAACATAGACACATGAAATACCGGATGAACCAAATCCATCTCGCTAGGCAATTCCAACTCATAAGCTACTTTGCCAATTCTCCTCATCACCTTATAAGGACACACGTATCTTGGGCTCAACTTGCCCTTCTTACCAAAATGAACCACACCCTTCATGGGTGTCACCTTCAAATAAACCCAATCACCAACTCGGAATTCAAGAGCCCTTCTCCTCACATCGGCATAGGACTTTTGGCGACTTTGGGCCATCTTCAACCTTTCTCTAATCATCCTAACCTGCTCAAGAGCCTCCATAACTAAGTCTGGTCCTAACAAGGCAACCTCACCAACCTCAAACCACCCAACCGGTGATCTACAACGCCTCCCATAGAGAGCCTCAAAAGACCATTACCCATGCTAGAAGGATAGCTTTGTTATAGCAAACTCAATCAATGAAATGATTCATCCAACTTACCCTAAGCTCCAAACACAAGCCCTAAGCATATCCTTCAAGTTGTTGGAATATTCCTTTCGCTTGTCCATCCGTTTTGCGTGTGAAAGGCCGAGTAAGCTTAACTTCGTACCTAGACCCCTTTTGAAAAGACTTCCAAAAGTGTGAAATAATTGAGTACCCACCTGGTCCGATATGATGGATAGAGGGAATCCCGGCAACCTTACAATCATGAATTTTATAACCTTGCATAATCTTCCGCCCCATATTTTCTTTCCGGTAGAAAATGAGCCGATTTTCATCCTATCAACCACCACCAAATAAATCAAAAACCCTTTTTTAGTCTTGGGGTAAACCATACTAAAATCCATATAATTTCTTCCCAACTTCCAAGTAGAATCTCGATTCTTAGGTTAGACCACCCGCCTTTTAGTTCGGCCTTGACTTGTTGCCAACTTGACAACCGAGACGAATTTGGCAATGTCCTTCTTCATGCCTCTCCACCAATACACATCCCTCAAATCTCTATACATTTTGGTGGAACCGGGGTGGATGGAGTAGGAAGAATTATGAGCCTCCTCAAGAATTTTCTCCCTCAACCATCAACACAAGGCACACACAACCTACCTTGGTACCTAAGGGCACCATCTCCCCCTTGGGAGAAAACTTCCACCTTGCCCTCTTTCACCAAGGCCTTCAATTCAAACAAGGAAGAATCAAGATCTTGTTTTGCTATCACCTCATCAACCAAGGAAGACCTAGCACCCTCAACAACGACCACACCACCATTACTAACCTCTTCCAACCTAACCCCCAACCTAGCCAACCGATGTACCTCCCTAGCCATTTCCCTATCACCAGTATCAACATGAGCTGGGCTACCCATAGACACCCTACTCAAAGCATCCGCCACCACATTAGCTTTACCGGGATGATAATGCACACTCATATCATAATCTTTAAGAAATTCTAGCCACCTTCTTTGTCTCAAGTTGAGATCTTTTTGGGTGAATACATATTGGAGGCTCTTATGATCGGTGAACACATCGACATGTACCCCATACAAATAATGACGCCAAATCTTTAAAGCAAACACCACCGCGGCTAATTCAAGATCATGCGTAGGATAGTTCTTTTCATACACTTTGAGTTGTCTAGAAGCATAGGCTATCACCTTACCATTTTTCATTAGGACACAACCCAAGCCAACTCTAGAAGCATCACAATACACAAAAAATCCCTCAAGCCCATCCGGTAGTGACAATATAGGAGCGGACACAAGTTTATCTTTCAAGGTTTGAAAACTCCTTTCGCACTCGTCGGTCCACTCAAACTTAGCCTTCTTTTGTGTCAACTTAGTCATGGGAGAAGCAATAGAAGAAAACCCATTCACAAATCTCCGGTAGTAACCCGCTAAGCCCAGAAGCTCCTAATATCCGACGGGGTCAATGGCCTAGGCCAATTTCTAATCACATCGGTCTTCTTAGGGTCTACCTTAATACCATCCCCCGACACCACATGACCTAGGAAAGCAACCTTCCTCAACCAAAATTCACACTTTTCATACTTGGCATACAACTTCTCCTCTCTTAATCTTTGTAACACAACCCTCAAGTGACCCGTATGTTCTTCCTCCTATTGCGAAATAGATTAAAAGATCATCCAATGGAAGACCACCAAACAAAGGAATCAAGGTAGGGTTTAAAGACCCTATTCATTAGGTCCATGAAGGTAGCCGGTGCATTGGTCAACCCAAAGGACATGACCACAAATTCATAATGTCCATACCTAGCCCGGAAGGCTGTCTTGGGAATGTCACCCTCCCTCACCTTCACTTGATGATACCCAGACCGAAGATCAATCTTAGAGAAGTGGCTAGCCCTTGCAATTGGTCGAACAAGTCATCAATCCTAGGAAGAGGATATTTATTCTTGACGGTGACCCTATTGAGTTGCCGATAATCAATACACATCCTAAAGGACCCATCTTTCTTCTTCACAAACAACACCGGTGCACCCCATGGTGATTGGCTAGGACTAATAAAACCCTTCTCAAACAAGTCCCTCAATCTTTCAACTCCTTTACTTCCGCCTGGGCCATACGGTAGGGGGAAGAAATGCGTGTTGAGATTATCGGGGAGGAGGTCTATTGCCAAAGTCTATTTCCCCTTTCGGGAGGAACATCGGGAAGGTCATTCGGAAAGACATCAAGGAATTCATTTACGACCGGAACCGACTCTATAAGAAGGGTTTTGGACTCCACATCCCTAACCCTCACAAGGTGATAGAGACACCCCTTAGAGATCAACTTACGGGCTTTAATGCAAGAGATGAATCTACCCTTGACTACCACATTTTGGCTTCCCACTCAAGAATGGGTTCACTTGGGAATTGGAACTTGACCCTACGGGTTCTACAATCAATAGAAGCATAGTATGCCTGCAACCAATCCATCCCAAGAACAACATCAAAATCGACCATGTTCAACTCAACAAGATCACAAGGCAATATTTTATGCAAGATGCAAATAGGACAATTTCTATAGACCTTCCTAGCAACAATATATGCACCAATAGGAGTAGACACCTTATATGACTCACGCAACAAGTCAGGCTCGTCTTCCTCCTTGTATTAGACTATGACTAGCATAGCAAAGAACAACCGTTAGGGGAAGAACTTAATTCAACTCTACAGCAGACTTAGAACATGGAGAAGGGAAACATTTCCTAAACGTCTCATAGCTCTCCTACTCATAGTTGTGGTGCACAACACAACCATAATCGGAGCTTAATCAACGCGGTGTGTTGGGACTCCGAGGATCATTCAACCTCAGTGCTCTGATACCAGTTGCACGGACCCAAGCCTAGGGCCTAGATTGTGACCGGCGAATGGGGGAACCCGAAGGAACCCCAAAAAGCCTTCATAGCGCGTAATTACACATCCTTGGTCGGCAGGAAGCAATTAATGAGCCATAAGCGTAAGCATAGTCAAGGGGAATCGGGACTCTAAGGGATAGCCAGAAGAAAACACAAGAAATGATACATAAATACCATAGATGAGTCAAGCTCAAGCATTATACACAACTTGTCCAACACCACCTCTAAACATGAGTACTTAGCGGGGGCCAAGACAAACTACCGGGCTCACCCTCATAGTCAAAACATAACTAGAAAAGAAAAGTTTTATACATAGCAAAAGATCATGAGCAACGTCCCCGAAATGGAGGACTCACCAATAACCACTATAGAAAATCGTACTAGCCACGCGAAGGAGGATGGTCAAGCGGTGCTCCGGTCCCTACATGGTGACATCATGTAGGCATAGAGTATGCGTTAGTACATCTGAATGTACTAAGTATATGGGATGCAATGCAATGCTACATTAGATGGACATCATAGGAAAATGCGTAATCATACCCAATAGATAGCATATTAATGAAATGATATGTATAATGATGCTTACATAAAAATCATATTTAGTGGGACGTAGTACATGTGTGGCGAGTGACCATCAATATAGTATTTCCAAGGCCTACCACCCCTTTGGAGAGGCGAAAGAGGTACAAACCCCTCAATATGGTTACACGGGCCTACCACCCCCCGTGCTAGGGACCAAGGTACAAACCCCTCGATATGGTTACACGGGCCTACCACCCCCCGTGCTAGGGACCAAGGTACCAACCCCTCGATATGGTTATACGGGCCTACTACCCCCCGTACTAGGCAACCAAGGTACAAACCCCTCGATATGGTTATACGGGCCTACTACCCCCCGTACTAGGCATGGTCGACTCACAACACTTATTTAGAGAAAATCATATACATGTGTCCATTTCATCATCATTTCAGTAATTACATAACCATCCGTCTCATAGGACGTACCTTGGACCTTCCCTTTCCTAAGAATTCTATAAATGGGCATTTTATCAAACACAAGGTGGGCAATTGTTCATATAAATGAAATCATGTATTTCAAGAATACTAATTCCAACCAATTCCAAAATCCATATAAATCAGCCCACCAACAACATACATATATATATCAACCTTCATAATTTGATCATGGAAGCATGTAAACCATAAACATCACATAAAAATTACATTTCATGATAATATGCAAAAAGGACCATAATAGGGTGTGTAGTAGTAATTCCGTAATTCAAGAGTTCATAATTGATCATGAGGACCCATAAACTTGAAGTAGTAATAGAGGATAAATGGTTGGACTTGTGGAAAGGAAGGTTTCCACATTCAAACCCAGATACCTCAACTTTGGAGAATCCTTGATGAAGATTGGAATGGAGAATCGAAGCTTGAGATTGAGTCTTGAATCCGGAATTAGAGCTTGACTTGTTTGAATTTGGTTGAAGATCTTGGTGGAATTTTTGGAGAGGGCTTAGAGAGTGTTTTTGGAGTTAAGAAAATGAATAAGTATGGGACATATCCCCTTTTTATAAAAAAACACCTCCAACCCGCCTAGAAAATAGCTCACTGGAATAGGAAATTCTGCACTGACAGGTTTTACGAAAATGGTCATAACTCCCTCATCCTAACGCGGAATAAGGTGAAACCAAGTGCGTTGGAAAGCTAACTCAAAGAGCTTTAATTTGATAGGTTGCAGCCCTTCCAGTTCCTTGTGTGCTAAGAGATATGCCCCTTTAAAGTTGACCCTCCAAATCGCAATTTTTGCGATTTTCGAATTTTGATACGGTTGCTCTAAAATTCGGGTTAGACCCATTTCCCACTCAATTTGACCCCACAAATAAGAATATGAAGTCGAATTTCCGAAATCATGCACGGATTTTGAGATATATGGAAATTACAATTATAGGTGTTTCCGAAGCACATTTTCGGGCATTTTTGGGGTCGTTTCAAACAAACAATCGGTCCTACTTTTATTGTAAACATATCAAATCTTTTGAGAAATAAGATTAAATAGGATAAATAGATTCTTTTATGTTGTACCTTTTTTAATTGTCGCTAGGGTTCCCTATTGAATACAGGTTATAGTTTTTGTCCTCAGGTTGATCAATTACATTAAGAATTGTCTGGATGGAGAGAAATCATGAAGTTGTTGTCACTCCTAGAAAGATAGTTCAAAATAATATGCATGGTTCTGAACCTGTCAACCTCAAAAAGCAGGTGGTAGATTAAGAGGAATTCATTGTGCAGTGTGGTCCATGTTTCAAATGGCTGTACAAACCTACAAAGGAGAGGTATGAAAAGATAAGGGAACTCATGTTGGAACATCCCTTCTGTTGTGGAGACTCTCATGAGTGGCGTGCTAATATATCATGTGATGATACACCGGACGTCACTCAACATGAAAGCAAATTGTGGAATACTAGGCTAATCAAATGCCCACAATTTGCTTTCATGCTGAGTGACATCAGGTGTATCATCACATGATATACTAGGACGCCACTCACGAGAGTTTTCACAATAGAAGGGACATTCCAATAGGTGTTCCCTTATATTTTCATATCTCTCCTTTGTAGGTATGTACCGCCATTTCAAACATCTACCACAGTGCACAACGAATTTCATTTCATGTACAACCTACTTTTGGTGGTTAGCAGGTTTAGAACCATGCATTTCCTTTTGATCTATCATTATAGAGGTAACCACATCTTGATCTCGCTTCATCCAGACAACTCTTAATAGAATTGACCAACCCGAGGACAAAAAATACAACTTGTATTCATTAGGGAAATCCAACGACTGTTTAAAAAGGTACAACATAAAAGAATCCCTTTATCCTATTTAATCTTCTATCTTAAAATCTTTGATATGCATTTACAATAAAAGTAGGACCTATTGTTTGGATATACATATATAAGATCTTGCCCACTGAAAGATAACCCCTTATAGAAGTTAAGGAAATTCTAGCATTTAATGTCAAATGAATTATACAAAAAGTCAAACCAAAAGTCCAAAATAAGATAATCAGGTAGAGAAGATGAAACAATCTCCACGTGTAGATTCATTTCATCTAGTTTAAGGAAGGATAGGTGAATCTACTTAAATGTAAAGGCTCTCTAAACCACACTCATGACAACAACAAGAAACTGAGTGTAATCCCACAAGTGTGATCTTCAAAGAGTAGGATGTACAATACAGACCTTAGCCTTCCTTTCTGGTGTTGAGAGATTATTTCTGATAGATCCTTGATTCAAAAGAAGGAATCAACACTCATGATATACCCTTATAATAAAGGTTGTTGGCATTTAAAAGTACAAAATAAAGGAAAAGAGTGACAATCCAAACATCACCAACTAGAAATCTACTAGTAGGAGACAACTGTCCATAGTAGGATGATCTAAGGCACAACTAGTCTCTCTGGAGAATTGACCCACCATAAGAGTTGGAGTTATCTTGGTCAAGAATGGATGAGACCAGAGAAAGGGCACAATTAAGATTTATACCAAACTGAACGAATGAATACAATTGAATAATCAACTATAACTATATTGAAATATGGTGCAACCACCAAGTTACAGATCCAAATTCCATCACACTGCTACAAACAAAGATAGTCAGTGCATCAAGAACAAACGAATCCAACTACTCATACACTTAACATTTAATGAAAGAAGCACCTTGTTTCTTTACTTGAACCTTAAACCAAAAACACCATCTTAAATTTCCTTGTGCACCTGTGCTGGCATATAAGCAAATAAAGTACCAATCTTTTGCAGGAAAAATAAAAAGATGATTCAAGAAACATGATTATATTGTTTTTTAAATGTAAAAAAGGAACAATCTTGATTCTAAGAAGACATTCAAACTTAGAACAAAATACACAAATATTGTGTCGATTAAAAGAGGAAGGCAATAAAAAATTTATATTTCTAAACCTCTAGATTATCACCAAATCCCATATTCCCGACATCTTCTTTACAAATATGTATAATACCATAAATGCCAGAGATAACAGAATAAATGAAAACACAAACACAGTGAAAATCAAAAGATTATCATGAGAGAGGGTTGAAAATCAATGCTAATTATTTCCCAATGAACCCCATTATACATAGTAATATATCTAATAAAAGAACATTCTTAGACAACATATCTGATCTAATTAACAAGCATTTCAATATAGATCCAGAATGAATGAGTAACAACCATAAGCACAAATAAAAATAAATGAATATGTGTATAAATAAAGGAAGATACCTAAGTCGGAAACTGAGTCAACGATCGCCCCAAGAAATAGTTTTTAGGGTACTCTAGAAAGGTTTTATACACACACTATGTAGCCCTAAGAAATAGATATGCATGCCTTAGTTCTCTTCGGGAATTGAGAAACCAAATTGAGACACACCAGAAGTAACAACTGAAGTAATAACATTAGGTTTTGTTCATGTTCCTCATGTATTGTAGCACAATTTTTGTAATTCTGAATAAATTGAAATAAATAACAAGTGACACTTTTTCCCTTAATGTTTTTAACTTTTAGGACCATTGGTATTCATTTGCAATTACGTTTATTTCATGTTGAAATATTGTTTGGACATGCGATTTGATTTTGGATTATCCTAAGATGCCATATTAATAAATAACATATCTCCATATTTCTTTTATAAATAAATATGTAAAATTACATATTATTAAATTTTTTTAAGTACATATAATTTTACAAGGATTCACTGATCTAATAAATTAATAATAGTAATAACTAGCTATTAAAACATATAATCAACTAACTTTTCTTTTATAAAATTCTCCCACATGGTATAGACTATAACACCTTAGAAATTGGTACCTGGAGTTTGGAAAGAAAATGCAGAAAATTTTTTTTGTGCTAGTTCCTACGAGCCTATCTACGGTCCGTAGAAAGTTTTACGATCCATAGAAGAGAATCGTAGAAGGGGGCTTGAATTTTGGAAAATATCAAGTCTCTGATTAATGTCTACGCCTCAACAAGACGAGCCTTAGGAACTTCTACGAACCGTACGAAGTGCCTACGGGTCATAGAAAATTATACGAGCTGTAGGGTGTGTCTGTGGGAATATTTCAAGTGTAGGTAATTTTGGTACTTTAGGTTGTACGGAAGTTACTACGGACCATAGAATCTTAGATAATTTGTAGAAAGGGGTCCGTAGATGTCACGCCCCGAGGCTACCCCTAGACGTAACACGAGACCTAGGATCACAAGTGACCCCAAGCTAACCCTGAGTCTGGCATATCATAAGCATACTGAAATATAACTAAGTAAGCGGAAGCACAACTATAAAGGGAGTCAAAACTAAAAGAACTCAAAGCGAAAATATATCTGAATATCCATGGGAAGCAACCCCAAAATACTGAACACTGACTCTATGTCTGAAAGCCTCTAGAACTGATGAGCTGCTGGGACAAGTCCCCAGCTAACTCTAATAATACTAATAGACTGATAATAGATTGACTAAACTAAAATCACAAAGAAATGTCCTCGGACTATGAAGACTCACCACTGAAGCTGCTGAGCACGAACCGAAAATCGAGCTAAGTGCGATCTGGAGCTAAGTGCAATCAAGCTAAGTGCGCCTGAACCTACATCATGAAACGATGTAGCGCAAAAGTATGCGTCAGTTCTTTGAATGTACTGAGCATGCAGGATATAGATTCTAAGCTGAACAATATAAGTGGTACAATATAAACTAAATATGGAAGTAGGCTGTACTGAAATGTAACTGAAACTGAGATAGATGCAATGACCAAGTACTAATCATAAAGATAACATGTTGAATTGTATATTGAAGTAAATACTGATAACATGGTCAATGGATTAAGAGTATGACTGTGGGAGCTACTGTTAACTGACATAAACCACGTGAGCTAAACGTGGAGTCCGATGTATACGCCCCATCGAGAGGACCCAATATACCTTGCCAGGGTATAAAGGCATGACTGTGGTGTGATCACTAAAACTGATGCCCAACAGAGGGACTTCTAAACCTATGTTGGCATGTAGTTTTGGGACTTTGAGGGTACGCTGAACCCTAGTCCAACTCGGTGCTAAGTCTACTCCCAACTGAATATGCAAAACAAACAATGCAATTGATATACTGAGTAGCTCAAAATACTAACATGCTATCTGAGATTGCAACATAAATATGCTGGAAATATGACATTCAAATACTGGAGCATGATTTTTCTTACTGATCTGTCTAGAAAGTATAATTCATGAAATGATGATAATCAATACAAGCTAGGGTTCTGAGTTCTATACATGGGACGACGTTAATTCTCCAAGAAAATAGGTAATCAGTGCAATAGAACTATAGCAGCTAACTTTCAATGGATTCCCAAGATTTGGGAACCCTAGGTCTAAGCAATTTATGGAGAACTTGAAGAAACTGAATGAATTCTAGGGACCTAATGGGTGAAAGAAACCCACTAGTGAAATCCCACATACCTGGTGACGAAAACTACAGAGAAATCCTTTGGATTTGGGGGTTGAACTTGAAGAACACCTCTGCTTGTTCTTGGGAGAAAACTGTCGCTTCTTTCTCTTCTTTTCTTTCTAAGTTAGATGATTTTTGGAGAATGAGGGTTCTAGGTAGTTTTTGACTAGATTATTAGGCTTAGAGTGAGTAAAACGACATAGTTTAGGCATCAAAGGGCGTAGTTTAAGTGGCCAACGCATAGGTAAAAGTCCAATATGACACTTATTTAAAAGCTACCGAAGTGACTTCAAGACAGGCTTCACGGGCCATCTAGAGCACCACGGCCCATCAAGTAGGTCGTGAGGATTTCTCAGCCTGACTGTGCTTCACTAAAATAGGTATAACTTTTTACTTCGAGCTTTAAATGGGGCAAACTCGATGGCGTTTGAAAGAGGATTCAGAGATCTTTAATTTGATACGTCATGGGCCACCTAATTCATTTTGTGCTTCAAGATAGGATTGTTTGAATTCGACCCAAAACTCAAAGTCTGATAAGTCTCTTTCACGGACGACTTCACGGTCCGTGTGAAGCTTCACGGGCCGTTTAGACGTCCGTGGCCCTTTTCCAGAGACCTTGGGTCAGTCCCCACCAACAGGGTGACTTGTACGACTCAGTTGATGGGTCGTCAAGTACACCATGAGCCGTCTGGGTCACCGTGAAGGTGACCCCTACATTGGAAGATTCTGGAGAGGGTTCACGAGCCTCTTAACGAGCCGTGGTCCCCTTAACGGACCGTCTAGGGTGCCGTGAATGGTCCATGGCTCATTTTGGATTTGTGGACCTTTCCTGCTTCCTTTTTTTTAGCCTTTTTCAGAATCCGAGACGTTACAATATCTCTCACTTGGGATCATTGATTTTTGAGGGAAAGAGCTGCAATCCCCACAAGCTGAGTACTAGAAATATATTTCTAACTGAACTGAGTTTCATGAACATGCAAATATGCTGAAATGCAATGATCAATGAGGGAACAAGATACTGAGAATAAATTACACAAGAGTAAACTGAGAGACTGGAGAGGAACTATTACCTCAAGCTGAAACTGAATCGGAAGGAAAGAGATGAGGATACTTGGCCTTCATGGCTGCTTCTACTTCCCAAGAAGCTCTCTCTACAGAATGATTTCTCCATAAAACCTTCACTGAAGCGACTTCTTTATTTCTCAACCTACGAACCTGACGGTCAAGAATCTCAACTGGAATCTCCTCATAGGTGAGGCTATCCTTCACAACCACACTTTCTAATGGTACTATCAATGCCGGATCACCCACACACTTCTTCAACAATGAAGTGTGAAAGATTGGATGAACCACTGCTAGTTCTGCTGGCAACTCTAACTCATAAGCGACATTACCTAACCTTTTCAGGATTCTGGAAGGACCTAGATACCTGGGACTGAGCTTTTCTTTCTTGCCAAATCTCATCACCCCCTTCATGGGTGACACTTTCAAGAAACCCAATCATCGATTGCAAACTCTAAGTCCCTCCTCCTTACATCTGCATAGGACTTCTGACGACCCAAGCTGTCTTTAGTCTATCTCTGATGAGCTGAACTTTCTACATAGCCTCATGAACCGAATCTGGTCCAACTAAGGATGCTTCACCTACTTTGAACCAACCAAGTAGAGACCTGCATCTACGCCCATACAATGCCTCATAAGGGGCCATCTGAATACAGGAATGGAAACTGTTATTATAGGTGAATTCTATGAGAGGTAAGTGATCATCCCAACTATCCTTGAAATTTATCACACAAGCTCTCAACATGTCCTCCAAGGTCTGAATAGTACGCTCTGCCTGACCATCCGTCTACGGATGAAATGCTATACTGAGATTTATCTAAGTACCAAGACCTTTCTGAAACAATCTCCAAAAATGAGAGGTAAACTGAGGACCTCTATCTGAGATGATAGACAAAGGAACCCCATGCAACCTGACTATTTCATTGATGTAGAGTCTAGCGTAGTTCTCCACTGAATCTGTAGTCTTGACTGCCAAGAAGTGAGCTGACTTAGTGACTCTGTCCACTATCACCCAAATGGAGTCATGTTGTCTTCGAGTACGAGGTAAACCCATAATGAAGTCCATATTTACCACTTCCCACTTCCAGGTAGGAATGCTAATCTCTTGAGTCACACCTCCTGGTTTCTGGTGTTCTACTTTAACTTGCTGACACTTGGGACACTTAGCCATAAAATCTGCGATGTCTCTCTTCATGCCATTCCAACAATAGATTTCCCGTAGATCACGGTACATCTTAGTAGCACCCGGATGAATAGAATATCTAGAATTATGAGCTTCAGTAAGGATCTGCTGCCTCAACTCACCCACATTAGGGACACATAAATGACCCTGGTAACAAAGCACACCATCTCCCCCTTGGGAGAAAACCTCAACTCTCTGCTGATGAACTGCGCCTTTCAACTGAAGTAATATAGGCTCACTATCTTGTTTCTCCTTAACCTCCGCTACTAGTGAAGATTCTGACCCATTCTGAACTAGCACACCACCATCTAATGTGTCCATAAGGCAAACTCCTAAGCGAGCAAGCCGATGAACATCTCTGGCTAATTCTTTCTTCCCTTCCTCAACATGTGCTACACTACCCATGGATAGTCTGCTAAGGGCGTCAGACACTACATTGGCCTTACCCAGATGGTAGAGCACATTCATGTCATAGTCTTTGAGGAATTTGAGCCATCTCCTCTGACGAAGATTCAACTCCTTCTGGGTGAACACATACTAGAGGCTCTTATGATCTATAAACGCATCAACATATACACCATATAAGTAATGTCTCCAAATCTTTAGTGCAAACATGACGGCTGCAAGCTCGAGGTCATGAGTCGGGTAGTTCTTCTCATGGACCTTAAGTTGTCTAGAAGCACAAGCTATGACTTTACCCTGCTGCATCAACACACAACCTAGGCCGACCCTGGATGCATCACAATAAACCACATAACCATCTGAACCCTCTGGTAGAGTCAGGACAGAAGCTGTAGTCAACCTGGTCTTCAGTTCTAAGAAGCTTTTCTCACACTCATCTGACCACTGAAATTTGACCTTCTTCTGCATGAACTTGGCCAATGGGGAAGCTATGGATGAAAATCCTTCTACAAACCTTCTGTAGTAACCGGCCAAACCCAAGAAACTTCTGATATCAGTCGGAGAGGTGGGTCTGGACCAGTGCTTTACTGCCTCTATGTTTTGAGAATCCACTCGGATCCCTTCACTGGATAGTACATGACCAAGGAAAGTGACCGACTGTAACCAGAATTCACATTTGCTGAACTTAGCGAATAGCTAGCGATCTTTGAGGGTCAGCCGAACTACTCTCAGATGAGTCGCATGCTCTTCCTCATTCCGAGAATAAATAAGGATATCATCAATAAAGACGATCACGAACAAGTCCAAATACTGCGTGAACACCCTATTCATTAAGTCCATGAAAGCTGCATGAGCATTTGTTAGTCCAAAAGACATAACTATAAATTCATAGTGACCATACCGAGTCCTGAAGGCTGTCTTCGGGATGTCACTATCTCTGACTCTGAGTTGATGATAGCCGGATCTGAGGTCTATCTTAGAAAATCAACTAGCACCCTGAAGCTGGTCGAACAAGTCATCAATCCTTGGGATGGGATATTTATTCTTGATTGTGACTTTGTTCAACTGACAATAGTCAATGCACATCCTGAGGGAACCATCTTTCTTACGCACGAACAACACTGGAGCACCCTATAGAGGGATACTGGGTCTGATAAAGCCCTTATCTAGAAGGTCTTTCAACTGTTCTTTCAGTTCCTTATGCTCTCCTGGAGCCATTCTGTAAGGAGGAATTGAAATAGGCTAGGTGTCTGGAAGGAGATCTATTCCGAAGTCAATCTCCCTTTCGGGAGGAATTCCAGGAAGATCTTCTGGAAACTCATTCACCTCTGGGACTGACTCAAGAGTTGGAGTTTCGGAGTTTGAGTCCTTAACCCGAACAAGATGATAAATATACCCTTTGGAGATCATTTTCCTAGCCTTGAGGTAAGAGATAAATTGACCTGCAGGCACTAAGTTACTACCCTTCCACTCTAAGACTGGCTCGTTTGGAAACTAAAATCGAACGATCCTAGTTCTACAATCGAATGAGGCATAACATTAATGTAACCAATCCATGCCTAGAATGATATCAAAATCTAACATTTCTAACTCTACAAGGCCTGCTGAGGTGACTTTCTGGGAAACTGTGACAGGGCAATTTCTGTATACCCGTCTAGCTATTACTGGGTCACCAACTGGAGTAGAGACTGAGAAGGGTTTTGAGAGAGTTTTTGGACTAACATCGAAGTTTACTGCTATATAAGGAGTAACAAACGAAAGTGTAGCCCCTGGATCTAACAATGCATAAACATCTAAACTGAAGACTTGTAAAGTACCAGTGACTATATCAGGAGAATCTTCCTGGTCCTGGTGAGCCTGAAGAGCATACAACCTGTTCTGGCGCTAACCATCACCTGTACCATATGAGGCACCCTGCTGAGTAGGGCGACCTGCTGGTGCTGTTGAAGTCATAGACTGAGCCCTGTTACCTCCTTGTCCTTGCCCGGCAGAAGGGCAATCCTTCAGCCTATGACCAGATTGACCACACCCCAAATACCCCTCTCTGCCAGCAAGACACTCGCCCATATGGTTCTTACCACACTTTGGGCAAGATGGAAAAGTCCGGTTACCTGAAGCACTTCCGTGAGACTTAGTGCCTGATGCCCTTCCTTTCTGATCCTATCAAAACCTGGGGGACAGAGAACTAGCTGATGAAGGTGCTAGGGCTGTAGATCTCTATTGAAACTGTGAGCAACTTCCACCGCCCGACCTCCACTTAGAATATTCATAGTTGCATGTTCTAGCCTTTTTGTTATCCTTAGCCATTTCCTTGAGGTTATCTCCCTCAACCTGCTGAGCGTGGGTCATTGGTCAGGAGATATCCATATCCCCCAATAGCATAGCATTCCTGCACTCAGTCTTCACCAGATCAGATACTCCAAACAAGAACATGTTCATTTGTGCCCTCGAATCTGCCACCATATGTAGAGCATACCTGGAGAGCTGAGTGAACTTTAGCCAGTATTCCTGGACTGACATCGACCCTTGTCTCAAGTTCATATACTCCTGAGCCTTAGCCTCCCTCAACTCTCTCGGGAAGAACTTGTCCAGAAAAGCTCCAATGAAACAGTCCTATGTCATTGGAGCTGCATTCGTACCCCTGTTTTATTTCCACTGTGTGAACCAAATATGAGCCACATCCTTGAGTTGATAGGACGCTAGATCAACAATATTAGTACCAGTCACTTGCATTACCTCAAGGATCTTCTTGATCTCATCAATGAAGTTCTGTGGGTCCTCACTGACCTTCAACCCTAGAAACTCTGGCAGATTCATACGAACAAAGTCTCGAATCCTAGCTGTAGCTGATCCACCAGTGGTGTTTACAGGAACTAGGGCCTGTTGATTGTTCTGAATGGCTACGGTTTGAGCCTACAACTGGATCGCAGTATGAAACACTGTATTTGTAACCTCATGATTCGGGACTGGAGGAACTGCATTAGCATTGCGTGCATTGGCCTTTTCTACGTTAGCTCTGCAAGGAGGCATGATCTGAAATGCATAACGACGGATTAGAAAGGAGAAGTTGTATCACACTTCAAGCACGATAGGAATAGCAAAAGAAGGGAAATTTTCTTAGAACACCTAGTAGCCTCCTTCTCATAGGTGTAGTGCGCTTCACACTCATGAAAGAGACTCTACTTAGTCCGGCTTTCAGACACCCTAGGACTCTTGAACCTGAGGCTCTGATACAAAGTTTTTCATGCCCCAAGGCTACCCCCTAGACTTAACACGGGACCTAGGGTCACAAGTGACCCCAAGCTAACCCTGAGTCGGACATATCATAAGCATACTGAAATATACTAAGTAAGAAGAAGTGCAACTATAAAGGAAGTCAAAACTAAAAGAACTCTAAACGAAAATATATCTAAATATCCATAGGAAACAACCCCAAAACACTAAACATTGACACTATGTCTGAAAGCCTCTAGAACTGATGAGCTACTGGGACAAGTCCCCAGCTAATTCTAATAATACTAATTGACTGATAATAGATTGACTAAACTAAAAGCACAAAGAAATGTCCTCAGACTATGAGGACTCACCACTGAAGCTGCTGAGTACGAATCGGAAATTGAGCTAAGCGCGATATGGATGCTAAGCGCCTGAACCTACATCATGGAACGATGTAGCGCAAAAGTATGCGTCAGTACTTTGAATGACCTGAGCATGCAGGATATAGATTCTAAGCTGAACAATATAAGTGGTACAATATAAACTAAACATGGAAGTAGGCTGTACTGAAATGTAACTGAAAACTGAGCTAGATGCAATGACCAAGTACTAATTATGAAAATAACATGTTGAACTGTATATTGAAGTAAATACTGATAACATGGTCAATGCATTAAGAGTATGGCTGTGGGAGCTCCTGTTAACCGACATAAACCACGTGAGCTAAACGTGGAGTCCGATGTATAAGCCCCATCGAGAGGACCCAATATACCTTGCCAGGGTATAAAAGCATGACTGTGGCGTGATCACTAAAATTGATGCCCAACAGAGGGGACTTCTGAACCTACGTTGGCACGTAGTTCTGGGACTTTGAGGGTACGCTGAACCCTAGTCCAACTCGGTGCTAAGTCTACTCCCAACTGAATATGCAAAACTAACAATGCAATTGATATGCTGAGTAGCTCAAAATACTGACATGCTATCTGAGAATGCAACATAAATATGCTGGAAATATGACATTCAAATAATAGGGCATGATTTTTCTGACTGATCTGTCTAGCAAGTATAATTCATAAAATGATGATAATCAATACAAATTAGGGTTCTGAGTTCTATACATGGGACTACATTAATTCTCCAAGAAAACAGGTAATCAGTGCATTAGAACTATAGCAGCTAACTTTCAATGGATTTCTAAGATTTGGGAACCCTAGGTCTAAGCAATTTATGGAGAACTTGAAGAAACTGAATGAATTCTTGGGACCTAATGGGTGAAAGAAACCCACTAGTGAAATCCCACATACCTGGTGACGAAAACTATAGAGAAATCCTTTGGATTTGGGGGTTGAACTTGAAGAACACCTCTGCTTGTTCTTGGGAGAAAACTGTCGCTTCTTTCTCTTCTTTTCTTTCTAAGTTAGATGATTTTTGGAGAATGAGGGTTCTAGGTAGTTTTTGACTAGATTATTAGGCTTTGACTGAGTAAAATGATGTAGTTTAGGCATCAAACGACGTAGTTTAAGTGGTCAACGCATAGTGAAAAGTCCAATATGACCCTTACTTAAAAGCTACCGAAGTTACTTCAAGACAGGCTTCACGGGCCGTCTAGAGCACCACGGCCCGTCAAGTAGGTCGTGAGGATTTCTCAGCCTGACAGTGCTTCACTAAAATGGGCATAGCTTTTTATTCCGTGCTTCAAATGTGGCAAACGTGGTGGCATTGGAAAGAGGATTCATAAATCTTTAATTTGATAGGTATGGGCCACCTAATTCATTTTGTGCTACAAGATATGATTGTTTGAAGTTGACCCAAAACTCAAAGTCTGATAAGTCTCTTTCACGGACGATTTCATGGGCCGTTTAGACGTCCGTGGCCGTTTTCCAGTGACCTTGGGTCAGTCCCCACCAACTGGGTAACTTGTACGACTCACTTGACGGGTTGTCAAGTACACCACGAGCCGTCTAGGTCACCGTGAAGGTGACCCCTACATGGGAAGATTCTGGAGAGGGTTCACGAGCCTCTTAACGAGCCGTGGTCCCCTCCACGGACTGTCAAGGGTGCCGTGGAAAGTTTTCTAGAAGTTGGTCTCTAGTACTTGGTTCTACGGTCGAACAAGATGGTCCATAAAACTTATTACGAACCGTAGACCATACTGTAAAGTCGATCAGTAAGTTTTAAGAGGGGCATTCCATTCTTTTCCCACCCCTTATTAGACTAAACTCCGACGTTTCTACACCTAAATAAGGTTCTAAATTTTTTTAATCGACCTATTACTCTCATTAACACTTCCAAGTCTTAGAGCAAGGGTCCAAGAGGAGAAAGCTAGTGTTTTCAAGCGTTTCCTTTGAGTTTCTCCTAGGACATTATTCTTCCAGGTATGTAAGGCTATTCATAGTGTTGGACTAAGTCTGTCCTCATGCCTTACATCTCAATTCAGTCAGTAGCGAGTTGAATCTAGGGTTCTTCCCTCAATCTTATGAAATTCTTATATTATGAGATTACGATACTTTATGCATTGAATTTCTTGAATTATTGTTCATGCATGTAGTTCCACATGAACCCTATAGATTGAGTTTTACAAAACGTATTTCGAGCAAGTAAGTTCCTTACTTAAAAGAAAAACTTAAAGTATTATTTTCAAAAAGAGTTTAAGGGAACTTAAATATTTACAAATATATCATTTTTACATTGAAAAAAGGTGTTGTTCTCACTAAAAAGTATAAAAAGTTTTTAGAGTATTACAGAAATATTTAGTACTTAAAGGGGCCTGTTGAGAAATTATCTCAACCCAAAGAGTACTTTTACATGAGCATACAGTCACAATTTGGGAGTAGTATTGAGCATCAATTTGGGTAAGAATTAAGGAAACTCAAATTCCATAACCTATGCCGCAAGCATAGATAGGATTGTTCTGCCATACAAGTGACTCCTCACTAACCTCAAAAAGGCATTTTAGTGGATCCATTAGTTGAGTTGCATTCTGTCATGCCCCGAGGCTACCCTTAGATGTAACACGGGACCTAGGGTCACAAGTAACCCCTAGCTAACCCTAGATCTGGAATATCACAAGCATACTGAAATAATTTTATGTAAGCGGAAGCATAACTGAAGGTTGAATAAATCTAAAAGAGTTCAAATGAAAATATAACCGAGTTTAAATATTGAACAACCCACATACTGAGTTTGAATCTATGTCTGAAAACCTCTAATACTGATGAGCTGCTGGGACAAATCCCCAGCTAACTCTAATAAGTATGAAACTGAAAAGTAAATACTAAAAAGTAAAGCATGTCTATTGTCCTCAAACTATAAGGGCTCACCATTGAAGCTGCAGAATACGGACTGGAAGTCGAGCTAAGCATGGTCTGGATGCTGAGCCCCTGAACCTACATCATGAAATGATGTAGCGCATAAGTATGCATCAGTACTTTGAATATGCTTAGCATGCGGGATATATGCTAAGCTGAACAATATAAAAACTGAACATGAAAATAGATATAATGAAGCATAACTGAAAAACTGAGTTGTATGCAATGACAAAGTACTAATCATGAAGATATAACATGCTGAACTGAATACTGAAATACATACTGAATACATGGTCAATGCAACATGAATATGACTGTGGGAGATACTATTAACCAACATAAACGACATGAGCTAAACCCTGAGTCTGATGAATGCGCCTCATCAAGAGGACCCAATATACCTTGCTAGGCTATAAAGGCATGACTGTGGCGTGATCACTAAAACTGAGGCCCAACAGAGGGGACTTATAAACTTACACGGGCACGTAGTTCTGGGACTTGAGGGTACGCTGAACCCTAGTCCTACTTGGTGCTAAGTCTACTCCCAACTGAATATGAAGCTAAAATGCAACTGTAATACTGAGTAGCTCAAAATACTAATAATTATCTGAGAATGCAACATATATATGGTGAAAGATATCACATTCGAATTCAGAAGCATGATTGTCTCACTAATATGCCTAGCAAGTATAATTCATGAAATACAGATGATGAACACAAGCTAGGGTTTCTGAGTTCTATACATGGAACTACACTAATTCTCCGAAAAACATGTAATTAGCATTATAGAGACAATAACAGCTAAATTACAATGGATCCCTAAGATTTAGGAACCCTAGGTCTGAACAATTTTTGGAGAAGCTGAAGAATTGAGTGAATTCTAGGGACCTAATGGGTGAAAGAACCCACTAGTGAAATCCCACATACCTGGGGACGAAAACTATGGATAAATCCTTTGGATTTCAGGGCTGAACTTGAAGGAGAGCTCTGGTTGTTCTTGAGAGAAAACTGTCGCCTCTTTCTCTTCTTTTCTTTCTAGGTCTGATGATTTTAGGAGAATGAAGGTTTTTTGTAGTTTCTGACTAGTTAATTAGGCTTAGACGAAGTAAAACAACGTAGTTTAAGTACCAAATGATGTAGTTTAAGTACCCAACATATAGGGGAATAGACTGATGCATCACGGGCCTCTCATGAGGAGCATCACGGGCCGTCTAAGGCATGATTGCCCGTCTGGTGGGTCGTGATGCTTCATCAGCCTGACAGTGCATCACTAAAACGGACATAACTTTTTACTTCAAACTTTAAATGGAGTAAACTTTTTGGCGTTGGAAAGAAGACTCGAAGACATTTAATTTGATAGTCATGGGTCACCTAACTCATTTTGTGCTAGGAGATATATTTGTTTGAAGTTGACCCAAAACTCAAAATCTATTGGGTAACTTGTACAGACCACTAACTGGACCGTACAAGTCACCACTGGCCGTTTAGTGGCTGGTCTTGGTGACTCCTGCCTAGGCAGTCTCTGGAGGGTGGTTCATGATGCCCTTAATGGACTATCTAGGGTGTCGTCTAGGTGACCCCTGCCCGAGGAGTCCTGGATGGTCACTTCACAATGCCCTTAACAGGTCGTGGACCCCTAAACGACCCGTCTAGGGTGCCGTGAAGGGTCCATGGTCTATTTTGGGTTCGTGGACTTGTCCGTTTGTCCTTTTTAGCCCTTTAACGAAGTCCAAGGTGTTACAATATCTCTCCTTTGGGATCATTCGTCCTCGAATGAAGACTAAGCAAGCTGAATTTGGAAGGAAAGAGCTGCAATCCCTACCAACTGAGTACTAGAAACTGATATCTATCTGAACTGAGTTTCATGAACATGCATATGTGATGAAATGCAAGGATAGAAACTAGAATAGACCATTGCGATCGGCATGGACTCTCCAGTGATCGTGATGAAGGTTTTGTATGGCACCAACAAAGCCAAAAACTAGCTAAGGCTCTAATATTAATTTGGGTGTTCGGGATTCATCTAGGACCCCATGGACACAAAAGAACTATGCTACTCTATCAAATGCAATATTCCGAACTCAATGGCACCGTTGAAAATTCCAATAAATGTCTTTTTTTTTAAAAATGGCCCCACCCATAATCCGTTTAGCTAAAATCCATAAAAAAAAGCTCGAAATGAGCCCGTAAGCTTTGGGAACCGAACCAAAGGTCTTCTTAGCCTAAAATTAAAGTTATGAATCTAACATAACCATCAGAATTGTATTTTAAGGTCATTTTCTTTGATTTTTGACCAAAGTCAAAACTATAAACTTTAGAAGTTCCAAAACAGGAAAATTTGCATAGAAATCAAACGAATTGCCCGATGATCGAACTGTCAGTCCCAGCAAGTCATAAATGGGTTGGTTATCTACAGTAAAGCTCTAAGCGTAAAAATGCTGAAGAAAATGACCTGGAGGGTCACTACAGTGCTCCTATTTCATCTTATCCTTTCTTAATTCAATTTCTTACCAAAGTTGAAGGGTATGCTGTGGGAAAGGTTATTTATTAATGGTTTCCTATTCTAATCTATTAATTAAATTATGAATCTAGCCTTTATTTATGATATTAGGGATCCTAGAAAACCAATACAAATGAGCTCTTTGAGAATATGAACTACTCAAGAGAGGTTAATGGGGATAACCCTCTATGAATGAGATTCGTATGATCATGGAAACCTCATCTTTGATAAATTAGCCTTAAAATAATTAGTTTGACCTTCTAAAAAAGGTAGAAGTAGGTGGATTTGAATACCCAGGCCCTTCATTTGAAGAAGTACATGATTAAAGTACTCTTATATTTTGTTGTCTTACACTTGGGAACATTCTAGGGCATTGACAAAAGGGAAGGCTCTAGCAATTTAGCTTGTTCACTTTTAGTTTGCCAGTCGAAGTAGGTTTAGATTTACTTGGAGTTAGAGTTTACTCAATTTCTGATATGCAATGTGAGTTGTACTACATTTTGATTGGTCTTCGAACATAGTCTGTGTTTGTTTATAAATTGAGATAATGATTGCTTGTAAGAATAAGCACGCAAATTGTTAGACTGCCTATTTCATTAATGTTATGAATTATGAAGATGTGATTATCCTATACTTATTGCGTTATCCTAATAGGTAATTTGAGAGGCTAGCGTATTAAAATATGTGGATATAATGATAATACATTTACTATTCTAATGATAAGTGGTTCAAGTCTGATGTGAGCTTACGGATGAGCGATTATATGTGTAGTTGGATAGGGTACCAAGTCGGTATGTAAAATGGACACCTAGGGTCCCCTACAAGTCATGACTAGATGGACAAGATTAAGACCTTTTAACATATGTGTATAAATGAGAGTGAGACATATAATTTCTGATAGAGTGTCAGAGATTCTGGATAGATGTAGAGATTGTAGTACTGCAAGGCCGGAATGGATATGATTTTCATAATTTACTGACTTGTTTGTATTCTAACAAAAGTGTTGAGTGTTTATACTAATTGGTGATTGTGTGCTCACTGCTTGATGATTGACATGCTAGTTGAGGGCTAGTATTGATAGAGAAGATATGATAAAGGATTTTACATACTTATATTCATATAAATGGTTACACTTATATTTATAAAGTGTTGACTTGGTCGTTGTATACTTATTTGTTTAGTGGGTGATGGATTGTGATATGTTAGAAAGATGATGATGTGTAACTATATCTATTTACAAACTGATAAGTTAGTAATTAGTAATGACTTGTGACTTATATTTGTTGACTATGTGGATGAGCCTGTCTACTTGCTTATTTTGTTGACTATGTTGAATGAACCTATGATGCTTACCAGTAATAGTGTTTGTACAAATGCTACTCCTACACTTTCTTTTGAGTGCAGACTATGATCAGAGACGTCTACGCCACCTCGCATTTAGCACTACTACTTTTCAGATCTGAGGGTGAACTACTTCAATGTAGGTTGTTGTAGATCTTATCATAATTAGATGTTTCTTTCAGATATTGACACATTTATTTTCAGTATGATGACTTTTAAATTTTTTGGAATGTAATAGTTAAACTTCCGGTTATTTTTATTATTTCTAATTTGGAGACCACTATTTATGTTCTTATGTGTATATTTCTATCTAGATGCTTAGATATTGCATGTGTAAGATGTTAAAGATTGGTTAGCCTAACGGAGGGTTGGTGTGGGGTCCTAGTTTCGGTGATTCTGTCATGACAAATATATAGTGCATATTTTACTTAATTTGAAATATTAAATTGAATAGTCTTTTATAGATATTTGACTTGATTTAGAATATATTTATAGTTTTTCCTAAATTGTTTAACTCATTCTTTACTTGACTTGATTTGCAATATATTTATATTTTTTCCTAAATTGTTAAAGACATTTTTTACTTTACTTGATTTAGATATATTTATAATTTTTCCTAAAATGATAAAATATTTTTTTATTCATATTATAGTTCTTACTATTTAAGAAGTAGATATAAAAGAGAAATCCTCAATCTTTTCTAATGATGTTTTTTCTCCTTATTCTTTTTCCATTGCCATGATATAATTAGTAAGAAATTAAATAAGGGTACTACTTTGTTGATCATTTTTCTCAGTTGAAGGTTTTGTAGTCCTATAAATATATGCATATATTCTATGTGGAATGAACATATAATGCCTACCAGTACCTAGTATTTGTTCAGGGGCTAGCAACACACTTGATATCAGATACTCTCAATGGATGAAAGAGAATTTTTTTCAGGCTTCACACTTGAAACTATTTTTCATGGAGAAAGGAGAATAAAAGAGAAATTATGAGGGTGTGTTGTATTCTCCTTGCTCCTTGGAAACAAAATTCCAAATGTGACCCTTGAACAAAAAATTCTCCTTCACCTTCCGAGGGTCTCTGATTCAGGTGTGTTGCTATTCAAGTTGATTGCTTATTCTTAATTCTGTGAGAGAAGCCCTAGAGCATGATCTATCCAAAAATAAAGAGGATGGCTCCGAGAGTGATGACTTTGTGTGTCTCTCAGATGCTCCAGATGAACTTCCTCTGTCCTGATTCCTTGTAGTTATGTTTTTCATAACTTTTGTGTCTTCGAGCCCCTCTAATCATTTGCTAGTACACTCTTCTGAGGCTTTCTTGTTCCCTGAAGCCCATAGCTTTGGCATTGTGACTGAATGTTCAACAAACAATAGGTCCTACTTTTATTGTAAACACATCAAATCTTTTGAGAAATATGATTAAATAGGATGAATAGAATCTTTTATGTTGTACCTTTTTTATTTGTCACTACGGTTCCATAATTAATACAAGTTATATTTTTTGTCCTCAGGTTGATCAATTACATTAAAAATTGCTGGATGGAGCGAGAACCTGAAGTTGCTGTCACTCCTAGAAAGATAGATCAAAATAATATGCATGGTTCTGAACCTGCAATCCTCAAAAAGCATGTGGTAGATAAAAAGGAATTCATTATGCAGTGTGGTAGATATTTCAAATGGCGGTACATACCTACAAAGGAGAGGTATGAAAAGATAAGGGAACTCATGTTGGAACATCCCTTCTGTTGTGGAAACTCTCATGAGTGGCATGCTAATATATCATGTGATGATACACCTAACGTCACTCAACATGAAAGCAAATTGTGGAATACTAGGCTTATAAAATGCCCATAGTTTGCTTTCATGCTGAGTGACATCAGGTGTATCATCGCATGATATACTAGGACGCCACTTTCTAGAGTCTTCACAATAGAAGGGACATGCCAATAGGTGTTCCCTTGTTTTTTCATATATCTCCTTTTTAGGTATGTACCACCATTTAAAACATCTACCACACTGCACAACAAATTTCATTTTATCTACAACCAGCTTTTGGAGGTTAGCAGGTTCAGAACCATGCATATCTTTTGTGATCTATCATTCTATAGGTGACTACATCTTGATCTCACTCCATCCAGACAAATCTTAATGGAATTGGCCAACCTGAGGACAAAAAATACAACTTGTATTCATTAGGGAACTCCAACCGCAGTTTTAAAAGGTGCAACATAAAAGAATCCCTTTATCCTATTTAATCATATATCTTCAAACGTTTGATATGTGTTTACAATAAAAGTAGGACCTATTGTTTGGATATACATATATAAGACCTAGCCAGTGAGATAACCTCTTATTGAAATTAAGGAAATTCTTGCATTTAATGTCAAGTGAAATATACAAAAAGTCAAACCAAAAGTCCAAAATAAGATAATCAGGTAGAGAAGATGAAACAATCTCCACATGTAGATTCTTTTCGGCTAGTATAAGGAAGGATATGTGAATCTACTTAAATGTAAAGGTCCTCTAAACCACACTCATGATAACAACAAGAAACTGAGTGTAATCCCATAAGTGTGATCTTGTAAGAGAAGGATATACAATACAAACCTTAGCCTACCTTTGTGGTGTTGAGAGATTATTTCTGATAGATTCTTGATTCAAAAGAAGGAATCAACAGTCATGATATACCCTTATAAACAAGGTTTTTGGCGTTTAAAAGTATAAGATAAAGGAAAAGAGCGACAACCCAAACTTCACCCACAACAAATCTACTAGTAGGAGACAACTGTCTCTAGTAGGATGATCTAAGGCACAACTAGTCTCTCCGGAGAATTGATCCACCAGAAGGTTTGGAGTTATCTTGGTCAAGAATGGATGAGACCAGAGAAAGGGCACAATTAGGATTTATACCAAACTGAACAAATGAATACAGTTCAATAATCAACTATAACTATATTGAAATATGGTGCAAACACCAAGTTACAAATCCAAATTCCATCACAGTGCTGCAAACAAAGATAGTTAGTGCATCAAGAACAAATGAATCCAACTACTCACAGACTTAACATTTAATGAAAAAAGCACCATGTTTCTTTACTTGAACCCTAGACCAAAAACACCAACCTAAATTTCCTTGTGCACCTGTGCTGGCATATAAGCAAATAAAGTACCAATCTTTTGCAGGAAAAATAAAAAGATGATTCAAGAATCATGATTATATTGTTTTTTATATGTGTAAAAGGAACAATCTTGATTCTAAGAAGAAATTCAAACTTAAGAACAAAATACACAAATATTGTGTCGATTAAAAGGGAAGGCAATCAAAACTTTATATTTCTAAACCTATGGATTATCACCAAATCCCAAATTCCAAGCATATTCTTTACAAATATCTCTAATACCGTGAATGCCAGATATAACAGAATAAATGAAAACACAAACACAATGAAAATCAAAAGTGAATCCTTTTTACCTTGCAAACATGAGAGAGGGTTGAAAATCAATGCTAATTATTTCCTAATTAACCCCATTATATGTAGTAATATATCTAAGAAAAGAACATTCTTAGTCAACATATCTGATCTAATTAACAAGCATTTCAATATAGATCCAGAATGAATGAGTAACAACCATAAGCACAAATAAAAATAAATGAACAAGTGTATATATAAAGGAAGATACCTAAGTCGGAAACTGAGTCAATGATCTCCCCAAGAAATGATTTTCAGGAATACTCTAGAAAGGTTTTATACACAAACTATGTAGCCCTATGAAATAGATATGTATGCCTTTGTTCTCTTTGTGAATTAAGAAACCAAATTGAGACACAAGAGAAGTAAAAACTAAAGTAACAACTAAAGTAATAACATTAGGTTTTGTTCTTGTTCCTAATGTACTGTAGCACAATTTTTGTAATTCTGAATAAATTAAAATAAATATCAAGTGACACTTTTCCCATGATGTTTTTAACTTTTAGGACCATTTGTACTCCTTTTCAATTACGTTTATTTCATGTTGAAATATTGTTTGGACATGCGATTTGATTTTGGATTATCCTAAGACGCCATATTAATAAATAACATATCTCCATATTTCTTTTATAAATAAATATGTAAAATTACATGTTATTAAAAACTTTTTAAGTACATATAATTTTACAAGGATTCAATGATCCAATAAATTAATAGTAGTAATAACTAGCTATTAAAACAAATGCTCAACTAAGTTTTCTTTTATAAAATCCTCCCACATGGTATGGACTGTAACACCTTAGAAATTGGTACGTGGAGTTTTGAAAGAAAATGCAGAAAATGATTTTGGTGCTAGTTCCTACGAGCCTGTCTAGGGTCCATAGAAAGTCTTACGATCCATAGAAGAGAATCGTAGAAGGGGGCTTGAATTTTGGAAAATATCAAGTCTCTGATGAATGTCTACGACTCAACAAAACGAGCCTTAGGAAATCTACGAACCGTAGGTAGTGCATACGGGTCATAGAAAATTAGACGAACTGTATGGTGTGTCTATGGGAATATTTTAAGTGTAGGTAATTTTTGAACTTAAGGTTCTACGGAAGTAACTACGGACCATAGAATCTTAGACGATTTGTAGAAAGGGGTCAGTAGAAGGTAGTTAAACTTGGAGGATTTTCAGTGCGTGGGTTCTATTAGAAAGTCTTACAGATCGTAGAACCTTCCACGATCCGTAGGAGGGGTTTGTGGAACGTTGTCTAGAAGTTGGTCTCTGGTACTTTGTTCTATGATCGAAAAGGACAGTCCGTAGAACTTCTTATGGACTGTAGACCATACCGTAAAGTTGATCCGTAAGTTTTAAGAGGGGCATTCTAGTCTTTCCCCCCCTTTATAAGACTAAACCCTGACGTTTCTACACCTAAATAAGGTTCCAAATAGTGTTAATCGACCCTATTACTCTCATTAACGCTTCCAAGTCTTAGAGCAAGGATCCAAGAGGAGAAAGCTAGTGTTTTCAAGCGTCTCCTTCGAGTTTATCCAAGAACATTATTCTTCCAGGTATGTAAGGCTATTCATAGTGGGGGAGTAAGTTCATCCTCATGCCCTACATCTCAATTCAATCAGTAGCGAGTTGAATCTTGGGTTCTTCCCTCAGTATTATGAAATTCTTATAATATGAAATTGCGATACTTTATGCATTGAATTTCTTGAATTATTGTTCATGCATGTAGTTGCACATGAACCCTATATATTGAGTTTTACTTAACGTATTTTGAGCCAGTAAGTACCTTACTTAAAATAAAAGCTTAAAGAATTATTTTCAAAAAGAGTTTAAGGTAACTTAAATATTTACGAATGTATCATTTTTACATTGAAAAAGGCGTTGTTCTTAGAAAAAAGTATATAGAGTTTTTAGAGTATTTTATAAATATTTAGTACTTAAAGAGGCCTATTGAAAAATTATCTCAATCCAAAGAGTACTTTTACATGAGCATACAGTCACATTTTGGGAGTAGTATTGAGCATCAATTTGGGTAAGATTTAAGGTAACTCAAATTCCATAACCTATGCCGCCAACAAAGATAGGATCGTACCGCAAGACGGGTGACTCCTCACTAACCTCAAGAAGGAATTTTAGTGGATCAATCGGTTGAGTTGCGTTCTGTCAAGCCCCGAGGCTACCCCTAGACGTAACACGAGACCTAGGGTCACAAGTAACCCCAAGCTAACCCTGAATCTACCATATCACAAGCATACTGAAATAATTTTATGCAAGCGGAAGCATAACTGAAAATTTAATAAATCTAAAGGAGTTCAAATGAGAATATAACTGAGTTCAAATGTTGAACAAGCCAAATACTGAGTTTGACTCTATGTATGAAAGCCTCTAATACTGATGAGCTGCTAAGACAAATCCCCAGATAACTCTAATAAGTATGAAACTGAAAAGTAAATACTAAAAAGTAAAGCATGTCGATTGTCCTCGAACTATGAGGGTTCACCACTGAAGCTGCTAAATATAGACTGGAAGTCGAGCTAAGCGCGGTCTAGATGTTGAGCGCCTGAACCTACATCAGAAATGATGTAGCGCAAAAGTATGTGTCAGTACTTTGAATGTACAGAGCATGCAGGATATATGCTAAGCTGAACAATATAAAAATTAAACATGGAAATAGATATGCTGAAGCATAAATGAAAAAATGAGCTAGATGCAATGACCAAGTACTAATCATGAAGATATAACATGTTGAACTGAATACTGAAATACATACTGAATGCATGGTCAATACAACATGAATCTAACTATGGGAGATACTATTAACTGACATAAACCACGTGAGGTAAACATGGAGTCTGATGTATGCGCCCCATTGAGAGGACCCAATATACCTTGCTGGGGTATAAAGGCATGATGGTGGCGTGATCATCAAAACTGGTGCCTAACAAAAGGGACTTATAAACCTACACATGCACGTAGTTCTGGGACTTGAGGGTACGCTGAACCCTAGTCCAACTCGGAGCTAAGTCTACTCTTAACTGAATATGAAGCAAAAATTCAACTGTAATACTGATAATTATCTAAGAATACAACATACATATAGTGAAAGATATGACATTCGAATTCTGAAGCATGATTGTCACTAATATGCCTAGCAAGTATAATTCGTGAAATACGAATGATTGACACAAGCTAGGTTTTCTGAAGTCTATACATGGGACTACACTAATTCTCCAAGAAACATGTAATTAACATTATAGCGACTATAACAGCTGAAAAGCAATGGATCCCTAAGATTTAGGAACCCTAAGTCTAAACAATTTATGGAGAAGCTGAAGAATTGACTGAATTCTAGGGACCTAATGGGTGAAAGGAACCCATTAGAGAAATCCCACATACCTGATGATGAAAACTATAGATAAATCCTTTGGATTTTGGGGCTGAACTTGAAGGAAAGCTTTGCTTGTTTTTGAGAGAAAACTGTCGCCTCTTTCTCTTGTTTTCTTTCTAAGTCTGATGATTTTAGGGGAATGAAGGTTTTTGGTAGTTTCTGACTAGTTGATTAGGCTTAGACGAAGTAAAACAACGTAGTTTAAGTACCCAATGTATAGGGGAAAAGACCAATGCGACCCTCACTTAAAACTGCCGAAGTGCTTCTCACAAGGGGCATCACGGGCCATCTAAGGCATGATGGCCCATCTGGTGGGTCGTGATGCTTCATCAGCCTGACAGTGCTTCACTAAAATGGGCATAACTTGTTACTCCGAACTTCAAATGGAGCAAACTTAGGTGGTGTTGGAAAGAGGACTTGAAGACCTTTAATTTGATAGGTCTTAGGCCTCCTAACACAGTTTGTGCTGAGAGATATAATCGTTTGAAGTTCACCCAAAACTCAAAATCTTTTGGGTGACTTGTACGGACCACTAAACGGACCGTAAAAGTCACCGCGGGCCATTTATTGGCTCGTCTAGGTGACTCCTACATAGGCAGTTCCTGGAGGGTGGTTCACGAAGCCGTTAACGGGCCGTAAAACCCTAGATGCATCCTCTAGGGTGCCATCTAGGTGACCTCTGCCCGGGCTGTCCTGGATGGTCACTTCAAGATGCCCCCTAAACGGCCCATCTAGGGTGCCGTGAAGGGTCCATGGTCCATTTTGGGTTCATGGACTTGCCCGTTTGTCCTTTCTAGTCCTTTCTAGAAGTCCAAGGTGTTACAATATCTCCCCCTTGGGATCATTCATCCTCGAATTAAGACTAAGCAAGCTAAATTTTGACGGAAAGAGTTGCAATCCCTACCAACTGAGTACTAGAAACTTATATCTAACTGAACTGAGTTTTATGAATATGCATATATGCTAAAATGCAAGGATAGAAACTTGAATAGACTGTTGCGATCAGCATGGACTCTCCCGTGATCGTGATAAAGGTTTTGTTTGGCACCATCAAAGCCAAAAACTAGCTAAAGCTCTAATATTCGTTTGGGTGTTCGAGATTCATCTAGGACCTCGTGGACACAAAAGAACTATGCTACTCTATCAAATGTGATATTCCAAACTCAATGGCACGGTTGAAAATTCCAATAAATGTCATATTTTAAAAAATGGCCCCACCCCACAATCTATTTAGCTAAAATCCACAAAAAAGCTCGAAATGAGCCTGGAAGCTTTGGGACCAGAACCAAAGGTCTTCTTAGACCAAAATTAAAGTTAAGAGTCTAACATAACCATCAGAATTGTATTTTAAGGTCATTTTCCTGGATTTTTGACCGAAGTCAAAACTTTAAACTTTAGAAGTTCCAAAATAGGAAAAGTTGCATAGAAACTAAACGAATTACTCGATGATCGAACTGTCACTCCCAACAAGTCATAAATGGATTAGTTATCTACAGTAATGCTCTTAGTGCCAAAATGCTGAAGAAAATGACCTGGAGGATCATTACAGTGCTCCTATTTCATCTTGTCTTTTCATAATTCGATTTCTTACAAAAGTTGAAGGTTAAGTTGTTCATGAAACTTTATGGTTTTGAACCCTAAAACTTCTATGTTTTTGGGACATCATGTGGGAAAGGTTATTTATTAGTGGTTTCCTATTCTAATCTATAAATTAAATTATGTCTTTTAACATAGAATTATGAATCTAGCCTTTATTTATGATATTAGGGATCCTAGAAAACCTATACAAATGAGCTCCTGGAGAATATGAACTAATCAAGAGAGGTTAATGGGGATGACCCTCTATGAATGAAATTGGTATGATCATGGAAACCTCATCTTTGATGAATTAGCCTTAAAATAATTAGTTTAACCTTCTAAAAAAGGTAGAAGTAGGTGGATTTGATTGCCCAGGCCCTTCATTTGAAGAAGTACATGATTAAAGTACTCCTATATTTTGTTGTCTTATACTTGGAACATTCTAAGGCATTGAGAAAACGGAAGGCTCCGTCAATTTAGTTTGTTCACTTTTAGTTATCAGTCGAGGTAGGTTACGATTTACTTGGAGTTAGACTTTACTCAGTCTCTGATATACAATGTGAGTTGTACTACATGTTGATTGGTCTACGAACATAGTCTGTGCTTGTTTATAAATTGAGATAATGATTGCTTGTAAGAAAAAGCAAGCAAATTGTTGGACTGCCCATTTCATTAATGTTATGAATTATGAAGATGTGATTATCCTAAACTTATTGTGTTATCCTAATAGGTAATTTGAGAGGCTAGCGTATTAAAATATGTGGATATCATGATAATACATTTACTATTCTAATGATAAGTGGTTCAAGTATGATGTGAGCTTACAGATGAGCGATTATACGTGGAATGGACACCTAGGGTCCCCAACAAGTCTTGACTAGATGGACAAGATTAAGACCTTTTAACATATGTGTATAAATGAGAGTGAGACATATAATTTCTGAGCGAGTGTTAGAGAACCTGGATAGATGTAGAGATTATACAGCTGCAAGGCCGGAATGGATATGATTTTCATAATTTACTGACTTGTTTGTATTCTAACAAAAGTGTTGATGATTTATAATGATTGGTGATTGTGTGCTCACTACTTGATGATTGACATGCTAGTTGAGGGCGAGTATTGATAGAGAAGATATGATAAAGGATTTTACATACTTATATTCATATAAATGGTTACACTTATATTTATAAAGTGTTGACTTGGTCGTTGTATACTTATTTGTTTAGTGGGTGATGGATTGTGATATGTTAGAAAGATGATGATGTGTAACTATATCTATTTACAGACTGATAAGTTAGTAATTAGTGATTACTTGTGACTTATATTTGTTGACTATGTGGATGAGCCTGTCTACTTGCTTATTTTGTTGACTATGTTGAATGAACCTATGATGCTTACCAGTAATAGTGTTTGTACAAATGCTACTCCTACACTTTCTTTTGAGTGCAGACTATGATCAGAGACGTCTACACCACCTCGCATTTAGCACTACTACTTTTCAGATCTGAGGGTGAACTACTTCAATGTAGGTTGTTGTAGATCTTATCATGATTAGATGATCTTTCTTTCAGATATTGGTTCATTTATTTTTTTACTATTGCTACTATTACATAGTCACTAGTTAAAGTTTCAGTATGATGACTTTTAAATTTTTAGGGATGTAATAGTTAAACTTCAAGTTATTTTTATTATTTCAAATTTCGAGATCACTATTTATGTTTCTATGTGTCTATATTTCTATCTTGATGCTTAGATATTGCATGTGTAAGACGTTAAAGCTTGGTTAGCCTAAAGGAGAGTTGGTGTAGGGTCCTAGTTCAGGTGATTTGGTCATGACAAATATATAGTGCATATTTTACTTAATTTGAAATATTAAATTGAATAGTCTTTTTCTAGATATTTGACTTGATTTAGAATATATTTATAGTTTTTCCTGAATTGTTAAAGTCATTTTTTACTTGACTTGATTTGCAATATATTTATATTTTCCTAAATTGTTAAAGTCATTTTTTACTTTACTTGATTTGGATATATTTATAATTTTTCCTAAAAATGATAAAATCTTTTCTTATTCATATTATAGTTCTTACTATTTAAGAAGTAGATAAAAAAGAGAAATCCACAGTCATTTAAATTGATGTTTTTTCTCCTTATTCTTTTCCCATTGCCATAGTATAATTAGTAAGAAATAAAATAAGGGTACTACTTTGTTGACTATTTTTCTCAGTTGAAGGTTTTGTAGTCCTATAAATATATGCATATATTCTATGTGGAATGAACATATAATGCATACCATCACCTAGTGTTTGTTCAGGGGCTAGAACCATACTTGATATCAGATACTCTCGATGGATGAAAGAAAATTTTAGTTCAGGCTTCACACTCGATACTATTTTTCGTAGAGAAAGGAGAATATAAGAGACACTGTGAGGGTGTATTGAATTCTCCTTGCTCCTTGGAAATTTTTTTTCAAGTGTGACCGTTGAACAAAATATTCTACTTCACCTTTCGAGGGTCTCTGATTCAGGTGTGTTGCTCGTCCAGTTGATGGCTTATTCTTAATTCTTTGGAAGAAGCCCTAGAGCATGATCTATCGAAAAATAAAGAGGATGGCTCCGAGAGTCATGACTCTGTGTGTCTTTTAGATGCTCCAAATGCACTTCCTCCATCCTAATTCCTTGTAGTTATGTTTTAAATAACTTTTGTGTCTTTGAGCCCCTCTAATCATTTGCTAATTCACTCTTCTGAGGCTTTCTCATGCCCTGAAGCCCATAGCTTTGACATTGTGACTGAATGTTCAACAAACAATAGGTCCTACTTTTATTGTAAGCACATCAAATCTTTTGAGAAATATGATTAAACAGGATAAATAGATTCTTTTATGTTATACCTTTTTTAATTGTCGCTAGGGTTCCCTAATGAATACAAGTTATAGTTTTTGTCCTCAGGTTGATCAATTACATTTAGAATTTTCTTGATGGAGAGAGATCATGAAGTTGTTGTCACTTCTAGAAAGATAGATCAAAATAATATGCAAGGTTTTGAACCTGCCAACCTCAAAAAGCAGGTGGAAGATTAAGAGGAATTCATTGTGCAGTGTGGTAGATGTTTCAAATGGCGGTACATACCTACAAAGGAGAAGTATGAAAATATATGGGAACTCATGTTGGAACATCCCTTCTGTTGTGGAGACACTCATGAGTGGCGTGCTAATATATCATGTGATGATACACCGGACGTCACTCAACATGAAAGCCAATTGTGGAATACTAGGCTTGTCAAATGCCAACAATTTCCTTTCATGCTGAGTGACATCAAGTGTATCATCACATGATATACTAGGACGGCACTCACGAGATTCTTCACAATAGAAGGGACATTCCAATAGGTGCTCCCTTATTTTTTCATATCTCTCCTTCGTAGGTATGTACCGCCATTTGAAACATCTTCCACGTTGCACAACGAATTTCATTTCATCTACCATATGCTTTTGGAGGTTAGCAGGTTTAGAACCATGCATAACCTTTTGATATATCATTCTAGAGGTGAATGCCTCTTGATCTCGCTCCATCCAGACAACTCTTAATGGAATTGACCAACTTGAGGACAAAAATTACAGCTTGTATTCATTAGGGAACTCCAGCGACAGTTTAAAAAGGTACAACATAAAAGAATCCCTTTATCCTATTTAATCATATATCTTAAAATGTTTGATATGCGTTTACAATAAAAGTAGGACCTATTGTTTGGGTATACATATATAAGACCTGGCTCACTGAAAGATAACCCCTTATAGAAATTAAGGAAATTCTTGCATTTAATGTCAAGTGAAATATACAAAAAGTCAAACCAAAAGTCCAAAATAAGATAATCAGGTAGAGAAGATGAAACAATCTCCACATGTAGATTTTTTTCAGCTAGTATAAGAAAGGATAGGTGAATCTACTTAAACGCAAAGGCCCTCTAAGCCACACTCATGACAACAACAAGAAACGGAGTGTAATCCCACAAGTGTGATCTTGTAAGAGTAGGATGTACAACACAGACCTTAGCCTACCTTTCTGGTGTTGAGAGATTATTTCTAATAGATCCTTGATTCAAAAGAAGGAATGAACACTCATGATATACCCTTATAAAAAAAGGTTGTTGGCATTTAAAAGTTCAAGATAAAGGAAAAGAGTGACAATCCAAACTTCACCTACTACAAATCTACTAGTAGGAGACAACTGTCTCTAGTAGGAAGATCTAAGGCACAACTAGTCTCTCCGGAGAATATATCCACCATAAGAGTAGAAGTTATCTTGGTCAAGAATGGATGAGACCAGAGAAAGGGCACAATTAAGATTTATACCAAACTTAACAAATTAATACAATTCAATAATCAACTATAACTATTTTGAAATATGGTGCAACCACCAAGTTACAGATCCAAATTCCATCACACAGCTACAAACAAAGATAGTCAGTGCATCAAGAACAAATGAATCCAACTACTCATAGACTTAACATTTAATGAAAAAAGCACCCTGTTTCTTTACTTGAACCATAAACCAAAAACACCAACCTAAATTTCCTTGTGCACCTGTACTGGCATATAAGCAAAAAAAATACCAATCTTTTGCAGTAAAAATATAAAGATGATTCAAGAAACATGATTATATTATTTTTGAAATGTGAAAAAAGAGCAATCTTGATTCTTAGAAGACATTCAAACTAAAGAACAAAATACACAAATATTGTGTCGATTAAAAGGGAAGGAAATAAAAAATTTATATTTCTAAGCTTCTAGATTATCACCAAATCCCATATTCCCAACATCTTCTTTACCAATATCTATAATACCATAAATGCCAAAGATAACAGAATAAATGAAAACCCACACATAGTGAAAATCAAAAGGTTATCAAGAGAGAGGGTTGAAAATCAATGCTAATTATTTCCCAATTAACCCTATTATACATAGTAATATATCTTAGAAAAGAACATTCTTAGACAACATATCTGATCTAATTAACAAGCATTTCAATATAGATCCAGAATAAATTAGTAACAACCATAAGCAAAAATAAAAATAAATGAATATGTGTATATATAAAGGAAGATAGCTAAGTCGAAAACTGAGTCAACGATCGCCTCAAGAAATGATTTTCAGGAATACTTTAGAAAGGTTTTATACACAAACTATGTAGCCCTATGAAATAGATATGTATCTCTTAGTTCACTTTTGGAATTGAGAAAACAAATTGAGACACGCGAGAAGTAACAACTGAAGTAATAACATTTGGTTTTGTTCTTGTTCCTCGTGTATTGTAGCACAATTTTTGTTATTCTGAATAAATTGAAAAAAATATCAAGTGACACTTTTTCCCCTGATGTTTTTAACTTTTAGGACCATTGGTACTCATTTGCATATATGTTTATTTAATGTTGAAATATTGTTCGGACAAGCGATTTGATTTTGGATTATCCTAAGACGCCATATTAATAAATAGCATATCTCCATATTTCTTTTATAAATAAATATGTAAAATTACATGTTATTAAAAACTTTTTAAGTACATATAATTTTACAAGGATTCACTGATCCAATAAATTAATAATAGTAATAACTAGCTATTAAAACATATGATCAACTAACTTTTCTTTTATAAAATCCTCCCACATGGTATGGACTATAACACCTTTGAAATTGGTACGTGAAGTTTGGAAAGAAAATGCAGAAAATGTTTTTGGTGCTAGTTCCTACGAGCCTGTCTACGGTCCGTACAAAGTCTTACGATCCATAGAAGAGAATCATAGAAGGGGGCTTGAATTTTTGAAAATATCAAGTCACTGATGAATGTCTATGACTCAATAAGATGAGCCTTAGGAACTTCTACGAATCGTAGGAAGTGCCTACGGGTCATAGAAAAATATACGAACTATAGGGTGTGTCTGTGGGAATATTTCAAGTGTAGGTAATTTTTGTACATCAGGTTCTACGGAAGTAACTACAGAGCATAGAATCTTATACGATTTGTAGAAAGGGGTCCGTAGAAGGTAGTTACACTTAGAGGATTTTCAGTGTGTGGGTTCTATGAGAGGGTCTTACAGATCGTAGAACATTCCACGATCCGTAGGAGGGGTCCGTGGAAACACTACAACAACAACCACTTTTAGCGGCAATAAATATATACATTAACAATGAGTAATAAAGCCTTTACCGGCATTAGTTAAATGTCATTGGATCCAGTGTCCCTATAGGCTTTCGGGACATTTACAAAGAATGCTTAATGCCGCAAAAAATATATCTTTAGCGGCAATTATGCTATTGTCGTTAATTAATTGCTGCTAAAGATTATTTTTGATGTAGTGAAAAATGTCTAGTAGCTAGTCGCTAGTACTTGGTTCTACGATCGAACAAGACGGTTCTTAGAACTTCTTACGGACCGTAGACCATACCGTAATGTCGATCCGTAAGTTTTAAGAGGGGCATCCCAGTCTTTTCACACGCCTTATAAGACTAAACCCCAACGTTTCTACACCTAAATAAGGTTCTAAATAGTGTTAATCGACCTTATTACTCTCATTAACGCTTCCAAGTCTTAGAGCAAGGATCCAAGAGGAGAAAGCTAGTGTTTTCAAGCTTCTCCTTCGAGTTTCTCCAAGAACATTATTCTTCCAGGTATGTAAGGCTATTCATAGTGTGGGACTAAGTTTGTCCTCATGCCCTACATCTCAATTCAGTCAGTAGCGAGTTGAATCTAGGGTTCGTCCCTCAGTCTTATGAAATTCGTATATTATTAGATTGTGATACTTTATGCATTGAATTTATTGGATTATTGTTCATGCATGTAGTTCCACATGAACCCTATATATTGAGTTTTACTAAACGTATTCCGAGCAAGTAAGTTCCTTACTTAAAAGAAACTCTTAAAGCATTATTTTCAAAAAGAGTTTAAGGAAACTTAAATATTTACGAATGTATCATTTTTACATTGAAAAAAGGCGTTGTTATCAGAAAAAAGTATAAAGAGTTTTTAGAGTATTTCAGAAATATTTAGAACTTAAAGAGGCCTGTTGAGAAATTATCTCAACCTAGATAGTACTTTTACATGAGCATACAGTCACATTTTGGGAGTAGTATTGAGCATCAATTTGGGTAAGATTTAAGGTAACTCAAATTCCATAACCTATGTCGCCAGCATAGATAGGATCATACTGCAAGATGGGTGACTCCTCACTAACCTCAAGAAGGCATTTTAGTGGATCCATTGGTTGACTTGCGTTCTATCATGCCCCGAGGCTACCCCTAGACGTAACACGGGACCTAGGGTCACAAGTAATCCCAAGCTATCCCTGAATCTGGCATATCATAAGCATACTGAAATAATTTTATGTAAGCGGAAGCATAACAGAAAGTGGAATAAATAAAAAAAGAGTTCAACTAAGAATATAACAGAGTTCAAATATTGAACAACCCAAATACTAAGTTAGACTCTATGTCTGAAAGCCTCTAATACCGATGAGCTGCTGGGACTAATCCTCAGCTAACTCTTATAAGTATGAAACTGAAAAGTAAATACTAAAAAGTAAAGCATGTCTATTGTCCTCGAACTACGAGGGCTCACCACTGAAGCTATTGAATACACACTGGAAGTCGAGCTAAGCGCGGTCTGGATGCTGAGCGCCTGAACCTACATCATAAAATGATGTAGCGCATAAGTATGCATGAGTACTTTGAATGTACTGAGCATGCGGGATATATACTAAGCTGAACAATATAAAAACTGAACATGGAAATAGATATACTGAAGCATAACTGAAAAACTGAGTTGGATGCAATGACCAAGTACTAATCATAAAGATATAACATCTGAACTGAGTACTGAAATACATACTGAATACATGGCCAATGCAACATGAATCTGACTGTGGAAGATACTATTAACCAACATAAACCACGTGAGCTAAACGTGGAGTCCGATGAATACGCCCCATCGAGAGGACCCAATATACCTTGCCAGGGTATAAAGGCATGACTCTGGCATGATCACTATAACTGATGCTCAACAGAGGCGACTTACAAACCTACACGGGCAAGTAGTTCTGGGACTTGAGGATACGCTGAATCCTAGTCCAACTTGGTGCTAAGTCTACTCCCAACTGAATATAAAACTAAAATGCAACTTTAATACTGAGTAGCTCAAAATACTTATAATTATCTAAGAATGCAACATACATATAGTGAAAGATATGACATTCGAATTCAGAAGCGTGATTGTCTGACTAATATGCCTAGCAAGTATAATTCATGAAATAAAGATGATTAACACAAGCTAGGGTTTCTGAGTTCTATACATGGGACTACACTAATTCTCCAAGAAACATGTAATTAAAATTATAGAGACTACAATAGCTGAATTGCAATGGATCACTAAGATTTAGGAACCCTAGGTCTGAACAATTTATGGAAAAGCTGAAGAATTGACTGAATTCTACGGACCTAATGGGTGAAAGGAACCCACTAGTGAACTCCCACATACCTGGTGATGAAAACTATGGATAAATCCTTTGGATTTTAGGGCGGAACTTGAAGAAGATCTCTTCTTGTTCTTGAGAGAAAACTGTCGCCTCTTTCCCTTCTTTTCCTTCTAGGTCTGATGATTTTAGGAGAATGAAGGTTTTAGTAGTTTCTTACTAGTTAATTAGGCTTAGACGAAGTAAAACAACGTAGTTTAAGTACCAAATGATGTAGTTTAAGTACCCAACGTATAGGGGAAAAGACCGATGTGACCCTCACTTAAAATTGCCGAAGTGCCTCTCACGAGGGGCATCACAGGCCGTCTAAGGCATGATGGCCTGTCTAGTGGGTCGTGATGCTTCATCAGCCTTGCAGTGCATCACTAAAACGGGCTTAACTGTTTACTCCAAACTTTAAATTGAGCAAACTTGGTGGCATTGGAAAGAAGACTCGAAGACCTTTAATTTGATAGGGCATGGGCCACCTAAACCAATTAGTACTAAGAGATATAATCATTTGAAGTTGACCCAAAACTCAAAATCTGTTGGGTGACTCGTACGAACCACCAAACGGACCGTACAAGTCACCACGGGCCGTTTAGTGGCTTGTCTTGGTGACTTTTCCTAGGAAGTCCCTGGAGGGTGGTTCTCGATACCCTTAATGGGCTATCTAGGGTGCCGTCTACGTGACCCCTACCCGAGGAGTCCTGGATGGTCACTTCACAATGCCCTTAACGGGTCGTGGACTCCTAAACAGCCCGTCTAGGGTGTCGTGAAGGGTCCATGGTCCATTTTGGGTTTGTGGACTTGTCCATTTGTCCTTTTTAGCCCTTTCTCGAAGTCTTAGGTGTTACAATATCTCCCGCTTGGGATCATTCGTCCTCGAATGAAGACTAAGCAAGCTGAATTTCGAGGGAATGAGCTACAATCCCTACCAACTTAGTACTAGAAACTGATATCTAACTGAACTGAGTTTCATGAACATGCATATATGCTGAAATACAAGGATAGAAACTAGAATAGACCCTTGCGATCGGCATGGACTCTCCTGTGATCGTGATGAAGGCTTTATTTGGCACCAACAAAGCCAAAAACTAGCAGAGGCTCTAATATTCGTTTGGGTGTTCGAGATTCATCTAGGACCCCGTGGACACAAAAGAACTATGCTATTCTATGAAATGTGATATTCCGAACTCAATGGCACCGTTGAAAATTCCAATAAATGTCATTTTTTTTAAAATGGCCCCACCCCACAATCCATTTAGCTCGAATCCATAAAAAAGCTCGAAATGAGTCTGTAAGCTTTGGGACCTGAACCAAAGGTCTTCTTAGCCTAAAATTTAAGTTATGAATCCAACATAACCGTCAGAATTGTATTTAAAGGTCATTTTCTTGGATTTTTTACCGAAGTCAAAACTATAAACTTTAGAAGATCCAAAATAGGAAAACTTGCATAGAAATCAAAAGAATTGCCCGATGATCGAACTGTCAGTCCCAGCATGTCATAAATGGCTTGGTTATCTACTAAAAAGCTCTAAGCGAAAAAATGTTGAAGAAAATGACCTGAAGGGTCATTACAGTGCTCCTATTTCATCTTATCCTTTCATAATTCAATTTCTTACCAAAGTTGAAGGGTACGTTGTTCATGAAACATTACAGTTTTGAACCCTAGAGCTTCTAAGTTTTTGGGACATCATGTGGGAAAGGTTATTTATTAATGGTTTCCTATTCTAATCTATTAATTAAATTATGTCTTTTAACATAGAATTATGAATCTAGCCTTTATTTATGATATTAGGGATCCTAGAAAACCTATAAATATGAGCTATTTGAGAATATGAACTACTCAAGAGAAGTTAATGGGGATGACCCTCTATGAATGAAATTGGTATGATCATGGAAACCTCATCTTTGATGAATTAGCCTTAAAATAATTAGTTTAACTTTCTAAAAAAGGTAGAAGTAGGTGGATTTGAATGCCCAGGCCCTTCATTTGAAGAAGTACATGATTAAAGTACTCCTATATTTTGTTGTCTTAGACTTGGAACATTCTAAGGCATTGAGAAAAGGGAAGGCTCTGGCAATTTAGCTTGTTCAGTTTTAGTTTGTCAGTCGAAGTAGGTTAAGATTTACTTTGAGTTAGACTTTACTCAGTTTCTTATATGCAATGTGAGTTGTACTACAAGTTGATTTGTCTTCAAACATAGTCTGTGTTTGTTTATAAATTGAGTAATGATTGATTGTATGAATAAGCACGCAAATTCTTGGACTGCCCATATCCTTAATGTTATGAATTATAAAGATGTGATTATCCTATACTTATTGTGTTATCCTAGTAGGTAATTTGAGCGGCTAGCGTATTAAAATATGTGGATATCATGATAATGCATTTACTATTCTAATAATAAGTGGTTCAAGTGATGTGAGCTTAAAGATGAGCGATTTTATGTGTAGTTGGATAGGGTACCAAGTCGGTACGTAAAATGGACATCTAAGTTCCCCTACAAGTCATGACTAGATGGACAAGATTAAGACCTTTAACATATGTGTATAAATGAGAGTGAGACATAACATTTCTGATATAGTTTCAGAGATTCTGGATAGATGTAGAGATTATAGTACTGCAAGGCCGGACTGGATATGATTTTCATAATTTACTGACTTGTTTGTATTCTAACAAAAGTGTTGATGGTTTATACTGATTGGTGATTGTGTGCTCACTGCTTGATGATTGACATGCTAGTTGAGGGCTAGTATTGATAGCGAAGATATGATAACGGAGGTTACACACTTATATTCATTTAAATGGTTACATATATATTTATAAAGGGTTGACTTGGTCGTTGTATACTTATTTGTTCAGTGGGTGATGGATTGTGATATGTTAGAAAGATGATGATGTGTAACTATATCTATTTACAGACTGATAAGTTAGTTATTTGTGATGACTTGTGACTTATTTTGTTGACTATGTGGATGAGTCTGTCTACTTGCTTATTTTGTTGACTATGTTGAATGAACCTATGACGCCTGCCAGTATATAGTACAAATTCTACTCTTTCACTTTCTTTTGAGTGTAGACTATGATCAGAGACGTCTACTCCACCTCGCATTTAGCACTACTACTTTTCAGATCTAAGGGTGAACTACTTCAATGTAGGTTGTTGGAGATCTTATCATGATTAGATGATCTTTTTTTCAGATATTGATACATTTATTTTTTACTATTGCTACTCTTAGATAGTCACTAGTTAAAGTTTCAGTATGATGACTTTTAGATTTTTTGGAATGTAATAGTTAAACTTCCGGTTATTTTTACTATTTCTAATTTGAATACCACTATTTATGTTTCTATGAGTCTATATTTCTATCTAGATGCTTAGATATTGTATGTGTAAGACGTTAAAGCTTGGTTAGCTTAATGGAGGGTAGGTGTGGGGTCTTAGTTCTGGTGATTCGGTCATGACAAATATATAGTGCATATTTTACTGAATTTGAAATATTAAATTGAATAGTCTTTTATAGATATTTGACTTGATTTAGAATATATTTATAGTTTTTCCTAAATTATTAAAGCCATTCTTTACTATACTTGATTAGCAATATATTTATATTTTTTCCTTAATTGTTAAAGACATTTTTTACTTTACTTGATTTGGATATATTTATAATTTTTCCTAAAATGATAAAATATTTTTTTATCATATTATAGTTCTTACTATTTAAGAAGTAGATATAAAAGAGAAATCCTCAATCATTTATATTGATGTTTTTTCTCCTTTTTCTTTTTCCATTGCCATAATATAATTAGTAAGAAATTAAATAAGGGTACTACTTTGTTGACCATTTTTCTCAGTTGAAGGTTTTGTAGTCCTATAAATATATGCATATATTCTATGTGGAATGAACATATAATGCCTACCAACACCTAGTGTTTGTTCAGGGGCTAGCAACACACTTGATATCAGATACTCTCAATGGATGAAAGAGAATTTTTGTTTAGGCTTCACACTCGAAACTATTTTTCATGGAGAAAGGATAATACAAGAGACATTATGAGGGTGTGTATTCTCATTGCTCCTTGGGAAAAAAAATTCCAAATGTGTCCCTTGAACGAAAAATTCTCCTTTACCTTTCGAGGGTCTCTGATGCAGGTGTGTTGCTAATCCAGTTGATGGCTTATTCTTAATTTTGTGAGAGAAGCCCTAGAGCATGATCTATCAAAAAATAAAGAGGATGGCTCTGAGAGTGATGACTCTGTGTGTCTCTCAGATGCACTTCATTTGTCCTGATTCCTTGTAGTTATGTTTTTAATAACTTTTGTGTCTTCTAGCCCCTCTAATCATTTGCTAATTCACACTTCTGAGGCTTTCTTATGCCTTGAAGCCCATAGCTTTTGCATTGTGACTGAATGTTCAACAAAAAATAGGTCCTACTTTTATTGTAAACACATCAAATCTTTTGAGAAATATGATTAAATAGGATAAATAGATTCTTTTATGTTGTACCTTTTTTGATTGTCGCTAGGGTTCCCTAATGAATACAAGTTATAGTTTTTGTCCTCAGGTTGATCAATTACATTAAGAATTGCCTGGATGGAGCGAGAACCTGAAGTTGTTGTAACTCCTAGAATGATATATCAAAAGGATATGCATGGTTTTGAACCTGCTAACCTCCAAAAGCAAGTTGTAGATGAAATGAAATTTGTTGTGCAGTGTGGTAGATGTTTCAAATGGCAGTACATACCTACAAAGGAGAGATATGAAAAGATAAGGGAACTCATGTTGGAACTACCCTTCTGTTGTGGAAACTCCCATGAGTGGCGTGCTAATATATCATATGATGATACACCTCGCATTTAGCACTACTACTTTTCAGATCTGAGGGTGAACTACTTGAATGTGGTTTGTAGTAGATCTTATCATGATTAGATGATCTTTCTTTCAGATATTGATACATTTATTTTTTACTATTGCTACTCTTAGATAGTTACTAGTTAAAGTTTCAGTATGATGACTTTTTGATTTTTTAGGATGTAATAGTTAAACTTCCGATTATTTTAATTATTTCTAATTTGGTGACCACTATTTATGTTTCTATGTGTCTATATTTCTATCTAGATGCTTTGATATTGCATGTGTTAAGACATTAAAGCTTGGTTAGCACAAAGGAGGGTTGGTGTGGGGTCCTAGTGCCGGTGATTTGGTCTTGACAAATATATAGTGCATATATTACTTAATTTTAAATATTAAATTGAATAGTCTTTTATAGATATTTAACTTGATTTCGAATATATTTATAGTTTGTCCTAAATTGTTAAAGTCATTTTTTACTTGACTTGATTTGCAATATATTTATATTTTTTCCTAAATTGATAAAGTCATTTTTTACTTTACTTGATTTGGATATATTTATAATTTTTCCTAAAATGATAAAATATTTTTTATATTCATATTATAGTTCTTAATATTTAAGAAGTAGATAAAAAAAAAAGAGAAATCCCCATTCATTTAAATTGATGTTTTTTCTCCATATTCTTTTTCCATTTCCATAATATAATTAGTAAGAAACTAAATAAGGGTAGTACTTTGTTTACCATTTTTCCTAGTTGAAGGTTTTTTAGTTCTATAAATATATGCATATATTCTATGTGGAATGAACATATAATGCCTACCAGCACCTAGTGTTTGTTCAGGTGCTAGCAACACACTTGATATCAGAGACTTTCGATGGATGAAAGTGAATTTTTGTTCAGGCTTCACACTCGAAACTATTTTTCGTGGAGAAAGGAGAATACAAGAGACATTATGAGGGTGTATGGTATTCTCCTTGCTCCTTGGGAAAAAAATTCCAAATGTGACCCTTGAACAAAAAATTCTCCTTCACCTTTCGAGGGTCTCTGATTTAGGTGTGTTGCAAGTCCTGGTTATGGCTTATTATCAATTCCGTGAGAGAAGCCCTAGAGCATGATCTATCCAAAAATAAAGAGGATTGCTACGAGAGTGATGACTCTGTGTGTCTCTCAGATGCTCCAGATGCACTTCCTGTGTCCTGATTCCTTGTAGTTATGTTTTTAATAACTTTTGTGTCTTCGAGCCCCTCTAACCATTTGCTAATTCACTCTTCTGAAGCTTTCTTGTGCCCTGAAGCCCATAGCTTTGGCATTGTGACTGAATGTTCAACTTACAACAGGTCTTACTTTTTTTATAAACACATCAAATCATTTGAGAAATATGATTAAATAGGATAAATAGATTCTTTTATGTTGTACCTTTTTTAATTGTCGCTAGGGTCCCTAATTAATACAAGTTATTGTTTTTGTCCTTAGGTTGATCAATTACATTAAGAGTTATTTAGATGGAGCGAGATCATCAAGATTTTGTCACTCCTAGAAATATAGATCAAAATAATATGCGTGGTTCTCAACCTGCCAACCTCAAAAAGTAGGTGGTAGATTAAGAGAAATTTGTTGTGCAGTGTGGTAGATATTTCAAATGGCGATACATACCTATAAAGGAGACGTGTGAAAAGATAAGGGAACTCATGTTGGAACATCCCTTCTGTTGTGGAGACTCTCATGAGTGGCGTGCTAATATATCATGTGATGATACACCTGACGTCACTCAATATGAAAGCAAATTGTGGAATACTAGGCCTATGAGATTCCCCCAATTTGCTTTCATGCTGAGTGACATAAGGTGTATCATCACATGATATACTAGGATGCCACTCACGAGAGTCTTCGCAATAGAAAGGACATTCCAATAGGTGTTCCCTTATTTTTTCATATCTCTCCTTTGTAGGTATGTACCACCATTTGAAACAACTACCACACTACACAACGAATTTCATTTCATCTACAACTTGCTTTTGGAGGTTAGCGGGTTCAGAACCATGCATATCCTTTTGATATATCATTCTAGAGGAGACTACATCTAGATCTCGCTCCATCCAGACAACTCTTAATGGAATTGACTAACTTGAGGACAAAAAATACAACTTGTATTCATTAGGGAACTCCAACGACAATTTTAAAAGGTACAACATAAAAAAATACCTTTATCCTATTTAATCATATATCTTAAAACGTTTGATATGTGTTTACAATAAAAGTAGGACATATTGTTTTGATATACATATATAAAACCTAGCCCACTGTAAGATAACCCCTTATAGAAGTTAAGGAAATTCTTGCATTTAATGTCAAATGAAATATACAAAAAGTCAAACCAAAATTCCAAAATAAGATAATCAGGTAGAGAAGATGAAACAATCTCCACATGTAGATTCTTTTCGGCTAATATAAGGAAGGATAAGTTAATCTACTTAAATGTAAAGGCCCTCTAAACCACACTAATGACAACAACAAGAAACCGAGTGTAATCCCATAAGTATGATCTTGCAAGAATAGGATATACAATACAGACCTTAGCCTACCTTTGTGGTGTTGAGAGATTATTTCTAATAGATCCTTGATTCAAAAGAAGGAATCAACACTCATGATATACCCTTATAAAAAAGGTTGTTGGCATTTTAAAGTACAAGATAAAGGAAAAGAGCGACAATCCAAACTTCACCCACTACAAATCTACTAGTAGGAGACAACTGTCTCTAGTAGGAAGATCTAAGGCACAACTAGTCTCTCCGAAGAATTGATCCACCATAAGAGTTGGAGTTATCTTGGTCAAGAATGGATGAGACCAGAGAAAGGGCACAATTAGGATATATACCAAACTGAACAAATAACTACAATTCAATAATCAACTATAACTACATTGAATTATGGTGCAAACACCAAGTTACAGATCCAAATTCCATCACACTGCGGCAAACAAAGATAGTGCATTAAGAACAAACGAATCCAACTACTCATAGACTTAACATTTAATGAAAAAAGCACCGTGCTTCTATACTTGAACCCTAAACCAAAAATACCAACCTAAATTTCCTTGTACATCTATGTTGGCATATAAACAAATAAAGTACCAATCTTTTGCACGAAAAGTAAAAAGATGATTCAAGAAACATGATTATATTTTCTTTTAAATGTGTAAATAAACCAATCTTGATTCTAAGAAGACATTCAAACTTAAGAACAAAGTACACAAATATTGTGTCAATTAAAAGGGAAGGCAATCAAACATTTATATTTCTAAACCTCTGGATTATCACCAAATCCCAAATTCCCAGCATATCCTTTACAAATATCTACAATTCCATAAATGCCAGAGATAACATAATGAATGAAAATACAAACACAGTGAAAATCAAAAGATTATCATCAAAAGTGAATCTTTTTAACCTTGCAAACAGGAGAGAGTATTGAAAATCAATGCTAATTATTTCCTAATTAACCCTATTATACATAGTAATATATCTAAGAAAATAACATTCTTAGATAACATATCTGATCTAATTAACAAGCATTTCAATATAGATCCAGAATGAATGAGTAACAACCATAAGCACAAATAAAAATAAATGAACATGTGTATATATAAAAGAAGATACCTAAGTTGAAACTGAGTCAACGATCGCCCCAAGAAATGATTTTCAGGAATACTCTAGAAAGGTTTTATACACAAACTATGTAGCCCAATGAAATAGATATGTATGCCTTAGTTCTCTTTTTGAATTGAGAAACCAAATTGAGACACACGAGAAGTAACAACTAAAGTAATAACATTAGGTTTTGTTCTTGTTCCTAATGTACTGTAGCACAATTTTTGTAATTCTGAATAAATTAAAATAAATATCAAGTGACACTTTTTCCCCTGATGTTTTTAACTTTTAGGACCATTTGTACTCATTTGCAATTACGTTTATTTCATGTTGAAATATTTTTTGGACATGCGATTTGATTTTGGATTATGCTAAGACGCCATATTAATAAATAACATATCTCCATATTTCTTTTATAAATAAATATGTAAAACTACATGTTATTAAAAACTTTTAAGTACATATAATTTTACAAGGATTCAATGATCCAATAAATTAATAGTAGTAATTGTTAGAAAATCATATGCACAGCGGAAACATATCATAATCATACTGCTTTCATGAATAATAGACAACCCATACGTTTATGCTAGAACGCATAAAATCATGCTACAGCACATAAACTTTCTGAAATTTAATTCAAGAATTACCTCTTGAAGTGTGAGCAGATACCTTCAAGAGAATCCACAAGTTAGGCCACAAGCTAGAACCTTTAAGCGAATCCACAAGTTGGACAGCAGTTCTGCGGTCTTCTACAGTGATCCCAAGTTCACTTCCGAACTCTCTCAATACTTGGGTGAGCAAGTATTGTATAGAAAACTTATTATTTTTCAAGGGTTAGAAGAATCCCTATTTATAGAGATTTCTTCCAAGTCCAAGAAGGATAAGAAAAAGACACGTACTTCTCCCTTTACTTAGAATAGAGAAAGACACATACTTCTCCCTTTCCTTAGAATAGAAAAAGACATGTACTTCTCCCTGTCCTTAGAATAGAGAAAGACATATACTTCTCCCTTTTTCCCTTAGAATAGAATTCAGAGTTCTAGTTAAATATGGGCACGGTAGGGATCACAGAATTAATTACTGAGGCTTCCTATTATGGAAATAATTCCAAATAATTAATTTGAATTATTCTTACCATAATAAATTACAAATCATTCCACTAGAAATTCGTAATTGTACTCCTCTATTTATATTTCAAAATTCCCCATTAAATACTAATGTAATTCCCCATGTTCAGATTACAGATACTAATCAATAAATAAATTACTGACGAATTTAATTCAAAGATTAATTTCCTTTAGAGCACTGCTTAACTTATTTCATGTGTCGGATTCATAAATCCACTTGCAAGGTTTGACACGATGAAAACTTATAAGCTTCTCAAAAAGATATATCATGAATCTCTATATCAAGACCTGGATTCCGTCAACTAACTTATTATTTCACCAATATATATTATTATCATCCAATATACCAGGCATATTGATCCATCTCAGAATCTCACCTTTTAATAAATTAAAACAATAATTAACATATACTGATCATAATAGTTATATCGGGATTAAGAATATAAGTATATTTAACAGTTTAGAGAATATGCTTTTGTCAGTCAGTCTAAAGCAACTATCTCTACTTGGTCCCATTCAATACATACAAAATGTATTAGCACAAGAAGTACTATACCATTCTCATAATCAAGATAAACTATATATAATCTTGTGCTACAATCGTACCGATGGCATGTCTAAATTTCATCTTAGATTGTGAACAAAAAACTTTATATTTATAAGAACCAATGATTTAATCCTCTTTGTATAAGCTAAGACTCTATACACTAAATCATCTACTATATAAGTAAACAAACATCATAAACGAATATATGATCTATTAAAACTTTTATTAAAACTGAATAAATAATTATTCTATAATAAATACTATATCTAAACATATGGTTAATAGTATATGTTCGAACAATTTCCCACTTAGACGTTTGACCATCACGATTGTTATAATGTACTATATCTAAATGCATGGTTAATAGTATATACCCTAATAATCTCCCACTAAGATATTAAATCTTGAATATTATTAGAATACTATTTCTAAACAAATGATTAATAGTATATACCCTAACAATCTCTCACTTAGACTGTTAACAATGCATTTACAACGTTCGCAGATATTCCTTCTATAGTTCTTATCAAAAGAATCTTACCAAGTTATTTTCTCATGCAATTTCGTCTAGTAGTGCTTCATCATAACAAATCGATTTTGTACTAGATCTTGAGAGATATTATCATGAAACCTTCCAAGAGTGTACTTCTTTTCAGGAGTTTTATCATTAAAGTCCTCTCAAGCATACAAAACAAATCAATTTTCGTTATGATTCTCCCACTACGACTAAGTACTACTACAATAGTCACACTTTCATGTTCTTGAGTCTTAATATTTTCCTCAAAACCTTTCGGTATTGAAATATTAACAACTTTTTCATTCGTGATCTTTAATTTGCCAAAAATCACTCTCACTACTTGAGGTAGTAGTTTGCTTATGTCTAGTAACGTTTGTCCCACTACTTAAATGCAATGAAACGTCAATTTTGACATACCGGTTAGATGTTCTTGAGCGTCTGAATTTTCAACCGACTCATTTGTTATTTCTTTGTTCAGTTCCTGTAAAAAACTAGTTTACTTCTAGAAACATGGTACACTTTCATGTACCATGCATTTTTTTGAATTAATATCTTATCTCTATCAAAAGAAATTCTTGAGTAGTACTAAGTGGGTCTGCAAAGTCTATTGAGAATTTGAGATATAATATATTAAATAGATCATAATATGTCTAATAATCCTAAATAACAAAATTCAGGGCTCATTTATACATATATATATATATATTATATCCATGCATCTCGAATAGCCAATCGATAGGATTGGAGAACTACTCATGCAATATACGTGTACAATGACCGATTATTCACTCCATAAACTTATACAGACCTAACTCAGATGGAGAGTCTACTGTTAGTTTAAGTCAAGTGCAAATCACTCTAGTTACATTGATCCAATAATATATTACTCAGTTTAGGAGAGTTAATATAGATTATCAAAACTAGCGATTAAATACATAGTGACTTGTATTAATTTCATCCGATATGGAGGAAGGTCTAAGCCAACACATGAAACTAATACTTCACTACTATTTAATCTTGGCAATCAAGGGAGGGATCCTTATAACCAAATATGACCAAAAACTCATATAACGATCCAAAAAAAATAATTTCTTACTAGGTCGTTCTTATTAATCTACCAAATTTTAGATCAATCAGAGTTTTTTCTTTCGAATTTCAAAACTATGATCAATTTGGTTGAAAATGTTTATTGGCCAAAATAGAATTTAAGATTTTTTCCGTTCAATAATTCTTATCATATATCATCATTTGTGAAATAGACACACGAATCAAGAACAAAGAACAAAAACCAAAAACTATTTACATTATCTGAGCACTATTTTCCAAAAATCAGCATGTTTATGTATATATTGAACATTAAAATTCAAAACACATCTCATGGATATTCATGCATCTTGAACGATAAATTTTGATGAAAAATAACTACTCATGCAACATACATATGTGATGTCATATATTCACTCCATCAAATTTAAAACAAAAGTTAACTTAGATGGAGAGTATATGTTAATTTATGCCAAGTGAATATCATTATCCCTAGATCCATTGATCCAATCAAATATTACTTAGATAGGGAGAGTCAATACTGATCATCAAACTAGAGATTAAATTTAAATGACTTGTATTAATTTCTTCCGATATGGAGGAAGGTCTAAGCCAACACATGAACTTAATACTTTACTAAAATTTAGTCGTGAAGACCATAGAGAACAATCTCTATCACACTATATTATAGTCGAGTAATTTTTCATTAAAATTAATTTTCAAGATACAAGAAAAATTATCCAAAAAACAACATTTGAACGACCTCAAATTACAAAATCACTGCATAACAATAGGTATTTTTTAATTTGATCGTATCTGATGAACCAACCGAATTTCAGATCAATCAGAGTTTAAAATTATTATTTATCTCCAAAGCTATGATCAAATTCAGATTCAAACGATTTAAGGAAAAATAATCAGTTCTATATCCTTATCATATATCAATTCATGTTAATTCACCACGTGTGAGCATGTACCATATTTAACATAAATAAAATCGATATAAAGGACTATTTTCATATTAAATAACATTTTAAATCGAAAGATCAACTTAAAAACCATCTTAACAACCTCAAAAATCATAACCGCATAACAATAAGTATTTCTTGCTAGGCCATTTCCTATGAACTTACCAAATTTCCGATCAATTGGAGTCTATAAAAAAATCTTTATTTCCATAGTTATGACCAAATTCAAATTCAAGTGATTTAAGTATCTTTAGGAATTAAAACGATATTACCAACATTCTTGTCACATATCAATTCATGTAAAATCACCATGTGTAATCATGTTCTAGATTTTACATAACCGACATAAAGAATGATCTTATCATAATCAAATAAAATTTTAATCCGACAAACTACCTAAAAACCCATCTAAATGATTTTCAATGGAACCATCAAATTTCAAGTCAATCAGAGATCATAAAATTCATGACCATCTAAACTATGACCAAATTTGAAAAATAATCGTTTTAGGCATAGTTAAAGATTAGAATAAATTGATTCGAATTTTTACTCTCTTTTAATAATTATCTCATGAGCATAAGATATAATGTGTGTCTTTCCTTTAACTAAGACACACAACTAACCTTTTTACAATAAATTGTTCTCTGAATTAATATATTTGAGAATCCAAGATATTATGTTTCTCCTTTTGAGTGAAAATCTCAATATCTCTTCTCATAAATTAATTAAACATTACTAGCATATTACGGTAAATCTCCGTTCATGTAAATAAATATTTACCATCAATATTCACTTAGGACAATTTATACATGATATATTGAGGATATTATAATAACTTAAATAAATAGACCACTTTTATAGATCTTATTTATTAATTATTATTCTCAATTTATAATATGTGTAAGAATAATGCTCAAGTAATTATTGAACAAAAGAACCCAAAATTTTCTTATTGAGAAATACACCTGAATAGTGGGTGCCGCCCTTGCCACTTTATTCTCTCTGGCAACCATTGAATAAATCATATAATCATATATGTCCACATATATCATTGCATCCTTCTTATTCAATTCAATTACGTGAATAAAAAAAAATTAGAACCAAGAAACTCATAGTAATAGTTACTGGCACTAATTTCAAAATTCACATTTAATTCATCACCAAAGTAAATTAAGAATACCAAGTTTGTCACGACCCAAGGTACCCCCTAGACATGACATGGCGTACATGACCCCGAAAGGCCTCATACAAGCCACTTAGCATACATACATACAAGATCATAGAGATTTAAGAGTTCAAAAGAAAATATCATATAAAAGCTTTTAAGAAAAATAGCGGAAGTCTACATCTCATGTCTCAAAACAAATCTAGTCATAAGAATGAAAGAACATAAAAGTAAGAACAACTAGGCTACTTCCTCGAATGGATGAGGACTCACCAAGTCTTCAATAATTCTTCTACTAAGCTCTAGCCACGAGTGGATGGAGAATCGCCAAGCCCTACATTAACAAGTCCATGTAGGCAAGAGTATGCGTTAGTACAATCAAGTACCAAGTATGATAACAATGCACAATATCATTTAAAACATGCAAATACGAGACATTTTTCATTACATGCAATGACCAAGCTAAAACATAATAAAAGTTAGAAAACATGAAACATAAACCATGGTCAAAGCCAGCTAAACATCTTTACTTTACTTGAGAAACATCATAAAAACACTTTTAGTTCATTGTTTGTGGGAAATAGCCTTAACCGATATATAAGACCATGTGAGCTATCAACATGGAATCCAGCGTATAACCCCACACCGATAGGGCCACCCTACTTGCCAAGGTAGGACCATTTACTTAACATATAGCTTACGTGGATCTACTAGCTAGTGTCTATCATAGACCATCATCCTATGGTGGCACATAGTTTATGGGACATGGGTAATCACCACTTGTCCACTTGATGCTAAGCATAATTCCCATGGATTAGTCATAGTTCAATTATCATAGGTAGACATGGGTAGTCGCCTCTTGTCTATAATAGGGAACATGGGTGATCGCCACTTTTCTCTTCATTAGAATAGCTCCTTAATCATCAATTCAAAGTTAGTTGAGCAAACTTTTCAACAAGCTATGAATCATTACATGTGAGAAAACCTTTCACATTCATGGGTTGAGCTATATATGAGAATTACTTTCACAACTCAACAACAACATCAACATATCATAAACTTTGATGCTTCAATCTCAAAGCACCCTTAATTCATCATTAGCTTCATAAGAGGCATGCATGATTTCATAAACTTCATCTTCACATAGTTCATCATGCTCATAACTTACAAATCATAGGGTTCACATAGATTCATCAGAATTCCTCTTAAATCATGCAATTCAATGCAAACTCATGCTTAGAAAACCATAAACAAGGCAATTTGACAATAATTGAAGGAACCCACATAATAAAGGAAAAAACATAGTTTTGATTGAATATGCTTACTTCCATAAAACCATCTTTAAGTCATTCATAATCTCATCCTGAGAAACTTAATTTAGAAATCATAATTCATATCATATATAGGTTCATAGACTTCATGTAAAGGGCTCCATGGATGAAGACTATCATACCTTAGTGCTAAATTTCCTTAAGCAATTTGATGAAGAAAGCTTGATTTCTTGAACCCTAACTTGCCCTCTTCTTCTTTTTCTTCTTCTATCTTCTAGAGAGAGAAATATTTGAGAGAGAAGGGTTTGGGGAATTTAGTAAATTGGTTGGAAAGGGTAGATTTTAGGATTGCATTGACTTATATAGTGTTAGAGAATGAAGGTAACCGACTTAAGTTAGTAAATAAGTCATTGGGTGAAAAGACCAAAAGACCCCTTTGAAAATAACTGTCGGGCCTCTACCTACGGTTGGACCTACAGTCCATAGGTCAGACCTACGACCCGTCCTGTCCTTCCGTAGGTAGATTCAGAAACTATCAATTTGGACCCTGCAATGACGGATCCTATGCATGGCGCGTGGGTCAATCGACGGACCGTACACGGCAATTGTAGGTCTGAACTTATGGCTTAAGAATTTGACTAAGTCTGGAGGAGACCTACGATACCCATCTACGATTCGTTGAAAAATGGACGGGCCGTCCTGGCAGACCGTCGTTAAGGTTCTGAAATTTGACATCTTACAGACTTTCAGTTGGCCAACTACGGTTCCCACCTACGGTCCGTCAGTCCATCTACGGTTCGTAGGTGGCCTCCGTCATCACTGGCACCATCCCAGAAAAATTCAAAAATTTCCACCCTTTGAATCCGGGGTATTACAAAATGTACTATCGATGCTGGATCACCCACACACTTCTTCAATAAGGAAATGTGAAAGACTGGATGAACCGCTGCTAGTTCTGCTGGCAATTTTATCTCATAAGCCACATTACCAACCCTTTTCAGGATTTTGTAAGGACCTACATACCTGGGACTGAGCTTCCCTTTCTTTCCAAATCTCATCACCCCCTTCATGGGTGACACCTTCCTGAAAACCCAATCACCGATTTCGAACTCTAAGTCTTTTCTTCCCACATCTGCATAAGACTTCTAATGACTCTGAGTTGTCTTTAGTCTATCTTTGATGAGCTGAACTTTCTCCATAGCCTTATGAAACGAATTCGGCCCAATCTAGGCTACTTCACCTACTTCGAACCAACCAACCGGAGACCTGCATCTATGCCCATATAGTACCTCATAAGTAGTCATCTGAATACTGGAATGGAAACTGTTATTATAGGCAAACTCTATGAGAGATAGGTGATCATTCCAACTACCCTTGAAATCGATCACACAAGCTCTCAACATGTTCTCTAAGGTCTGAATGGTACGCTCTGCATGATCATCCGTCTGCGGATGAAATATTGTACTGAGATTTACCTGAGTACCAAGACCTTTCTGAAATGATCTCCAAAAATGAGATGTATATTGAGGACCTCTATTCGAAATGATAGACAAAGGGACCCCATGCAACCTGACTATCTCGCTGATGTAGAGTCTAGCATAATCCTCTGCTGAATCTCTAGTCTTGAAAGCCAAGAAGTGAGCTGACTTAGTGGCTTTGTCCACTATCACCCATTGGAGTCATGCTGTCTGCGAGTACGAGATAAACTCGGAATGAAATCCATGTTTATCACTTTCCACTTCCACGTAGGAATGCTAATCTCTTAAGTCACACCTCCTGGTTTTTTATGTTCTACCTTAACTTGCTGGCAGTTGGAACACTTAGCCACAAAATCTGCGATGTCCCTCTTCATGTCATTCTACCAATAGACTTACCGTATATCACGGTACATCTTAGTGGCACCCGAATGAATAGAATATTTTGATTTATGGGCTTTTGTAAAGATCTGCTACCTCAACTCACCCACATTAGGGACACATAAGCGACCCTGGTAGCGAAGCACACCATCTCCCCCTTGGGAGAAAACCTCAACTCTCTACTGATGAACTGCACCTTTCAATTGAAGCAATATAGGATCACTATCCTATTTCTCCTTAACCTCCGCTACCAATGAAGATTCTGAACCATTCTGGACTATCACACCACAATCTGACGTGTCCATAAGGCAAAATCCTAAGCGAGCAAGCCGGTGAGCATCTCTAGCTAATTCTTTCTTCTCTTCCTCAACATGTGCCACACTACCCATGGGTAGTCTGCTGAGGGCGTCAGCCACTACATTGGCTTTATTCGGATGGTAGAGAACATTCATGTCATAGTCTTTGAGGAATTCAAGCCATCTCCTCTGATGAAGATTCAACTTTTCTAGGTGAACACATACTGGAGGCTCTTATGATCTGTAAACACATCAACATGGACACCATACAAGTAGTGTCTCGAAATCTTTAGGGAAAACACGTCGGCTGCAAGCTGGAGGTCATGAGTCGAGTAGTTCTTCTCATGGGCCTTAAGCTGTCTGGAAGCATAAGCTATGACCTTACCCTACTGCATCAACACACAACCTAGGCTGACCCTGGATGCATCATAATAATCCACATAACTGCTTGAACCCTCTGGTAAAGTCAAGATAGGATTTGTAGTCAACCTGGTCTTCAGTTCTAAGAAGTTTTTGTCACACTCATTTGACCACTGAAACTTTACCTTTTTCTGAGTCAACTTGGTCAATGGGGCAGCTATGGATGAAAATCCTTCAACAAACCTCCGATAGTAATCGGCCAAACCCAGGAAGCTTCTGATATTAGTCGGAGAGGTGGGTCTGGGCCAATGCTTTACTGCCTCAATTTTCTGAGGATCCACTCGGATCCCTTCGTTGGATACCACATGACCAAGGAAAGCGACTGACTGTAACAAAAATTCACATTTACTGAACTTAGCGAATAGCTAGCGACCTTTGAGGGTTTGTAGAACAACTCTCAGATGAGTCGCATGCTCTTTCTCATTCCAAGAATAAACGAGGATATCATCAATAAAGACGATGACGAACAAGTCCAAATACTGTTTGAATTCTTTGTTCATTAAGTCAATGAAAGCTGTAGGAGCATTAGTTAGTCTAAAACACATAACTACAAATTCATAGTGACCATACCAAGTCATGAAGGCTGTCTTCGGGATATCACTATCTCTAACTCTAACCTGATGATAGCTGGATCTGAGGTCTATCTTAGAAAAACAACTAGCACCCTGGAGCTGGTCGAACAAGTTATCAATCATGGGGATGGGATATTTATTCTGGATTGTGACTTTGTTCAAATGACGATAGTCAATGCACATCTTGAGAGAACCATCTTTCTTACGAACAAACAACTCTGGAGCACCCCATGGAGAGATGTTGGGTTTAATGAAGCCGTTATCTAAAAGGTCTTTCAAATGTTCTTTCAATTCCTTAAGCTCAGTAAGGGACATTTTGTAAGGAGGAATCGAAATAGGCTGGGTATCTGGAAGGAGATTTATTTCGAAGTCGATTTCCCTTTTTGGAGGAACTCCAGGTAGATCTTCTGGAAACACTTCTGAAAACTCATTCACCACTAAGACTGACTCAAGAGTTGGGGTTTCAGAGTTTGAGTCCCTAACCTGAACAAGATGATATATATACCATTTGGAAATCATTTTCCTGAGCTTAAGGTAAGAGATAAGTCGACCTACAGGCACTAAGTTACTACCCTTCCACTCTAAGACTGGCTCATTTGGAAACTGAAACCAAACGATCGTAGTTCTACAATCGTCTGAGGCGTAATAGGAAAGTAACCAATCCATGCCTAGAATGATATCAAAATCTATCATTTCTAACTCTACAAGGTCTGCTGAGGTGACTTTCTGGGAAACCTTAACATGGCAATTTATGTATACCCATCTGGCTATAACTGGGTCACCCACTATAGTAGAGAAGGGTTCTCGGAGAGTTTTTGGACTGACACCGAAGTTTATTGCTATATAAGGAGTTACAAAAGAAAGTGTAGCCCCTGTATCTAACAATGCAAAAGCATCTAAATGGAAGACTTGCAACGTACCCGTGACCACATCAGGAGAATCATCCTATTCCTGTCGAGCCTGAAGAGCATACAACCTGTTTTGGCACTGACCACCACCCGTACCAGACGAGGCACTCTACTGAGTGGGCCGACCTGTTGGAGATGTTGAGGTTGTAGTCTAAGCTTTGTCACCCCCCTAACCCTACCTGGTAGAAGGGAAATCCTTCCACCTATGACCAAGTTGACCGCACCCAAAACACCCCTCTTTGCCAGCAGGACACTCGCTCGGATGGTTCTTACCACACTTTGGGCAAGATGGAAAAGTCTGGTTACATGAAGCATTCCCTTGAGACTTAGAGCCTGATGCCCTCCCTTTTTTATCCTCTCGAAACCCTGGGGATGGAGCGCTAGTTGATGAAGGCGCTAGGGCTATAAACCTCTACTAAAACTATGAGTGATTTCCACGGCCCACTCACTGCTGGGAATATTCATAGTTGCCTATTCTAGTTTTTTTGCTATTCTTAGCCATTTCCTTGAGCTTATACCTATTGAGCATGGGTCAATAGTCTGGAGATATCCTTATCCCCTAATAGCATAGCACTCCTGCATTCGGTCTTTACCAGATCGGATACTCTAAATAAGAACTTGCTTATTTGTGCTCTCGGATCACCACCATATGTGGAGCATACCTAGAGAGCTGAGTGAACTTTAGCTCGTATTCCTAGACTGACATCGATCCCTGCCTCAAATTCATATATTCCTGGGCCTTAGCCTCCCTCAACTCTCTCGGGAAGAACCTATCCAGAAAAGCTCCAGTAAAATAGTCCCACATCACAGGGGCTGCATTCGCACCCCTGTTGTCTTTCCATTGTGTGAACCAGATATGAGCCACATCCTTGAGTTGATAGGATGCTATTTCAACACTATCAGTACCAATCACTTGCATTACCTCAAGAATCTTCTTGACTCATCAATGAAATTTGGTGGGTCCTCACCAACCTTCTACCCTAGAAACTCTGGCGGATTCATACGAACAAAATCTCAATTCTTTGTTGCAGCTGATCCACCAGTGGGGTTTGCAGGAACTGGGGCAAGCTGATTGGCCCGATTGGCTACAGTCTGAGCCAACAGTTGAATCGTATTACGGAACACTGCATTCGTAACCTTATGGTCCGGGATGGGAGGAACTACATTAGCATTTTGTGCGTTAGCTCTGCGAGGAGGCATGATCATAAATGCATAACAATGGATTAGGAGGGAGAATTTGATTCACACTTCATTGCATGATAAAGATAGCAAAAAGAGTGAAGTTTTTCTTAGAACACCTTATAGCCTCCCCCTCATAGATATGGCACGCTTCACACCCATGAAAGAGACTCTACTTAGTGTGGCTTTTAGACACCCTAGGACTTTTGAACCTGATGCTCTGATACCAAGTTTGTCACGCCCCGAGCCTAACCCCTAGACGTAACACCAGATCTAGGGTCACAAGTAACCCCAAGCTAACCCTGAATCTAGCATATCACAAGCATACTGAAATAATTCTATGTAAGCGGAAGCATAACTAAAAGTTGAATCAATCTAAAAGAGTTCAACTGAGAATATAATTGGGTTTAAATGTGGAACAACCCAAATACTGAGTTTTACTCTTTGTGTGAAAGCCTGAAAGCTTGTAATACTGATGAGCTGTTGGGAAAAATCCCTAGCTAACTCTAATAAGTCTGAAGCTGAAAAGTAAATACTAAAAAGTAAAGCATGTCTATTGTCCTCGAACTATGAGGGCTCACCACTGAAGCTGCTGAATACGGAATGGAAGTCGAGCTAAGAGCGGTCTAGATCCTGAGGGCTTGAACCTACATCATGAAACAATGTAGCGCAAAAGTATGCATCAGTACTTTGAATATACTGAGCATGCGGGATATATGCTAAGCTGAACAATATAAAAACTGGACATGGAAATAGATATAATGAAGATTAACTGAAAAAGTGAGCTGGATGCAATGACCAAGTACTAATCATGAAGATATAACATGCTGAACTTAATACTAAAATACATACTCAATACATGGTCAATGCAACATGAATCTGACTGTGGGAGATACTATTAACCGACATAAACTATGTGAGCTAAACGTGGAGTCTGATGTACACACCCCATCAAGAGGACCCAATATACCTTGCCAGGGTATAAAGGCATGATTGTGGCATGATCACTAAAACAGATGCCCAACAGGGGGGACTTATAAACCTACACGGGCATGTAGTTTTGGGACTTAAGGGTACACTGAACCCTAGTCCAACTCGGTGCGAAGTCTAATCCCAATTGAATATGAAGCTAAAATGCAACTGTAATACTGAGTACCTCAAAATACTTATAATTATCTGAGAATGCAACATACATATATTGAAAGATATGGCATTCGAATTCTGAAGCATGATTGTCTGACTAATCTGCCTAGCAAGTATAATTCATGGAATGCGGATGATTAACACAAGCTAGGGTTTCTGAGTTCCATACATGGGACTACACTAATTCTCCAAGAAACATGTAATTAACATTATCGAGATTATAAATGATGAATTGCAATGGATCCCTAAGATTTAGGAACCCTAGGTCTCAATAATTTATGGAGAAGATGAAGAATTGACTGAATTCTAGGGACCTAATGGGTGAAAGGAACCCACTAGTGAAATCCCACATACCTGGTGATGAAAACTACAGAGAATTCCATTGGATTTCGGGGTTGAACTTGAAGGAGAGCTCTACTTGTTCTTGAGAGAAAATTGTCGCCTCTTTCTCTTCTTTTCTTTCTTTGTCTGATGATTTTAGGAGAATGAAGGTTTAGGTAGTTTATGACTATTTAATTAGGCTTACACGAAGTAAAATGACGTACTTTAAGTACCAAATGACGTAGTTTAAGTCGCATAGGGGAAAAGACCATGTGGCCCTCACTTAAAACTGCCGAAGTGCATCTCACGAGGGGGATCACGGGCCGTCTAATGTATGATGGCCCGTCTGGTGGGTCGTGATGCTTCATCAGCCTGGCAGTGCTTCACTAAAATGGGCATAATTGTTTACTCCAAACTCCAAATGGAGCAAACTTGGTGGCGTGGGAAAGATAACTCGAACACCTTTCATTTGATAGGTCATGGGAAACCTAATGCCTTTTGTGCTGATAGATTTAATCGTTTGAAGTTGACCCAAAACTCAAAATCTTTTGGGTGACTTGTACGGACCACTAAACGGACCATACAAGTCACCACGAGCCGTTTAGCGGCTCGTCTAGGTGACTTCTGCCCAGGCAGTCCCTGGAGGGTGGTTCACGATGCCCTTAATGGGCCGTGAACCTCTAGACGGACCGTCTATGGTGCCTTCTAGGTGACCTCTTCCAGGACAGTCCTGGATGGTCACTTCACGATGCCCTTAACAGGCCGTCGACCCCTAAAATGCCTGTCTAGGGTGCTGTGAATGGTCCATGGTCCATTTTGGGTTGTGGACATGCCCATTTGTCCTTTCTAGCCCTTTCTTGAAGTCCAAGGTGTTACAAATTCTATGCTCCTAAATAGTATAGGGCGACTCTAGCAACATGGGTAAGATGTTGTATCATAACGAGGCTTGTAGTGGTGGTTTTCGGTTAGAGAAACTCCCTAGTAAAGTAAAGAGTAATTATATATATTTCAGTTCACTTCAGTAATTTTTATTACTATATTTTATTTGTAAAGCTTAAATGATTTCATCTCATGTTTCTACTTTACTTCAGTTGAGTTATATTTCAGCTTTTAAGTTCAGTTATTGTTTCATTTAGCCTTATTACATACTCGTGCATTCAATGTACTAACGTCATTCGACCTGCATCATTTTATGATGTAGGTACATGTGTTTAGGATCATCAACAGGCCTTTTGTTGTGATCACGCAGTCATTCGTCAGCTTTTGGTGAGGCTTCCTAGCTATCGAAGGACTCAAGTATTAAGTTACTTTTAGTAGTTGCTTAAGGTTGTCGTGGCTATTGTCATGACGCCTATCTTTAAAATAGTAGAGGCTTCATAGATAGACAGTCTTTGAGTGTTTTTCAGTATTTTCCTTTTTAGATGTTTTGCTAAAACTATATCTATTGCATTCAGTATTTTCAGACAGTTAGTTCTAGTATCTCATTCAGTTTTTAAACGTATAAATGCTTGAGTAAGTCTTCCACTAAACAGTCATCCAGGCCAAGGGTTCACTTGGGAGTCAACAATGGTTCTTGAGTGCCGGCCACATCTAGATATAGGTTCAGAGCGTGACAAACTTAGTGTCAGAGCACAGAGTTCAAGTGTCCTAGGATGTCTATAAAGTCATGTATAGTAGAGTCCTTATCAGTGTGAAGTGTGTCACATCGATGATAGGAAGACTACAGGACATCAGGAATTTTCTCAATTTCTTTTATTCTCCCGTTCGTGTCATAGAGTTTAACTTTATAAAAGTTTCTTCTAATTCATGCTTACACATATTTTCAGATCATGCCTCCATGAAGAAATGTGAGAGGACATCCTGCTAGAAGGAATATGGACCCTCAGGAACCACCGGTACCAGTTGGACTAGGAGGTCCCAATGCACCCATTGTGCAACCTCCTCAAGATGATGTCACTACTGTTGAGTTTCAGAATGCCATCCAATTGTTGGCACATGCTGGGACAACACAGGTTGGTCGCCAAGGAGCGAACCCTTAGGATGGGACTGACACTTCCATAGTTTGAGTGTTTTTGAGGATGAATTCCCAGAGTTCATTGGGTCAAATCTCAATGAGGATCTAGAAAACTTGTTGGATGAGCTTCAGAAGATGTTTCTGGTTATGCATGTTGTTAATATATAACATGTGGAGTTGGCTATATTTCAGCTCTACATTTCAGCTCAACGGTGTTGCCAGGATATGGTATGGCCAATTGAAAAATACTAGGGGAGAAGATACACCACTCTTAGGCTGGATTGTGTTCGAGAACATTTTTTTAAGACATTTCTTTCCCGAAGAGTTAAGAGAAGCAAAGGTAAGAGAGTTCCCTAATCTGAAGTAGGAGTCGATGAGTGTGCACAAGTACAACCTCAAGTTCACCTAGTTGTCTTGCTATGCTCAGGAGATGGTGGCTGACATAAGGAGCAGAATGAGTTTATTTGTGTCGGGACTTTCCCGCCTTACTTGTAACGAGAGTAAGGTGACTATGTTGATAGGGGACATGCACATAGCTAGACTTATGATTCATGTTCATCAGGTGGAGCATGATAAGCTGAATGATAGGGAAGAGTATCAAAATGAGAGGGTCAAGACATCAAACCATGAGTTGGACCAGCAAAAGACCAGAAATGAGAATCGTTCATCCTTTCAGTAGAAGTCATCTGGACATGCTCCATCATCAGCTAGTGCACCTGCACCCTAAAATATGAATGATCACCAGAACCAGAATTCTCATAATTTCAGAGCTCAAGGTTCTTAATCTTAGGGAAATGTGGCACAAAGGTTTCGAATCTACCTTGTGCTAAGTGTGGCAGGACCCATCCAAGAGAGTTTCATGATGGAACAAATGGTTGTTTTAGGTGTGGTCAAATGGGTCACTTTGTGAGAGATTTCCCAAAGGTGAGGCACGATAATGGGGAAATAGGGCCCAATCTTCTTCAGCTATCACGCCCCGAAGCTACCCCCTAGATGCAACACGGTACTTAATTACACAAGTGACCCCAATATAACCCATGGCATGGCATATCTATACAAGTTCAATTAAAACATGCACTATGCGGAAGCTAAAACAGTTTAATATCTGAAATAGGAAAAAGCCCAAAATATCTGAATATATATAAAATATATAAAGAGTATAGTGATGACTGAAAACAACACTAACAACTCAAGCTGAATCTATTCTATGTCTAAAAGACTTTAACTGATCTGAGTTGCTAGAACAAGCCCCCAGCTAACTCTAACAAGTCTAAAACTGAAAAGTAAATGCTGAAAAGTAAAGCATGTTCTATCGTCCTCGAACTATGAGGACTCACCACTAAAGTTGCTGAGTACGGACAAGAAGTCAAGCTAAGCATGGCCTGGATGTTGAGCGCCTGAACCTACATCATACAACAATGTAGCACAAAAGTATGTGCTAGTAATTTGAATGAACTGAGCATGCGGGATATGTGCTAAGCTGAACAATATAGATACTGAACATGGAAATAGATATAGTGAAGCATAACTAAAAGTTGAGTTGGATGCAATGACCAAGTAATAATCATGAATATGTAACATGTTGTACTGAATACTGAAATAAATACTGAATACATGGTCAATGCCACATGAATCTAACTGTGGGAGATACTATTAACCGACATACGTAATATGTGATAACTATGGGGCCAACCTGTAACCCTAGATGGAAGGGTGTTCATACCTTGCCAAGGGTACGAATAACTCTGACATGGATCCACTAACTGATATCCACAAGATACAAGGGTGACAAGCCTAATGTGATGGGTGACCCCTTCAGAACCTACGGTGGCGCCGTAGTTCTGGGACTCAAGGATTGCTACTAAAGTCATAGCCTAAACAAACGGGTGAGCCTTCATCCCTTTTTTCGCTCGGTGCTAAGTTTACTCCAATTGAATATAAAGCTAAAAATGCAATTGTAATACTGGATAGATCAAAATACTGATAATTATATGAGAATGCATCATATATATACTAATAGATATGGCATTCAAATTCTGAAGCATGATTGTCTGACTAATCTACCTAGCAAGTATAATTCATGAAATACGGATGATTAACACAAGCTAGGGTTTCTAAGTTTTATACATGGGACTATACTAATTCTCCAATAAATATGTAATTAATATCATAGAAACTATAGCAGCTAAATTACATAGCATAGAAACTATAGCAGCTAAATTACAATGAATCTCGAAGATTTAGAAAGCCTAGGTCTGAACAATTCATGGAGAAACCGAAGAACTGACTGTTTCTAGGGACCTAATGGGTGAAAGGAACCCACTAATGAAATTCCATATACCTGGTGAAGAAAACTACGGAGTAATCCTTTGGGTTTCGGGGCTAAACTTGAAGGAGAGCTCTGCTTGTTCTGGAGAGAAAACTGTCGCCTCTTTTTTCTCTTCTTTTCTAAGTCTAATGATTTTTAGGATAATGAGTATTTTACGTAGTTTTTAACTAATTAATGACACTTATATGAAGTAAAACAACGTAGTTTAAGTACCGAACGCATAGGGGAAAAAACCAAAACGACCCTATCTTTTAAAGCTGAAAACATGCCCAAAATGGCCAGTCTCACGAGCTGTCTACTGCTTTACGGGTCTTTTAAATCATCATGACCCTTCTACTGGGTCGTCATGTTGCCCTACCTGACAGGACTTCACTAAAACGAGCATAACGTCTTACTCCGAGCTCGAAATTAGGCAAACTTGGTGGCGTTGGAAAGAGGACTTAAAGACATTTAATTTGATAGGTTATGACCACCTAATTCATTTTATACTGAGAGATATGATCATTTGAAGTTGAGATATTGTTTAAAAATTGATGGGTGACTTGTACGGACCCCTAGGCGGGCTGTCCAAGTCACCACGGGCCGTCTAAGGTGCCATCTAGGTGACTCCTACCTAGTTAGTCTTGGATGGTCATTCACGATGCCCTTAACAAGTCATGGACCCCTAAACGAGCTGTCGTCCATTGTCCATTTTGGGTTCGTGGACTTGCCTGATTCTCCTTTTTAGCCCTTTCTCGAAGTTTGAAGTGTTACATCAATAGCTCTAGCATAAAGGGTTGCCCAAAGGGATGCTACTTTAGGAACAGGCTAAAGTATAAACCGTCAGTATAATATGGCTAGTCGCTAGGATAAGGAGAACTCGACAGAAATTTTCACTGGTATGCTTAAAGTGTTTTCTCTTGATGTTTATGCTTACTTGATCCAGGTTTGAGTTTATCTTTTGTAACTCCTTAGGTAGCAATGAGGTTTGGGACTTTCCCTGAACAACTTCTTAAGCCAATCATTGTTTCTACACTTGTTGGTGAGTCCATTCAAGCAGAAAGAATCTATCGTGATTGTACAATCTCCATTCATCATAAAGACACCATGCTGATTTAGTTGAATTAGACATGGTGAATTTTTATTTCATTCTAGGCATGGTTTGGCTTTATGCTTGGTATGCCTCAGTCAATTATACAACTCGAGTTATCATAAGTCTTTCCTGATGATCTTCTCGGAGTTCCTCCCAAAAGGGAGATAGACTTTTGAATTGACATACTTCCAATTACTAAACCTATCTCTATTCTGCCATACAAAATTGCTCCAGCTGAGTTAAAAGAGTTAAAAGAGAAGTTGAAGGATCTCCTTGATAAGGGTTTCATCTAACCAAGTGTCTTACCTTGGGGCACTGCAATTTTATTCGTGCAAAAGAAATATGGTTATCTTAGGATGTGTATTGAATACCGTCACCTAAACAAGGTCATTATAAAAAACAAGTATCCCCTTCCTAGATTTGATGACCTGTTTGACCAACTTTAGGGTTCCACTTGCTTCTCTAAGATAGTCCTAGTATCTGTTTATCATTAGTTGAAAGTGAGAGAAAATGACATATCGAAGATAGCCTTAGGACCCGTTACGGTCATTATGAATTCCTTGTCATGTCCTTTGGTTTGACTAATGCTCCTACAACATTTATGCATCTCATGAACAGACTATTTAAGCAGTATCTAGATATGTTTATTATTGTGTTCATCGACAACATCCTGATCTACTCGAGGAATGAGGAGGATCATGCCAGTCATCTGAAAATAGTCCTTCAAACTCTCAAGGATCGGGAGCTATATGCCAAATTTTCTAAGGGTGAATTTTTGTTTGAATCTATGGCATTCTTAGGCCACATAGTGTATGGCGAAGGAATTTGAGTTGACACTCAGAAGATTAAGACCCACATCTCCAATAGACATAAGGAGTTTCTTGGGCTTGCTGGGTTACTACAGGATGTTCGTTCAGGCTGAGTTGATAGGACCATACTTTGTTCATCAAGCCATGGAGAAGGTGAATATTATAAAAGAATGGTTGAAAACACACAGAGTCGTTAGAAATCCTATATAGATCTTAGAAGAAGAGATTTGGAGATTGAGGTTGATGATTGGGTTTATCTGAAGGTTTCCCCCATTAAAGGTGTCATGAGGTTTGGTAAGAAAGGGAAGCTCATTCACTGATATATGTGTCCTTACAAGGTATCTAAAAGGATTGGCAATGTAGCTTATGAGTTGGAGCTGCAACCAGAGTTCGTAGTTGTCCACCCGATATTTCACATCTCCGTGCTAAAGAAGTGTTTGAGCGATCTTTCATTGATTGTGCCTATAAAGAGTGTCGGTTTGAAGGACAACCTGTCATATGAGGAGACTCCAGTTCAGATTCTTCATCATTAGGTTTGCAAGTTGAGAACCAAGGATGTTGCATCAGTTAAAGTTTTATGGAGAAATCAGTTTGTTGAAGAGGCTACATGGGAAGCCAAAGAGAATATGAAAACAAAGTACCCTCGTCTCTTTTCCTCGGATTCAGTTTTAGCCCAAGGTATTAACTCTTCTCAAATTACTCATTAAGTTATATTATTCTGTCAGTATTTTAAGTTCATGAGCTTTTCTGTGTATTCATGCATTGTATTAGGCTGTTAGACCTTTCCCTACTTATTTTTTTTTGCTTAGTTTGATCTCATTCAAGGATGAATATTCCCAAGGGGAAGATATTGTAACACCTTATAAATCGGTACATTGAGTTTGGAAAGAAAATGAAGAAAAAGTTGTTGGTGCCCATTCCTACGAGCCTTTCTACGGCCCATAGGAAGTCTAATGGTCCATAGAAGGTAATCATAGAAGGGCATTGAATTTTATAAAATTTCAAGTCTCTGATAAATGTCTACGACTCAATAGGATGAGCCATAAGAACTTCTACAGGTTGTAGGAAGTGTCCGTAAAAGGGTTCCAAACATAGAAAGTTTTGAGGAATGTTGGACCTACGAAAGAACTGATGGGTCGTAGAAAATTAGATGGACAGTAGAGTGTGGCCGTGGGCATATTTCCATTATTGGTAATTTTTGTACTTCAGGTTCTATGGAAGGTCCTACAGACCGTAGAATCTTAGACGATTTATAGAAAGGGGTCCGTACGAGGTAGATGGACTTGGAAGATTTTCAGTGTATGGTATCTACGAGAGGGTCCTATAGATCGTAGAAAGTTCCACGATCCGTAAGAAAGGGTCCATGGAAAGTTTTCCAAAAGTTGGTCTCCAGTACTTGGTTCTACAATCGAATAGGATGGTTCATAGAACTTCTTATAGACCGTAGACCATACTCATAGAATCGATTTGACAATTTTAAAAGGGGCATTCCAGTCTTTTACCACCCCTTATAAGCCTAAACCCCAATGTTTCTACAGCTAAATAAGGATCTAGACAGTGTTAATCGATCCTATTACTCTAATTAACACTTCAAAGTTTTAGAGCAAGGATCCAAGAGGAGAAAGCTAGGATGTTCATGCGTCTCCTTTGAGTTTCTCCAAGAACATTGTTCTTCCAGGTATGTAAGGCTATTCATAGCTTTGCACTAAGTTCGTCTTCATGCCCTACATCTCAATTCGGTCAGTAGCAAGTTGAATCTAGGGTTCTGCCCTCAGTCTTATAAAATTTCTATATTACGAGATTGTGATATTTTATGCATTGTCCCAACGTCTATCTTTAAAACTGTAGAGGTTCATAGATAGACAATCTTTGAGAGTTTTTCAGTATTTTCCCTTTTAGATGTTTTGCTAAAACTATATCTATTTCATTCAGTATTTTCAGACAGTTTGTTCTAGTATCTCATTCAGAGTTTAAACTTATAAATGCTTGAGTAAGTCTTCTGCTAAACAATCAGTCAGTCCAAGGGTTTGCTTGGGTGCCAACAATGGTTCTCAAGTGCCGGCCACGTCCAGGGTGTAGGCTCGGGGCGTGACATGGACAATCTCTTCATATCAAGTACGAGTCTTTTTTATAGAATTTAAAATCATGGGTTTTTTGTAAAATATAAACTTATGCATTAAGTGTTATATTTAAAAAATTTTAAATTCCAAATACTACTTTTTGGAAAATTTGGGATTTGAAATCATTTTTTGAAGTTAAAGTTAAAATTATGTGCATATTACACAAAAAAAATGCTAATTTGAAATCATGCTCTCAAATCCTATGACTAAGCCCCTACTTAGAGTGTGTTTGTTTGAAATTTTTGGTCCAAACAATTGATTACATCTCAATTTCAAATTAATTATGATTATCACTATATAATTTTGTTATTCATCATACATTATTAAATATTTATGTAAGTGTTTATAATTAGCTTTTCCACAAACATGAATTCATTACCAATCTTTTTAAATCCAATAGCTTTAAATCTAAATTAGATATTATTGACATTATAAATCTTGTATTCATCTCACGTTTGGGAAAACTTCTTGTGGTTCATTCTAATGGAATTTTCTTTTTTCATTAGTTATTTGTCATGACCCAACTCATTGGGCCATGCGGGAACCTAATCTAACACCTATATTGGAGAACCGTTACCCCCAAATTGAAACATGAAATGCATAAGTGAGGAAAATATATGCTAAACACCAAATTTAAATACCGAAATACTCAAACTAAGCGAAAACAAAGTACTTTTGAAAAGAAACATACTGAACCCTCCCAGAGAACTAGTCTAAACAGGTAAAAGAGCTTCTAAGAGATTACAAGATTCAAGATAATAAGACATAGCTCCCACCATAAAGAAAGAGAGGTAGAAGTTGTCAGAGACCATCTTTGTCTTCACCTAAGAAATATCACTAATCCTATAACCAGACTATACCAAGTTGCATAGCAAGAGTAATATTAGTATAAATAACATGTACTGGTAGGCATCATAGACTAAACCTAATCCACCACATAATATCATGTAAATAATCAAAGAAATATCAAACTTGGAGATAAAATTAGGACCCCAATCTACTCAGTCCCCACTCTTACTACAAGTACTATTTCTTTGGAACTCATATGCTCTATCTCAATTCACCGTACTATAATGACCCTCTAAGTCATTTCCTTGTTATTACGTTATTTTCATCATTTAGAGCGTTCCTATAGCAGCCGCAAGTCATTTATGACTTGTTGGGACTGACAATTTGGTCATGTATTTGTCCATTTGGATTTTGTGCAAGTTTATATGTTTTGGAGCTTTTGAACATTCAATGGTTGACTTGGATCAAAGTTCAAAATTATGGCCTGATAATGTATTTCTAATGGTCCCAATAGCTTCAAAACATCGAGTTTTGTCTAGAAGGACCTTCTGTGCTGATCTTGAGGTTTCCGGGCTCATCTCGAGCCCCTTATGGAATTAGGCTTAAAATGGAGCTTGAGTGTAGATCCAATTTTCATCGATACACCACGATTAGAAATTTGACATCTCTATTGAGTCAAGAATGCTAAATTCGATGGGATAGCATATCTCATTCGTGTGCGCGAGTTTCCAAATGAATACTGAGCCTCCTAATTAGTGTTCTTAGTGTGAATTATTGCATGTTATTGATTCTACCATTTTGAGCCTTGAATTGTGTCTCATGTTGTAATGCAAGCTTAGTATGTTAATTAGGACCTTTTGACATAATCAATTTTGAGATTCCCAGTGCAGGTCCCATATTTCCGTTTTGACTCAGATTTTGGCCCATATCCAGTTATTGTGTTTTTGGTGTCAAAATATCCACATTGACATTGTGGTTATGTTTTTGATAGAGTGTCAGCGTTAAAAGGCCGTTCAGAAGGGTAAAGTTCTGGAATTGTGATTCTAGAGCATGCACGATTTGCATTAGGTAGGCTATGACTTTTCAGTCTTTAGATTGAACTCGAGAATGTGAATTCATGTTGATTAGTTGGAATTTGGGTTTGGTTATTAGTTGATTCATGGTAGTTATTTTGAAATCATGTTATAGATTGTATTTTTCAGTTTTTCAGAGGTTTTAGCATGTTTAATTCCCTTTTTTTTTATCATCTTTACCTTGTGGCCTTCATTTATAATTGTTTGTGATTATTGGTAGCTTGTAGTGGCCTTAGCCTAGGTATAGGCTAGTGATTGCCTTAGACTTGCATTTTGGAACTGATATCCCTTAGAGTTGCTCTAATATCACTTCAGACGACTTAGCTCCCTGTAGACTGATGTAGCAAACTTGGGTCTAATGAATGAGCCTTAGATAGGTGGTAAATCAGCTCTGATGACCTTTGATCCATAACTCCCTTTTTACTATGGCCCTAGTGATTCTCCGTTGTGATTTTGGGCTTCATTCGGTGATGTGGGGTTGGATCTAGTTCAAGCTTGGAGTAATTGTTTGGCAACCTTGGGGTGGACGTCGATTTATAGTGGCCTTATGATGATGACTTTTGAATGGGATGCCCCATCATTAGTTTGTATCGTTGCATATTTAAGGTCTGGGCATACCCCTTTTATCGTCACAAATTAAAGGTTTGGGCACTTGTTCTTTAACTGCAGTCCAAGTTCGGACACATTATCCTTTATTAAGTTATTACCTAGTGGCATGGTACTAATGGATGCTTCGGGTATACTATATGTTGTTTGAGGTCTGGGCTATAAACTCTCATGTTCTAGATCCATCGGGTTCTTTATCCGTTAGTTATAGCTCTTTTGTGTACACATCGAGTTTATGGGGGTTTGTTCGGGTTATTTACTTAACTTGCACATGAGTGTACCTTCTAGGCTTATGGGGCCCAATTAGGTTATAGTTATTTAGTTTCTCACATTTTCGTTCTTCCTGGACTTGTGTGCGTTCCTGTTAGATTTCCATCCACTTGACCACTGTAGTGTTATTTACCGTTATTATAATGTCTTTACTTTTCAAGCTCAGTCGTCCTATGATGCCTACCGGGTACATGTTATTTTGGTACTCATACTACACTCTGCATCTATTTTCGTGATGCAGGTTCGAGCACAAGTTACTAGAGCTGATATCGAGTCGATTGTAGGAGGATTCATAGACGAGGGTGAGCTTATGACATTCTGGATCATACATGTCTCCTTCTATTTAGTTATGGACAGTCTTTTATTTTTCAGACAAGTTTTTATATTTTGGTCCACTTTTGGGACTTGTACTCTTTTTGTAGTAGCTCTATATATGTAACTACCAAGTTTCTTTTTTTGTTTTTATATGTATATATTTGCTTCTGCTCTTTTCTTCTGTTATATCTGTTGAATTGATTTTCTTATACAAGTTAGATGTTGTTTCAATCCTGTACACCCACTACTTTTCATTCTAGGTTACATGTATCTTACCTACTGATGAGTAATAGTAGGTTCCATCATGACTCGGGTAGTTTTAGGATCGTGAAAAGTTTGTGAGAGAGCCCCAAGTTCACCGATGTCTCTTGTACAGAGCTAATTCAAGTAGAGTTCTGCAGATCGGTGTAGAGACATTTGTAGTATATCTTTGGGACGATACAAGACATCGTTAGAAAGATTCACTCTTTTGTATCACTTTCACGCATTGTGTGTGTTATTGGTTTCCTGAAATCTTACTTATTTCATTCTTTTGCCGGATGGATTGTACATACGTCTCAGCGACATGGGGTGATGCACCCAAGCCGCTGGTAGATCTCTAACTAGGGGAAAAAAGATGACCTCGACATTGTGTGAGGGATGTAACACTAGCTTGGGATAAACAGAGGACTCTACCAGTGGCGCAGCCCCAAGCAGCTCTAGTTCCTCTTCAGCTGGTGGGGCTGGGACTAGCCCAGCTACCAACTGGGCCAGCTATGGCTCCAGACCTTCAGGCAGCTATCACCCAGCTATTGTCCATATTAGGAAGTATACAGTAGGCCCTAGCTCTAACTATGCCAGCACAGCAGGGCCAGCGTGCAGTTGCAGCTCCTCAAATCAAGGTGCCACTAGCACCTGCTGCTGCCCAGCCAATCATTACGGCTGGAGCTATGCCACTAGAGAAGTACAGATGCTTGGAGTGTTCTTGAGATTGTCACCTCAGAGGTTTTCTAGGGCTGTCAGAGAGGATTCTCATGAGTTTCTGACTACTTGCCGTGAATAGCTACACATACTAGGGTTAGTGGAGTCGAGAGGAGTTGACTTCACTGCTTATCAGCTTGGCGATCCAGCAAGGCAATGGTGGCATTCATATTTAGAGTTCAAACTAGCTGGGTCTCCTCTGATGTAATGGGCTGAGTTTTCAGAGGCATTTCTGGCTAGATTCATATCACGTAGTATCAGAGATCAACACCGTGATCAGTTTTCTATGTTGGAGAAGAGCTCCATGACTGTATCTGAGTATGAGGTGAGGTTTTATTAGATCTCCAGACATGCTACAATAATATTACCTATCGAGTAAGAGAGGATTTGTTGTTTTGTTCATGGGTTGAGACTTCAGCTGCGGCTTGAAACCGATTCTATGATTTTAGCAGACCACTCTTTCTTATATAGTGTTGATCATGTCTGCACTATGGAGGAGGTCCGTTGTGAGACCCATGGGGAAAGCAACAACAGGGCTCGACATCAGGGCAGCTATAGTAGGTCTTACTCTAGGTGCAGGGACTCCTATGAGAGGCTTTGCCAGTGGTTTCAGCAGGGTCAGTCTAGTCGGCCTGTTCATGTGGTTCTTTAGACTTTGGATGGTGAGTGGTATAGTTAGGGTGATACTAGTATGGGTTAGAGTTCGAGGGGTTCACAGTTGGGTGCTTCAGGCCGTGGTGGCTATTATTTTGTAGGCCGATCTTCACAGGGTTATTATGACTATGATGAGCTTGATCATTGGTGTAGAGACTATCCCTGAAGAGGGACAATTGCACATGATGCACATATAACAAGGCCACTTGCGCAGTACCACCTTTAGCTAGGGGCAGTGCCAGGGTCAAGATATACATACAATCATTAGGGAGCTCGGGGAGGACCCTAAGGAAGCAAGTCAGGAAGTAGGTTTGATGCACAAGGCAGAGGTGGATAGGGCCATTTATATGTAGCTCCAACGAGGGCATAGGTTGAGGCATCAGTTCGCCTTATCTTTATTGATTCGAGTTATAGTTTTCATATGTGTCTGCGTATTATGCTTCCCAGTTGAGTATGAGTTTTGAGACTTTGGCAATACCTTTACATGTTTCGACCCCCATAGGTGAGTCTTTAGTAGTCGATCGGGTATATATATCTTGCTTGATGATTATCTAGGGGCGTGACACTCGAGCGGATCTTATTTTGCTAGATATGTTGGATTTAGATGCTATTTCGGGCATGGACTAGTTATCCCCTACTATGCGGTCTTGGATTGCTTTGCTAAGACTATTACCTTAGCCATGTATGGTATCCGTTCGGTGGTGTGGCATGGGTCTTTTAGTCACACGTTGACTAGGGTTATATCTTTTCTTCGGGATTTGTGATTGAATGATAGCGGGTGTCTAGCTTATTTGGCTTATGTGCAGAATGAGTAGGGAGGTCCCCACAATTGATTCAGTCCCTATTATGCAAGATTTTATTGATGATTTCCCTAGTGACCTACCAAGCCTTCCCCCGAAGCATGATATTAACGTTGTCATTGTCCTTGAGTCAGGCACCCGTCCTATCTCTATTCCACCTTATCGTATGGCCCCCACAGAGCTCAAAGAGCTTAGTGTTCTAGTTCAGGATTTTTTAAGTAAGGGATTCATTCCGCCAAGTGTGCACCCTGGGGTTCCAAGTCCTATTTGTGAAGAAGAAGGACAGGTCTATGCAGATGTGTATTGATTATAGGCAGCTGAATAAGGTGAAGGTGAAGAACCGGTACCCTATGCCTCTCATTGATGATTTATTTGACCAATTTTAGGGTGTCGTAGTGTTTTCTAAGATGGACTTGATATCCGATTAACATTAGTTGAGGATTAGGGTGCAGACATCCCTAAGATTTCATTTAGCACTCTCTATGTCCATTACGAGTTCCTAGAGTTATCATTGGTCGGAACTTACCCTAGAAGGAATTTCGCTACCTTTGGTTGACCAATGCCCTTGCAACATTTATGGACTTGATAATGGATATGTTCAAGACGTATATTGACTCCTTTTTCATTGTGTTCATTGATGGCATTTTGGTATACTCACAAAGCCGGGAGGAGCATGAGCAGCATTTGAGGACTGTGCTCCAGACTTTTAGAGATCAGCGACTTTATGCTACTCAAAGTGCGAGTTTTGGCTTGAGTCTGTAGCACTATTTGGGCCAGTGGTGTCCAAGGATGAAATTATAGTGGATCTGGTGAAGATTGATGCTATTCTTGATTGGGCTAGACCCACCTCAGTGACTGAGATTCGGAGCTTCATCAGATTACCGTGCTACTACAAATGGTTTGTGGAGGGCTTCTCAACTATTGCAACACGTTTTACCCAGTTGACTCTCCTTGATGATCCATTCAAGTGGTGTAAGAGTGTGAGTTGAGCTTTCAAAACCTCAAGGAGTTTCTTACTACCGCTCCCATTTGACTCTTCCAGTTGAGGGTGAGGGCTTCACCGTGTATTGTGACGCATCCGGTATTGGTTTGGGATGTGTATTGATGCAGTGGAGCTGGGTTATAGCTTATGCATCGAGGCAATTTAAGGTGCATGAGCGCAACAACCTCACTCATTATTTGGAGTTGGCGGCGGTAGTTTTTGCACTTAAGATTTAAAGGAACTACTTGTATGGAGTTCGATGTGAAATCTACATTGATCACATGAGTTTTTAGTGTAGAATAGATGGATTGAGTTGTTTATCGGAACAGCAGAAGTTTTTGATTGTAACGCGATGAAAACCTTGAGTTAAAACCCAAAGACTCTATTTTCAATGATTAAGACCCTCCCTCACTATGCAGTATATAAGTATATATATTTTATTTGTGTGTTTTGTGTTGTGTTTTGTAGGTTAGTATTTCATTTTTATTTTATTTTTGTTTTTTGAAGATATAAATAAAATATAATAATAAAAATATTAGCTAATTATTTTGAACTAATAAAAATATAAGAAAAATAAATATTTAGTCCAAAATAAATACTAAAATTACTAGCTTATTTATTTAAAACTTAAAGTAAATGACTTTTTTCCATGCAAGTTGAAAACAAAAATATTATTTAAATCACAATTATTTTATTAGTTTTTAATTTTCTCAAGTAAAATCTACTAAAAATGAAATAAAAGCAAAAAAATAATTATTTGACTCAAAATAAATATCTAAAACTAAAAATAAATTAAAAGTTGAGAAGGGTCAAAAATCATGTATTAACATGGGCTGAAATCATGAGAGAATGAGTTATTAGAGTGTGATAGTCATTTTTTTGGTGAGAAAGTGAAAATCAATGAGGTTGTTGTTAGTGTGCAATTGAAAAACCAACATTGTACCTTGTTGGTGAGAGAGTGAAACAAACCTTATAAACATCGGTGGTAGACGCAGAAAATCACAAAAGTTGTACTCAATTCAAGTTACAAAGAGTTTAAAGAGATGAGCTTCTTGCAATCCAAGAAAGCTGGACCAGGATAACACATTGGCTCCGAATCAATATAATTTTACCAATCGACCTATATTTATTGAATTAAAAAAATCTAAAACTTATTTTTTTACTTTTAAAAATTTCACGTGGCTTTAAAAAACTACCTCACTCATTTTTTATTCCTCCAGACCCGACCCAACGGAAAATAAAAACTCAATCCCTCAAAAAATCTCAAATTTGTAAGTCATCGAGGGTGATTGTCACAACCCAAAGTATACCCTAGACGTGACATGGCATATAAGATCCCGAGAGGTCCTACAAAAGCTACTTGACATACATAATACATAAGGAATTACAACAAAAGAAAGAATAGGTAAAATTGTCTCATATCATAAAAGAAAGTTTAGAACATAAAAGGGGAACCATAACTATATCTTGACAAGCCATTCTAACCAACATAAGAGTGGTTGGGACGTAACCCATATAGCACATACAAAGTCTCAAGGAAGAGCAACGAAAGCAATAAAAGTCTTCATGCCTTGCCCTCGAAGTATAAGGACTCACCAATCCAATAGTAAAGTAGCAATCCAAGCTAGCCACGAGTTGAAGAAGATGCATCGGACCCTATATTATAAAACAATATAGGCACAAGTATGCATTAGTACATGAAATGAACTAAGTAAGGAGAAATGCATAAAAGATATAAACATGATCACATGAGAATTTAAATATGATATGAATGACTAAGCTAAAACATGATTAAAAAACTTTAAAGAAATTGTAAGTCATAAACAAGGTCAATGCATTTTTAAAACATAATGAAAGCTTTCATTAAATCATAATTCATAAGTTCATAATCTTTCTTCATGAATTCATCATCATCATCAAGTAAAAGGCATGGGTTTGTATGAAATCAATTGAAAATCATGTAGTTTAATTAATTGCATCATAATCAAATAAGACTCATGGAGATTGACATGAACCCTAATTAAATTGGGTGAAATCAAAATGGAAACTTGAGATTCTTTTGGGACCCAATGGATGAATGAAATCCATTGGTTAATTCTCACATACCTTGATAATCAAAGCCCTAAAATGCAAAGAGATTGAAGATTTGGAGCTTAAAACCCTGGTTTTTCTTCCTTGAGTTTGAGAGATAATTAGAGAGGATGAACTTGGATGGGAATTGGGTATTTGAGAGAATGAGATGGTTTGGGTAGATTTAGGAATTGAAAGGTAGTTATAGGACTCAAAAATAGAGTCAAAACGACATAGTATAGGTATTAAATGCATAGGAAAATATCCAATTACCCTTAAGAACCATTAGTATTCCTGTACCGATGTGGTACCTGAGCAAACTAGCAATCATAAACAATTATTCACAATCACAAACACAATGAACAATAACACTTGAAAGCACAAGTCACATAAACAAGCTCATTGCATGAGATTATCCACATAATATCTATTCATATACTTCCCTATGTTTTCCCCCAACATGCATTTTACAATGACACTATAAAGCAGTAGACATGCATATATACACAAATTGGAAAACATACAACCATCACCTACCTCGAATCAATCCCCTTGGAAACTCTAAAGAACCCGAGCTTTCTCCTTTTGAAGTGCCTTGACTTGTTCATGGTCTAAAATAACAAATAAACACAATAATTAATCAAAAATAGCATAATAATACCCAAGTTATAACCAAATCCTAACCGCGAGCCTTTTCATAATCATTCTCCCAACTAAGGGCTTTTTCCACCATGAAATCATGTCAAAACCTTCCCCCAAGAGTAATATCCTTGATTCTAAGGCTTAAGAATCAATTTACTATATTGAGGAGTAATGAATTTACCTTTACCAATGAACTCCATGGAAAATTGAGAGCAAACATCTCTAAATCGCCCCTCTCAATCCCAAGAACAATAATGTAGAAAATAAGAGGTTTTGGGACTTTTTATGCAAAATATCCCAACTTACCCCATAGCGGCTCTGCTATAGCGGTACTAACCTCGTTATAGCACCTCTACATGCCCGCTATAGTGGTCGCACGCCCTCTATAGAAGATTGCACTAAGTACTATTGCTCGAAAACCCCTGAAAAGTGCCTTTTTCACAACATACCTTCTTCCCTTGACATCCCAAACTATCACCTTCACGCCAAGATCGATTCTGGGAGTTCTACTCCCCCGAATTCGATTCCATGAAGCCCTATGGGTTCCTTAATGTCTTCGCTACAAAAAATATCAACCAAGCTTAGAAATTACACCCCACTATCCCTGGATAGCCCTAGACATCACCTAGCCAGATTGTATCTGAGACTGGCCTAGCCTAAAAAATTTTAAGTCACTACCTAGAAAGTTTTCTGGCTCAAATTATTTCACCATTTTCCTAGTCGTAACGATTCGGACAGTTCATTACAATAAATATCAATTTATCCATCGCTCTTCACCAAGTTATCAAACAAGAAAAACTGGGCAAAAATATAATCAAGGTAGTACCTGAATCCTTGAACAAGTGAGGGTACTTGTCTCGCATGTCCCTCTTAGTTTCTTAAGTGGCCTCCTTAACGAGATGATGTTTCCACTGAACATTTACTTATTTGATATCTTTTGTCCTCAACTTCTGGACATCCCAGTTAAAAATCACAGCTGGTTCCTCTTGAAACTGCAAGTCCTTGTCCAACACTATTGAGTGCCACTTGATGATATAATCCCCATCCCCATGGAACCTCTTTAGAATGGACACATGAAGAACTGGTGGACTCTAGACAAGTTGGGTGACAATGCTAACCTGTAAGACACTAGCCCCATATCATCAAGAAAGTCAAATGATTCAAGATTACCCTTCTTAACAAACCTCATGACTCCTTTCATAGGTGACACCTTCAATAGAACCAATTCACCAACCTGAAATGTCATGTCCCTTACCTTGCGATTCACATACCCCTTCTACCTACCCTGGGCTTCCAATAACTTAGCTTGAATCCACCTCACCCTTTCTTGAGCTTCCCTAACCAAATCAACCCCCAAATATTTCACATCACTAGCCTTAAACCATCCTATGGGCAATCTGCACCCCATCCCATAGAGTGCCTCAAATGGTGCCATATCAATACTGGAGTGATAGCAGTTATTGTATGAGAACTCACATAAGGGAAAGAACAAACCCCAATAGCCCGTAAAGTCAATTACATACTCTCTCAACATGTCTTCCTATACCTGAATTGTCCTCTCCGACTGCCCGTCAGTCTGTGGATGGATGGTTGTGCTGAAAGCGGGTTGAGTGACCAATGCCACATCTAATAGGATTTTATAAGGGGTTATTTTTCAGTGAACCAAGTCTTAAATATGTATCCAAACAATAGGTCCTACTTCTATTGTAAACACATATCAAACCTTTTGAGATATATGACTAAATAGGATAAACAAATTCCTTTGTATTGTACCTTTTTTAACTGTGTCTGGAGTTCCCTAATGAATACAAGTCGTATTTTCTTTCCTTAGATTGGTCAATTACATCAAGAGTTGGCTAGATGGAGCGATATCATCAAGATTTGTCACCCTTAGAAAGATAGATCAAAATGATATGCATGGTTTTGAACCTGCTTACCTAAAAAAGTAGGTGGTAGATGAAGAGGAATTTGTTGTGCAATGTAGTAGATGTTTCAAATGCCAGAACATACCTACAAAGGAGAAGTATGAAAAAATAAGGGGGTATATGTTGGAACATCCCTTCTATTGTGAAGACTCTCGTGAGTAGCATTCTAATATATCATGTGATGATACACCTGACATCACTCAACATGAAAGCAAATTTTGGGCATTTGATAAGCCTAGTATTCCACAATTTGCTTTCATGTTGAGTGACGTCAGGTGTATCATCACATGGTATATTAGCACGCCACTCACGAGAGTCTTCACTGCTGAAGGGATGTTCCAACATGCATTCCCTTATCTTTTCATACCTCTCCTTTGTAGGTATGTACCCCACCCCTCCATTTGAAATGTCTACCACACTGCACCTACCACATGCTTTTTGACGTTAGCAGGTTCAGAACCATGCATATTATTTTGATCTATCTTTCTAGGGGTGACCACATCTTGATGATCTCGCTCCATCCAACCAACTCTTAATGTAATTGATAAACATGAGGACAAAAACTATAACTTATATTCATTAGGGAACTCTAGCGACAGTTAAAAATGGTACAACATAAAAGATCTATTTATCCTATTTAATCATATATCTCAAAAGGTTTGATATGTGTTTACAATAAAAGTTAGGACCTATTCTTGGCGATACATATTTAAAATCTGGTTCAATTAAAGATGACCACTTATAACGTAGCATTAGCTAACAGATCCCACAGCTCCTGAATTTAGACAAATTTCTACTAACATTCAAGAGTTCAGAATTCCTTTTTTATGATTAAACATAAGCAATAGATGAGATGCAAGAAAAGCTAAAGTGCCATAAAGACATGTTTGTCTAAGTTGAAAGAAAAAAAAATAAGCATGGATAAGTAGTCTTCACTACCACATGAACACATATTGATCTTTTAGTTTACTGTAAATTTTGAAGTCAAACTGTTCAAAATATAAGCTACTAAAATATGACTCCTACTGCCAGAAAAATTTTATGATGTAAACAGCTCTTAGAGCATGAATTCTAACAATATTTAAACATAAATAATACATGGATGCATCAGTAACATAAAAAGTTATTCGGATACTTTAGATATGGTTTCTAGATTATAAGGAGGATACAACACAAATAATATTTAAACAAATAAAGTAACAAACACTTTTTTTAGCAGACGATATTTCTTAATTACTACCAAAAAAAGTATAATACATAACTTCTAACTCACAAAATATATTAAACTAACATATATAAAATCAGATTTAGATCTAACTATTTTGTTGGCAATGAGCAAAGCAGCGTCGGCAAAGCCCCAAATCTGCTCTCTCAAGAACAAATTTTGAACCATAATAAATTTGAATGTCTCTGTTATGGACGCAAGCCAATTAGAGTAGTAGTTTACGAATGAAAGTGTAGTATGTGATAAGATATCAAAAGTTAAGATTTTTGGGGTGCTAGTAAGGTGTGTATCCAAACATGTCCAAAATGAACTCCAAACTCTAGTATTTAAAGGACGAACTTAGGGTTAGAGTTCCTTTAAAGTCCCTTGGCATCTTGTGTTGACTCGCCATTTCAAAATGAAAGAGAGAGGATCATAGCAGTATATTTTTGCATAAAAATGATCAGATATAGCCCTGTCATGGCTAAGATAAGGAGTAGACATTTTTTCAAAGAAGACATGGGAGAGATGGAGTGTATCGGCCGATGAGAAATAGGTTTTGGGAGGTTTTGTTTTGAGAAATCTAATATGCCCTAATTCTAAAGGGCTTCTAGATTTAGGCCTAACTTTGGACTGATTTTGGGTTGCGTTTTTTGTATAGAAGATGGGCCAATTGACTGAATATATTATCTGGTTTGGAATTCACTTTGGCTAAATTTTTATGATTTTTTTCTCCTTTAAATTAATTCGTTTGAGCTTTTAATTTAATACCTAATATAATATATAAAAAGTTTCATATGTATGAAATTTGAAAAAAAAAGTAACGACAATCTTTTTAAAGAAGACAACAATATGTAATAGTAGTAATGTTTGTCGTGTCCCATTTTTTCGTAAAACGGGTTGAGTGCAACGACATGACCGCTCTTTTAGATTTAGTTTAAAAGAAGAGTCGCCACCTAACGAATTAAAGGCGCGTTACGGCACCTATCTAACCTAGCTACATTAAACTAAAGGGTATGCGAATCAGAGATCGGGTAAGGGTTCAAGTTACCTCGAGAGAAAGGTGTTAAGCACCCGTCGAGGTCCACAAAGGTGGATCCCGGCCGTATCTTCATATTTTATGTGGGGGTTAAGCATGTGGCAAATAAGGTCTAATTTATTTATTATTAATTAGGAAAAATACAAGCAAATAAGCCATATAAAATTCAATTATATCTAAACGAATATAATCTAGGTGATAAGGTAATTAAAACATGCTAATTAATTTCTTAACTGAGCTATAAATAACAACAGCAACAATTTAAGGCTTTAGTTATTAATCTAATTAAATTTAATTATATGATAAAACAGGAAAAGACTTTATTTAACTAACAAACAAAGATAGGCGAGGTGATTTTTAATTAACACAAAATTTTAAGTTATAAAGTTATAAGACAAACTAAACTTATTTATTATAAAATAGAATAGATATGTGAGACTAATTTTAAAAATAAAACATTAAATAGTAAGACAACAATTAATTAAGAAAATAGATAAGCAAGGAAAGAGAATTAACACCAAAAGATACAAAATCATAAAAAATCAAATTGTAAACTAATCTACCCCCCAAAAAAAATGATAAAACATAATTATAAAATTTAGATTTGTAAGCATAAAAACAAAAAAAGAAACTTAAGATTTAAACCAATCCGTAAGAGAATTCAAGGAGGCTACAAATGTTTGTTTCTATATAAGGATGATACCAGCGATATTATTAATCGCGCTCCTCCACCATAGAAACATTTTTTATTTGAGGTCAGTCTTACAAAAATAATAATTGTATTCAAAAGATAGTTGAAAATTTGATTTAAATACAAACACACAAGTATATTTACATATAAGTACACATAATCCCTTTTTGAAAAAACTCTGGTAGGTGGTACTCCCGGTGACGCGTTGTCTAATTTAAAAATTGAAATTAGATCTCGTAATTCCTTTTACTTTCCCACTAACTATAGGTTAGGAGATAGCATTATATATATTATGCACTGAGAGAGAGGGAGAATTTGTAATTATGAAACACACTGCTCGATTTAAGTTGAAATGAGAACCTGAGCAATGACTTTACTTATTAAATAAAGAAAGAAAGTTGTAAAGAAAAGAACAATTTAGGCAGAAAACAACTAAGTTAAAAGTAACTCAAATAAGCATTTAGGCAAATACCACCAGCCCCTTAAGCATCCGGCTCTTCCAATACATAAAAGTGTTTGAACAAAAATATTACAACCCAAATGAATGTCCGTAAATAAGGTTATAAACTATGTTGGTTTCGTGAAACCAAAGCGGCCCACGACATCTACTTCCAAGGCAACTCTTCGAGCCATCCCCAAACCTCAAGTTCAGGACCTGTCAAGTTAAAGATACTACAAAACTGGACTGCTAAACCATAGAAACAATAATCGAAATAAGAAGGTGCTACTTAACTTTAAGAACATAACCATATATTTAGGATTCTTGGAACCAAAAATATAATATAAAGGCTATCTCCACATATAAAGGCTATCTCCACACCTATATGTATCTAAGCAGTATAACCAAAATAAAACACTAAGATTGACTGAAGAAACCCTACCACCTATGCAAGAACCAGGTTCTTGTACGTTTGTCTAAGTAAACAGACTACACAATAAAACACAGATTTTATCGTGAAAACCTTCCTCCCTCAAGGAAGGAAAAACCACACCCTAGTTTTAGTACCTTCAAACTCAATTCAAGATTACAACTCAATAATCAATGAACTAACTCTAATACCTCTATCGATTAACTATAATCGATACTTCTACCCTTCAAGAAGCCAAACCCACTTCTTGAAGTAACTCTCACAACTCTCCAAGAAGTCAAACCCACTTTTTGTTAAAATTCTCACAAACTCTACTCTCTAGGAAGTCAAACCCACTTCTTGTTACAATTCTCCCAAACTCTACTCTCCAAGAAGTCAAACCCACTTCCTGTTACAAACTCTCAACTAACTACTCTTCAAGAAGTCAAACCCACTTCTTGTTCTTCAACCTAGAAATTATTACAACTCAATAATAAACCTAGAACAAATCAACAAAGACTAATAACCCTAGCCTTTAATTGATCAATCTTCAATATTCAATAATTCAGACTCGAACACAACTCATGAACCTGGTTCCAGTGTTGCTGTGACGAAGTCCTGCAGTTTCGCTCCAATGGCTATTGCTCTCAAGATGATAACTTTCGTGAATATGCAATAGGTGTCGCTCTGCCTTTGCTGGAAAATTCTCTTAATTGTAATTGCAGAAGCCGATCTTCTCTTTCTCCCGCCTTGTCCTTATATAGAGTTTGACAGATCCTTAGCCAACTTCAACAAGGAAAGAATTTTTGTTTTCCTAGAAAACTAATCCTTTTCCTTATAGAACTTGTTTGCCTCCTTCCTTAACTGCCTAAGAAACGTCTTCTTTTATTCTTTTCCTTCTTTAACTTCTTTTGCTGTTTTGGACACGTTTTCCTACTTCATCTTGGAATGAGTCAGTGATTACTTTCTGTCTCTTTCCTTTTCCGCATAGGAGTTGTTTTTCGTAGTAGACTCATACAAGGAAAGTAATTAATTTTCTTTAAAAAGATTTCCTTTTCCTATAAGGAGTCTTCTGCACTTCTTTTCCTTATTTAGGAGCTTTCCTTTTCCTATAAGGAGTCTTTTGATTTAGTTCCCACATTGGTTCTACTACTGGATTGTGAACCAGGTTCACCTTTCTGGTTTCTCAGTTGTTTCTTTATTTCTCTTTCACTCCTTTATTACGAGTTTTCTTTGCTGCAATCTCCCATATTTGTACCAGCTATTCGCATTCACGTCTGAGGACCTGGTTCACCTGATAGAGTACACATCAGACAACAAGTAGTGAACCAGGTTCACTCTATCAATCATCAAAAGTACTTATATGTTTTCCTACTTCCCAACAATTTCCCCCTTTTTGATGATGATAAACAATGCATCATAGTTTACTTTATCAATCATCAAAACTACAAACATCATGTTCTCTAATACCCTAGCAATGCATCATAGTTTACTTTGTCAAATATCAAAACACTTTGTCAATCATCAAAACTACATATATCAAATAAACTAGTCATGAAGGATTTGATTCATGGGATTCCCCTAATCAAAATCCGTGAAGCTATTGTGCATGGTGCGTATACAAAAGTAAAATATGTGAAGTCATCATTCAAGCAGAATAAAAAGGTTGACACCGAAGAAAGTGACCTGATATCAAACATCTTTGATGAGGCAAATTTAGAGAACACTGTCGATGAACCAGGTCCACATATGACAATCATTGATGCATCTGCAGCAACAGTTACTAAGATTAACCAGTCTTGGAGATAGGGGGAACTACAGAGCAATCAGGACGCTTAGAGTCTGGTACACCTTCAGGGGGAACTTCGCTATGTGAACCTGGTCTTCATTATTCATTGGAAGTTATTGGAAATTGAGGTTCCTTGATCGTATCTGACTTTAAGTCAATAAGATATCTTGTTTAGTATGGGGTTGGTTGTTCATTTTTTATCAAACAGAAGAGAGTCACGCTTATGAAAATACAAGACCTGGTTCTCTACTACTTAGCTGGAGATTCCTTTGATCCGATAGAATATGATGATGCAGGCATACTCATAAAGGCCTTGAATATGAAGAACTTGAGAAAAATCATCTAGAGCTTGGTCTTGTCAAAACAAGCTTATATATTATCATGATTTCCTTTAATAATTGGCTAGTAAACTAATAATTTTATGCTTGAGTGATTATACAATGAATATCTTCTAACTCAGTCTCGTACTGTAATAGGTACACACTCCAGGCACATCTCAAACAATGTTTAGAAGGTCTGCGGATATTATCCCTACTCTTTTACTAACAACATTAAGGAAATCATTGAGGAACACACAAAAAGAGAACCTGGTTTCTCTGTAATACTCAGGTATATACCATCTTTTTTCAATGCATGAATTTCCTGATTTTGTGTCAACATAAGCACTAGTGAACCTGGTCGATCATCAAAATCCAATTCTTTGAAAAATAAATCACCAAGAATCCTCTCTTTGACAATAAGCATCATTCAATCCCAAGCTACTCAAATGATGAGGACCTCAGTCTTGAAGTCACCCTAACTTTAATTTAGGGGAAACATTATTTTACCTCTCACATCTGAACCAGGTTCACAAATTCCAAATTGATATTCCATCCATTCCAAGTGTAAAACCAGCTATCTCTCAAGGGGAACAATTCTCTTAGGAACAAACTATTATCGGTGCCGGCCTTCATTATTGATAAACTCATCTCTATTGTACCAAAATGTGATGGATCTCTTACCTATAGTTGGTACTCTTTTGAAATGTCATCAAGGAAAGTCTATCTAACAAAAGAACCATGAATGAGTGAAAATTTTATGGAGTTGGACCAGAATTTTAAAAAAATCTAAAATTATGTTGCAACTGAATCAAGTTCAAAGAAAAAGAGCTTCATAACTCTGTTGTTGTTGGTTCCAATGCTTGAAAATACTCACCAAGTCTCCTTGAAACTGTCTATGCTTAACTGATGATGGACCTCATGTTTCTCTTGATGAAATATTACTTTCTAAGAAAACTTATCATAACGAAGGAGCTGGTGCACAATGAGCGTACTGAAAAATTTATGAATGACAGTAAACATCCTTTTCCTCCTCACATTAGTAATCTTTGTCCCAATCCTTATCCTCCATTTTTTCAGACTCTTTGATGTGCTTGTGTCTGTCTCATACTCATGATATCATATGCTTTCGATATAGGGCTCTAAGGGCTTAAATTGGTACATGTTTGCTTATTTTGTTCCTCATTGACGATCTTGATTGTGTGTGAGTGTAAGATGACTAATATCCTCAAATCAACTTACCTTATTGTTAGCAGAAGTGTACCAGAAAGTGTTGCCCAAGTGGCCATGAGTTAAAATGATATTGCACTCATTGTATGTTAATCGAGTTCTTTGGTTGTTGGTTTTCAATGATGCCAAAAGGGGGAAGTTATATGATGTGGGTTAGAGACATATTATGCATAGTTTTTCATCATCAAAAAGGGGGAAATTGCTGGGGAATAAGAGGACATGATATATGTAGTTTTAATGATTGACAAAGTGTTTTGAGAAGCTCTTTCTTGTGGTGTAGGTGGTGCAGTCATTGATCATTTTCAAGATGTGAGTCTTTTAATGAAAAGACCTGCTCTGATACCAACTGAAGAAACCCTACCACCTATGCAAGAACCAGGTTCTTGTACGTTTGCCTAAGTAAACAGACTGCACAATAAAACACAGACTTTATCGTGGAAACCTTCCTCCCTTAAGGAAAGAAAAGCCACACCCTAGTTTTATTACCTTCAAACTCAATTCAAGATTACAACTCAATAAGCAATGAACTAACTCTAACACCTCTATCGATTAACTATAATCGATACTTCTACCTTTCAAGAAGCCAAACCCACTTCTTGAAGTAACTCTCACAACTCTCCAAGAAGTCAAACCCACTTCTTGTTAAAATTCTCACAAACTCTACTCTCCAGGAAGTCAAACCCACTTCTTGTTACAATTCTTCCAAACTCTACTATCCAAGAAGTCAAACCCACTTCCTGTTACAAACTCTCAACTAACTACTCTTCAAGAAGTCAAACCCACTTCTTGTTCTTCAACCTAGGAATTATTACAACTCAATAATAAACCTAGAACAAATCAACAAAGACAAATAACCCTAGCCTTTAATTGATCGATCTTCAATATTCAATAATTCAGACTCGAACACAACTCATGAACCTGGTTCCAGTGTTGCTGTGACGAAGTCCTGCAGTTTCGCTCCAATGGCTATTGCTCTCAAGATGATAACTTTCGTGAATATGCAATAGGTGCCGCTCTGCCTTTGCTGGAAAATTCTCTTAATTGTAATTGCAGAAGTCGATCTTCTCTTTCTCCCACCTTGTCCTTATATAGAGTTTGACAGATCCTTAGCCAACTTCAACAAGGAAAGAATTTTGTTTTCCTAGAAAACTGTCAAGACCCAAGCCTAGGGCCTAGATGTGACCGGCGAATGGGGAACCCGAAGGAACCCCCAACAAGCCTCATAGCGTATCATTACACATCCTTGGTCGCGGAAGCAATTAAATGACCATAAGCGATAAGCATAATCAAGGGGTAAATCGGGACTACGGGAGCAAGAAAAAAAAAAGAAATGATACATAAATACCATAGATGAGTCAAGCTCAAGCATAATACACAACTTGTCCAACACCACCTCTAAACATGAGTACTTAGCGGGGGCCAAGACAAACTACCGGGCTCACCCTCATAGTCAAAACATAACTAGAAAGGAAAAGTTTTATACATAGCAAAAGATCATGAGCAACGTCCCCGAAATGGAGGACTCACCAATAACCACTATAGAAAATCGTACTAGCCACGCGGAGGAGGATGGTCAAGCGGTGCTCCGGTCCCTACATGGTGACATCATGTAGGCATAGAGTATGCGTTAGTACATTTGAATGTACTAAGTATATGGGATGCAATGCAATGCTACATTAGATGGACATCATAGGAAAAAATGCGTAATCATACCCAATAGATAGCATATTAATGAAATGATATGTATAATGATGCTTACATAAAAATCATATTTAGTGGGACGTAGTACATGTGTGGCGAGTGACCATCAATATAGTATTTCCAAGGCCTACCACCCCCTTGGAGAGGCGAAAGAGGTACAAACCCCTCAATATGGTTACACGGGCCTACCACCCCCCGAGCTAGGGACCAAGGTACAAACCCCTCGATATGGTTATACGGGCCTACTACCCCCCGTACTAGGCAACCAAGGTACCAACCCCTCGATACGGTTATACGGGCCTACTACCCCCGTACTAGGCAACCAAGGTACCAACCCCTCGATACGGTTATACGGGCCTACTACCCCCCGTACTAGGCAACCAAGGTACCAACCCCTCGATACGGTTATACGGGCCTACTACCCCGTACTAGGCTTGGTCGACTCACAACACTTATATAGAGAAAATCATATACATGTGTCCATTTCATCATCATTTCAGTAATTACATAACCATCCGACTCATAGGACGTACCTTGGACCTTCCCTTTCCTAAGAATTCTATAAATGGGCATTTTATCAAACACAAGGTGGGCAATTGTTCATGTAAATGAAATCATGTATTTCAAGAATACTAAGTCCAACCAATTCCAAAATCCATATAAATCAGCCCACCAACAACATACATATATATATCAACCTTCATAATTTGATCATGGAAGCATGTAAACCATAAACATCACATAATAATTCCATTTCATGATAATATGCAAAATGGACCATAATAGGGTGTGTAGTAGTAATTCCATAATTCAAGAGTTCATAAATAATCATAAGGACCCATAAACTTGAAGTAGAAATAGAGGATAAATGGTTGGACTTGTGGAAAGGAAGGTTTCCACAATCAAACCCACATACCTCAACTTTGGAGAATCCTTGATGAAGATTGGAATGGAGAATCGAAGCTTGAGATTGAGTCTTGAATCCGGAATTAGAGCTTGAGATGTTTGAATTTGGTTGAAGATCTTGGTGGAATTTTTGGAGAGGGCTTAGAGAGTGTTTTTGGAGTTAAGAAAAATGACTAAGTATGGGACATATCCCCTTTTTATAAAAAAAAACGTCTCCAATCCCGCCTAAAAAAAAAGCTCACTGGAAATTGCAAATCTGCACAGACAGGTTTTACGAAAATGGTCATAACTCCCTCATCCTAACTCGGACTAAGGTGAAACCAAGTGCGTTGGAAAGCTAACTCAAAGAGCTTTAATTTGATAGGTTGCAGCCCTTCCAGTTCCTTGTGTGCTAAGAGATATGCCCCTTTAAAGTTGACCCTCCAAATCGCAATTTTTGCGATTTTCGAATTTTGATACGGTTGCTCTAAAATTCGGGTTAGACCCATTCCCACTCAATTTGACCCCACAAATAAGAATATGAAGTCGAATTTCCGAAATCATGCACGGATTTTGAGATATATGGAAATTACAATTATAGGTGTTTCCGAAGCACATTTTCGGGCATTTTTGGGGTCGTTTCAATATCTCCCCCTTGGGAACATTCGTCCCCGAATGTTAAAGAAACGTACATGAGAGACACAAACATGGCAATTTCAGCCCACATAAGGATGCAACAATGCACTTACACCTCATTTCAAAACCTCAACATAGTTGTAAAACCACAATGAACTTGTCAACTTAAACATGAATGTATGCAATTGACGATGGGGGGCTGAACTTTAAGACCTGGAGATTTTATAAAAAGGGCTTTAGATCAATTACCTTAGGCTCGAGTTGGACTGGAAAAAGCATAAGGATATCGCCTTGCATGGTCCGCTTCGGCCTTCCCAAGTAGCACTTTCACTTGTTGATTTCTCCAAAGGACTTGATGGGAAAGCCACGATCTGTTGTTTCTCAACTCTTTCACTTGTCTATCTAAAATTTCTTGGACCGGAAACCTCTTCTAGGTTCAAATTACTCTTCAACAAACACCCACAAACAATCAAGAGACACAATGGCATTTCGGATCACCCACACACTTCCTCAAACATTAGACACTATGAAATACGGAGAACAAATCCATCTCGTCTAGGCAATTCCAACTCATAAGCTACCTGCCAATTCTCCTCATCACCTTATAAGGGACTCCAGCGGTATTCTTGGGCTCAACTTGCCCTTCTTACCAAAAACGAACCACCACCCTTCATGTGGTGGTCACCTTTCAAATAAACCCAATCACCAATCGGAATTCAAAGAGCCGCTTCTCCTCGCAGCGGCATAGGGAACTTTTGGCGACTTTGGGGCCATCTTCAACCTTTCTCTAATCATCCTAAAGCCTTCTCAAGAGCCTCCAATAACTAGGTCTGGTCCTAACAAGGCCACTCGCCAACCTTCAAACCACCAATACCGGCTGATCTACTAACGCCTCCCAATAGAGAGCCTCAAAAGGAGCCATACCGATGCTAGAATGATAGCTATTGTTATAGGCAAACTCAATCAATGGAAGATGATCATCCCAACTACCCTTAAGTTCCAATACACAAGCCCTAAGCATATCCCCAAGTGTTTGGATAGTCCTTTCGGCTTGTCCATCCGTTTGCGGGTGAAAGGCCGTAGAAAGCTTGACTCTCGTACCTAGACCCCTTTGGAAAGACTTCCAAAAGTGTGAAGTAAAATGAGTACCACGGTCCGATATGATGGATAGAGGAATCCCATGCAACCTTACCAAGTCATGAATATATAACCTTGCATATCTTCCGCCCCATATGTTGTCTTTTACGGTAGAAAATGAGCCGATTTTGTCATCCTATCAACCACCAGCCCAAATAGAATTTCAAAACCTTTTTCATAGTCTTGGGTAAAACCAACTACAAAATCCTTATATTTAATTTCTTCCACTTCCAAGTAGGAATCTCTATGTCTTGGGTTAGACCACCCGGCCTTTGATGTTCGGCCTGACTTGTTGACAACTATGACAACCGGAGACGAATTTGGCAATGTCCTTCTTCATGCCTCCCCACCAATACACATCCCTCAAATCTCTATACATTTTGGTGGAACCGGGGTGGATGGAGTAGGAAGAATTATGAGCCTCCTCAAAAATTTTCTCCCTCAAACCATCAACACAAGGCACACACAACCTACCTTTGTACCTAAGGGCACCATCTCCCCCTTGGGAAGGAAAACTTCCATCCTTAGCCCTCTTTCACCAAGGCCTTCAATTCAAACAAAGGAAGAATCAAGATCTTGTTTTGCTTATCATCTCATCAACAAGGAAGACCTAGGCACCATCAACAACGACCACACCACCATTACCAACCTCTTCCAACCTAACCCCCAACCTAGGCCAACCGATGTACTCTCCCTAGCCATTTCCCTATCACCAATATCAACATGAGCTGGCTACCCATAGACACCCTACTCAAAGCATCCGCCACCACATTAGCTTTACCGGGATGATAATGCACACTCATATCATAATCTTTAAGAAATTCTAGCCACCTTCTTTGTCTCAAGTTGAGATCTTTTTGGGTGAAGACTTATTGGAGGCTCTTATGATCGGTGAACACATCGACACGTACCCCATACAAATAATGACGCCAAATCTTTAAAGCAAACACCACCGCGGCTAATTCAAGATCATGCGTAGGATAGTTCTTTGCATGCACTTTGAGTTGTCTAAAAGCATAGGCTATCACCTTACCATTTTGCATTAGGACACAACCCAAGCCAACTCTAGAAGCATCACAATACACAACAAATCCCTCAAGCCCATCCGATAGTGACAATATAGGAGCGGACACAAGTTTATCTTTCAAGGTTTGAAAACTCCTTTCGCACTCGTCGGTCCACTCAAACTTAGCCTTCTTTTGTGTCAACTTAGTCATGGGAGAAGCAATAGAAAGAAAACCCATTCACAAATCTCCAGCGGGTAGTAACCCGCTAAGCCCAAGAAGCTCTAATATTCCCGACGGTCAATGGCCTTAGGCATTTTCTTAAGTCACATCGGGTCTTCTTAGGGTCTACCTTAATACCATCCCCCGACACCACATGACCTAGGAAAGCAACCTCCCTCAACCAAAATTCACACTTTTCATACTTTGCATACAACTTCTCCTCTCTTAATCTTTGCAACACAACCCTCAAGTGACCCGTATGTTCTTCCTCGCTATGCGAATAGATTAAAATATCATCAATGAAGACCACAACAAAGGAATCAAGGTAGGGTTTAAAAACCCTATTCATTAGGTCCATGAAGGTAGCCGGTGCATTGGTCAACCCAAAGGACATGACCACAA